>JAODLC010000002.1:15588051-15598726 GCA_026781145.1 Hippopotamyrus pictus | reverse complement strand
ACCACCATGTCATTACAGCTGAAAGGACCTATTATAGGCTATTAGCTATCAACACGATTTTGCACAAATCACGAAATAGTTTGAAGCGCAAAAAAACCCGTGTGCATCGTTGTCTGTGTACTGGACATTACAATTCTGTCATTACAAACGCCCCAACTTAATTCCGTTAAAAGTTATTAAAGCCCGAATATTGAATATCGACTATGAGGCTAACTTAACCACGGAGACGTACCCTACAGGAAACACAAAAGCGAGCCAGTTGACTGTAATAATTCCCATAAAACGGAGAAAACGTCACGTCTCATGCTCCATTTACTTCACAGTTTCACGAAACTGTTTGACACGGCACAAACTTCCTCTGTATGGTACCTACCCTTTCCCTATGATTCTCCGCTTGTAAATTTTTGTCAGTGATTGGTAAAAATGTTTCGCGTGTTGTAAATTTG
The DNA here is from genome assembly GCA_026781145.1 of Hippopotamyrus pictus. Taxonomy (NCBI): domain Eukaryota; kingdom Metazoa; phylum Chordata; class Actinopteri; order Osteoglossiformes; family Mormyridae; genus Hippopotamyrus; species Hippopotamyrus pictus. Next base: position 15,598,280 of record JAODLC010000002.1, on the reverse strand, counting down.
TTTTCACTTTTGTAAATTGGTTTTGGGACTGGTAAAAGTGCTTTGCATATTGTAAATTTGTTTTTATTTTTGCAATATTGTTTTATGATATGCTGATTTGTTTTATGATATGATAATTTGTTTTATGCAATGTTAATTTGATTTGCTATATATTCGGCCACTGTAGTATTATGCACACTTTTGACAGTTCGAGCTTTGTGACATTCAAAACTTGCCGCAATAGGTATTGCCATATTTGCTATAGCTGCAGTTCCGTTTTTTTCCAGCAGGCTGTGCACAGCTAGTGTTTCGAAACTTTTCACACCGTTTCGAAACATTGTTTGTCTCGAATGTTTCGAAATTGTTTTGATGATTCGAAATTGCCATCTCTATCATACGCAAGCAATCATTGAAAAAGCAAAGCAAATGAAGAGCGAGCAAGCAGGTGAGAAGCAAGTAGCAGGCAGACGAAGGGACGAAGCTGCAGCCTCTTCAGCCGAGGAACTGGAAACTGCTCCGAAGGCTAGGGAGGCGGGGTCAGGTCCAGAGGGCAGAGTCGAGGGGGTGATTGACCAATTGGCGAGTGGGCAGGACGTCCGAAGGGCCTGTAGGCATCCTCCTGCACTTACAGCACGTACCACTTATGGCACGTACCCTGGACTTACGGCACATATCTCCCTTACGGCACGTACTTTCCTTACGGCACGTAACCCCAAACTTGCACATAACTTGCAGTGTCAATATTAACGTTGCACATTGTGCAGGCTGGTGGTGCAGTGAGTGATGCTGTCCCTGCACAATGCCACTTTGTGCACATGCGGAGTTCTGTTCACCCCATGTGTGGGGTGGTTTACAGCAGATCATCTGGTTTGCTCCCACAGTCCAAAAACTTGCAAAGTGAATTAGACTGCAGGCCTAAATTGACAGTATGCAGAGCATGCAGGCATCCTATGATGGACCAGCACCCCCATCTAGGGTTACTTCCTGCTCTGTGACATTTGCTATATCCATTCATTTTCTATAACTGCTTACCTTTTTTATGTACATATATATGTAATTTGATTAATCATCAAATTTGGTAGATTACTTCATTGCTAACATAATCGATAGCTCTGCTGCTTTGTTAAGACTAACAGTAACTGTGATCATTGCATTCATGCATAGAGTAAAGGTTGTGGAACAGTGTGCTCCAACATTGTCTCCTTTGTCTCCCCCCTCAGCTCCCGGCCAGGTCGCCCCCCGAAACGCTCCTTGGGGGTTTCCATGCAGGACACTTCTAGGCTTCTGCCCCACGGCATGAACAGCTTGCTGCCCCCAGGCCTTCTTCCCCCCACAGGTAAGTAGCTTTTGGTCCAATTCGAAACCCCACAGGAGGCAAGAGGTTATTTACTGATAGTTATAAGGCCTAAGGCCTTAGTTACAAGACCTAAGGAAATTTATGTAAGGATTAATACACAACAAGAACCGGCCAACACCTTGCTGAGTGCATTCTAAATGCATGACTTGGAGTGCATTTACCCATTATACCATGGTTTGGCTTACACATTTGTACCTAAAGACATTATTCGTATGTTTACAAACCAAAAGCATTTATTAGGAGAACTACTGTTAAACATCTTGCTCAGATACTATTCAAACTGCTGTTAATTCAGAATTGTCTGTTGCTAAGATGATAAGCTAGTTGTTTGATTGAAACTGACCATTGCTAAGTCAAAAGACCAGTCCTTAGGTAAAAGAGTGTAAAGCAAATGTGTAGCAACTGTGGTAAAAGTGAGTTAATGCAGTCAAAGCTGAGTAAATATGACTTTGCTAGTGCATTACATTGTTAAATCAATTTAGTATTTAATCACTGACCACAGGTCTTGGTCCTCAGCATGAAGCATGATTGTTGTCTTATAGTTGTTTATAGTTTCTGTTATTTTTAAATAGTGTTCTACGTTTGAAATTTTAAGTGATGTCAGTTAGAATTAAAGATTCCCCTCCATATGCTGCTATGTGTATGTCTTACTGCCAGGTATTGTATTGAATTCGAATATGAAATCAATGCCAAGCCATGCATACATGCGTTCCTTGAACATATACTGAAAACTGTTTTTTACGAAGCATCTGAGAGAGCTTGCTAGGGTCTGGAGAGTATCACAAACTATGTTTCATTTCAGGTAGACCAAAACAAACAGGAAATATGTACAAAACTCTGCTTTCAGGACAGATTTAAGTGGCCTGTTCTTATCACATTTGCACCATTTTCTATTCTATATCTGAAGCAGATTTTGACAGACTGACAACCATCAGAATTTCTCCTGTACGAGTTTTGTTTGCTTTTTAAAAGTGCTTTTCTGGGAGTGTAAATACAGAAACAGCACCTTCCAGGTATTCACAGGGGACATATTATGCTCTTCTATCAATATGTCCATCCTTGAGCTGAAGCATGTCACAGAGCAGGGAAGGCAGCCGGCACCTTGGTTTCCATGGCTTGCGTTGCCATATGGCTCTCGGTAGCAGACACATTATGCGTGCTGTCACTCAGGGTGTCGCAGGAAAGTGAGCTTTAGCTCGCTCTGCAGTGATGGAGAGGCGGGGGCACAGGTGAAAAGAGGACTCGGTGGGAGGCACCTGCGTGAAGTTGGCCCCCCATATGTTTCAGATTTCAACCAAACTGGTCTCAATCGTATGTGCCGCGTTTGTGCCGGATTGTGTCGTTAAAAATTTTGTTTGTGCTGTTTTAGTTTCTGAGATATAAATGTTTGTTTACATGGTGACGTCATCAGCGTAAAGTTGGCCCCCCATTTGCGTCTGATTTCCACCAGACCGATCGCAATTGTGTGTGCTGCATTTGTGCTGGTTTGTGCCGTTAAAACTGTCCTTTGTGCTGCTTTAGTTTCTGAGATATTAATGTTTGTATAAGGTTGCCCCCCCTCCAATTTGCGTCTGATTTCGACCAAACCGATCACAATCGTTTGTGCCATTAAAACTGTCCTTTGTGCTGCTGTGCCACGCCCCCTCATTAACCCCACGTGGATTCCCCGTGTTCATCAGCTGTTTCCTGGTTACCGTCATTAGTTTAGTGTATTTAGTCCGCGTTTCAGTTTGTTTCCCCAGTCCGGTCATTTTAATGTCATCCCGTGTATTACCTAATCCTTTTGTTGCTGCCTTCATTAAGCCCCGTGTTTGCCCCGACTTTTGGCATCCTGTGCCTTTTTCTACGCTCCGTGCGCCGTCAAGTGGGACAAATATGTTGCTTTTTTACATAGTCACGTGACTCCGCCGTTAAGTTAGCCCCCCATTTGCCTCTGAACTGGTCTCAATAGTTTGTGCTGTTGAAAAATTGTTTTTACTGTTATTTTTCTGAGTTATACCTCTTAGTTTATGCCTTTACATGATTGTCGTATAGTGCTCATTCTCATGTTAGTCATGTTAACGGAAGGTGCAGCGTTTGATGACTCCGTGACAAAGCTGTATGTACTTAGTCAGCCCCGCCAGCCATATACCGTATTTTAAGATCGTGCTGAATAAATTCAGGTTCTCATATGCATTTTGCATGTAGCACTTTGTATTCATTTTATGCTGCTATTTAATAAGGGGGCGCTGTATTTTCACGTGAGCAATGCCATTTTAGAAATTGGAGGGCAGGAAGTTAATATTTGTAAGGTATATACATGTGCATTGACTCTACACACATACATACATACGTATTCATACATTGCCATACATATTTTTCGCTATATTTTTACAAAGACAGTAAAACTTCATTATTGGACATTTTTATTTAACCGCCATGCGCAAGAAGATGGTCCATGGGAAGGTAAAGACATCACAATACACAGTGCAGGCAAAATGACAAGAGTTTATTATACATTGTTGTACAGTATTAAGCATTAATTGGTCGCGTTTGGTGCTGGGGCATTCACTACCTTGTAGCAAAACGCTATGTACATCTGCACATAATTTAGAGTTCTGTGATGTAAATGGCACACAATCACTTTTGACACTTTCCAGAGAGCCACTTTCCATACTGTCGTTTTGCTTTTTCACTCCCAAATTACACGTTTCCAAGAATCTTTACATCTCAGGGAATCGTATTGTGCTGTGATGAGTTGGTAGAACAGATGATAACCTGGGTCAAGCCTGCACATAACGAGGCAGTATGTAACGGTCGGTCATTTGTGAAAATATCTAGCATGATCCTGAAATGTGGTATCTGGCTGGCAGGGCTGACTAAGTCCACGTGCAGCTTTGTCGCGGAGTCATCAAACGCTCCACCTCCTGTTAACATGAGAAACATGGGCCGAGCACTATACGGTGATCACGTAAAGTCATAAACTATAAGAGGTATAACTCAGAAAAATAACAGTACAGACAACTTTTAAACGGCTCAAACTATTGAGATCGGTTCGGAGGCAAATGGGGGGCTAACATAACAGCGGAGTCACGTGACTATGTAAATAAGCAATATCTCTGCACGGAAGTAGCACAAAGGACAGTTTTACTGGCACAAACAGATGCAAATGGGATGGGGTGTAACCTTACAAACATTAATATCTCAGAAACTAAAGCAACACCAAGGACAATTTTAACGGCACAAAACAGCACAAACGCAGTACACATGATTGCGATCGGTTTGGTGGAAATCAGACAAATGGGGGGCTAACTTCACGCTGGTGTCACGTGACCATGTTAACATTTATATCTCAGAAACTAAAACAGTACAAACAAAAATTTTAAGAGCACAATCCGGCACAAACGCGGCACATACGATTGAGACCAGTTTGGTTGAAATCTGAAACATATGGGGGGCCAACTTCACACAGGTGTGGGAGGTGACTGTTTGATTTGTGCCTATTGAGAACAGCCTGGGCTGGAGGGTGCCATGGGGAGTTTATTGGCAGCTGGTTGAAAGGAGCAAAGACCGAAAACAGCCATTTCACCCCCAATAAAGATTAACCAGCAGGACAAATATGAGACCTGGGGCTTTTGGTATTTTTTTACATCTGTAACCTTAACTTTCTTTAGTAAAAAACAGGCTGGGTTGTACTCCTTGCCATCAAAAATCAATTACTGATACATGGTCGGGCTTTTCCCCAGCCCTTCTCCCTCTTCCAGGCAATCTTCGCCCCCTCTGTCAATCTCAGGGTAATGATTTTTTTATACATGATGTTAGTAATCCAGTGGTAACGTGTCCTGTAAAGGTCCATGTAAATATCTTTCACAGCGATGCATGAGAGGTGCATGATTTTCACTGTCTGCACGTCAATCAACATAAAAACATTTTCCTGGCTCTTCAAGAGGGTGTGATTTTTAATTTGGCACTACATCTTATTTAGTGAACATTTCTAAAGATGGGTACGTGGGATGTGGTATTTAATACTGATAAATGAATACACAGCAAATGTGTTGACTTGAGGAGCTTGTTGGTCAGAACCGGTAGCTATCCGAGGTCTGTGTCTTGGTTCCAGACTTCAACATACTGCTTAGCAGTCTGTCACCACACTTTTGGAGTAGCAAGGTCTGGAATAGATGATGATCAAGTGCAGTTGCTGCTTTGGTCTGTTAATCTTGCACTATAGTTTTTCTCAGAGTAACAGCTGCAGTTTAGTGTTACTCAGGTGGATAGCCAGCTAGTAAATCTGGCCAAAACTAAATCTGATATTTCAAAGAACCTGCAGATCATGAAGAAACAATTCAGCTGGGAGTGAGTCTGAATGATGCTCACATTGCCATATAATTTAATGGGTAGAAAGCGACAAAGAAAATCTTGCCATGTATTCAGTGCATAGACATATACAGGTTAAATTATATCTTATAATATGGGTAAAATTATACATAGGATTAACTGAAAATTAAGTCAAATTACTGTATCTATATTGTTGACTTCTAGCATTTCCAGAAGATGGACAGATATGTTATAACTTGTTATATGTTTTAACATGGGGGCCTCCAGAATCCAGAATACAGCATTGTGTCTTTTGTGTGGACTGTGCGGCAGGCTGTTAATGTTCATAGGTTGGTATGTGGGTAGTCATGTGACATAATCACAACCAATATTAGCCCAGCAGCAGTGTGTAGTACTGGTGAATTGTTGGGTAGCCAAAGCGTATCAATGATATCACAGTTGTTTATGCACCTATCTAAGTTATTTTGAATTGTTTTTTTTTTTCAATTCTGATTAAGTACTGGGGTCAGAATTAAAGTCAGTCATTTTTGATGAGCAACCGTTTAACTACAAGTGCACATCCTCTAAAACTGTTGTCTTGTTGAGCCAGAGCAGATAGCATTGGTATCTGCAGCAGCTTTAGTCTGTCTTTTGTGCTTCACCGCTTCTGTGAACAGTAGGACCTTGAACTTGTAACCTTAACGCAACCAGGCCCTGTGCCTGGAGAGTGGGCTCCATTTCAAGATTCTGCTTGTTTGAGTGGTGGGGGCATGTCAGAGAAATAGTGTCGTATAGTAGGAAGTGTGGATAAGTGGATTATTTCCCAGTCACACCCTACTTGCTCCACGTTACTGTCGAGAGGGCTGTCTTACTGAGCTTCAGGGCCTACATGTACAGTATCATACTGTAAAAGGATCCCTTGGGGGAAGTCACTTTGTACTGAAACTGCCTGATGTCTTTTTGGAGTGTTAGTTTCTGTTCATCTTCACACTTCAGTCCCACTTCAGGGCTAATTTATTTGAAGCATTCAAACACCACCACTTTATTCTTCTGAGACATATTTTTGTGTAAAGTAAAATGTGCTATCTTGTGTTTTTTTGGAAGACAGACTCCTGTTCAATCCTTGACGTGTCTTAAATCATGGAAAGAAAGGATGTTTATATTTTATCCTGTTTGACAGTGTGGGTTGTAATTAGATATTTTTCTGCTTGTTCAGCTAGTTAGCCGGACACAGCATGCATAGATATATCTATCAGGTCAATAAAGTCCAGCTTGCAGTACACAATATATTGGAAAGATGCAGATGCTCCTCTCTGCACTTTTTCTACATCAAAGGAGGCAATTGCGCTAGGATAATCTGGATTTCAAATTTGTAAAATGGGGTGAGGACCTTGTCCAAATTAATCAGCCAGTACAGAAATGGGCCTAGGACAAGGCCAGAGTTACACAGAGCTCACACAGGACGCTCCAGTGTGTGGGTCGCCCTCAACCCCACCAAACCCTGCTGCCTCATAGGGGGTACTCGCAACTCTCAGGAACTTCATAAGAGCCCCTAGATCTCAACTGATATTATAAATGATATAAATACAGATACACACACACAGACAAATTTGTACTCATACGTTTGTGGAGACTGTCCATTCATTTTGATGGAAAAAACCCTAATTATATGACATTAACCCTTACCCAGCCCTAACCTTAACTGTAAGTAACCAAACTAAATACAAGACTTCTGACACTTTAAATTTTTTGATTACACCTTATGATACGTTTATCGGAATGTAATCCTGCATTTTCATTCACTTTTAACATGAAGTGCTTCCACACAGCTGAGGCTTTCACTTATTATTCGGATCCTCTTCAACTATACATCTATGTCTTCCTTCCACCATATAATAGAGATGGCAAATTTTAATTGGTGCTTTTTAAAAATTGAGTAATCATGATAGCTCTAGTCTGGTTTCACAAAATTACGTTTACAGAGGTATTACATACATAGATGTTCAGAAGTAATTCCTTGAACATAGAGAATTCTAACCACACATCCATTTATTGATTTAAGGTGGATTTGTTTTTATATGCCCTGCTGTCAGTCATTTCAATCAATAAACCTGTTCCCATCTGTGCTTGTTCTCTCAGATCTCTGGCATCGTGTTACCATGCCAGACCAATGCTTACTAGGCAACTCTGTGACCCTGAAACCAGACAAAAGGCGCCCTCTTCAGTCCTAAGTATTGCAGCACACTGTGTAAATTACCAAGCCGCAGAGCCACTCGAGGTTTCCAATGAGTCCTTCCAGCATAAGGGATGATGGTCTTTCCTGGTTTCCCAGAACAGGCCCTATATCACTGTGACTCTGACTGTGTGAGCAGTTACCAGATATGGCAGGAAATATGAGTAGCCCCATTTGCAGGTACTGACAAACAGCAATATTCCATTTGTTGAGTGCTTCTCACTGATCTGTTCTGATTGTCACTATGACAGAAAAGACAGAAGGGCAGGTATGAAAAGGCTAAGAATTTTAATGGAATTTAATGTTTTAAACACTAGGAAAAGTTTGTGTTTTATACATAAAAGGAGGTTGACTTTCTTTGCTTTACCTGCCTGTTGATTGTAATACAGCCTGGTTTCACCCTCCAGGTAATGAAAAAATAATCTTCTCAGCACTGGAAACTGTAGCAATGCTCACTCACTTTATTATAGACAATCTCTGGTCTGTGCCTCCAACCTGGAACAAGCACTACATTTGTCACGGTGACAACCAGCTCTACTCAGGGACATTTCCATCTGTCCACTGTATGAAAATATCAGAGGTGAATGAAGTAATTTTTGTAGTTAGGGCCTTTTAAAAGTCGCAATGTCTGTGTGTGTGTGTGTGTGTGTGTGTGTGTGTGTACTGATAATGCATTACAGAGAGGAGAGGCACTAGGGTGACGTCATCTCTGATAATCCCAAGCTTATCATAACACACCATTTCTTTGCTTTGTGTTTTAGATCATTCAGAAATATTTCATATATCTGTAGTAAAACAGAATTGCTTAGAAACAGAGAAATCCAGCTTAGTCAACTAGATACAGTAGATATATGATTGGCTGTTTGTTTGTTCCATTGTTCACTTTTCCCCCACGTGCACCCATCTAACCAAGATATTACCTTATACTGTAAACGACAATGTTTTTTTGCCAGTGTGTTGCAATGACAACATTTTTGGACCTTTTCACATTTATGAAAATAAATGTACCTCTAAAGTTTTTGGAATTTTTTGGTACTAATTCATTTGCTGAACCAATTAGTTTTCAAACCACACTAGTACGTAACCATCTGTGAAAAACTGTATTATTTCACTTATTTTATTTCTTGGGTACATTAAAACAAACACTGTGTGCATCCATCCCTAGAATACTGCCCCTAGGGGTGTAATTATTGGTGGCTCTCCCCTCCCCCGTGTGTGTGTGTGTGTGTATATAGATATATATATAAAAATATAAAAACATATATAAAAATACGTGAATGTCAGGCTGACCCTACAACATTAATACAACTTCTGCAGGGTAGCTGGAAATCTAGTAACAATGGACACAAATGTTCATATGTTCAATGCATCAAATGCTCAATGTTAATTTTAGTGCCTGTGTGCTATGAGAGGGGAAATTTGTAACATTATTCCTTTTCCTTGAGTAGTGTAACATTGGTCTCACTGATAAGAGCCACCTCAGGGGATGTCTTGTCACCCTATAAGAGGCACCACACTAATGGTCATCATGAGTAGACAGGAAGAAGCAACAGTTCCCCTGGCCTCTCCCCCAAGTAGCAGCTGATCAGTCCCTGGTATGAGTGATGTTCCCATATGTTCCTGAAGGCCCAATCAGGTTCTGAGAAAACTCATTGAGAAGCAATGGGAGGCTCTCTGTAGAAGCAGCTGTGGCCCTGACAGCCCAGGAGACAGAGAGACTAAATTAACTCATGGCAAAAGGCATCAATCACGGGGCTGTTTTGTTTATGCGGAGCCGTCAGTGGCCTTCTCAGGCCCTGAGATACACGGACTGGGCCTTTTCCCTTTCCTCCCTGGAGGGCCCTCATTCCTCTTACATCTAACCCCCTCCTCTATGTCTTCTTTTGTACAAATTACGATAATGTGCATGTTTATTTGCCTGGCTTTGTGTGCCGGAATGGGAATAATCAGCTAAGGGGGAATGTGGTTTTGCGCCCCTGATGATGACCATCACTTGCCATGGGGTGAAATGGACAGGAGGCACGCAATGCCTCAAGGTAGGGGTTGTAACACTGGTGGCCTTGTCACCAGAAGATCAAAGTGATGTACGCACATCCTTTATTGCCTGTTGATGGTTGTTTTGTTTGAGGTCGTTCTTGCTGCATGACTTGCATGACAGTAATATACACTCACCTAAAGGATTATTAGGAACACCATACTAATACGGTGTTTGACCCCCTTTCGCCTACAGAACTGCCTTAATTCTATGTGGCATTGATTCAACAAGGTGCTGAAAGCATTCTTTAGAAAGGTTGGCCCATATTGATAGGATAGCATCTTGCAGTTGATGGAGATTTGTGGGATGCACATCCAGGGCACGAAGCTCCC
>JAODLC010000002.1:15513040-15535003 GCA_026781145.1 Hippopotamyrus pictus | reverse complement strand
ATCTTTGGGTAATAAAAGTTGGAGTGCTAGCCTCCCTTGTTATCTGTGTGTGTGTGTGTGTGTGTGTGTGTGTTTAACCCCCCTTTGGTGCCTCTTGTACCAGGCTCGGCCTTGTCCCAGGCCACCTGGAATTTAAGCTCTGTTATATGTGCATGTGTGATCCTACATGCTTTATAACTAACACCAATAAATACATTTCATACAGTTTAACACTATTATTGATGGCACACATTTGCCAGTCACTCCTTGTATATGGCTGTGAAATATTTACACGTTAGTATTTTTCTGGAATATGTAAATCACTGATTTTAATACTGAACATAGTTGAAATGAAAAAAAAAACATTGAACTATTCTTAAATGACCATCTATGGGCCCATATCTTTATCCTATTGAACATCTATGGAAAGATCTGAAAATTTGCAGTGCGGAGACATCACCCTGGAAACCTGAGATAGCTTGAGTAGTTTGGACAGGAAGCGCAAATGCAGTCTCATTGTGAAGTACAGAGATCGCTTGGCAATGATTGCTGCAAAAGGTGGTGCCATAAAATATTAAAGTAAGGGTACCATCTTTTTTGTCCATGTCATTTTCATTTACTTGATTATATAAAATATTAAACTGACTAAATACTCAAAAGCAAAGTCTGATTTGTGTTAAATATGGAACAAACAATAAGGGATGCCATTAAACTTTTGTCAGTTTCAAGTTATTTCAGATATTTTTGTATTTTTTTGTTTTTTTTGTGGAAGGGTACCAACAAATTTGTTCATGTCTGTAAAAGGTAGGGTGACCCGCTGGGCCGACTACTTTGAGAAGTGGTTTAAAGCTGACCTTCCAGCTAGGATGTTGGACATCTGAGTCCATGCTTCTTGAGACTGATCCTCCAATCAGCTGTGAACAGAGATTGCATGGGTGATGAATCAGCTGTGGGTAGGGAAGGCTGCAGGGATCTGTGTTATCCCGAGTGAACTTCTCCAGGCTGGTGGTAAGGGTGTCCTCCTGGTATTGCAGGCAATCTTTGTTTCCATTTGGGAATCATCAGTCATCCCAACTGACTGGAAAACAGAACTTGTAGTCCAGGGGTCACCAACTCCAGTCCTGGAGGGCTACTATCATCTGCTCCTGGTATTTACCTGAGAACTAGTGTGGCTCATCAGAAGCCAGGTAGGATAGAAAACTTACTGGATAGTAGCCCTCCAAGACCGGAGTTGGTGACCCCTGTTGTGGTCCCCTTCTGGAATGGGAAGGGTGATTGCCTGGATTGCATCAACTACAGGGGGATAACACTGCTTTCAGTGCTGAGTAAAGTCCTTGCTATAATGCTGTGAGGCTCTTATTGGGGCTCTCAAGAGAATGAGCGAGGAGTCTGAATGTCTGGGATTGCGGGTGTTCTCGATAAAGACCAAGATCCAGGCATTTAATGACTTAGGCACAGCCACAAGTAGTGTCTGCGGGGAAAATGTCAACCTTGTTGAGAGATTTACAGTACTTACCTCGGCAGCGACATGCATGTCTCTTGTGACTATTCCTATGAAGTCAGCAGATGGATAGGGAGAGCATAGAGGGTCATGAGGACATGGATGCTATCCAGTGAGCTGAGATGCAGACTGGACTTCTTTGGTACTGTGTCTCCTTGGGTACCACTGGTTTGACTTTGTGAAATGAGGAACATTACCTGCATTTTGAGGGAGTGTCAGTTACAGCACTATGGCCATGTGGTGCATTTCCCTGAGGGTGATCCGGCTTGCAGGATCCTCATTGCTGAGGACCCAAGCGACTGGACCAGGCCGAGGGTATGCCCATGTAACACCTGGCTGCGGCAGATGGATGGGCATTTCCGGAATGTGGGACTGGACAGTGTTTCTGCCTGCGGGGTTGCCAGCTGGGATCCTGAGGGGCTTAGCCGTGTGGTGGGTGCAGCAACAAGCTGCATCAGTGCATGCTCCTCAACCTGATCTGACCTGACCCCGACATTACACACAAACTGTACCCTCATTCTAGTAATAGTTAGGCACATCTTGATCTTGCTAATTAGTATCACCACTTGCTACAGGGCATGAAATTAATTTCTCACAATGGGGGGAATTCCCCTCGTAAGTGTAGTACATAAGGAGGAATTTTAGATTTTTTGATTTTGGGGGGAATGCAATAAAAAAAACTGTGTGGGTTCAATAGCATTAGCCATTGGATTTTTTTGTGGAATCTGCTTCCCTCTTTCTCTTGACAAATGCTGCTTGCGTGTCTAATTAAAGCTGAAGTTTTGTAACACCGACTGGAGGACTTCACATTGCTGTACATATTGCACCAAACAATTCCTTTCTCCACTGCTTATCTCAAGCCATGGGTAAATTGTTGCCTACTGACACCTGTGTGCAAATAACATCTGCCATAAATAAAATATAATGTATTCAGATAAAATAAGTCCAAATAAGTTCAGAGATTTATCCATTATGGGTTTGTGGGGTTGGAGTCTATACCAGGGACCCTGATGCCAGCATATTTGAGTTTCTGCATGAAATACAATATATGGGCAAAAGTATTGGAAGACACTCCTAATCACTGAATTTAGATGTTTCATTCAGACCCATTGCCATAGATGTATATAATCAAGCACCTAGCCCTGCAGTGAGATTTACAAACGTTTGTGAAAGAATCGGTCATTCTAAAGAGCTCAATGAACTCATGTGTGGTCCTGTCATCGGATGCCACCTTTGCAATAAATCAGTTTCTGAAAATTTATCCCGGTTAGATATCCCAGGGTCAACTGTAAGTGATCTTATTGCAAAATGGAAGCGTTTAGGAACAAACTCAGCCCCGAAGTCACATCGCAAGCTTTAACAGGGTAAGGGCACCAAGTGGTAAGTCACCAACACTCTGTTGACTCAGTAACTGAGTTCCAAACTTCCTCTGACATTAACCCCATCACAAAAACTCAGGAGCCGAGAGCTTCATGGAATGGACTTCCATAACCAAGTATCTACATGCATGCTTCTCATCACCAAGCACAATGCCAAGCATCAGATGCAGTGCTGTATAGCACGATGCCACTGTACTCTGGAGCAGTGGAAATGTGTTCTGGGCAGTGACAAATCATGCTTCTCTCTCTGGCAGTCTGATGGATGAGTCAGGGTTTTGTGGATGCCAGGGGAGTGTTGTCTGTCTTAAAGTATTGTGCCAACTGTAAAGTTTGGTGGAGGAGGGATTATGGTATGGGTTGTTTTTCAGGGGCTGGGCTAGGGAGCTCTTAATGTTTAGCACACGAAAATATTTTGGCCAATTCTATGCTTCCAACTTTGTGGGAACAGTTTGTGGAAGGCCCTTTTCTATTCCAGTATGACTGTGCTCCAGTGCACAAAGCAAGGTCCATAAAGGCATGGTTGGGTGATTTTGGTGTGGAAGAACTTGACTGGCCCGCACAGAGCTCTGACCTCAACCCAGTCTAACACCTTTGGGATGAATTAGAATGCAGATTGCGAGCCAGGCCTTCACCTTCAACATCAGTGCCTGACCTCACATGTTTTTCTGGATGGATGGGCAAAAATTCACACAGACGCACTCCAAAATCTTGTGGAAAGCCTTCCAATAACAGTGGCAGCTGTTATAACTCTAAAAGGGGTACCAACTCCATATTGATGTATTTAGAATGGGATGTCAAAAAAAGTTCCTGCAGGTGTAATGGCCAGGTGTCCCAATAGTTTTGTCCATGTAATGTAGCATTAGTTTCCCATTTGTGATTTTGTCTTAGGTCGCCATCTAATGAGTTAAAGTGGTACTGCACCGATTCTTTGACAGTTTTTCACTCAGCTGTTTGGAAATAGCTTAAGTAAAAAAGACAGATTGTATAGATTTAAATGTGATTTAATTAAGATATTTAACAAATTCCAGGATACCATTATTCTGTAAATTACTGTTATTCTCAAATTATTTACCAAATAATGGTACATTTATTTCCATAGCTAATGAAATAGCTATCAAATTGCATTTATAAATGAAAATGAATGAATATAATTATAATAGCACATGTCTTAGAAAATCCCCTCCATGGATCGCCACCTTGTCATGGTTTGCATGCCCCTGTGATCCTAGGAGCTATGTTGTCAAGGGTAAGTGCCCATGGTAGGGTCTCCCAAGACAAATTGGTCCTTGGTGAGCGGCCAGACTAAGTGTGGTTCATATTAATCTCTATGAAAGAAAATCAAGGAGGATGTTACCCTGCTTGGACCGGGGACCCTGGAGCCAGGCCTGGGGCGGGAGCTCGTATGCGAGCACCTGGTGGCTGGGCCTCCACCCATTGGGCTTGACCAGGCATAGCCCAAAGGGGTAATATCGATTCGTCCCCCTATGGGCCCACTACCTGCAGGGGGAGCCATGGGGGTCAGTTGCAGTGTAGAATGGGTGACAGTCAAAGGCTGGGGCCTCAATGGGCTGATCGTTGGCTACCAAAACTGGTTCTCTGCACATGGAACTTTTGGTTCTAGAGCCTGAGCCTGAGCTGGTGCAGGAGGTAGAGAGATACCAACTAGATATAGTTGGGGTCACCTTGACACCAAACTCCTGGAGAGGGGCTGGACTCTATTCCACTCTGGAGTTGCCCATAGTGAGAGGCGCTGGGCAGGTATGGGTCTACTTATAGCCCCCCCAGTTTGGTTCTAGTGCGTTGCAGTTTACCCAGGTGAACGATTGAGGGTCGCCTCCCTTTGATTTGAGTCAGAGAAAGGGCTCTGACTGTTGTCTCTGCGTATGCTCTGAACACCAGTTCAGAGTATTTGGCCTTCATGGAGACCTTGGAGGAGGTATTGGAAGGCCCCCCTTCTGGGGACTCCATTGTTCTGCTAGGGAACTTTAACACTCTTGAGTGTAGGAGGAGTTTGGTGAGGTAAGGTCTACAGTATGCTGGGGTACTGGAGAGGAGGGTCCGTCCATTAGTTGAACCTTGGATCCAGGAGGTTACTCACATGTTACTTATGTGAGTAACAACAGTGAAACCTGGAGGGGTGTGTTTTGGAGAAACGGCTCACCTGATCTGAACCCGAGCGGTCCGGTTATTGGAGTTTGTCCATAATGAACACCATGTTAGAGCATAAAGGTATTCATAAATGCACCTGGCACCAGGCTGTAAATTAATGGTCAATTGTGTAGTCATGTTATCAGATATGTGACCATATATTTTAGGTACTCAAGTGAAGAGAGACACTGAGATGTCAACTGATCACCACCTAGTGCTGAGTTGGATTAGATGGCAGGGAAAATGCGGACTCACCTAACCCAAATACATAGTGAGGGTGTGTTGTGACAGTTAGGCAGAGGCCCTTGTCCGGGAGACCTTCAACTCACACCTCTTTCTAAACTTCTTTTACATTCAGAGGATGGAAGATGTGTTACTGCCTCTATTGCTGATGCGGCTGTGTGGAGCTGTGGCAGTAAGAGTGTTGGTGCCTGTTGCAGTGGTGACTCCTGAACCAGTGGTGGACACCAGCAGTAAAGGAAGCTATCAGACTGAAGGGGAAAATTTGCCTTTGCCTATGGTCTTTACAAACAAACAAACAAATTAATTTTTGTATAGCGCTTTATCACAACATTACATCGTCTCAAAGCGCTTTACAGCATCCCCACCCAAAGTCCCCACTGAGTAATCCATAGGTGAGAGTGGCAAGGAAAAACTCCCTAGAAGGAAGAAACCTTGGGAGGGACCAGACTAAAAAGGGGGAGCCCATCCTCCAGGGGCCGGCAGGGAGAGTCAGCTTTTGACCTCAGCTGGGAATATAATTGGGTGGTTGAAGAAACACTTCAAGAAATCCTGCTGACATGGCTAAGGTCACTGAGGTACTCAAAAAACTTTCCAGTGATAAAACTCTGGGTGTGGATTTTCACTAAGGCCCTGAAGGTTCTGGATGTTGTTTTGGTTGACACACCTCTTCAGCATTGCATGGAGGTTGGGGGCAGTGCCTTTGGATTGACAGACTGAGGTGGTAGTCTCAACTTATTACAAAAGGGACAAAGAGGGGGTGTTACAACTTCAGTGGGATTACACTCCTCAATCTCCCTCCTATGCTGGGGTGGTGGAAATGAGGGTTCATCAGTTGTTCAAACTTCAGATCCAGGAGGAAATATGCGTATTTTTACCTGTTAAGGAGTGGTGGACCAGCTATTCACCCTCACAAGGAGGGTTTATGAATGTTTGCCCAACCAGTCTAGATGCGTTTTGTTGACTTGGTAAAGACATATGACCATGTCCCTTGCAGGGGTCCGGTGGGGGGTGCTTTGGGAGTATAGGGTATGGGGTTCATTGTGGCGATCAGGTCCCTGGATAACTGGAGTGAGAGCTTGGTTTTCATTGCCAGCAGTCAGTCATACTCATTCTCAGTGGGTGTTGGACTATACTATCATCGGATCTGTTCATAACTTTTATGGGCAGAGTATCTAGGTGCAACTGAGAGTTGGAGGGTGTCTGGTTTGATGACCTCAGGATCACATCTTTGGTATTTTGCAGATGATCTGGTCCTGCTACACATGTACTGGGGTGGTTTGCAGCCAGGACTGAAGCGGCTGGGATGAGGATCACTGCTTCCTTGTTGAACCTTCATGCACGGCGCAGGGTGGGACTCGAACCCCAAACGACCAAATATGATGCTGATTTTTCATGCATATGAGCCACACAGATGCACCAGTTCTTGTCTGCAGTTATGTTAGTTCTGAAGTACTGTACAAAACACAAACAAAAACAAAGCACAAAAACACTTTGTTACAGTGTCATTTTAATGGTGCCATTGGAGGCACAAAACCAAATATATCAACGCAGGTTGAGGCAACACACTGCTTTCTTTTGAATTTGGCAGTGCAGTCTTGCAGTACTTGGCAGTGCAGTACAGCCCATTTCCTAACAAGTGTCCCTTACCCATCCACTGGTAGCAAACTCTGCCTCAACCCTCCAGTTCCACAATGAATCCTTTTGTGGTGGAGAACGTGTTGCATTATGTACAAGGAGTTGCAGGAAGTGACATCATCACTGCATAGGAAAGGCAGTTCCAGCAATACAACCCTGAAAAGATTAATACTTGCTGCTTAAAAACTTCTTGTATAGTATATCTTTAGTGTTTATTGATTATAGAATGCAAAAATACGGAACAAGGTTTATAGAAAATTTATAGCAAGAGTGAGCATATTTGCCAGTGGTGTGTGTGTATGTGTATGACTTAGAGAGAAGGGGAACCTGTTAAGTTAAACATTCGCAATTTTAATAGGGGGAGCTTCAAGAAAGGTAGCAATGAAGTAGGTCAGAAGCAAAACAATAAGACAGTGAGTAGGTTTACCTTTACATTAGTGATATTACACAGAAGTATTCAGGCGGGTGGTGAGAGGGGATGGTTTTGGTATAGTGCTGCACCAAATTAGAAATTTTGACCAATACCAATTACCTGTATATTTTTGTTTACTATCATTGATATTGATAATCAATATATTTTTGTTTAATATTAACAATACTGGCTACCCTCTGAGCCACTCTGAGCTCTGAGCGTGCTCCGAGCAAGGGTGGGGTGACTTCCAGCAATGAAACTTGCTGAGCTAATGTGGGGATGATGTTACATTGTATTTTTTGTCTGTGGATAATGGAAGATCAATTTGTGGCCCAGGTTTAATTAATAATGGGCACTGTTGCCTCACACCTCTGGGACCAGAGGTTGAGTATTCACCATGGCTCCATGTGTGTGGAGTTTGCATTTTCTCCCCATGTCATCATGGGGTTTCCTCCAGGTACTCCAGTTTTCCACAAACTAAAAACATGCAGAGGTTAGAGTTGCCAAATTGCCCATACAGTAGGTGTTCATGTGTAAGTGAATGGTGTGTAAGTGTGCCCTGTGATGGTTTGGTGCCCCATCCTGGGTTATTCCCTGCCTTGAACCACTAGCCTCCGAGATAGGCTCCTGTCCCCCAGTGACCCTAAATAGGGTAAGAGCATACAGAAAATGAATAAATTTAATCATGATGAATGAGCCATCCAATGTGATCATCTACATTATGGTAGTAAGTTATGTCTTTAGTGCTGGTGCTGCTAACATTAAATATTTATAAAGTTTAGATATCATCCAGTAATATCAACCAGAAGTGAAACATCAAACCAATACCGATAAATTGATTTTAAAGAAATATTGACTTTTAAACCAATATAACAGCATCTATAGGTTTTTGTCTTTTGTCCCACAGGGGCAGTGACATCCACACACATCATTTGACATCTCAAGCCCTGGTCATGCCTAATTCAATAAACAGCTGGGCATTCTGTCTCTTCTCTCTTTTCTCTATGATGCGACAGGGTGCTCAGTTTATTGGCTACCACCCCCAGCATTTCTCCTTTGTCCCTTTGGTGGCTAGGCAGGAGCTGGAAGAGGTGCGCTGTGACCTGGGACCTGCCTCAGTGTGGCAGGCTGGTAGCAGTGCACTAATCTGACAGCTAGGAGTGCTGCTGCCACTTTTCCTTCAGTGCATTTCCCAGCTGGAGCTTCTGTGTCCTTATTGGACCAGCTGCTGGCATTTCCAGTTGAGCATCAGCTCCCTGTTGTACAGTCACAACAACAGCCAGCGCAGGTCCTAGCCAACGTGACACCCTAGGCAAGTATCACTGCTGGCGCCCCCAATCTGTGGCAAAGTAAAATTGTCTGGGAAGTTACCACCCCACCCACCCACACACAAGTTGGCACCCTAAGCTGCCGCTTAGATTGCCTGTAGGATTGACCAGCCCTGCCAACAGCAGTCTTCTGACAAACTCTTAAGGCCTCAGTTTATCTGTGGAATGCTGCGGATACCAAAATCCACAGATGCTCAAGTCGCAGTATTAGCATATAACCAACCCCCATCCTCCTGTATAATTTAAATCATCTCTAGATTACTTATAATACCTAATACAGTGTAAATCTTTTGTAAATATATCATATTGTTTAGGAAATATTGTTAAGAAAAAAAGGTGTTTCTGTGCAGTAGATAACTATAAAGAATGACATTTATAATTGAAATCAATATAGAAAGGGCACATCTACACATCACTTCATTCTTGTAGATTCAGCATAGAGCCCAACACACAGCAAATTCAAGTTATGCTTTTTGGAACTTTCTGGATTGTTTTTTGAATATTTTTTATTCACGGTTGGTTGAATCTGCAGACGCAGAACCTATGGATATGGAGAGCTGTACAGGGTTATTGGTTAGGGGGGGTCAATAACTGATTCCTGCATTTAGCATTTTTTTGCAAGATTACTTTTCAGTTTTGCTGGGCTGAAACTCGCAGTTCTCTTTGTGTTCATCTATACTTAGAGCCAGCAATATGCTACACTGGCTGCTCAAAATTAAAACATCTGTTTATATACAATATATTGCCAAAAGTATTGGGACACCCCTCCAAATCATTAAATTCAGCTCAATTCCAAATTCATTAAATTCATCAATTCCAATCACTTCCATAGCCACATCTGTATAAAATCAAGTATCTAGGCATGCAGACTGCTTCTTACAAACATTTGCAAAATAATCGGTCATTCTCAGAAGCTCAGTGAATTCAAGTGTGGTACCGTGATAGGATGCCACCTGTGCAATAAGTTCATTCATGAAATTTCCTCGCTACTAAATATTCCACAGTCAACTGTGAGGGATATTATAACAAAGTGAAAGCAATTGGGAACAACAGCAACTCAGCCACGAAGTGGTAGGCTACGTAAAGTCACAGAGTGGGGACAACGCATGCTGAGGCGCACGATAGATTGATAGATGTTTATTTTTGTCATTATAAGTACAGTGAGATTTAGTTTGGAACGCGCCAGCAGATACACAATATATTTACTATTAAATAGATTCTGAGGCATAAAATAGAATCTGAGAATAAAGTATGTACAGTGTGCAGAAGTTGCCAATTGTCTGCAGAGTCTACAGACCTCCAAACTTTGTGTGGCCTTCAGATTAGGTCAATAACAGTACGTAGAGATCTTTATGGGAATATTCTATATGCCAGCACTTAACAGATTTTAAATGCATGTGTGTATGGTCAAAAAAAATGACAGCACCAACTGAACATTGTGTGTGCAGTATGTGTGCAATTGATTTCTTTACATTGAAAGCTGGTTTTTCAATGTTTGTAACCTTGGTTTTAGTTCACTGTGGCCCAACTCGAGAAGAACCTGCTGGATGAACTGGAATGTGACCTTCATAGACTTGGGATAGTCAAGATGCAGTGCATAAGCAAGTCCAAACAGAATGCACATAGCTTTAGGCAGGTCTTTTATGTTGTCCATTACAACTTTTCCCTCAATGATTATCTTCAATGAGGCTGAACTCACAGTCCCTTCACGCTCAATGAGGAAGATCCCAAAGTCAATGTGGCGGAATAAGTCATCATCATCAGAGTCCTTAATAAAAGATAAACATAAGAGCTCAATAATGATATTTCACATAAAATAACCAACAGCATCAAGTAATGTAGTTTAGTCAGAGAGACAGACCAGTGATGAAAGGTGTGGATTGGTTATCACACAGAAACTGGATGGACTGATTATACTAGTGATAAGTGGAACAGTATGTTACTCTAAAACTATGCTAATATGATTTATCAAAGAGAAACTAACAAATAATGGCAAAAGATTTTAGATACTCTTTAAAATGTAAGAGGTTACTTACGAAGCCTGGTTTGTAGAAGTCTGTGTGGTTGTCACCAAGGACAATAGGAAGCCCTCTGAGGACCAGTGTCCGAGTATCTGTTGGCTCTGTAGTCTTTTGAGGAGCAAAATGAGACTTTACAACACTTTACATGGGTAGTACAATAAATGAATAGTCTATAAGAAAGCAGAACCAAACAAAGAACGGTTTATATCATAGAGTACAACTAAGACAGTAACAGTTTCTATGGCATATTATCATTACATAAGCAGGAAAAAATAATGCAAATAATGACCTTTGTCTGTTCTGAAAGCTTTGTCAACAATTGCCCAGTATTCCCTCTCTTAGATCTAAATATCTCAATAAGACGAGGACTGTGCCGGTCAATGCTTTCATAAAATTCCTGCTTGAGGTTCTTGCCCACATTCCCGTTGAATTCAATGCAGACCTAAAATATAGAGCCTCAAGGGCTGCATGTTCAAATCCCTCTGGAAAGTTTGGCAGGTAGTTAAGTTCACCTTTCTTTGCCTTCTTGATCAACTTGTTAGCTGGTTCTCCTTCTGCTGAATGCCCTCCCCATTTACCTTTATTTACCACAACATCAAGGCATCCTGACCTTCTTCGCTTTGTTCTATAATTAGCCATTTTATATTTGAGACTGTTTTTCCAGCCCCTACAGCGACTGGCTGAGCCTTGTTCCTGGAGACATGGATGCTTGCTTATCAATGCTGCTGCAACACCTTCAAACTGAGAATTATTTGGATATGCTGTGTAACTATACATGCTCTCAGCCAATCTTTCAAGGATCTCATGTTTCAGCTCTTTTGATACTTTCAGGGGTGTTTGATCACGAAGATACAGCAGATTTGCTTGCCTAAGTCTATACTCTACATCAACAGAAAAGTTTGGGATATCAAATATGTCTGGCCATTGTTTCTGTCGCTCCTGAAATGATATTGAGAGGATCTCTGTATCTGTTGTACTGGATGTGTCATTCAAGATTTCATCAGATGTTGAGACAGGTACCAACTCAAGTGCAGGGATGACTTTGACTGTTTGTCTGGAAGGTCTGCAATATATGTCAGATTGCATAGCTCAAAATTGAAATCAGGATATTTATATTGGAGACTGAAGTTGTAATGAAGCCCCAATGTCTTTTTAAGCTGGCTTGTCAAATCCTCCACTGTAGCAGGCCTTGTATTCAGGATGACCTTTCTTATATCTGCCTCTGTGAGAACAACTCTCAATGTCATCCCCTGGTGTGCTTCCATCTTGGGAACATAATAACAGAAATAAAATAAAACTCACAAGAAACATGCATGTTGTTAAAAACATGCAGCTGAACTGTTGTAAGAATGTCACAGAGTGTCATTTTGTCATCAATTTAATTGCAGCTTTCTTTTTTATCAGACAAAAGAGACAATACATACGTGTTCATGGCAGGTGCAGTGCATCATCAATTAAAATCAATGGTGCAAGTGTAGCACTCTTGTTAAATGGACCAGTGGAAAAGCTACACTCAAAGACATTAGGTCCTAGAGTTGTTATTCAACCAAACCTGAGACTCAGATTTTTTTTCCTTAATTTTTTTGTAACTAACTTTATTTTGTACAACACCTCATCATACTGCACAACAATATGAAACAGAACATATAGACATTAATGTAATTTGAATGTATGTGTGCATGTAAATGAAATTGTCCTTGTGTACACGTTCAGAGTTCTTTTCTGTGTAGAAACACAAGCTTATCTGCTGTCCACATGCGAGGGCTTGGTGGCTCAGGCTGATGCTGAAAAAACCATACGGCAGCTGGCCAGGCTACCGTAGGCTTGGTGTCCTGCATGCGGGATTTCCTGGGACAGGCTCGCCATCTTGTCTAATTGGAATTCTTCTATTCCGTACAAAAAACCAACCGAAGCTCTCTTTTAATTAACAACAACAACCAAAAAAAAGAAATACCCATCCGTTTGTGGTAGTAAAGATAAAATAATAAAGAGCACTCATTCTCCCGCGAACTTGTCTGGGCAAGTTTTTTTTTTTTCCTTTTCTGGAGGCAAAATGCGTGTGCACGGCTCAAGACAACCTGCGCATGCGCGGTTCACATCATCCCCATTCTAATTGGGCTACACTCTCCCCTCCTGAATCAGCATGAGCCCCTTCATGCGTTGCACTTAGCTAAATGTCCATTATCACCGAAGTATTCCCACTATCATTAATAGAATGCAGAACAGTATTAAAACTTTCCAATAAAGTTTGAGCAAATGAGATTAAAGGTTGCCCTAACTGGGGATAATGGAAACGACCCGGAGGTCGTCGCACCCGTTCAGATCGGCGCACTAGAATTTCATCTGCTGTCCCTGCAGTAGCTGTTTCTGAGTTAATATTTTGTTAGTCTGTGTTAACACTCTCATCCACTAACACTTCTCCAACACTACTACACTCATCTTGAGCATCTAGTGGGGTTGGCTGTGCTACACCACCCTCTTCTGATGGAACAACAGCAGACACATCGTCCCCGCCCACAGGAATCAATGTACAATTATTTCCTTCTGATAGGTTCTCCAAAGGCACATCAACCTCTCCTGGAGGTTCCGTGTCTGGACAACTTTCCTGTGGTAACACAGGAGATGGCTGACTGGCAATGGGTACTGTGACAGGTACAGCTCTTGAGAGTTCGTAGGTCCTTGTGAACCTCTTTTCAGTAGAGGCAGACTGTTGGATGGCTCCAACGTTATCATCATCATCGGAGTCATCTGGTTCCTCTTGAGGATCTTGTGGAATACTGGCTCTGGTTCGAGGACGACGAACAGGCGTAACTTCAGGTTGAAGTTCATTATTCTCATCAGACAAATACCCACAAGGCAACAAGAGGTCACGATGCAGAGTTCGAGTGGGTCCATCTCCCTCCACCGGTTGGACTTTATAGACAGGCAAGCTGCCCATCTTCTCCAAGACCCGATAAGCCACAGACTCCCATCTATCAGCGAGCTTGTGCTTATTCCGTAAACGAAGGTTTCTAACCAAAACTTGATCTCCTTCCTCAAGCTTGGTTTCACGCACACGTCTGTCAAAATGCTGTTTGTTCCTATCAGCTAATTTTTGAGCATTTGCAATAGCAGTTCTATAGCTCTCTTGTAAGCGAGACTTTAGGTTGCAAACATAATCGGAATGAGACTGAGATTTAGCTTCTCTGACTGGCAGGTTAAAGGCAATGTCCACTGGTAATCTTGGATGTCGGCCAAACATCAACTCATAGGGACTGAAACCAGTTGCCTCATTCCTGGTACAGTTGTACGCATGAGTGAGTGGTTTTACAAAATCACACCAGTGCCTCTTGTCCTTGTCTGTCAGGGTGCCAAGCATATCCAGAAGCGTATGATTAAAACGCTCAACAGGATTTCCTCTCGGATGGTAAGGACTAGTTCGCACCTTCTTGATACCTGCTGCCGCACAGAGTTCCTTGATAACATGTGATTCAAAGTCCCTTCCCTGGTCACTATGAAGCCTCTCTGGAAATCCATAGTGCACCGGGAACTGTTCCCAGAGACTTTTGGCCACTGTTTTCGCTTTCTGGTCTCTCGTCGGAATTGCAACAGCATAGCGCGTGAAATGGTCTGTTATCACTAAGACATCTTTGGTGTTTCGGCTATCTGGCTCAATTGACAAGTAGTCAATACAAACCAGCTCCATCGGTCAGGATGTTTTGATGTTCACTAAGGGAGCGGCTCTTTCAGGCTGTGCTTTCCTTCTGACACATCGGCCACAGGTTTTGATCTTCTGCTGCACATCAAGGGACATTCTGGGCCAATAGAACCTCGAGCGCACCAAGTCAAGTGTCTGGTCAATTCCCATATGCCCCATGTCATCATGGAGATACTTGAGCACAGATGTTCTCAATACCGCAGGAAGAACCAATTGATAAACAAGGTGGTCACCGCACTGGCGTTTCCTGTATAAGATATCACCCTTCATGATGAAACGCTTCCACTCCTTGATCAGCAGCTTGAGATCATGAGAATGAGTAGCCGGATCTCCAGACACTGAATACCCTGCTTCCAGTGCCTGGATCACACAACTAATGTCAAGGTCATCCCTTTAGTGTTTGACCAGTTCCTTATTTGTGAAGGTAGGTATTAACACGCATTTCCCAAAATCTTGCTCATCACCATAAACATCTGGAACAGCATCAGCGCTCATGGCAAGAGACTCAACCAAGGTCATGTCAGATAATTCATCCTCCCGCCTATCAAACAGATGACGGAGGCAGGCGGCAGTGACAACCCTGTGCGACAAACTCTTGAAATCGGCTGAAGGCAGGTGCTGTGACGCAAACTCTCTAATCCTCTTACTCTCTTCTTCAGAAGCAGGGTCATCAATCAGCAATTTATGAGGCATCCTAGAGAGTGCATCAGCATCCTGATTGTGAATCCCAGCCCTATACCTGATATTAAAATCAAAAGTGGACAAGGACACTAGCCAGTGGTAGCCGGTTGCATCAAGCTTGGCTGATGTGAGTACATATGTTAAAGGATTATTGTCAGTCACTATAGTAAAAGTATTCCCATACAAGTAATCCTGAAACTTGTCTACAATAGCCCACTTTAACGCTAAAAATTCAAGTTTATGGGCAGGATATCTGGCTTCACTCTTAGACAGACCACGGCTTGCATAGGCAATAGCTCTTTGTTGACCCTCTTGCTCTTGATAGAGCACAGCTCCAAGGCCATCTGTGCTGGCGTCGGTGTGGAGTTCATAGGGAAGCGTTGGGTCAGCAAAACCAAGCACAGGGGCTGAAGTTAGTCTGTCTATAATGCTCTCAAAAGCATGCTGGCACGCTGGCGTCCAGCGCTCAGCAAAAGGTTCTTTTGGATTTAAATAAGTAACTTTTCTGACTTTTCCGGGATGGTGGATACCCCACTGTCAAATTTGTTAGTGGCTTCACTATCTTGGAGTAGTTTTGTACAAACCGACGGTAATACCCGGAAAAACCTAAGAATGACCTTAGTTCTTTCAAGGTTTGTGGCCTGGGCCAAGTCTTCAACGCACGGACCTTCTCCGGGTCTGTCTCGACCCCACTGTGAGACACAACATGACCCAGATAATGGACACGTGACTGGAAAAACTTGCACTTCTCTGGTGATAATTTCAGACCATTCTCTTGCAGGCGTTTAAGTACAGTGAGAAGCCTTGCTTCATGTTCCTCTAAAGAGGCAGAAAAAACAATTAAGTCATCCAGGAATACTAACACTTCTTTTAAATTGATGTCCTTCATGCACTTTTCCATTAACCGTTGGAAGGTGCTTGGTGCATTTGTGACACCTTGTGGCATCCTGTTAAATTCCCAGAATCCCAAGGGGCACACAAAAGCAGTTTTATGCTAGTTCTCTTCCTCCATTTCAATTTGATTGTACCCAGACTTCAAATCCATGACTGAGAACCACTTCGATCCAGCAAGAGCCGAAAACGCCTCCTCCAAATTAGTCAACACATAAGCGTCCTTGATGGTCTGCAAATTGAGCTTCCTGTAATCTACACAAAGCCGGACGTCACCATTCTTCTTCCTCAATACGACAATAGGAGAGGAGAATGGGGACTCCGACTCGCAGATTATACCAGCATTGAGGAGGGTCTTAAGATGTTTCTTGACTGCTTCAAAATCATGTGGGTGAATGGGCCTTGGCCTTTGCTTGAACGGAGTGTCATCTTTAAGCTTTATGTGATGCTTTACTTTGGTGGCATAGCCAAAGTCCAGATCATGACAGGCAAAGACATCGGAATAAGCGTTCAACTTCTCAGTAATCCTCTTCTTCCACCCCTCAGGAAGAGATGAATCTCCAAAGTCGAATATCAAGTTGGAGCTAGCCTCCCGAGGACAGTTCTGTGAAGAGCACTTTACAATGTTAGATCTCTCTGCCTTCTGATGACGCTCAAGCACCTGATGAGCAACACTAAGCTGTGCAATGACACAGTGAGGAGGAAGGGTTATGTCGTGCTCGGTCTGGTTTCTGACCCACACAGAAAATTTGTGAGGTGGCTGCTTAGGTAAAGTGATTAGACAGTGGTCGACAAAGACTCCACCGGGTAGATTAGAAAATGTGGGTTGCTCCAATAACACATATGGCTCAGCATGAGTGGTGTTCATTCGCACTGAACAATTTAATGCAACCCTTTGGCCAGCGGGTATGGTTTCTCTCTTCTTGCCCTTAAGCATCATCAGCCCTACATGCCCACTGGTGCTCTGAATTTTCCTCAACTCAAGGGTTTTTAAAATCTGTGCATATCTGTGCACTGAAGAGCGTTTAATCTTGGGGTTGTTCTCTGGATGCTCACTATATACCGTGTCAAGTAAGTTGGTCCCAACAAGGATAGGCACTTCACCATTAGAGCATGCATCTGGTACAACCAGAGCTAACATGGAAATCGCATCTTCATTGTTGATGAAATCTCTTGGGAGTTTTACACTGATCTCCACATACCCAAGGTATGGCACTGACTGACCATTTGCACCTTTAACTTCTATAAAGTTTTCAAGAGGCTGGATCGGCTGTGCTGACAAATGATCATTGTAAAAGGAAAGAGATACAGTGGTTACTTGTGATCCAGTGTCCAATAAACAGCTGCAGTCAACACCGGAAATATTAATTATAGCAGTACATCTTTTACCTACTAATTTACACTCTGGCATAACTTTGGCTTTAACATGATGAGAGTGTATCAAAGGCTGGGATACCAGCTTTTGCTTGGGGCTGGAGATGTCAAGTTCTGCTCCTATTCGCCCCTCAACAAGAGCAGACTCTAGTTTAAAGGTGGAGTCCCTGACTCAGAGGATGCATTAAGCTCCTCCCAAGCCCTTTGTTTCTCCCTAAGTTCTCTCCTTTTAGTTCCAACAAGCACAGGGTTAGGCTCATTGCTACATGAAGGTGAAATGTGCCCATCCTCCCCGCAATTAAAGCAATACCATGGTCTAGGCCTTTTATTTGCTTTTCCTGCAAACTCCTGTGGTGTATTTTGTTTCACGCCTTTAGAGTTGGCTTTTCTAGATTTCTCCATTTTACTGCTAGCCCCTACATTTTGTTCTTTTGAAGCTCTGAGAGTAGCTAACTGAGCTTGAAGGTCAGCAATTTGCTTTTGCATTTTCTTGGCTTCTGTGGGGGGGTCTGGGGCAGCAAAATACCCGTCACACTCATCGGGATAAGGATCACATACAGCATGCAAGTTGGACTGAGCTTTTGCTTTCGGAAAACCAAGATGCTGTTTCATGCGGTTGACTTACGCGGCTTGCTTATCCTCTTCTGTTTGCAACAGAAACAGGAGTTTAGATAAGGGTGGTGGATTATCCATCTTCCATTCAAGCTCAAGATTCACGATTAAGCTGTTGTTCCAGCATCCCCGGCAAAATTGCTTCAGCGGCTGTCGGTCCATTTGACTGGCGGCTAAGCCACCCCTCTTCACGACTGCACTGAGAGCGATCTGTAACCTATCCAGGTAGGTAGAAGGCTTCTCTCCAGCATTCTGATTTGTGTGGAGAAACTTGGCAAAGAGTTCATCCCCATCACCTACAGCAGCGTAAGCTGAATCCAACAGACTCAAATAAGAGCTAGAACCAGCCTGGGGACCAATATGTTTAACCATTGTTGCTGCAGGGGGCAAGAGGCTTTCCACAATTTTCCTAATCACTTCTAGGTCAGAAAATCCAGGATCTGTTAAATAAAAATCAGTATGACTTCGCCAGGTTTCATAATCAACTTCCATTGCGGGAACAGGGCTTTTACCAGAGAAAGACCTCAGCCTGAGAGAACGATGATGCTGAGCAGAAACATCACTGCTTTTCACTATGTGCTCAACAACTAGCCTTTGGACTTTAGGGGTAGTGAGCTGATCAGCAGGTAACCGTATTGAAAATGCAGCGTCGGTGGAACCAGTCTCAGCTATAACCCTGGACATGGACTCTGGGCTTTGGCTGGCATCTGAAAAGGAATGAGGCTCTTGGGTAACTTCCTGATCCCCCTCTATCTGTATGGATTCCTCACTACTGGACCCTTGAATTCTGGCTAATTCATCCTGGAGTAACACCTTAAAGTCTATGCCACCTAGTTTCGCGACATTCCTCAGCTCTGCTACATAGTTACTGGTTAGGCTGGAGCCTAAAGATGAAGTAAATAAGGTGGAAAGAAGTTTAACATGATAGGTCACGTTTGATTCAGAAGGAGAGGGTTTGGAACAAGGCAGCTCATCCTTAAGAGCCTCAATAGATGCACCACTTTCGTATTCTACAAGAGCAGTGTTCTGAAAAGCTGGATCCGGGCTATCAATCTGCAGTACTCTGCTTAAAGTTCCGTAGCTGCGTAGAACCTCAAAAATGTAATCATCAGCTTCAGAATGAGACAGTCCACTAACTAAGACAGCATTGGGTACTTTGATATTCTCAGATCTTATGACATCCATTTTCAATGTCTCAGTGTCACAGCAACAAATTCAAAATAACTTCCCTGAATATTAAAAAAAAAAAAAAAAAAAAAAAAAAGGAGAACTAAAGCCACAACTCTCCTGGCTGGCTCGCCACTTTATGTGTAGCACTCTTGTTAAATGGACCAGTGGAAAAGCTACACTCAAAGACACTAGGTCCTAGAGTTGTTATTCAACCAAACCTGAGACTCAGATTTTTTTTCCTTAATTTTTTTTGTAACTAACTTTATTTTGTACAGCACCTCATCATACTGCACAACAATATGAAACAGAACATATAGACATTAATGTAATTTGAATGTATGTGTGTGTGTAAATGAAATTGTCCTTGTGTACACGTTCAGAGTTCTTTTCTGTGTAGAAACACAAGCTTATCTGCTGTCCACATGCGAGGGCTTGGTGGTTCAGGCTGATGCTGAAAAAAACCATACGGCAGCTGGCCAGGCTACCGTAGGCTTGGTGTCCTGCATGCGGGGTTTCCTGGGACAGGCTCGCCATCTTGTCTAATTGGAATTCTTCTATTCCGTACAAAAAAAACAATCGAAGCTCTCCTTTCATTAACAACAACAACCAAAAAAAAGAAATACCCATCCATTTGTGGTAGTAAAGATAAAATAATAAAGAGCACTCATTCTCCCGCGAACTTGTCTGGGCAAGTTTTTTTTTTTTTTCTTTTCTGGAGGCAAAATGCGTGTGCACGGCTCAAGACAACCTGCGCATGCGCGGTTCACATCATCCCCATTCTAATTGGGCTACACTAGGTAAGACCTATAAACTAATTAATGCTAGAATTAATGCTTCTTAGATTGATTGTAGTGATCACTTTTTTCAACAAAGAATGTAATGCCTGAGTGTCACTATTAAGTTGTCTCCAAATCTGTATGCTGTAAGAGGGAAAACATCATTCAGCTCTTTCAGCTGAACCACACACAGACAGGGGTTAGAGTTGCAACACAATTCGAAAGATCTTAAATGCTCATGGTACCATGCAGTCTCTGCATGTAGATCTCTGTGTTAATTGCTACAATCTGTTTGATCTGCTTAAAGTTTGGGAGGCCAGAACATGAACCATGTTACGTGCCATAAGGAAAGTACTGTATGTGCCGTAAGTTTTGGGTACGTGTCGTAAGTGTTATGTGCCGTAAGTGCAGGAGAATGCCTACAGGTCCTTCGGACGTCCTGCCCACTCGCCGATTGGTCAACCGCTCCTTCGATTCCGCCCTCTGGACCTGACCTCCCTTCCTCCCTGCCTCCCTTGCCTTCGGAGCAGTTTCTGGTTCGTAGACTGAAGAGGCTGCAGCTTCGTCCCTTCGTCGGCCCGCTACTTGCTTCTCGCCTGTTAGCTCGCTCTTCTTTTGCTTTGCCTTAGGTTTGAATGCTCGTGTATGATTGTGTTTTGTTCCCGACTTCCGATTTTCGCCTCTTCCCTTATTGTACCTTCGCCCTGGTTTTGACTGACTGCTTGGTTTTGAACTTTCACCTGTACTCCGACTTCGCCTTTTGATCTCCCCTCCCGATACCTTCGCTTTGGCTGTGTGTGTTTGTGTGTTCCACTAGGTGTGTGTAAGGAGTGTCTGCCTTTTTGTTTAATCGTAAACGTAGGGATTATTGTTTGTTTGGATAGGGAGTTAGGCTTAGGCATTGTTGTTTTGTTTCACCCTTTTTGTGTTCAGTTAGGTAGCTTAGCTTGTGGTTACATTCGATAGAGGTGTTTTGCTTGTTACTTTGGCCTTTGTCACTCCTGACGTTCGTTACACCTAGTGTTTGTACAGTGTCTGTGAAAAACTATAAAAAAACTATAAAAAAAAGACTCCCTTTGTGTCCCGTGTTCCCTTCTCCTAGCTCTGATTGTGTTGTCCTTCCCAATCCCTCCTTCCCTTTCACTTTGTTAGGCTCCAACACTAGACTGGAGCGTAACAACCAACACAGAGTATCATATCAGCACAATATCTAATTCCATCAACAAAGACTGATGATGCAACAAGAACTGTCATAAGCTGTGGAACTTTCTGACAGAAAACTTGCTGGATATTCTCAGGTAACTTTGTCCATTTCAATAGATGGCTTGAAAAATTAACTTGTGTCTAAATAGTAAGCAATCATTTTCTGATGCTTTATAGCCATTGTCAGAGCTACATTTCTGAAGTTGTGAGCATTACGAATGACCTGCTTGAAGAATTTGTGTTTTCCCTCAAAACACATTGTCCAGACATCTGAAAGTGGACCAAATGCCTTAATCAATTGAGCATAATGCTCAATGAAGTGGTGTTTTGGACGTATCCTGAAAACAGGGAATGTAGATTGTAACAGTTCTCTGTGTTCTGACACTTTGCAATCAAGGAAATGTATTGACTCTTCAGTATGCCTTGTTGCTACAGCTAATTCAACGATGTCTTTGAGGAGCATTAGAATGTTCCATGCATCATCTCCTTCAGGTACTTTATGCCCAATAAGGAGAGGTAGGTAGCAGCCTGATCAGAGTCCAGTTCTCATGGCCATTTCCACCTATGGTTCTTCTGGAAGAGAATCCATGGGTAATAGGCTGAGGCTGATCAGTTTTGTCATTAAAAGCATATGCAAAAGACTTTGATAGCATGGTTCAGTGTTTCTAAAGTGAAATATTTCTTAGAAATCAGGTCTGAAATGCAGAGTGATAACTCAACAGGAACAATTCCTTCCAAGAGATCTTGTAGGATGTCAGGGGGGTAACCCCCAACAACATGAAAGTGCTCTAGCCCTACTATTCTCCTAGCATTTTACACCCATCTGTTATCTTGGCCGGGTCGGTACCGACCCGTGTCCTAAATCAGCCTCCCTCAACCCTCAAACATTTTTTTATCATCCAGTTTGTTTCCT
>JAODLC010000002.1:15467965-15478565 GCA_026781145.1 Hippopotamyrus pictus | reverse complement strand
ATTTCCCGAATCGATATCGTTGCGTTAAACTGAAGATCGATTAAAATAGGAGAATCGATATTTTTTACCCAGCCCTAGTCTTGACCCATCCCTGCAAGGACTTGGGTGACTAGTTTCATTATCACCCCACCGGCTGTACTGTTGCCACGGTAATGTCTCAGATAAAGGGCAGGCGTGCAGTCTGGCAACTTAAATAAGTTGCTGCAATGCCAAGACATATTGCGGGCAGCATGTGGTCAATTGCATTCTGACCTGGGGGGCGCTGGAGGATATGAGTTTTACTCTTAAAATTACAACCTTCACAGCAGCTTTCACTGCCCTTAGGACAGGAATTAATTGCTGACCTAAATGGAAAGCTTCACTATTCCTATGCATGCCACCCAGACGTATTTAGCAAGACTTTGTGATTTTGCTCCCACTGCAGCTTTATTTTAATCAGCTTTATAAGAACATAATGCATCTGTCATCCATCATTCTCAGCCAGGTTGCTCTGTAGACATGCAGTGGTACTTACGTAACTGTGTATTAATAGTCCAGCAAGATAGATAAGTTCCCAAGTTCGCATTGTTTTATTGCTCTGTGATTACACAGTTGTGGGTGACATTGGTCATGCACTGTCTAGGATGATACTGTTTTTTAAAAGAATTACAGTGGATTTGTTGTTTAGTCATAAAGCTGGTGAGATGGGGTCCAAAAACAGACATCATGTTGTAAGGTTTCTGGACAGCCTCTCTGTGGTCATCACTCTAACCTTACTCCTCCAGGGTTATTGTTTAAACGTATGGGTTCCTCTGGCTTGAAGAAAATAGATGCCTGGTCTAATGGATGTTTTCTGGGAATGTCTTGTTTATTCTTAAGATAAGGATTAGGACTCAACCATAAATGAGACGATAGGGAAGTTTGGGTAATGCTTTGCATTAACTACTACTTCATAATGCATTCATGGAATATTCGTAAGCAGCATGTAAGTATGCTGTAGCACCCTAACATTGTCACGCCCAGCTCGTCCGATCCTCATGTGTGCCATGCCCCCTCATCATCCATGGTTGCTTCCCCGATTGTGCCCAGCTGTTCCCTGTTAGTTTCGGCTTGTTTCATGTATATTAGTCCACATCTTCCTTAGTTGGGTGTCCATAATTGATGTGATGTGCGTCGCTGTTTGCCTCGTCTCCCCAAATAAACCCTTGTTTCCTGCTATCCTACCTACTTGCCTCTTTCATTGCCGCTTCCTGCCTGGTTGACCGCCGCGAACGTGACAGAATGATGGACCCGCGAGAAGACACACCGCAGTGGACCGAGAACCAGCGTCTCGGTCTGCAGCAAAAGGTAGTGTACTGTCTGTCCCAACGCGAGGTCTAGGAGGACCCCGTAGCCCAGGACTTGGTCAGCTGGAGCGGGGACCTCCTGAGTGAGGCACCCCCGCCCAGAAACGCGTACCCCCTACAGGAAGTACACGAGAATCTTCGGCTTCTAATAGAGTGGATTACAGAAGCGAGAGCCCAATCAGTTGAGCTGTGCCACGCTGTGCCGCGCTGGGGCTGCTGTACAGCCTCCTGTCCCTACGGAGACGGCTCAGCCTCCTTCCACCACCACAAGCCAGAGGAAAAAGAGGAGAAAGGCGAAAGAGAAGCCGGCGGAAGCCTCGATGATTGTCTTGGGGGTTTGCGGTGGGGGGTTTGTCGATGGTGGTCTGGGACGCTATTCCCCAGATCCCCAGAACTTTTAAAGGGACAACGCCTGCTTTTTTAGCCCCAACCCTGGCAGCCATTGTCGATGTCCCTGACATGCCTTATCTGCCTGTTCCGCCTGACTCGCCGGCGCCACCTTCTCCTGCCTGTCCCGCCTGACTCGCCGGAGCCACCTGTCCTGCCCGTCTTGTTTAACTCGCCGGCGCCACCTGTCCTGCCTGTCTTGTTTGACTCGCCGGCGCCACCTGTCCTGCCTGTCTTGTTTGTTCTTGCGGCCACCGTACTGCTCAGTGAGGCTCCGGCTGCTGTAGCGCCCCCTGCTGGCCACGAGTTGACGGTGGCTGCTGCGGCGTCCCCTGCAGGCCCAGGGCCTGCCTGCTGCCGCCACTACGCCCGCAGCCCACCTGCTGGTTACACCTGCTACGCCCGAGGTCCCGGCGCCACCTCTGCCTGCAGCTATGCCCGAGGTCCCGGTGCCGCCTCCGCCTGCCTGTCTTGCCGGCTCCGCCCATCCTGCCTGTCTCGCCGGCTCCTCCCGCTGATGCTCCCGAGGCCCCTGTTGCGGCTCCAGCTGCACCCCACGCTCCACCTGTGGTGCCGCCTGCAGCTCCGCCTATGCCGGAGGTCCCAGCTACACCCGTGGTCCCTGCTACAGGTTCGCCCCAGGTCTTGGCTCCTGCTCTGGTTCTGCCTGTGCCTGATGTCCAGGCTCTGCCCTCGCCTGATGCCCTGGCCCAGTCTCTGCCTGTCCCGGTCCCTGCTCCAGTCCCCCCAGCACTGGTCCCAGTCCCCGAGAAGGTCCCAGACAGTCTGACCACCACTCCTTCCTTCCTAATGACTCCTCTGCCCTTGCCCCAACGAGATCGACACCAGCCGAGACCCCGTATTTCTGTGTCCCGAAAGAGGAGAGGACACAGGCGCAGGGCCGCCCTCGTTTGCCTTGGTTGGGGCTTGGGGGGCGCCTGCGAGTCCTGTGGTTCTGGGTCGGTGGTCGCCTGCAGGTCCCCCTCCGATGCCTCATCGTCTGGCTTTGGTCCCGCCTCCGGCGCCTCGTCGGTCGCCTGCGGGTACCCCCGATCTGGCGCATTGGTGGACGGCGCCCTTGCCTGTTGTGGCTGTGCCGTCACCTGCTGCGGCT
Organism: Hippopotamyrus pictus; assembly: GCA_026781145.1. NCBI lineage: Eukaryota > Metazoa > Chordata > Actinopteri > Osteoglossiformes > Mormyridae > Hippopotamyrus > Hippopotamyrus pictus. Next base: position 15,475,739 of record JAODLC010000002.1, on the reverse strand, counting down.
TCCCCTCCCTCCTTGCCTTCACCAGTGTCTCCTCCGACTTCCTCGTCACCTCCCCTGGTGCCCCCTCTAACTCCCTCCTCGTCCCCTTCGCCTATCCCTCGACCTGTCACCTCGGCCCCTTCAGGGTCTCCTCCAGCGCCGGCCTCCCAGTCGCTTGCGGCCCCTCTGGCTGCTGCCCGTCGCCCGCTTTGGCTCCCTCAGGCTCCCCTTTATCCCCCATCCTTTCCGGTTTGGGGTTTGGCCTCCTGTCTCTGCTCCTCGTCCCTGTGTCCCTCCTGTCTCTGCTCCTCGTCCTCCTGTGGTCCCTCCGTTCGCTCCTGGCCCTTTTGCTCCTCCGCTTTCTGTTCCCTCTGTGCCTCCTTTCCTTGTCTGCCTGTCTGCGTTCCCTGTTCTGTGTCAGGTCCTCTCTTGGCTTTTGTCTTTATGCTTGTTCTGTGTTTCTGTTCTGTTTCCTGCTCCCCGTCGATGTTTGCTCTTGTCTTTCAGTTCCGTGTCCCCGGTCTCATCTTGTCCGGTGTGCGCACCTTTGGGGGGGGGGGTTCTGTCATGCCCAGCTCGTTCGATCCTCGTGTGTGCCACACCCCCTCATCATCCACGTGTGCTTCCCCGATTGTTCCCAGCTGTTCCCTGTTGGTTTCAGCTTGTTTCATATGTTATTAGTCCACGTCTTCCTTAGTTGGGTGTCCGTCATTGATGTGATGTGTGTTGCTGTCTGCCCCGTCTCCCCAAATAAACCCTCGTTTCCCGCTATCCTGCCTACTTGCCTCGTTCATCACCGCTTCCTGCCTGCTCAACCGCCGCGAACGTGACAAATATACCTTACCATCTTTAATATTAATTAATAACAAACATTATATAATAACATTATAATCGTATAATGTTTGTTATTAATGTACAATATATTGAGGCTGTTAAGGTTTGCTAGGATATTAAGGTATACTTACATGCTGCTTATGAATTTTATATAAATGCATTATAATGGCATTATGAAACTGCAGTTAATGTAAAGCATAACTGAAATTTCTTACACAGTCATGGTGTCCCAACTAAAGCCTGAATCTAAACAATCAAATATACACATTTATAAACCATCTAAATGTCCAAATTGAATGCCTGTTTTCATTTCTGTGCAGGTAGTTTTTCTTAAATACCATTTTTGTCTCACCTGTGAGGCAAAGTCCCCACTTCATCAAAGCACTTTGCATTTTGCAATTTTAAAAACCCTGAGTTCGTCAAGGCCCCCTGGATCACTATGAACCTATTTAGCGTTTGGTATTAATTTTAAAAATGTATCAGCATTAACAGCACAATGGTGGTTTAGCAATGGCAAATGGGTTATAAATGTGATTGGTCAGTCACCTGCTTGCCCTTTTTAAACCACTATTTCATAAAAGAAATGCACTAAGAATAGGAATTCCTTCAACAATGTTGTCAATATTACTATGTTTATTTTAGATGAGTTGGACGTTTAGATTTACCTAAATTTTTTTGCTGTTGTCATCCTCTCCTTGAGTCTAAGGCATAAACAGGTTTTCCTATTAGGAGTTGTGAGTTGTTATATTACAATGCAGTTATACAAAAGATATTTTTAAATGGTATTCAATTCAGTAGTTGACACTTTTTGTTTACTGAATCATTTGCATTTAGAAGTCAGGGTCACTTGACACAGAGAGGAGTGTGTGAGACAGCAGGAGAAGCACAGGTGGGAATTATGGGATATGTGGGAGAGCCATAAGTAAGAGAAACATGGGGGGGCAGAATGGCTGGCAAATCAGTCTGGCATCAGGGTACCATAGCAAAGGTATCGGCCTGTTCTGCCCAAACGTAGGAACACAGCTGGACTGTAGAGAAGACCCGGTTCCTTTGGTACTTTGTTTTAAAAAATCTTATTATCAATTATAACAAATTGCTATACTAAGTACATATGATAAACTTTAACTACAACTCAAACAAGTGTAGCAACTGAACCAGTGATGCCACTTTCATGATCTTGTCTTTTCACCTCTGCCTGCGTTCTTTAACTCACTCCTTCAGTTTCTTAGTTACACGCATGCTCCCAGCGATGTACTCCTCAGAGATACTCTTGTAAACTTGACAGAGAAGCCTGAATGTCATCATTTGTTTTCACGGCCACATTTCTCTATAGTTCTGAGTCTTCATAGCCTTTTGTAAGTGTTGTAAGAGTTCTACCTCCCTCTCTTTCACTCTCATAAGCCCAGTCACACCCAGAGAGGAGTAGCTATCAATTACCTCCTTCTGGTGGTACTTGATTGCCAGCTTGAGCTTGGCCAGGTCATGGCTGTCCGGGCTGCGGCCTGGGTCTTCGGCCTGGTCACCGTGGTGGTGCAGGATGGTCTCCAGCTCACGGGAGCTGCGTGCCTGGTCCAGCAGGTCCTTGGCAAAGCGCTTGCACTGCTGAGACAGCTCCTCATACTCCTGCCGGAACTCGTTCTCCACCTTGCTGAGCTCCTTGAGCTCCCATCCCAGGCGGAAAGCGGTGAGGATGGGGTCCTCACTTGAAAGGGCGATGAGTGATGGGCTGGCCAGTGCCCGGTAGACATTGAGGCGAGAGCGGGAGTGGCGCAGACTGTCGGCCTCGGAGCTGGAAATGCACTCCACACATGCACAGTGGATGCGGTGCGGCCGCGGCAGAGTCACCTCACGCTGCACCAGTAACTTGATGATCTCATAGTTGTTGGTGTGTGCAGCCAGCATGATAGGCGTTATGTCCGGGGTGAACTCTGAAAACTGGATGTCCATCAGGGGAGGGACCTGGGAGAGAGCGGGGGGGACAATGGAAGAATGGAATAAAAAAAGTAGCCAGAGGATGAGGGCAGCAACAGGATATAATAACATTCAGAGAAAAGGATGGATGCATATCGTCTGCACAGATAAAGTGGTTTAAGATGATAGAGTGTTAAAAAAGTTGGGTTTTTTTGCACTTCCTCTGCTGTGGCTTTAATAGGTCTTCTTTTGCTTCCTCTTGTGGCAGTGCAGAGAGGAGAGACAGCTGGGGAGTGAGAGCATCAGAGACAGACAGCAGGCAGCCAGGCCCCCAGGCTGCACAGGGCAGTGTGCCTCTTATCTCAGTACATCTCAGTAAAGAGGCTCCATGCTCTCTTTTATTTAATGTGAAGGCTGCCAGCTGCCCTTCAGCTTGCCTTAACAGTCAGGGAAATATGTTTAGTTTGCAACTGTGCTAGCTGAGCATATTTAAGCACTTCTGTTTCATAATTCACAGACAGACAAACAGGCACCACAATTCACTAGCCCAAGCATGTAAAGTGGATAGAATTTTAATAAGGTAACGAATGGTAGAAATTGTTTAAAAACTAAGGTTTCTCTCACATGCTACATAACGGGAGAGGAAAATAAAATGAAGTTCAGAGATTTTATTATTTATTCGGACTAGGAAATGTATTGCATTAACATGTGCATTATTATTTCTTTGACCGTGTTAACGCATGCAATGTTTTGTTACCCAAATGGTAGAATAGTATGAGCACAAATTTTGATAGAGACCTCTAATATTCTTTCCTGGCTGCAAACAATAGCTGTGGCTGAATTTAGGGGCTGCAACCTTCGAAGGACATGGTCAGCATAAAATCTTTGTAGACTGTGTCCTTCTAAAAATCTGTGGAATGGTTCTTGGTATGATTTGGGTGGATTCTTTACAACTCGGAAAAAGAAGGATGTGTAAGTCACATTTGAAGGAGCCTTGTCATGCCTCTGTGACGCATTTGGTCTTTGAATACAGCCTTAGAAGGATGCAACCCCTGAAATGGGACACAGCTATTGTGAGAGGTTAAGTCAAGACGTTGCACAGAATCCCAGAATTCATAGCTCATATCAAAACATCTAGTTACCATTTCACAGGGAAGCTGATGCCACCTGGTTTATTTTGGTTTAAAACATTGCCAGATGGAGGCATACATAGGACAAAATTGTTGTTTATTTTATTGAAGGCTTATACTTTAAAATCTTGAGGCCTTTCAAGTGCATTTTAAGTGGTTGTCAGGCTTGTTTTTAGAGCTGTTTGCTAAATAGGTTTACCATTTTAGATTGATCATGCAGTCGGGATTAAATAGGGTTTCGTTTTGTTCAGCACATGCAATTATATGTGCTGTGGTATATGGCATTAATCACCCAAGGTGACTGATTAAAAAAGAATTGTGTAGCATCCCTCCTTAGAATGCAAAACCATGAAATACTCTCTCTTTTTCTTATTGACATCTGTTCATTGAACCTTTTTGAAATCATTGAAATTCAGCATATACTTGATGGCAAGAAGCATTTTTGTTGGAAATGAATAATCTGTACATCTTAAGTTAATTAATTAATTAATCATTTGTTTAATCATGAAACAAATATTACAGTATGGGTCATTCTCACAAACTTGAGAACTTTTGTGAGAGTTTTTTTGTGTAAAGCAACTGGCATTACCTTAATTTAATAGGTATTAAAATTATATTATGTCGCTGTGATTTGATGATTTTTTTTCAGCAAAAAGGTGGTCAAATTTCACTAAAATACAGTGGATATAAAATGTACACACCTTGAAAATGCCAAGTTTTTGTGATGTAAAAAAATGAGACCATGATAAATAATTTCAAAACTTTCCCCCTTTAATGTGTCATTTTTCACATCACAAAAACATGACATTTTAACTGGGATGTGTGCACTTTTTATATCCACTGTGAAACTACGTAAAGCAATAAACAATCAATTTGTATGTTAAAGTTCTGTAATTTTTTTCCTCATCTCAGTAACTAGTCCTCTGGATTGGATAAAATATTTGAGTTTATTTCAGAAATAAGTGGTAACAAAACTAATTAACTACCCCAGGGGCAAAATTGACAATGAAGTTGTATAATTTGTGTCTATCTAGCATTTGCGTAAAATTAATGTTACAGTAATGAGTTTGTGAGAGTTATTCATATACTCCACTTTGTATTACTTCCACATTAATTATGTATAAATACTTTTAATTTTAATTATAGGTGCAATTAATCATAATTAATCACAGAAATCTGTGTGATAATTTTTTTATTATTATATTTTATTATTTTATAATATATTGTACCATGGATATTATATCATTTATGTAATCTGTCATCATGGGTAACAAGCAGCTGGTTTATTTGTCTGGCTGTTAATGCAGCCTGTGATTTAGTCTCAATCAACCAGCTGAGTGTAAAGAGTCAAATTTCCACTTCTGCTTATGCACAAGAATTTCCCCCTGGGTTCAATAAAGCTTATCTAATCCTCTGGGATTGTAAGCAGTAGGGAATTAAATGGCTTTTTGCAGTATAGTATCTTTGTCTGATAGCTGCTGACTTAAGCCCACCTGCTTCTCGCCACTAGGCCGGCGGTGGGACATCAGCAGCTCCACAGCTCCCACCACCTCCTTGCGGATGGCATAGAGGAGCGCATCGCCCAGCCGCACACCATGCTCCAGCAGGAGCTCCATCACCTCCAAGTTCTCATTCTCAATGGCAATGAGCAGCGCTGTGCGTCCCAGTGGGTCGGCACAGTTGATGTCGATGTCGTAGTAGAGCTCGGCCCCCCGGAGGGCCTGCTGGACGCCCACGTAGTCCCCCTTCTCCACGGCCATCAGGTAGGCCTTCTCCTCAGGCGACAGCTCCAACTCTGCCCGCACCACCTGCAGCGGGATGCGGTCACGGTAGGGCGAAGGCTGGGCCTTCTTGTAGTATAGTTGGGCCATTGGGCTCTAGTGTGATGGATGAGCTGGCTGCAGAGAGAAGATCGGCTTAAAGTTACCTAACTAATCTAATTGCTATTCATTTGTTTAATATAGTGTTTCCCAACCCCATCCTCAGGGACCCACAGATAGTCCACATTTTTAGCCACTTCCAGCTGCCTAACGAGGACAGCCTGTGGGTCCCCAAGGGCTGGATTGAGAAACACTGGTTTAATCTATGTGCCAACCGAAGATTATGTCCTCAAATTAGATACTTGCTATTTTTTATGCACAGAAATGCACCATTATGTATAAATCAGAAATCCAATTGCAGAGTAAATTTCCAAAACTCACTTTGTCCATGGGATACGTTTTTGAGAAAATTTCTGTGGACTTATTGACTTTTGGAAATTTGCTCTTCAATTAGAGCCCAGTAATTATAACTGAGGCCTGGCCCATCCTGAATGTTTGCAAAAATTTTGACCAAGATTTTTTGTGTGAAATGACCCCTTAATATAGTACTATACAAAAATCAATCTATTTTTTAACATAAATGCACATTTATTTATTGACTTGTATGCAACTGTTCCAACTTTTAAAAGTGTTTCCACTGCATCTCCAAAGAAGGGTCTGTTTCTCCTTCACATTTGTATACTATATTCAAGTAACAGCAGTCAAGCAATAACAGTTTGGCCTCTCAGTCTTTGTTGTCTGCCATGTTTTTTCAAAAACAAACCTCCCACCAACAAATATGCTCTCCACCACATGGGTAACATGCATGGCTCCATTTACCTGTTTCACAGGGAAAGAAACGAAAAGTGGCACAGTGATGAACGGCCCTAATAACATGGTTTGTTGTCTGCTTTGCTCCACAACAATGACCGTGACGATGCGTTGGCATGAGACGGGTAAGTGCATTACTTAATGCACCGGTCTGAAGTGTTTATTTTTGTCTCTCCCTCTTACCTTAGCCATAGATGTCTCTGGAGATGCTTACTCATGACCGGCAGCATGGGTCTCCATGGAAACACCAGGCATTGACATCACTGTGGCAGACGCTGGCGATTTCCAAATGACCCCAGATTTTTTTTTTTTAACAAGCAGATATCCTCACTCTTTCTGAATCAAACACACAGGAACACAGTCATTACAGGCATACATACAGTACAATGCAAAATCTCACATAATGACTCACACTGGAAGGCATTTTCAGACAACCAAGCAAAAATATAAACACCCATCCATCCATCCGTCCATCCTATCTATCACTTATGGACCCTGAAGCCTATCCAAGGGAGCTCAGGGCACAAGGTATGGAACAAATAATTACAGCTTCATATGTTATTACATACTGCTTATGTAGAGATTTTACATATGGTGCAGTAAGTAGCATTGTAAGTTCTGGAGTGGGGGGGTTGAACCCCTCCATGCTTTGTGTGTGTGGAGTGTGCATGTTCTGCCTGTACTTTGTGCTGGTTTGATTCCCACAGTCCTGCAGATAGATGAATTGGTGTCTCTAAATTGTGTGTCCCATTCAGGGTTGTCCGAGGAACCTGATATGATCAATTCATAAGATAATCATACATGTATTTCTTATTTCTCACGTTATGTCTTGTATTTTGTTTGGTTACTTTTGGTTTAGGTTAGGGTTGGGTAGGACTTAAGCTTGTCATAGCTAGAATTAGGATTATGGCCATGGAAATTAATGGAGAGTCCGCACAATGAAATAGATACCTAATATATATGTGTGTGTGGGGGGCGGGGGGGGGGTGTATATTACATTGTAGGGACCAAATGTGCTCACAATGTGATATAAACCTGTTATTTTGACATTGTTGGGAAAGTTTTTAATAAAAATCTGTGACTCCAATCAAAAAACAAAAAATGTGTGGTGTTTTGTTTGGCTACTTATGGATAAGGTCATGCCTGGTTAAGGTTGTCATAGTTGGGATTAGGGTTATGCCCATATAAATGAATTGACATTCTATGCAAAGATATAAATACAAACTTGTGTGCGTGTGTCCTGTTAAGCAGTAAGCACCAATGAGCGAAAACCCTCCACCGTGAGTTAAT
>JAODLC010000002.1:15455706-15467865 GCA_026781145.1 Hippopotamyrus pictus | reverse complement strand
GGTGGGTTGCATAAATTGCATTTGTTGACCAAAATGTGCCCAATTGTGGTCAAACCTGAAACTTCCTTACTTTTGGGGAGATTTTTCACATCCCCATTTGGATAACCTCAATTTTCTAAAAGTTTGTGAATGCAATCAAAAAAGTCTGTATTTTGATTGATTACTTCTGGTTATGGTTTGGACTGGGTAGGAGTTAAGGTTGTCATACTTAGCATTAGCATTTTTCCCATAGGAATGAATTTACGGCCCCCATAAAGATATGTATACCCAACGTGTGTGTGTGTGTGTGTGTTATACCTGTATGTGTGTGTGTGTGTGTGTGTGTGCGCAGACCAGATTCAGTTCCACAAATCTATAATAATGAGGCAAAACTGCCAATCTCTGGCTGTGTCTCGGTTTCAGCCTTTGCTCTCTTCTTGCAGCCCATATCTATTTTCTCTGCCTGTCAGTTACTTTTAGGCAGCATTCTGCACAATGAAGGGAGCACACATATACATAGCATGAATCTGCCAGCAATGGGAGCCTGTGGCTGCCTGATCTGTCCGCTTTACTCTAATACTAATAGACATGGAGTCCTTAACGGTGATTGTCTTATCCAAAAAACCAACCTGTACATTTTCAGTCAAAATTTTTCATTGTGTTAATATTAATTTTTATTGCAGATAGAGATCCTTATTCATGGTATTACAAAATGTCTTAATACTCATTGCTGTATGCACTAGAATTTCCCTCTGAAATCAATAAAGTTATACCTCTAATTCTTTTCGATCCCATACTTTGAGAGTAAATCTTTTCCATATTATATTTGATATTTGTAAAATTTATAATTGTAGTTTAATGGTGTCAGTACCAATCCATTTCTACCTGAGATTTTACAAATTTTATAGCCTTCCTCACATATATTATTTCCAGAAAACTCCCTTAACCACTACAGTCAGCTTGTACATTACTATATTCAACTGTAACTACATGACTTAACTTGCAGGTGGCTTAGTTTTAAATGCTGCAGGCTGAGGTAAGAACAGATCCTTCCTAGTACCATATAGCAGGTATTTATGATATATTACGTCAGTAAGACCCAGTTATACAGTATAAATCCATGTGAACAGTATGTCACTTTATATCAAAAAGCAATAAAAGCTAAGTTACTAAATGTAACAAAATTAAACAATGCACACCACCTGGTATGCTTAGCTGATGATGTTACTGGCCGTTGCAGCCCTCACTCCCACACAGACACAGACACACAGACTGTTAGGCAGACTTAAACTTGCTTATAGTTGCACAGACTTGTCATTTGTTCGTACATACGTAAAGTGGCAGTAGCATAAGGCTGTCTGACTGGTACTATGTTCAGCTGTACCTTCTTAAGCATGTGAAACACACACATTTCTACAACAAGCCATCATCATTCCGGAGTTGGCTTAAAGAAGGTGAATCACAAAGCCGATCATGGTCACTCTCCAGACAAGAAGACTGACCTTAGCTTCTGTCTTGTATGAAGGAATCAATTAACAGTAGTTCCCTCAATGTCTAATTTCTGGTTTAAATCAAATTTAATTATTCTGGTCATGTCAACCAGAAAACACTTAAGCAGAGGCAAGGGCATTTGAAAGTGTGTTGTATTTGTGTCATTTGGCCAATCAGCTGTGCAGCCAGGTTACAATACCAGAGTGTCCCATTACTTGGCACTAATTGCCTGATTTCAATGTTCTATTGGCTGATAACTTGTCACCAGCACAGAGCCAGGGGATATCATATAGTTTCAAAGAAAAGATGACAAAAGAATAGACAGACAAAGGCCTTTCTGGGGGGGGGGGGAGGCTAGAGAGGGCTGTACATAAGATACAGTACCTCCAATGCCCCTGGGTAGTGCTCCTTGTCCTCTCTTTCCTACCATGTCTTCCCTTTCTCCTTTCATCTTTATAACCCGCTCACTCCTCTTCTCTTTTCTCTCTTTTCCTCTCTCCTGTTGTCCTTATAATCTGCTCTCCTTCTCCTCTCTTCCGTACCATGTCCTCTTTCCTGTCGTCCTTATAGCCTGCTCCCCTTCTCCTCTTTTCTGCCATGTCCTCCCTCTCTCCTGTTGTCTGTATAACCTGCTTTCCTTCTCCTGCTTCCTGCCATGTCCTCCCTCTCTCCTGTGATCCTTATAACCTGTTCTCCTTCTCCTTCCTTCTTTTCTCTCCTCTATCTCCTTTTCTTCTTATCTCATCTGCTTCCTTTCCCATTTTCTTCCTGTCCTGCCCCCCATGCTCCATCCCTCAGAATAATATAGTTTTCCTGGACTCCGAAACCCCTCCACAAAGGCTAGAAGGGTGGGAGGAGGTGCATCCAGTGGCTATATAAGGATCTTGGAGGAGGCGGAACTCCCCTGGAGCTTCAGTGTTGCTGGGAGAAAGGAGCCAATTTACCAGTTTAAATATTTTTCTTGCTCTAATGCTACATTGCAAAATATTACCCAGTTTGAAAATGATAAAATGATGATATTTATTTTATTGGTCCAGGTCATTAATTATTTGGTGAACAGGAAGTGACACTTAACAGCATTACCCTTTTTGCATGCACCTGGACCAGAGGTGAAACCTATTCATGATGCACTAAAAGAAGAATGGCTATTCCCCAGCAATAAGAGAAGCATCGAGAGATTCTAACTCTTCACTGTCTTTCAGACCGTGGATATAATTAGTACTCCAGAACTTTCACAAATAGGAATCATAGTCAGAGAGGGAAGCAGTTCTGAATGGCCTCCAAGGACTGGTCAGGATGAGTGCTTGCAGTACTGCAGTATTATCATCAACTTCCAGATAAATTCAGTTAATTTTTGAGGGTCCAAAAATTTTGCAGATTTGAAGTGTCATTGAAGGGAAAAGAAGGAAGAAATATGATGATCTGTCTTGATATATATGAGCATATAAAGTCCAAGGCACTACCATTTACACCATCAACATGTCCTGAACAGTTTCATCTCCAATAGATCAACCACCAACAGCTACCTACTTTCATGTGGCACCTCTGGTGTAATCACAAATACCTGCAGTTAACAAATGCCTGCTCTGTTTCGTCCAGGGCTATTTGGGGCCTTAAGTAATTAATGATGAAAAATAATGTACTAACAGGAATGCCCGGCCACTACACCAAGCCGTGGATGGGGTTACACAAAAGGCATGGGACTGAGAAAACAACCAGCAAGGGCCAGGCACACAAACAGGCAAATCACAAAGCAGAATGTGGAGTCAGACACGGGCTGTCCCATTGCATTAACACTTTTTAAAAAGGCATTTGCCAATTCCAAATTATTACACAGAAATAAGCAACACTACCCCATATTTAAGCATCACTTGCACATGATCAGTTTCTGCTTTTTTTTTCGTTTGAGCACTGATATTGGTTCTCTGGATTTTAAATCGAGCACTACAGTACATTGCAAAGCATCAAGGACTGTTAAATAAGTTGGATGACTGATGCAATCTGTGGGAAGTATAGAATAGAATTAGGTGATCAGTGTTGACACACCACAGCACACAACAATAAAATTTTCATTTCATGTGACATCTTGACATCGCAGGGGACAATTCAGCACCCAGGGAGCAGTATCTTGCTCAGAGTACGTCAGTGGTATCTTGCTGGTTGGGGATTCAAACCAGCAATCTTTCAGTTATAAATGTGCTTCTGAAACCATTATACCATCAGTGCCGTACACAATATGTACATGCCCCCACTATTACGTATCTCATCCACTAGGCAGTGCAATGATAAGGTAAATTAGGTATGTACATTTATCTTAAGCCGCCTCTGTAGAAGTGGAGCTATTAAGAGAGCTCATAACTGCCTACTACTGGCATAAAGAATTCCCTAAATGTAAAGACAGAATATGATCAATACATAATAATACAAATTATCATCACTTTTATGGAGAGAATTTCTAAGCACAGCCATGGGGTGGAAGGGGTCTGGTTTGGTGACCTCAGGATCACATCTTTGCTTTTTTCAGACGATATGGCCCTGTTGCACATCCACTGGGGAAGTTTGTAGCTGAGTGTTAAACGGTGCAGATGAGGATCAGCCCCTTCAAATTGGAGGCCAAGGTTCTCAATCGGAAAAGGGTGGATTGCCTCTTTCAGGCTGGGATGAGTTACTGCCTTAATCAAAAGAATTTAAGTATCTTGGGGCCCTGAATGAGTGAACAAAGAAGGGAGCAGGAGATTGACAGACAGATCAGTGCAGCATCGAAAGTAATGTGGATGCTGTACAGTTCCGTCATGGTAAAGAGGGAGCTTTTGATTTCAATTTACTAGATGATATATGTTTCTACACTCACTTGAACTTTGGGTAGTTACTGAAAGAATGAGATCATGGATACATGCGGCCAAAATGAGTTTCCTCTGCAGGGCATCTGGGCTCAGCCTTAGAGATAGGGTTAGGACCTTGGACATTTAGGGGGAGCTCAACGTAGAGACACTGCTCCTCTGCATCGACAAAAGCCTATTGAGGTGGTTTGGGCATCTCTCTAGGACGCCTCCTGGACGCATCACTGGGGAAGTGTTTTGGTCATGTCCAACTGGGAGGAGGCCCTGGGGCAGACCCAGGACACGCGGGAGAGAGGTCTGGAGGAAATGTCTGGGAAAAGGTAGGCCTGATCATCTCTGCTCAGACTGCTGCCCCCACAACCCAGCCCTAAACAAGCACTGGACAATGGATGGATAAATATAAAAATAATAAAATTCATTGTTTCAAGTTATTTTTTCTATGTAACCCAGCAGAGATTATTTTATCTTTCTGCCTAATAATGGCATTTTCACATAATTTATTTTTTAATGTTCATTCCACTTAAATTCATGCAATTTACTTCTAAACATTTTTACCTTGATTTCTATGATGTTTTTTCTTTCAAACTATATGTATAATTTTACTGGAGGTAAGGCAGCATAATCCAACACTTCTTACATCTTGTGAAAAGGAACAGATTTTGCAAGCTACAGAAACAACACCCTACACTGATTCTCCCAGAATAAGTGATGCATTGAATGAAAAATGATGGATAACCTGCAGATGGATAACCTGACTGCACTCACACTGCAGGGAACACAGCTAACAATGAAACAGCTTAAATCATCAGCTATGGGCTAGCTGACAAGCACACAGTTGGTGGAGGGGGGGGGGGGGGGTTGAGGGGGAGGACACACAGGTTTTGGGGGGTATCAGACACATTCAGCTAGGCTGCCAGCTGCCCCAGAAAGTACCACATGACTCAGAAATTCATGACAGTATCATTGGCAAAAGCATCCCATGGTCTCCATCTGTTGCTGAGGTGATGAAGAGAGTGTGAGCAGTATGCTTAAGCAAAGACATTCCCTGATCTTAAACTGATAGTACGAAGGACTGTTTGAGTACTTTTTACATTTTTACTTATCTGTGTGGCACTTTCATGGACATGACTGCAACTGTGTGCTGTTTGGACCACATAGCTGCTACCTTCTGTACCTTGAACACTAATACACAGCTGGCATCCCACCCCCACTCCTCAGCTCTGCATGGTGAGCCAAGTCTTGAGTAAACCATCCTGTTGCTAACAGTCCTTATTTAACTGACTGACTAACCCAGAGAAACAAGACCAGACTGATGGCTGTGTGACAGATTACATCCTTATGCAAATATTATGCTCTGCTGAAGTCCAGGTAGAGGTAACCTAACTTTGCAAAAGATTACAGAACAACCTCTGACCTGACTGTGTTGATGGGGAGTTTATATATTTAAATTCAGGTGAATGTAAAGTTATAGCAAAAACAAAAAATACCAATTTTAAAGAAGCTTTGGGTGGAAACAGTACATAAATTGAAGCTGAAGTTCTACAGTATTATCTTGGCTCAGTTAAAGATTAAAATCACAATTAAGTTAAAAAATACATGATACGGCTTTATACAGCAACTTGACAGAGCTACGCATCTCTAAATCAGTGTTTCTTTGAACTCTTTCATGGCCTTTTAAGGCTCAGAAACCTCTGACTTTTGCATTCCACAACTTGAAGACAGTCCAGGCCAAAAAATCTACAGCAGACCAGAGAGGACGAGGGTGTCTGACACAAATCTGAGAATTGTTCATAATGCCAAGCTAGCAGTACAGACCAAAACTACAGGACTGTTTCCATAACAACACATCTGCTTTTTTACTGCCATTGTATCACCAACACTATACTGTAGAAACTTTTGCCAAGATAGCAAGTGTGATTTCGTAGCTAGCTCCATATCCAGAGTAAAGGCAACAATATAACAGATAACAGATATGAAATGCAATGTATTATTATTATTATTATTATTATTATTATTATTATTATTATTTGACATGGTAGCACAGTGGTTAGCACTGTTGCCTCACACCTCTGGAACCAGTATTCAAGTCTCCACGAGGGTTCCATGTGTGTACAGTCTGCATGATCTCCCTGTGTCTTTCTGGAGTTCCCTCTGGGTTCTCTGGTTTCCCCCCGCAGTCCAAAAACATGCTGAGGTTAATTGGAGTTATCAAAAATGCCTGTGTCAGTGTGCCATGCGATGGGTTGTTCTCTGCCTTGTGCCTATAGGCTCCAAGATCCCCAGTGACCCTAAATAGGACAAGTGCTTTCAGAAAATATTATTATTATTCATAGCATGGTGGTGCAGTGGCTAGCACTCACACCTTGGGGACACAAGATTGAGTTTCTGCCTAGGTTCCACATGAATGGAGTTTGCATGTTCTTCCCATGTTGTTGTTTGGTTTCCTCTGGGTACTCTGGTTTCCCCCATAGTCCAAAAACATGCTGAGGTTAACTGGAGTTCCCAAATTGCCTATAGGTGTGTGAGTGTGTCCTGCAATGATTTGATGCCCCATCATGGGTTATTGCCTGTCTTGCAGCCATAGGCTCCAGACCTCCTGTGACCCAAAGCGGTTACACAAAATGGATGGATTATTTATTATTATACTTGTAGTAAAGTTGAGTGCAGTATTTCTTCAGCTTGCCCAACAGGGTGAAGTTGACATTTAATTAAAAATAACAATGTGGGAAAACAAAATGTTGGTACCTTAACAGAACACTAGCCAGTTTAGCATCAACAGTCTTAAAACATAATTTATTCTCCTGATTTATTTTCTTATTTGCTAAAGCTGATCTTGTTTATTAATTGGGTAATACCTCTCTGTGAATGTTTGGCTTTGCACTGAGGTGACAGGAACTGAAAGAGTTCTGTTGGACCATCCCACTCAGGTCATTGGCATGGTGGGAGTTAAACGTATACATTCCAAAACAGGTGGGTCTCTGAAGAAAATGCTCTGGTTCTTTTTAACTTGTTACCTTTGTCTGGCAGCAGCATGTCTGTGGATTATATACTGTTATGTACACATAGTGTTGTGGTAATAAACTTATGCTGTGCTCTACATGTGCACATTCAAATTCTACTCTCCATTCACACTGTAATGTTTAATTATACACTTACACTTTACTGTGCATGTACACATCCACATCATACTTCTTTAAGTATGAGTTCACATTGCTGGTACACACTGCACTATGTAAGTACTCAACAATGCAAGGCACATACTCCCACTGAGCTGTGTATATACACCTGCATATTGTACACTGGCCGTATACACTCACAGAGTACTGTGTAAGCACTCCCACTGTAAAACCTGCATTATAAGGCAATGCACTCTCATATGTAACTCTACAGATCAGGTGTTTGTGCCTCTGTCCAGAAAGTTTCTGGTTCAAATCCCATGGCTGGCAGAGTAAGCATATCATTTTCGGGCCCTAAAATTGCTCCAGGAGATTTGGAAAAATGGCTGATCTGTATGTATGTATGTCTGCAGGTACAGGTTTCCCCTGATATCCAAAATTACACCATTCCTTTGAAATGTTTTGTAAGCCGGAATGGCATAAAGTAGAGAAGCAATTACCTTTATTTTATATGGGAAAAATTTTTGAGCTTTCCCAGATGCAAAAAATAACCTACCAAATCATGCTAAATAACACATAAAACCTAAAATAATATTAACATACAGTAAAAGCAGGAAGTATATGATAAATACACACCCTTTCGAAGTAGAAATAATGTATGTACAGTGTAGTTTAGCTATCCGAAAATAATCCGAAGAGGATTTTGAGATAAAGCACAGATACAATTAAAAGCTATGGCAGCTTGATGCTGAGATGATGAGTGTACCTCCCAGGGAAGGAGCTTGGTGGTGTCACTTGGGGTTTGCACTCTATAACGACTTGCTGAAAAACAAATGCTATACATTATTTTAATTTTTCACCTTTTTTCGTAAAAGTGAAAATCCTTTTTGGATTTCTTACAGTTAGCAAAAGATAGGTGGTCCTACAAATATAAGTTTTTCATGAAAGTGAAGTGGTGAACATCCGTAAAGCAGAGAATACCCAGAGGTATGTATGTAGGAATGTAAGCTGTTGGCTAAAAAACATGGGGCGATAAGAAGATCGATCAATCTATCTGTCTTACTGTCAATCTTTCCATTGAAAGGACTCCTACCTTGTCATGAATTTAACATGTTTTTGTATCTCTGTATTACAGTTTGAGATAGACATGGGTTTGATTTTTCCTATTTTAATATTCTGATCAGATCTGTGGTTTTCTCATCAAAGTTTCAACTGTCATGAATCATGTAATGTAATTTTTAGTCATTGAAAAATATTTGCGGATTAATTTTACTGTTAATAACTACATTTACACTGTGTTTATGATGTTATTTTATTCCAGAATAATTATATTAAACAATTCAATCATATGTTGTGAAATTGAAAGGTCTTTGCTCTCTATGTCTGATAGTTTGACTGCACATACACACAAGCAGATGGTCCTGTGTGTCCTCATGTAGCCTGCAAAAGCAGAACTTTACAAATACAGGATTGATCTATCTTGAAGGCATTGCTCATTTTGCAGCTGGGTTATAATACTGACCCTTTTGAATGATGAGGAGAGTAGCACATTTAATATGAAACAGTTTTAATAAAGGAAAATGTCTGCATTTGGAAAGCTTAGCTTTGGTAACAAAATGAGTTTAGACTAACAACTGTACTAACCACTTAAAGATAAGTAGAGAATATGAAACCATGCAACAAACCATGCTAAAGTACCATAGAACATTATAATCACCTTGGGAAAACATTGTATTAATTATTACAAATTAATGCCCATACCCATTGCCCCTGCCACACAAATCTCTTTTTATCTGATGGATCTGAATTACAGAATGTAATTGGTGGAATCTCCAATAACAGGTAAGTGATTTGTTTATAAGAATTACAAGGACACAACCCAAAATACTGAGTCTAACATTTTTTAAAAAATTAAAGTAGATATTAAATTTAATCTTTTCAAGTATTTAAAGTGTCAGATGTTCTCTTTATCAAAGTAATCAGTTGTCTGTTTAAATGGAAACATTCTTTTGAATCCATGTCCCAGCTTACTCATTAAAAAATAAGTGCTGCATCTTTAAACCATTGTTTGTATGCACTGTAGACCAGTGAATTATGGTTGATTATTCATACCATTCTCCAAACAGAGTACATTCTTATGTTCCCAGTAGGCATTTTTCTGAGTGAATTTTGCAGTAGGGAGTGAGTTAAGGGGAAATTTCACTTACCTGACTTAGCTGTTGCACTGCCTATATTGGCATTTAATTAGAGGGCTAGACAGGATGCAATGGTGTGGATTCTGTATTCCTTCGGTGGTTGGAGCTCAGCAATCAGACGATTCTCATAATGCTAGACACACTGAACTTCAGCTTGGCCCTTTGGTTGAAACAGGAAAGCAGAGGAGCAAGAGGTAGGAGAACAGCATAAGAACTTTGGACCTAGAGCTCCAGTGGTAAGGAGTACCAACACTATGCCCGTTCAATATATGCTTATTTTGTAGAACTGCTCTTCTCAGAATTGTTCTTCAAAAAAAAAATGCCGTTGCCAAACTTTATGTTTACCCAGAATTTGAGGTCTTGATGACATTCACTATCACAGCAAGAAGCCCAAAAGCACTGTATAATTAGAGAACATTTTTGGGAGCGGAGAATGGCTGTTCAGTAATAGATCCTGAGAGAGAGAGAGCTCCCCTTGATTGGAGTAAATGTGGCAATTACTTGAAAGTTTTCAGTGTGTAGAACAACTCAAATATATGTGGAAAGGTTCCAGTCTTGTGCTGCTGCTTCCTAGGTTCGGTGGATGGCTTGTGCTGTGCTGTTCAAGTCTGACAGCTACTGCCGATGTTGAGGGTTCCGCCATGAACTTGCCGTGGTTGTCATGGCATCGAACCGAACAGTGGTTGCCGTGGCACCGGAGCTGCGTCGCCTCCACCGGCTGGTCGCTTTCTCACAGCGCCGGACTCTGGCTGTGGCTAAGCATTGTTGTCTGATCGACACCTCCCCATCTGCCAAACTCCTCCCCTCTCTCCTCCTTTACATCCTCACATACTCCTTTTATTTCTTTCAGTTTTCAGTTCAGATCGTTGTATTGGGTGCTGTGCTTTGCCTGAAAAAGTACCTCAATGTAAGTAATGTAAGATAGCAATTAAAAGTATTTTTCTATAAAGTCCACTGTTTGAAAAGTCTGTTTTAAATGCATGGATTAAAAAAAAAAAAAACTGATAAAATCACATATTTTTTAAATATTATTTTTTTAATTTTCAGAAAAAAATATTGTAAAAATCTCTAAAGTAGAATTGTGCTGTGCAATGTCAAAATCATCCATATTCCATACCTGCTTGTCTTCTGCAGACATGGGGGTCCAGAGCCTATCCTTAAAACTACAGATGTAAGACAGGGAACATCCCAGGATGGGGCAGCAGCCCATCACAGAGGTCATAATTGGATAATATAAAATTTTGTTTATTCTATTGATAGACAAAAAAATTAAAGTTTTGAAACTGTAAACAAGCATAAATTGATTTACAAAACCAATAGGGTGTAACATTGGTCAAACTGGACTTTAATGCTTCATAACCATACAAACTGAAAAGGATGTGAGAATGAGGCTTGCCCAGTAATCAGTAGTTCTGGATCATCCCCCTTAAGGCTGTGAAAACAGGCAATAAATTGAATGACCCCCTTGTATAATAAAATTGAGAAAAAGCATTTGTGTTACTGCAGAACAGTTTCTACCCTAAAGTTATACCTGTCATTATACTTTTTCTCTTTTCATGACTGCAGACAGAATTTCCTGCCCCAGAGTCAAGAAGAATCTCATTACCACCATCGTTTTTCTTCTGGGAGATACCTGGAATCCCAAAACTGGAATTTTGGAGTGATAGTGTAATGTTCTTTGCGCACAGATCCTTATGAGTTTTGTCTTGTTATTCAATTTCATCCCCAGAGTCTAGTACCTTCTGTGCGGTGCTTGCAGGGCTGGCTCTAGCCATAGGCAGAATAGGGGCTGAATTACCTGCACCACTGCTAAGGAAGTGAAATGATCATCAATTTTCTTAGTAGGGGAACATAGGGTTCTGGAACAGGAAGAACATTGTGTGTGCATTGTTTTTATTTTTTGCTTTTTGACCATTCAGTCCTTCGAGAATAGTATGAATCATTAACCCACAAAAGTGTATGGCTTAATTTGGCTGGCCATTTATTCACATTCAAGATAACCCTAACAATCCTTATGTAAAACTGTGATTTATAAACTATGATTATTCATTCCATTACCATTTTTTGCTTCATTATACACTGTTCATCTTACAGAGCATCAATAAGAATTCATTAGAGATGCATCACAGCTCATTTCACAAATGTACAACAATAGTGTCTATATAACTTAGACTAATCTGGTAGAATGAAAACATATTTTGTTAAAATGTTGACCTGGAGTTTCCGCCAAAACATTTGCAGTTTTCACCCCCATCATTGTATAAATCCACCTTTGCAACCAAAAGATTTTGCTGCAGTGGACGGATTTTTGTGTAGTAGTTTATCTTGACTTAGTTGGAGGAAATTGCACATCTTCCTGAATAGGCTAAAATGACAGCAAGCAGGTGTAAAAATGAGTGGAGATGCACCTGTTACCGGCGTCAGACCTAGGGGAATCTGGGCCGGCACAAACCCAATCACACACAGAACTCTGTGTATGATAAGGAGACAGACACGTTATTGCGTTGCTCGAGTGCAGTTTAATATGACCAAGATAAT
>JAODLC010000002.1:15396638-15408359 GCA_026781145.1 Hippopotamyrus pictus | reverse complement strand
ACAGGGTTTAATTACAGGTAAGGCAGGCAAAACGCAGATGGACAATACAATGACCAGACTGGGGAAACAAACTGAAATGCAGACTAAATACATAGGACTAATGACAACAACCAGAAACAGCTGATCACATGGGGATTCCACACGAGGTTAATGAGGGGGTGTGGCACACGGAAGGAGCGGATGATCAGGGCAGGACACATTGTTTTTTTTTTTTTTTTTACTTTACACATTGTTTGGATACATTTATTTTTTGATAAATGTACTTAAATGTGTTTAGTACAGTATATGCTCTTTTTTCCTGTTTTATCCTGTTCATTTTGTTTTTAAATGCTAAAAAAATATATATACCGGTATATATTTAGGTGTAATTTTTTGGGGCCAAGAACCAAGTAATTGGTTTTCCACTATTTCTTATGGGGAAAATTTGATCAGAACTAAAACTTTTTAGGATTCGAACCCGAGTTCTGAACGGATTAAGTTCGAGTTCTGAGGTACCACTGTATACAACTATTCAGTATAGCTACAGTAGAACCTTGGAACTCTCGCGTTTACATACAACCTGGAAGGATTGTTATTGGTCGCTATTCAATATATTTAATACAGCCCCAGTTTTGTGCACAATAAAAGTATATAAACATATATTGTGTCATCCGTTATCTCATTTTGAAAATGTATTGATATATTGATAAAACATTAATAAGTGATAAAATACCACCCAGCCCTAATGGTTTGTCTAGTTTAATTGTCCCCTGGAAACTTCCGTTTTTTGAAGGTTTTTGTTTTGCATGTGTCTATTAGATTTTGTGTGTTCTGAGTTTGCAGCATGTTATCAGGCATTGTATTAAGATAGTGGATGTACAAAACCCCATCCCAAAAGACCTGTCTTGTTATTGGTCAGGATTATGCACTTTCTGAGTGTCCCACATGTTCTCCTTGTTTTTCTGAACCTGATTTCTCAACATGAATTTTCTCGACCTAAATCTTACAAATGGAATTCAAATTTTTATTACCACAAAAGCAACGTAAATTCAAATTCGGGAAATTCAAATTCAATTTCTTTAATTCAAATTCAGGCAAATGTATTCAAGTTGGGGTTCTTTAATTCAAATTCAGGTTAACATTCAAATTTGGGTAAATGCATTCAAATTCATGTTGTGGTGGGTCTGATTTGATGCCATACAGGTCCACGCTCCTGCATTCACACAGAAAACCAATGACAAGAGGTTCACAAACTTAAACTTTAGCCCTCCCCTTGGTTGTGTACAGTTCCTAACTTTTCCATTGCACTCTGGCAGAGTGGTGATGCTCTCCGCCTTTTTCCTTTTTCCCAAGTGTTGGGCCTCACCCTGTGTGGTTGCCAGCCTCAGGGTGGCTTCAGAGCAGCCTTTAGCGTGAATATGAAGAACACCAGCCGTGATATTTTTAAGTTGCCTTCTGGGGACCGTGAGTGATAAAGCTCAGAAGGTTAATTTTGGCTGTTCTCCGCTTACGGGACTGTGACCTGCTAGTCTATAACTCGTCCCAGAGGAGTGAGCTTATTGCATAGCCCTTAATCCTGTGTTTCAAGCTGCTTTGTGGTTTTGTTTCTCCTACAGTGTGTGTTCTGTGAGGGTATGTCGACTTTGGCCCTTGCCACCACTGGGCATATGAGCATTACTTCCGGGGCTGATTGGGACTGGTTAGGTCAGGCTCCCCCCGCCAGGTGTTTCACTCTGAGGCACTCCACCCAGGGGGAAAGTGTGCAGTCAGACTCTGTCTGCTGGTAGGGTCTCTGACCCCTCTTGTGCAGGGAAGTTCTTGATGTTGAGTGTAAGGACGAGAAAGGTGCATCATTGTCTGGGGGCATCAGACTGTGGGGGACCATAGATCATTGTTGCCGTTTTAATTCTGGTCTTCAAAGGTTTCCTAGCAACAGCAATAAACTGCACAGAGCCCTGCCCGGTGCTCCCTGAGCTTCTGGCTCAGGCTGAACCCGTCACAGCATTGCCCTTGCCTGCCTTTTGAGGCTCAAGTGATTCTGCCCTCTGAGTCCTGTCGTCCCTCAGCAGTGCCTCCTGCCAGTTCAGATTCAGGGCTGCCTTGGACTCTCGTACCCGGACCCCTGGTTCTCTTGTGATGCTGTTGCCTGGTTCATCATGGTCTGCCCTGTCACCACCCTCAACCTTGCCCATTTCTGAAACTCGCGTTTATTCTTATCGTTCACCCTCCCCACTCCCACTGGCAGTATTTCCATACCATCCCAGCCCACGCCATTTCTTTCTTCCATTTCTTTCATTTAAATTTTTTTTCCACAACTTTTTTGGTTTCGTTTTTGTTGTGTGTTTCGTGTGCTTAGGTGTATCTAAACAAAGGCAGAGCCCCCTGCAGGTGAGCCCCGGTAGCGGGGGGCGGCCGGATGCGGATGCACTGCTCCCCTTTCACCCGTACCAGCCGCTGGAGTGCATCGTGGAGGAGACTGAGGGCAAGCTGAACGAGCTGGGCCAGCGCATCAGTGCCATTGAAAAGGCCCAGATGCAGTCGCTGGAGCTCATCCAGGGCGAGCAGCTCACCAAAGACAAGATTGAGGAGCTGAAGAAGAGCCGTGAAGAGCAGGTGCAGAAGAAGAAGAAGATCCTCAAGGAGCTACAGAAGGTGGAGCGCCAGCTGCAGCTCAAGACGCAACAGCAACTCACCAAAGAGTACATGGAGGCCAAGGGCCTGAAGGAGGAGCCTGGCCAGGCGGTGGGCCCCACCTGTGGCAACATCCTCCTGCAGCCTGTGGCACCGGGCTCCGACACGGACGAAGAGGGCGCCTGCGAGCTGCAAGCCAGCCAGCAATCGCCTACGGAGGACGAGGAAGATGAGGATGACGAGGACGGCTACGCAAAGCTGCCTCAGGTGGACACCATACTGTGCAGGGATGTGCAGGCCCTGTCGCAGGTGCAGCAGGCACATGCCCCCCACCTTCCCCCACTTCAGGCTGCTTTCATGCCCATCCAGCCACTGCCCACGCAGCAATCCACTGACTTCAGCGCCAGCGACTACTACAGCAGCGCCAGCCCCGACCTGCAAAGGGTGCTGTTGAGTCAGCAAGCGCCAAGCCAGCCGATGTCTGGCTTGGGTCACGGCCTCCTCACCCAGGTGCCCGACGGCCTCATGGTGGCCACACCCGCACAGACGCTTACTGACACACTGGATGGCATAATGGCAGGTGCGTTAATCAAACAGCTTTTTTTTTCTTTGTTTTTTCTCTTCCTACTTTTAAGTCTTTCTGCTTCTTGCTGGCAGTCATGCCCCCCCACCCCCTTTTTCCATAATCGAGCAGTGTCAGTGTCCCTTGACATGCCTGATTTTCTGGCTGTTTTTCATGGGGTTTGGTGGGAGGGTCACACCGCCCCAGCCCTTTCCCTCCCTTGGTACCAGCTCAGGCCTGTATATGCTCCCCCCCACCCCAGGCCATAAGAATCTGGCTCAGTTTTAATGGTGTTTGACACGAAGTCCCCGTATGGGATGGTAAGAGAGACACGTGCACCTTTACTGCCCTGCATGTCGTATCTGTAAAAGTCGGACATCACAGTCCGTTATGTTTCCAAACGCCATACAGGGCCCTGGGTGGATGGTTACCCTGGACGGTGCTTTGTCCTGTGACATATGGACCGTCTGTCTCAGTGCTGCAGATAGTGCTCTCCTTTTGCCGTGCTGAGGGAGACACTTTAGGCCTGGCTGACGGTAGCATATTGTCAGCCCTAAGGTCGCATCTGGACACCAGATGGTACACTGCTGTCGGAGAAACCTTGTCACTTCTGTAAATGCTGGGTTTGCGTGTCTGTTTGCTACGCTGCCATTATTTTTTGAGATACCACCCTTTAGGGTTGTGTGGGCAGTGTCCATGTGTCACTTGTAATGGGGCTCTGGGACAGAGAAACCCCCCCCCCCCATCGTCGTCATTAGGTTGACTTGGTTCACTGTATCCGTTGGTCATGTCCTTTAACCCTCCTTTTCTGTTTTACTGTGATAGCTGTGAGCAGCAGGGTGCCTATGCTGAGCACTGCCGCCTCGCCTACGCCCCAGCCCCCGCCCCCCACGCAGGCACCCAGTGGCTCCGTGTCTCCACCCTCTATGCTGCCCATCTACCCGTCCGTGGACATCGACGCACACGTAAGCCCTCGTTTGTGTGCCCGTGTCCGTTTTCCTGCATCTGCGTGCTGATACCGTGAGATCTGTGACTGTGCCTCTGTCCGCAGACGGAGAGCAATCACGACACGGCGCTGACCTTGGCATGCGCTGGGGGCCACGAAGAGCTGGTGTCAGTGCTGATTGCACGTGGGGCCAACATCGAGCATCGGGACAAGAAGGGTAGGGGCTGCCACAAGAGGGCAGATCAGGGTACAGGGTAGTCATTTGCCATCAGGGGAAGCACATGTCAGTTTGACTGACTTTCTTACCCGCAGGCTTCACCCCCTTGATCCTGGCTGCCACAGCTGGACACGTGGGTGTCGTGGAAGTCCTGCTCGATAAGGGGGGCGACATTGAGGCCCAGTCGGAGAGAACCAAAGACACTCCGCTTTCCTTGGCTTGCTCCGGGGGCCGGCAGGAGGTGGGTATTTCTCGCCTGCAAGCACATCATGCTGTAGTGCTGGTGGGGTGCATGTGGCCAGTGGGGACCCCAGAAGGCCTTTGTAACCCTGCTACCCTTGTGTCCCAGGTGGTGGAACTGCTGCTGCTGCGTGGGGCCAATAAGGAGCACCGCAATGTTTCGGACTACACCCCTCTGAGCCTGGCTGCGTCTGGGGGCTACGTCAACATCATCAAGATCCTCCTCAACGCTGGCGCTGAGATCAACTCCAGGTAGCCCCTTCCCCCCTGCTTGTTTCTGCACTGCATCTGTTCCCCTCTCTCATGTGGGGAAGGCTCTGTGCTTGTGTTTAGCTCTGGGTTTTGAGAGAACTGAATTATTGAATTGCAAATATTTGTCTTAGTTTTTAAAAATGGATCTAAATTTCTGTTCACAGAATATTTAAAGAATTTGGCTGTTTTAGTTACAGAATTCCAGGTGAATTGAGGGCGAGGTACAGGTGGCAATGTGAAGGCCTGGTTTTCTTGCCCATAAAAATTTGATCATGTGCTTGTCTGGTTTTGTCCCACCTTGTCTGCATTTCCTGGCCTTCAGCACTGCTGCTGCTTCCATCTTACCTCTGATGTCCATTTTGATCTCTGCAGGACTGGCAGCAAGCTGGGGATCTCCCCGCTAATGCTGGCGGCCATGAATGGCCATGTCCCTGCGGTCAAGCTGCTACTGGACATGGGCTCAGACATCAATGCGCAGATTGAGACCAACCGCAACACAGCATTGACGCTGGCCTGCTTCCAGGGCCGGGCCGAGGTGGTCAGCCTGCTGCTGGATCGCAAGGCCAACGTGGAGCACCGTGCCAAGGTTGGTCGCAGGGCCTGGCATGGCCGGCTCCAGACTTGGGAATTAGGGGGATTAAGGTTTTATGTTCTCATTCATTTGCCTGCCAGCCTTACCTGAGGACACAAGAATTATTCCGCCATTAGTGGCTTGTGACCTGAGCTGGTCTGTCCCTCCCCCCTTAGACTGGGCTGACGCCACTGATGGAGGCTGCTTCTGGAGGCTACGCCGAAGTGGGCCGCGTGCTGCTCGATAAAGGGGCCGATGTCAACGCGCCCCCTGTCCCCTCTTCTCGGGACACTGCCCTCACCATTGCTGCTGACAAGGGTCACTACAAATTTTGTGAGCTCCTCATTAACAGGTAAATGCTGCAGGTCAGTTGTCTGCCCGAAATGCTGTCTTGTTTGCTGATGCCAGCGAAAATCTCATATACTTCTCAATCAACCATCAGCTACTCCTCCATTACCTTCTCTCCTCCGTGTGGCTTGAAAGCGCTTCACCTTTCTCCACAGAGGGGCCCACATTGATGTGCGCAACAAGAAGGGGAACACACCTTTGTGGCTGGCAGCGAATGGAGGCCATTTTGACGTGGTCCAGCTCCTGGTGCAGGCGGGTGCCGATGTGGACGCTGCCGACAACCGCAAGATCACGCCACTGATGGCTGCATTCCGCAAGGTAGGCTGCAATCCCTTGAAGCTGTCCTACCCTTGCTGCTTTGGGTGAGAGGCACAGATGGCTCAGCTTGGGGTCTGTATGGATCTCACAGGATGTAATTTACAGGCTTGGGTTAAGTCCTTGGCCTACATGTTCCTCCCAGAGATGGGGACTCAAGTTTGCGAAATTGACTTCTGACTCACCTTGCGACTCATTATTGTTGATAGACTCATAAACAATGAGTCTTTAAGGCTCTGTTGAAGTTTCTACCCATGTGAAGCATTGAGTGTACAACTCTCCCCCAACGGTAAAGGATGTGCAGGATATGCAGCTGTGCACAGAGCATAGGAACTGGAGCCGGTGAAGCGAGACAAGACGCCAGGCAATATTAAAAAGAAACATCTATTTTGCCACTAGTACAAACTGCGGACCCGATCTGACAAAGTGCAGGATATTCTGAATGTTTTATTTTACATTAGATTGCACCGCTTAGAAATGGACATTGCTCAACCAGTGTCTAAAATTGTATATAGATTGTGTTATACAATGACACAGACCGGCATAGATTGCCATAAATCTGATAATTTAGTAGATATGACTCAAAAACACCTTTTCATTTCTGACATAACATTCCAACTCAAGCTGTATTTTCTTACAATTTAAAAACTACCTGCACCTTTTTATTGTGCCCCACTTGTAGTGTTATGTCTTAAATAATTTGGATTTGTCACACATTCAAATTGAATGATTTTTAATAAAATAAAAACATAACGCCAGCAAATAATTCAATTGAACAGTAATATCACTGATCGCTCTCCCATAACTAAAACAGTAGCACGACTGTTCACATTATTTTAACTTTTTAACATGGAGCTTGCAGTGTTACTTGCATAATCATTTATTTACTTGCACACACACATGTGCTGAGAGACAGATCAATTTTATCCATTAATTGAAGTTTTTGCTTTAGAATGATGTGTAACAATGAAAATCGTGATTTACTTTAACATGCATTTACTTTAGCAGCATGACAAACGGGGTCTGGGTTATACTCATTCATTAGTCAATCACATCACTCTAACCTAATTGGGGGCGGAGTCTGGCATTGTTTGTTCTGGCTCCAGAGCAGAGCCAGTCTGACATGATTTCAGCACAGCAGTTTGTGCATACACGTGCAGTCCAACTCAGGAATTTATGCCAAAATTTCCTGCAAGGGATGTCTTCATCATAATGTTATTTTTCAGAAAGTTATGTACGTGCTTAGGTTCATACGAAAATGTTATTGCTCCAAAGGCATTTGAAGTAGCAGCTACTTTCAAATAGTATACAGTATAAGCCTAAGGAACTGTGAGGCATGCAGTTTTTGAACTGTTCAAGTGGTGATTCCCATTTAGTTACATCCGTTACTAATAGGAAAAAAACACATAGGCAGTTAAATTTTTGATAAATAGTAATGTCATATTGGAACCACGGTGGATACTCGAGACTTTACTCGGACTCTAATTTTGTGACTTGTGAACATCTCTAGTTCCTCCTCCTAACTCTCAGGTTCCTCCTTCCCTCTGTCGACAGGGTCATGTGAAGGTCGCACAGTACCTGGTGAAGGAAGTCAGTCAGTTTCCCTCTGACATTGAGTGCATGAGATACATTGCCACAATTGTTGACAAGGTAGGAGGCTTGAATAGCATCTGCTTTGTCTCTAATCTACACTCTTAGGGTGTTCCCCAGTTCACTCACATTAGGGGATCCATACCATGCCTGAGCACATTTGACCCCGCCAAAGTTGCTAATCTTCCTTTTATTAGTAAAATTTTAGAAAATGTTGTTCACCTTCAGACTATTGAATTCTTGCAAAAAAATATTTTCCTTATATTCCTTAAAATTTTTCAGTCAGGTTTTAGAACCTCATTCCATAAGCACAGAAGGAACATTGTTAAGAATAGTCAATGATTTTAGGCACAACACGGATGCGAAGTGAACTGTGGAATAGCACAAGGCAGCATCCTGGTCCATCGTTGTTTTCCCGCTATAAGCTCCCACTGGGTAATCTTATTACATACTTTGCTGTTGATATCCATTTTTATGCTGATGGTATCCAGTTGTATGTGTCGGTTGAGCCTTGTGCTCTGGGTATTACTAGCAATATGGAACAATGTTTAATTTCCATAAATGAATAGATGTGCAATAATTTCCTAAAACTTAATGGAGATAAAACAGAAATTATCGCCTTGGGGGCCCAGGTACTAAGGGATAGCTTGCAATCCAGACTCGACAATGTGATACCACAGGCAAAACCTGAGGTTAGAAATCTGAGTGTAATTTTTGACTGTGGACTTTTTTAAGTTTAAGTTTTAAAAGCCACATTCAGTATACTACAGTGCAATAGGGGAGAATCGTGTGCAGGCATGGTATTAGGGCAACCAGGCCAAGTGTGAGTGCAGTGTTAGTCTTGGACAACATCTCCATAATCCTACATTAAAAAATCCCTAAACTTATCTCAATTGAGATAAAACCCTTGTATTACTGTTGAATACTTCTGTATGAATTCACAACTGACCCATGACTGTTCCTTCTGTCACACAGGATCTGCTGAAGAAGTGTCACCAATGCATGGATACCATCGTCAAGGCCAAAGACCACCAGGCAGCCGAGGCCAACAAGAACGCCAGCATCCTGCTCAAGGAGCTAGATATGGAGAAGGTGAGTCACCAGTGGTTTCTGTGTTAAAAGCAAGGCTTCTGATTGTATTTTAAAGACTTTTGTGATGGTTTCTTCAAACTGCTTGATGAATATTTGAAAATCATGCCGTTCTTTAACTTTTTAATTTTTTTTAACCAAATCTCTTTATTCAAATACACCATCATTAGATTAACTTCTGAAAATCACATTCAGCTATAGCAGGAACATTCATTATTATATTTTGTAAGTAGGATTGCTGTGATATTATTGCCATCACATGGCTTACATGCAATAATGACTAGGGCTTTATATGATGGGCATTTGACATTTGTCCAAGCTCCAGCTTTTTGGTACTATACAAACATTTACTAATGCCCACAATTTGGTAAGCAGATTAGTAGTACGCCTAAAATATTAATGAGAGGCATTAGAGCTGTGCGATATAGCATAAAATTCATATTGCGGTATAATTTGAACCATACAGTATAAGGTAGGCTATATATTGCAGTATATGATTTGATCTGTAAATTTCAATATAACTGTTTTTGAAAGGGTAACATATGTCCATAGCAAAGGCACTGCAGCAGGAAGTTGTATAATAAACTGTTAACACATTTCAAAGTAATCATGAACGTAGAATATATATTGTGCAAATCTGCAATTATAGAAAAAATATGAAAACATTTAAAGTAACTTCCCTTGGTTTTATCTTATATTAAAAACACAGGTTGGTTTCGAAAACAAGACACAGAACTAAAAGCTACGAAACTAATACAATTAGACTAGTGTCATAACTCCATCTGTATTAGTATGACCATCTCTCCCATAAAGGTCCTGCCAGGCAGAGTCCTGCACGGGTTCGGGTGCCTGACGGATGACCCGCAAATTGACCAACGGGTGAAAAATATTCTACTGTGTCGGATACAGGTTCGGGTTGGGTTGGGTTGGACGCAGGAGAGCGCGGGTCTAAATTACGGTTTTCAAAACAACATGTGCCAACAAAAAATACCCTAGGGCTATATTTTAGTGGCACTCAAGAAATCTCATCATTCGAGATGATAAAAAGTAAAATCCATATCAGTTTATGCCTGCACGCGCATTCCCGGAAATCTTGTTCACTTTCATTTTCAGAAAACGCATGCAATCTCCTGCAGTTGTTCGAAATGGATGCTGAGGAGTTGAAAAGAAAACTAGCAAATGTAGAGTTTAAAGTTGTGGCCAATAGCTCCACTAAAATCAAGTGTGGGAGAATTTTGGAGTTATCTCAGATAACATAAACAACTTTTTTGATGTCTTGTCTTGGTGGAGAGAGCATGAGCGTTTGTTTCCCAATGTTGCTCATATTGCGAGATCTACTCTCGCCATCCCGGCATCCAGCGCCACAAGTGAGCGAGATTTCTCATGTGCTGGAAATGTCATCTAAGAGCGAAGGAGTCAGCTGAGGCCAACAACTGTGGACGATATCATTTTTTTTTTTACATAGTAATATAAAGCACTGCACCAAACACTAGTCTTCGCCTTCACGTAGGATTTCCAATCGGGTAATCAAAGGAAAATGGACAGTGCACGTAGGTAGCCTATAAAACCTAATAATGTGCAGGGTAGCCTAATGTACATTTTATATAATATTAGTTTTATTAACACATTTGATTGTAAGCTGGTAAGGCTATGTGTGGGCATGGCAATATCAAACATTATTTGAGTTTGGAGGTAGGCTACTACCATTTGTTTTGCTTATTAGGCTGTTATTAAGCAACATTTACATTTGGTTATGCCTTGTCATTTGTTGTGGCAATAAACTTTTGTCTTTAATTTTGGCTATCTGACTGATTTTCATTCGGGTGCGGGTCAGGTGTCTGTATTTATTTATAGTGAGTCGGATTGGGTGCAGAATTTTATTTTATTTCTGTCAGATAACAGTTTGGATACAGGTTCAAGTATGACGGGTATGGGCGGGTGCGGTTTTTCAAAATCAGACCCGTGCAGGACTCTGCTGCCAGGTGCAGCAATAATCATATAAATATTTTTTATATAAATCATATAAATAACAAATGATTTATTATTTGAAGTGACTTGATTATGTCATTTTTGCGGGTGAGGAGGGGAAATTTCTGCGGTAGGGCGGTATAATCAAAATCTCTTCCGTTGGCCAAATTTATATCGTATATTGTTTATACCGTTTATACCACACAGTACTAAGAGGCATATTGTGATGCCCAAAAGTTAGTCATTTGTATAAATTCAGAGTATCCTTATGTTTAATAAACATCTTGGACTTTTAACTGCAAAATGTACCGCCACACCACCACCTTTTTACCTTGTTTATCCATAAAAAGATGTGGCTGCTGATCTGTCCCTTTCTTCACCGCCACGTCATTGCTTATAAATCGCTTCCATGATTTACCAAAACAGTAGTATGTGATGTGCCTTGCGAACCAAATTTAATAATATGACACACTTTCATGCATCACAATACACCTCTCATTATTTTAAGTGTACTACTAATCTGCTTACCAAATTGTGGGCATTAGTAAATGTCTTTATAGTACCGAAAAGCTGGTGTCCGGATAAATGTTTACGGCCATCTTATAAAGCCTGGGGCTGGTTTCACAAAAAACCTTAAATTAAGATTTTCCTTAAAGTCCGAGTTAAGGTCGGTTGCACAAAACACCCTTAGGTCTCCTCCTCAAGGTTTCCTTAAAATTTTCTCTTAAGTATTTAGGTTTTTCTCCTTATCTTGGTCTTATACTTAAGGAATCCCTTAATGGTCGCACAAAAGACCTTAGCAACCAAACTAAGGGAAAAAAAATTAAGGTACCTCTAACCGTGCCTTAACTGCAACATGGCAGTTTATGATAATAACGAAAATGAACGCATCCCAATAAGAGTGTTCTGCAACCAAGAGAACCCCTTAGATGCAAATAGAGCTGGGCGATATGGTCTAAAAATAAAATCTCCGATTTTTTCACAAAAAATCCGATTTCCGATTTTAATCGATT
>JAODLC010000002.1:15376707-15391816 GCA_026781145.1 Hippopotamyrus pictus | reverse complement strand
TTTGCTCAGAAGTACCACTGCAGGACTTGGTTGTCCTTTAGCAACAAAAACTTAATTTGAGCCTGAAAGGGTTAAAATGACATTGCATGAGAACAATAAATTTGAAAATGTTTTGCCTGGTTCCATTCAGGTCCAAGAAGCTGTCAGTGCCTGCCTCGGTTGTCTCACGGATCATGGGCCGAGGTGGTTGCAACATCACTGCCATCCAGGATGTGACGGGTGCTCATATTGACGTGGACAAGCAGAAGGACAAGAACGGGGAGAGGATGATCACCATAAGGCATGACCTCCGTGCCATATTCTCTAGCCCTGTGTGGCTCCCCAGGACCTCTCAAGCTAGTTTCACATTGTGTTGTGTTACAGGGGCGGGACTGAGTCCACACGGCATGCTGTGCAGCTCATCAATGCCCTGATCCAGGACCCTGCTAAGGAGCTGGAAGACCTGATCCCCCGTAATCATATCCGAGTCCCGGGGACCAACAGCAAGATCGGCTCTGGTTTTAGCGCCTCTATCGGTATGGCCGGTACCTCTACATCCATCCCCAAGAACCTTCCATCCATGGGCTCATCAACGGCTACATCGTTCCCACCTTCCTCGTCATCTACGCCGCAGCCTAATGGGAAGCTGGGAAAGGGCTTGTCATCAGGGGTGAGGCCCCCATTCCCCGTCTCGCTACCCCTGGCATATGCTCACCCGCAGCTCGCCCTTCTGGCCGCTCAAACTATGCACCAGATCCGACACCCACGTCTGCCCATTCCCCAATTCGGTGGCTCCTTTTCCCCAGCACCCAACACCTGGGGCCCCTTTCCAGTGCGACCCGTGAGCCCAGGCAGTGCTAACAGTTCTCCTAAACACAAAGGGAACCCAACCCCGAGGAATGGTGCCACCCACGAGTTTGCGGCCCCCGGCAGCAACGCTACCACACCGACCACAACCACGTCCATGCCATGCTCTAGTACCACATTGGCTCAACCTAGTGCACCCACATCTTCTTCAATAAGGAAGCAGCTGTTCGCCTCTGAGCCCAAGACAGGGAATGTCATCCCTCCTGGCGTTAACGGTGCCTGCACTGCGAGAGCCATAGGGACCGCCAGCCAGCTACATTGCGCTGCTCCTGTCACGCCTTCCAGCCCTCCCCCACCCCCTCCCATTGGACCACCTGCACAGCAGCAAGTCCTGGGCCCACGGGCTGAGCCATGCCCCCCCACAGTCACTCCCAGCAAGGAGAGGCCCTTCCTGGACCCACATGCACCTGTGTCCAGCAGTGTCACCTCCACCGGCTCCCTGCCTTTTCCTGCTTCTCCTTCAGCCCTGAATCTGCAACTAGAGTCCCGGCAGCAGCCCTCGTTCCTCCCCAATGCAGATCTATTACCTGCCGGGGCCCAGCCTGGCTCAACCCTCCCCTCGTCCTGCCCCACCCCCACCTGCGCCAGCACCATCACAGTTACGAGTAACACCTTACCTCAGTTGTCAGCTACGGCTCCT
Organism: Hippopotamyrus pictus; assembly: GCA_026781145.1. Taxonomy (NCBI): domain Eukaryota; kingdom Metazoa; phylum Chordata; class Actinopteri; order Osteoglossiformes; family Mormyridae; genus Hippopotamyrus; species Hippopotamyrus pictus. The sequence continues at coordinate 15,390,330 of JAODLC010000002.1, read as the reverse complement.
CGCTCATCCAAGATGCAGTTGGCAGGACCTTTCTTCCCCCTGGCTGAGCAGCCACCCGTGCTGGTGCCCCTAAGCGTGCCGCAGGAGCCCTCCAAGCTGCCACAGCCCAGCACGGCCCCTGCCTTGCCACAGGTATCCTCAGCCATCGGCGTGATGAACGGCTCCCAGGTGCACGTCCCTGGTACTAAGGCCCAGCTGCATGCCAGCTTCAGCACCGCCACGCTCCTCACACACTTCAGCAGCATGTTTGACAGCGGCCAGGTGGGCACCAACCAGGTGTGGGGAGCCTGCCACCTGCCGACTCGCAGCCTGCCTGAGCAGGCCTACAATGCCCCGCCCGCTTATGTGGGGAACGTCAGCCAGCCTGAGAGTACGGCGCCCCTGCCCGATGGCTCCAAGGCCCCTGGCTACCGCTCCGCCTCACAGAGGATCGTCTCCAGTCCAATAGGTGAGATGCTTTCTGACTGACTTTTTAATAGAGAATCAGAAAATCTAGGAGTCAGAAATCCATCTGAAAAGTATAGAATTACACACGTTTATCAGCTGACAGCTAGGTGTGGCATGAGTTCAACCCCTAAAACACCGGACTGTAGTTTGAACCGTCTCCTGGTGGTCTGTGATTCGCCTCCCAGCCGTCCAGTCGGTGGACCCCTTGGGACCCTCCTCTGTCTCCTCATCCCCTGCAGCGCTGACCAGTTTCGCCACAAGCATATCGGCCAGTCCTGTGTTCCTGCAGGGCCCCACCACCGTGTGCACGCCCTCCCTCAGCCGCCAGCATTTCTCCCCCCACCCATGGAGTGCCTCCACCTCTTGTACGTAAACTTCGCAACCACCACATCCCATCTGGGGTGGAGGCCAGCTCATATGTCAGTGTTTGGCCACTGGACTTTAATAACTGAGGCTAAACAGATTTTGAATTTGGTTGCTGCCAGGTCCTTGTGGTGTTGTAGTGGATGTGAGTAAAACATTATGGTTTATAAGAGATGAAAAGGCTTTCAGCATGTGTAGTGTCAGAAGATGTGGACCTGCTTTTTCCCGCTTTGTCCTCGTGTTTATCACTTTGCCTACTCTGCACCGCAGGCGAGTCCCCAGCACCCTCCGCCTCTTCAGGCACCTCCTCCCCGCTCTCGGCATCCACGACCGTAGCCCCACTGGTGCAGGCGAAGCCCAGTATCTCAAGCCAGCAGGACCGCAAGGTGCCCCCACCCATTGGCACAGAGCGCCTGGCCCGCATCCGTCAGACGGGCTCCATCAACCCAACGCTGCTCACCACCAGCTACTCCGCGCCCGTCGGCCAAGGGGGCATCTGGTCTTTTGGCGTTAGTAGTGCTTCTGGTAGGTGGGGGAAGGTGGATGAGAGGGGCAATCTGTCATGTATGTTGGCACGCTGTGCTCACATTTCAAGGGGAAATCCACCTAGAACTCAAGTATGTTGTTTTTTCCACAGTAGGAATCCGTATCTAAAAGAGAATGTGGTGCCGGGAATTTTAACATAAAAGCTACACCCACTCATGTCATTGACCCATTCCTGTTCCCTCTGGAGTCGGGACAGACTAATTAGTTTAAAGTAATTAGAGGTGCTGATTCTTGTTTTTTTAATCTCTGTGGAAAACGGTGGATCAGCAGGTCAGATTTAATTATGATTCAAAAACAGGTGGTCTAGTACTGTCTAAAGCTGTTGTACACAAACTTTACACTACATACCATCAAGGTATGCTCTTCACGTACCACCATTATATTATGCTTGATCATCAAAAACAGAATACTGGGTAAGAGTTTGTTTTCACTCCACAGGGGTTAATAATAATGACACTTAATTGATCCCTATGGGGAAATTCTCTTTTTGCCTACCCCATCTTGCTCTCCATGACACACACGTAGGTGAGAGCGAGCTTGGCAGCAAAGGGCAGCCACCTATAGCAGTGCCCATGGAGATGGGATTAAAGGCCTCACTCAACTGTGCACAGACATGACTATTCTGCTGAGACCGTGCTCAAACCAGCGACCTTTTGATCACAGGCACAGAGGCTTAGCCCACTGGGCCACACACTGCCAATTGTCATACTCTTCAGTTTATAGATGTTTAATTGGATTACTCGCATTGTCTGAACCTGGTTTCACACATCCTTGTGAGAGTTTAGTAGAGCACAGTTTGCAGTCCACTATGCATGGTTGTCATTGTTACGTTTGAAGTACTTTCACACTGCATTTATTTTTTTCAAGTACTTGGTATCGGTCTTAGGCATCAGTGCATTGTTATGAGTACATGAGCACTTAAATGCATCCCTACAATTAGAACGCTATTTTTTCCTTGTGATGACTACTTGTAAAAAATAAGTTAGGATGGAATCTTGCTGCAGCAAATATATTCAATTAAATTTTTATGTAGCGCCTTTCACAACAGCGGCATCCCGAACATAGGCTGGTAAGACATTCCACAATGTAGGGGCCCTGTAGCAAAATGCTTTACCACCCACTCTCACTTAATTTATATATGGAACGACAAGGAAACTGCATTCTGTGACCTCAGTGGACGATGCAGCTTATAAACTTGAAGTAATTCTGTCAGGTAGGCAGGAGCTAGACCTTTAAGTGTCTTATATGTAAGTAGGAGAACTTAACTGAAGTCGGCTCTAAACCTTACGGGAAGCCAATGCAGGGAACTAAGAACAGGGGTTATGTGTTCAAACTTCCTGCTCTTGGTGACATTTCGAGTTGCTGCATTTTGAATACGCTGCGAGGTATTCAGTGTGCAGTGTGTGCTCCCAGATAACAGAGCATTGCAGAAGTCTAACCTACATACAAAGGTGTGTATCAATTTCTCTGTGTCTTGAATAGTAAGAAATCGTCGCAGTTTGGCGATTTAGCATAGCTGTAGGAAGCACACCTTCGATATTGCACTTACATGTGATTTAAATGAGAGGCTTGTATCTAAGATGATACCCAGGTTATAGGCTGAGCTGCTGAGGGAAAAGTTCAGCCCTTTGAAGTGGAGTGTGGGGATTATAAAATCCCTATTTGTAGACCTGCCTCCAAACAACAGAACCTCGGTTTTCTGAGCATTTAGTGATAAAAAGATTTCAGCCATCTAGGTTTTCACTTTGTTAAAGCAATTAGCTAAGGTGACAATAGGTGTGGTGTCGTTAGGCGTAACTGAAATGTATATTTGGGTGTAGTCGGCATAGGAGTGATAGCTAACATTGTTTTCTCATTATGTTTCCTAATGGCAGCATGTCGAGAGAAAACAATAAAGGATTAAGCACTGATCCCTGTGGTACTCCGTATTTGACCTGTGACATTGACGATGGAGTAAAATTATTCCACACTTGAACATATTGATATTGATTAGTCATATATGATTTAAACCACTTTAACACCATTCCACACAACCCAACCTCAAATTAAAGTCTTTGAAATAGGATAGAATGGTCAACCATGTCAAAAGCAGGTCCAGAAGCATTAGCATTTTTATATCATTTATGACTTTAGTCAAAGCAGTTTCAGTGCTGTGCCCTGGGCGGAAGCCGACTGGAAACAATCCAGTATCTTGTGTCTCTCTTGTGTCTATGAGTGAAGTTGAGCAGCAACTATCTTCTCCAGAACTTTTGACAAAAATGGTACATTAGAGAGAGGTCTGTAATTGCTGAACTCCTGTGGATCCAAACTTGGCTTCTTCAGTATATGTGATCAAATTATCTTTAATCTTGTAAGATGTCTGCCTGAACGGTGGACGTGCAGAGCAGGGGATCAGGTGGTAGCTTTAATATCCCGCTGATCCTCCTCTCCTCCCCTCCCCCCATCTACAGAGGCCATGTCAGGATGGTCCCAGCCCATGATGAACAGCCACGTGCTGCATCAGCAGCTGCCCGAGCCCTCAGCCTTCTCCCAGCACCAGCCCATGGAGCAGGATGATACAGGCATTGTGGCTCCCTCCAACACCTTCCACCCAGCCATGCCCAGCAGCTTCATGGACTTCTCCAAGGTGACCGAGATGGCTGGCTGTTTCAGCGGGCTCCCTTCATCTGGGAGATCAGCTCAATGACTATAAAGCTTGCTATTCAAACACTGTGTCTGATATGTGTATCAAGTTCTAAATAATTGTGATTAAGGGTTTTATTCAGTAGAAATAGCCAATGAAAATTAATTCCTCTGAAAGCCCATCTATTTGTTTACAAAACTGTTAGATTTGTGTTGCAGAACAAAAGAACCATCCCAAATATGGTCAAAGACTTTAAATCTAGATTTATGTAGGCCTACTGATCCGGAGGTGTCAGGCCTGAAGCTGTTTGGCAAACTTTGAGCAGTAATGTGCCATGAAATTCCCTGTTTCTTTGACTACTTTGTAGCGAAAGTATGATTGAAGATAACCTACAGGCGTGGTGAAGCCTCAACACTGGGAGAGGGTTTGAGGGGGTGTGCTGTCTTTGCAGGGAGTGTCGATGTACGGGGGCACGATGATATCTCCACACCCCACCATGGCCGAGGGCCTAGGGACCCCCATTTTCAATGGACTCCATACTGCCGACCCTGCCTGGAATCCCATTCTTAAGGTCATCCCCAACACCGCAGAGAACTCGGACCCCCAACAGGTAATGACTCACTCAGCTGACTGATCACAGGCACCTGGTGTAAGTAATCTGTGAGTCCCATCTTATCCTCAAAGAGTAAAAATAATCAGAGAAAACAATAGTGGTGCCATGCAAAAGTGTCCCATCTTGTACACACACGATCATTTTATCATTTTAAATGTTGGGGCAATGTGACATTGTGAATTTGTCATCGAGCAGTGATGGTTCTGTAGCTGAAATGTACCTCCATTCCAGGTCTGGCCTGGTACTTGGGCCCCGCACGTTGGAAATGTACATCTGAATCACGTCAACTAGCGAACACAGCAGTCCAGGCACTCAACCAGTAAGAAGATCCATGGATTTTTAAAGGATGAGAAAATCACAATGCTAAAGATGTTAACCAAGCAGTGTCCCAAAAGAATGGAGGATGGGGACACCATTTTGATGTGCCTAGTTCAGTGTGGGCTGTTACTTGTTTACCACAGTCTGTGAACAACCCGATTTTCTGTTCAACAGGACACATCCTCTACGTAGTATAGCCATTTTGACTTTAAAACCCTCAAACTGTTCTTGGTCTGCAGGGCTCAACAAGACTGTAAGCTATTTATACTCAGACAAGAACTAGATGATTACATAAAAGATAAATGAATCAGACCTTTTAGATTGGTAAATACATGTATAATTGTTTACATACTAAAAAGGGTTAAAATGAGAGTAAATTTCATGTCGTATAGTGGCTCTACTTTATGTAGCCTGTATTAATGTGAAATATTTACCTTAATATTCAATAAAAAGATGGAACTGTACCCGTGTAAGCGTTTGTGTTTTGTTCCTTGTCTGACGGGATTAATCCATGTAAAAGGCACTGTCAAAACTGCCTACTTCTGTCGCCCCCTACTGTCTAGACTGTTGACGGCAGTATGTCACGAATAAAGAGCTTTAGCCAGCAGGTGGCGTGTTTCTGCCAGCAGGGCCACATGAGATTTCATCATATCATAACCAGTATCGTATCATAACCAGTATATACTGTATTCTGCGTGCTGTTACCAGTATGCAGCTTTTTCATACGAGTTCCGTAGCATGCTGCGTTATAAATCTTTAAGGACCACTTCCTACAGACAATTAAGGCATCGTTTACAATAGTGTTTTTCAGCCAGTGTGCTGCAATAACTTGTTATACCGTAGAAAATTAGCCTTTTTATAGGATTTTATAATTACAAATAAAATAAGTAAAAATAATAAACTGTTAGCTTACTTAAAGCCCTGCTATTAAGCCCTGATTGTATTGGAAGGACCGGTATATTCATTTACATGACGGAACAGAACTACAAAGGGAATGAGGGAAAAACGACCATACATACACAAATTGCAAAACAATGCAATACTTTAATAAATTACAAATCGTGAGTAGGCTATACATTAACAGATAAAATAATCACACTGACAGTCAACATGTTGTTCATCCTTTTGCAGGTTGTGATTAGTTGGTAGTATTTAGGGTTAAATCCCAACACCCATGTCCTGTGTGTATTTTTAAACTAAACCTTTGTTTATATTTACAGTAAAAAGTTAATTACTGTTAACGAGTATGACGCCGTACGAATTGGGATAGCTGTTTGGTTTAACGGAGCTCAAAGTATCTGTTTATTCTTACTTGTCATGTTTGTCAGGTACTAAAAACGCAGAACGATGTCATACTTATCTTTACACCTCCTAAACAAACGGAGTGTCATGGGACTCACACGTCTGCGGGCCCCCCTTGTCAGTACGTAGATACACATGGCGTGGATTGAAGAATGCCGCGTAGCGCAGGGGAGCTGCTTCGCGCATGCGTCATGCGCACACGTCACGGCCCCCGACAGGCTTGCATTGCGACACAGCGGAACATCACATGATTGGAGTCACGTACTTTTTTGTTGTTTTCCGGCCAGACCCCAGTTTGCTAATAAACGTGCACATGGTTTGCACTTGCAGTCGTGCTTCTACTTCGGCTGTACGCCTACTGGATGGCCTCGGAATTAATCACAACCTGCAGACCTTTCTTTAAATTTATTCTATAAACAGTACCTCCATACGTCAAATCACACTAATTCTGCTGGGGCTTTAATAGCGTTTTTTCCGTTCTTTGTAAAAGTTCTTTTTTGCCGACCTACTGCTGAATTACGAGTTAACTACAAAGAAGTTTGTATTGAAGAGTAAAACACTCAGCACGATGTCTACCAGCTGCAACCAAACGAAAAGCTGCCCGATCCCCACCCGCATCATGCAGTTGAAAGACTGGACGCAGCTACCCGACTGCTACAGTCAGACTCCCGGAGGCACTCTTTTTTCTACCACCCCCGGAGGTAAGGCTGGGCGCCTGTTCGTGCGTTTAGCCCTGCGAACGAGGTTTTCGTAAGAGTGTCGATCGCTTCGATGCATATTTCTATTGTAACTTGCAGACCTGCAATGCAACTGGGCAGTTACTAGAGTTACAACGAGCGCACGGTCGAGGCGGATAAAAATCCATACGTTTCCTGAGAAAAGAGCCGGGAAAATACCGGAGTACTGAGTATTTTTCTTGCAATACCAAACATTGTAAGGCTACCAGAGAGAGAGAGAGAGAGGTTGTGAGTTTGTAAGCTAAATAAAGCAAGTACCCGTGAACAGGGCTGGACTGTGATTAAAAATCAGCCTTGGATTTTTTGTGGACGGGAGTCTCCACAGTAAAATTTTCTGGCTCACAACCCCATGGCCAGTCCACTTCTGCCCGTTAATAATTTTCTTCCCGTTATTCACTCGCTGAAAATCTGGGTCGACTGCTTCGGTAGGGGAGCTAGCTGGCGTACTTTTAGACTAGATGTGGGTAAACCAGCGTTGTTTGGTGCATGCTGGCATACCGCAGTATTTCCTTTAGCAGCCTATGTCCTCGTTTTGGGTACGGCTGCTGCTCCTACAGGAGATTTTGTGGTGGTGGTCTGCTCGATGCACGCTCAAATATCCAGGATCCTGCTTCCTGCTGAGTTCGCAAGTCTCTTCTCTTGCAGCTGTCCGTCCGCTCAGTTTTAGTTGTTCTTTGTTTAAACGTAATACTTGTTGTTGCTACGTATTGCGTTTAATCTAAATGTTTCACGTGTGGTTTAGTCACTATAATGTTTAATGGATGATATTCACTGTACTCGGATGTTGCTTTTTTTCCCTCGGGGTAAGACCTTTTAGCCCACTTTTGCAATTGTTTGTTGTATGTTATGAAGTGTGTCGACGGTGCCCTCTGACGGTGAACCGCGGTGTTGGACTTTTTCACCCTTGATTACGCCGCCCATTGCTGGCCACGTGGTCTGCTGATTGACCGAAGTTATCGTCCTTATAGCAAGTAATATAAAGACAATGGGCAACATTATGAGCCGATGGGTTTTAAAAGTTGTGTATTTCGTAGCATACTTTTGAGTGGCTCCAGGGAATGTTTGCTCAAGTCTGTTGGACTTTCCTGATAGAACATGTGAAGATGAGACAATTTATTCTACAGCAACCAGACAGAAATTGCAATAGCCATTGCCCTGACACGGGTAATAAGTTCGTAGTGAAAGTGGTACAGTATATAAGGTATTAATTTAGTTTTGGAGGAGCTTTTCTGTGATGGGTTGAAAGTTGTATTGGTGTTCTGCGACCTGTTTCAGGTTAAGGACATGGATATCACTGACTGATCCAGTAGCAGTTATTACAAAGCAGTGTCTCTATGGCAGATGAGGCTGTGGCTGAAGGAGCTGTTCAATCACGCAGGCTCACTGTTGAGAGGAGGCGCCTTATTGGTCAAAGGGGAGTAAATTTTGGAGACCATTCTGGCATCTGGCACTGCTTTCATAGAGTTTAGACTCAGTCCTGTGACAGAGCTAGCTTTCCTCAAAGGTTTCCTTCCTTCACCTCGATATTAACCCCACCCTCCAGCACAGGGAATGACTGCTATTACCCCTACCCCCAGCAAAGGGAATGACGGTCTGTGACACGCTGGTCACACATAGCAGTGTGAGGCGTGGAGGGAGGGAAGGCTGGGTGCCGTAGCATTTTTGTATTGCTCCATGAGCAATGACCATGTGCTCTCTGGCTGTGTGCTGGGTGGCCTGGAATGTGTCCAGGGGGCCAGACTAGGAGGGTGGGGCTGTGGGGCGGCTGTTTGGCTGCGCTGGAGGAATAGCTGAGAACATTCTGTTCTGGCAGAGTGGGAGTAAGAGAACCATTTCTAGGAATAAAATAAGTCTGAGGCCAGGGCAGTTGGGGAATGGACGGCACCTTTTCTAGCTGTGTGGGCGCAGGTCTGCTAGAGTTTCTGTGTACAGGGAGATGCTTATACCAGAATACATTTTGGTGATATCTGATACTCTGGTGCGGATCATACACACATCCTTATGGTCGGTGACATTCATAATGTGTGATACTGTGGAGGCTTCATTGACAGACAATGTGCTCTCTTTAGGATGCGGTTTTGTAAATTTCCCTGCCCCCACCTCAGTCTGACTTGCAGGCAAAACAAGGGTTGTAGCTGAATTTGTAAATGTGAGTATTTCTGAATCACAGAACTGATCCCTGCCTCCCGTCATGTCCTGTGACTGTCCCACCCCTAAACCATCCTGCTGTCCCAGGCTGGGCTTCTTTCAGTCCGAGGGAGATCTGGCAGCACTGGGTACTGTGCCTGCTTATTGCCACTGCCCATTGCTCTCTTTTTGGTCCAGATGCACCGTACAGCTATATTACATAATCCCACCCTTGTTGGAAGCCTGGTTTGACTGTTCAAAGTCCAAGTTAGACCATTGGATGGATCCGGTTCAAAGCTTATCAGGCTGTAGCTTGCTGCCCTGTTTGCTTGTATTTGTTTCTGTCAGTTTCAATGAACTGATTCAATACCCCCAACCTCCCCCCCCCCCCGCCTCACATTGGGAAGTGGAGTCAGTAGTCCGGTTTGCGTTCTGTTCCTCTGACCACAAAGCAGTGTTGGACCAAGCATTATTTTGGGGTGGGGGCAGGGGACAGGGCACAAACAGAAGTGAGCTCTGCTTTGCTGTTGTCGCACACAAACAGCCACAAATACATCCCGCCCCCCCAGTGGGAGGCCACTGCCCAAAAAGGAAACATGGCCGCCGCAGTTCTGTGTGACTGGTGGCTTGGACTCATTTGTGCTGCTGCATGCAGCAGAGAGCTGACATTTGAGGTGTCCTGCTCAGCTGAGGCCACCTGTGTTTCAGGAACACGGATCATCTACGACAGAAAGTTCCTGCTGGACTGCCGCAACTCGCCCATCGCCCGCACCCCACCCTGCTGCCTCCCCCAGATCCCTGGGGTCACAGTGTCGACATTGAACCCCATGGGCAAGTTACAAGAGCTCAAAGAGGAGCTGGAGGAGGAGGCCAAGGACTTGGCAGGTGAGGCATGGAGATCATGTAAGGGTGCAGGAGATTACATGCCTCAGAGCCGGTGTCCTGATGTTTACGACCTCCATCTTCCCTGTGTGCCTGTTGGTAATAGTTGCTAAATATCTTTTGGTTCAGTAATGGATCCCACCTCCCATGGGTCTCAAAACCTAGACCTTTCGAACACAGAGGCTAAGAATGACCCCTCCCACCATTTCTTTTCAGCTGATGACGACCAGTTCGAGATGGATATCTGAGCCCCTCCCATGGAGAAAGCCTCTTCTGTTCTCGCGGTCCATCAATGGATCAGCTGCTATTTTTTCTTTTATTTTTTTTGTTAAATCTTACATTTTTCTATTTCCCCCTCCCCAAAATGCAGGGAGTTCACCCTCATGGTTAAAGGCAGCAGCCTGGTATATTAGGTTAAGAACAGTGTGCTATCTGATTTCAGACAGGGTTCAGGAACAGCTCAGGGCTGCTGAGGGGGGCTGCTGGCTCTTTGGGCTCTTTGGGCTTTCTTGGCGCAGTTACGATGCGCTCTTTTGTACTTTTTTTTTTTTTTCCCCTCTCTTAAGGAAAAACCAGGCTAAATGTATGACAATTTACATTTAAACATGAGTGATCCCAGATTAGCCTCATTTTTGTTGGGTTTGTTTTTTATTTTTGAAATATAGCTAGACTTCCTCTTTCATGTTGACTGATGGAGGTCAGCTGATGCTGTGAGTTAACACTGTGAGCAGTTAACTCTCCTGTACTGAGTGGAGCAGGTGAAGAGTAAACAGACTTTAAAATAAAGCCAAATGTACATACACATGTTGTCCTTCTCAAAAGAGTGGAAGTATCTCTGTTTGCTGTCTTGGAAGGTGTGCTATTGATATGAGTGGGACCTTATGCATCACCTTTATCTAAACATACAAATGCACGGAACACTGTATTCAGATGGGGCTTTAAGACCACTGATTACATTGTGGGTGATATATTTCATATTCTATCTCTTTCACACACACACTCGCACAGCCTGGTGTATGAATCTGCTGATGACTCCCAGGTAGTCAGACTCCATCTGCCCGGTTCTGTACATCTACTTGGGTGAGTACCAGCAGGTCGTGCAAACCATCGGTTTATGCCCCCAAGTAAGGAAGCAGTCTTGCTGAGTGCCTGGTCCCTGTTCTTTCTAAGATTACTTCCTAAATAATGACTCTTCAGGAACCCTGAGGTGAGTGTACATTCCACTGTTTTGAAATCATGCCCCACTTTGGCAGAGGCTCATGCTGATGTGTGAGGTACTCCTATGTGCCATTAGTGATAGAGTCCTTGAGGGAGGATCTATGGCTCTGGCTTTCCATGCTCACCACTTCCTTTCTAATTTGATCTCTCATTTGGGAGAAAGAGCATGTGCACCAGACAGCTGAAAAAACGTTAGACATGTAATAAGAAACAAACCTGGTCATTTATGTGTGACCATGTGGAATGAAATAACCGCAATATAGGATGCTGATGTCATGCTTGGGCTTCCCGTCTGAGGAGCTGCTACTTTAGGATTGTGGAATCTCTTCTTTAACAACTTATGAAAAAAGTTGTGTAAATACATTTAAATGATTTGTTGTTTTTCTTCTGATATGATAATGCCGAAGGCACACCGTGTTGGTGCACAGTGCTGCCAATTGAGCCTGCTGGATATATAAGGAGGCTGCAGGTCATGGGTGGGCACTGTAAACAAGCATGGTTTGTGTTTGACTCTGGTTGGCAGACGTTGTCTGATCTGGATCAAAGAGAAGCGGCTGTTTTCTCTCCCATGCCCTCTGACACGTGAGGCACGTGGAGGATGACTGTGTTGAAAGTACACACACTGCTGTGGGGAAATGGGGGAAAAAAATGCTTTTTTGTTTCTTATATGAAGAACTCATATAACCAGACTACAGAAACTTGTGTTATAACAGGCACTGCCAGAACGAATTCACAGGGGATTTAAAAGCTGGCCCTCTGCCATGTGGCTGAGCAAACGTATGCTTCATGCTTTTGTAGCTTTTTTTCTTGGAACTGAGACCCAAGGCAAATGGTCTCACGTGATCCTGTCCTGTGATTTCACAAGGGTTATTAAATTTTTTTTTACAACAAAATAATAATCTATTCTCAGTCTGTTTTGAAGGGACATGCACGAGGGGGCTGGGTTTGTTGCAGCTGGTTAGTGCAGCCTGTTGTGCTTGAGTCAGTTATGCACTTCGCAGGAGATGATGATGATGATGATGATGGCTCCCATCCTCTCTCAAGCTGCTGGTGTGGCCTCCTGTCATGATCAAAGATTCCAATAAACATGCCTTCTCAGCTGGGACCTCAGACTGGCAGGCAGACTGAAGGCAGTTTCTCTGGTGTGCTGGCGAGAACTTGGCAGAATATGGGAAACACCCCCCATGTATCTTACTCTCTGAGGTTGTTACCTTTTACGCTGGAAGCTGAGAAAGTGTCCTACAGAAACTGATGGGGAACTTTTATCAGGGGCCAAACAGACCCCAAGGGTCACATGGTGTGTGGGGGAACCACAGTTGTCTTGGGTCCACACAAGCCTCTCCGATTACTCAGCTGTCATGTGCAGTGTATCTGATATGAAATTTATCTACCAGTTAACCAATGTTAAGACATCCTGACATATAAAATGCAATCTTGTGTCTGAAACAAACCGTTCACTTAATCTTTTGACACACAAAAATAATCATTCCTGCTCAACCTTTGCCCACCATTTTCCACCTCTGCCACCCAGTGATGTTGATCACCCTGACCAGACCAGCGGCGTCAGGACGACCACATAAACAGCACTGATACGGGGCAAGTCCGGTCACATACATCATGTGAATGACAGCTGGGGAGTGGGGGGTTACCACACCATGTGCTGGCATGAGGCTCAAGTTGGGGGGGTTATCACACCCATCAGACCCCAGGTTTCTGATTGGTGGAAAGCTCACTCAGCTGCTCCTCCCCTTCTCTCTTCCCTCTTCTCCTTGAGCCAAAGGGCAAACATTCTCGAATCATAAAAAGATGGGCGGTCCATACGGGAGTGCTGTCTGAACTGCACACAGACTACACCAACTCCAGGAAAGGGATTTTATATATATCCCTATCTTGTTCTCTCCATGGAAGGTCACAGCTGTCATATTTATCAAAGAAAATAAGCCAGGCAGCACATTTCAGTATTGGCAGGAATGCACATAACTGGTATGTGAGTACACATTCACCTTTAAAAGCGATATGTGCAGCAATAGATTGTAACAGTACAAATGCATACTTATTTTATGTGCATTTGCACTGATTTCACAATTATTGTGCATTTGAACCTTTATATGCTGATTTGCACTTCATTTGCAGTAAAAAGGCTAAAATGCACAGTAATTTCTTGTCATAGCAGCACGAATACATATGTATTTTATGTGCATTTGCGCTGTGACAACAATCAATTGCTGCATGTATCACTTTTAAAGGTGAATGCGTACTTGCATATCAATAATGTGCATGCCTGGTTACAGACAGATCACATAGATACTGTTGCAGGCTGCTCTTCACTCTGCTCAGCCAGAAGTACCCTGGGATGATGATGTGTACTCTGAGGTGGACATTTCAGGTCCAGAAAGTAAAAATCCAAACCAGGATTTTGTTTCAACCAACCAGTTAAGTACTCTGTG
>JAODLC010000002.1:15334238-15354753 GCA_026781145.1 Hippopotamyrus pictus | reverse complement strand
GAATTCATCACGTAAGCTACTCAAGGCACGCCATTGGTTCTCGTCACCTTTTTCTTTTATGGCGGTCGGCATCCAGCGTAATGGTACTTTACTGCCAGCGCAGCTTTGGTTAGCTTACTGCTCCCAAATTAGGAGGTTGCCACTGTACTTATGTGTATGATAACGTAGACCCAACTAATCGATTATTAAATTAGTTGGCAACTATTTTAATAATCGATTAAATCGATTTGTTGTTGCAGCAGCCCTACTTTAAATCGATGCACCATAAGCCACTGTGTTGGCTATTCATGTTTATTAAATTACCTTTAGTATAGAGTTTTTTATTTAGTTTTTTCGAAAGCATCATTACGTACACAAAGAAATGGGGGGGGGGGGGTCACCTCAAAATAAATAAATAAATAAATAAATAAATTGGTCTTCGCAAGTATAGTATAAACGGGGGACCAAATTCTAGAGAATTTAACTGAACCATGATTAAGATAATAAGACAGCTTCTCCAATGGAAGAAAAAGAGAACTGACTCAACCACATATCCTTGGTTGGCACATTTGGGGGAGACCCTAATAGTAAAATGTAAAGGGGGGCTTTGTGTCGGCATCAAAAATAGTCTCAGCAAGACCATTCGGTATATTGAACCTTGGAGACAAGAGAAATTTTTTGCCAGTCATAGATTGAATAACAAGGTGCAGATCTTTCCAGTATTTTTGTATTTTAACACACTACCAAAATACATGGTGAAGTATAGAGAGCTTTTTAATATATTGTCCATGTAGCGGCTAAATACACTCATGGATTTAACAATTACCGGTAAGTTGCCTGTTACCTTAGAATTTCCATTGAATAAGTACCACCACACTACCGTCATCTTTTTTACCTTGTTTAACCACCACAATATTTCCTCTTTTAAAAGATGCTGAGCTGTTCCTTTCTTCACGTGACTTCAGTTCTTGTTGCTTTCATGGTATAACAAAACGGTTGCACGTGGTGCTCTGCTTAACTGAATTTAAAAAGCATAAGTATATGCTGAATGCATACAGATTACTAACTTTTGGGCATCACTATACATCTCATATTTTAGACATACTACTAACCTGCTTATCAAATTGTGGGCCAAAGTAATGTCCGTATAGTGCCAAAAAGCCGGCGTCCATTATCTAAAGTCTTGCAATAACATACAGTTTTGTTGCCGTCAAGATAACTTAAATGAAATGGTCAATTTGATTTTCTGGAGGAAAACTAATCATTTAGATTAATCGACCAATCGGTAAAATAATTGATAGATTTATCAAAAGGAAAACGGTTGTTATTGGTGGTCTTAAATTGTATCTTGAAGGGTTTCTGTGATGTGATCGATGGAAACGATGACCCTAGGAAGCCTTTTTCATGAGATCACAGATGTAGAAGGCAGTAATAAAATCGGTTCCTTTTCAAGATCTCGTGAGTAACTTTGTTTGATAGGACTGCTACTCATTTAAATTTTGTTATTGTCAAACTGTTGTCACTTAATTAAAACCACTCTTCAATGTCAACTTGTACCTGGCTGTAGCCATCTGTCTATAAAATGATAAACTAAAAAATAATGCTCTTAACAGGGAATATTATAGGGAAATAAAACAATGTAAGGGTTGCCTCTCACATGGCTGAGCATCATAAAGAATTTATACTGTGGGATTTTCTCTGTTTCCTGCCTAACATAAGCTGTCACTGTGCAGTTTGGGGCTGGTTTTGCTTTTACAGCTTGCCTGGTTTCTACGGTGACCCACCTGGCTGGCTATGCCTCAAAGTGGTGCCTGATTTGTCGTAAGAGCGCACATGATTTCCAATAACAGCACAATTTAGTTGCTTTGAAATGTGGAAAAGGACCTGCTTTGTTCTGATAGGCAGGACTGTGTGCATCTCTGTAGATTTGCTTCAAAAAGAGGTCTCATGTTGGATTTGTCCTACTTTGAGAACTAGAAGAATGAAGCTTCCTACTATGAAGCCATGTATGAAAAGATCTGCAAACTGCAAGAAGGATAGGTTGACCAAAGCTGGCTACTTCATTAATGCAGCTGTTTTGCAGTTGACATATGCTGTAAACCACATTGGACCTATTAGTCCTCTTTCCTCTGGGAGCTCTCAGCCCAACAAATCTACAGGTACCATTTGAATTTCCCCACTGTCTAGTGTTGTTCTTAAGGCTTGTTGTTCTGTGGCTGTATTTCAGTAGTTTCTACTGGGTTATAATCTTGGGCACATCTGTTTAAAATTTGGCTTTTTTTTCAGTTCAGCCTCCTGACAGCCTGGTGGATAAAGCTGTTTGAGTCTTGTGGCGTGGGCCCAGAGGGTTCAGTACCTTCTCCCTGAAGGCAAGAGGCTGAAGTGGGAGTGTAAGGTGTGGGAGGAGTCACCAGCAATGCTGATGGCTCTGCGGGTGAGGAGGGTATGGAAAGTGTCCGTGAGGGGGGGCAGGGAGGTGCCGATGATCTTGCTGGCTGTGTTCACTACCCGTTGCAGAGCCTTACGGCAGGAGGCAGAGCAGCTTCCGAACCACGCGGCGATACAGCCTGTGATGATACTCTCAATAGTACCTTTGTAAAAAGAGAGCATGATGGGGGGTGGAACTTTCACCCTCCTTAGTTTTTGGGGGAAATAGAGGTGTGTTTGTGACTTCCTGGTCAGTGATGTGGTGTTATTGGTCCAGGATAGATCCTTAGAGATATGCACCCCCAGAAATTTGGTTGTTGTCATCCTCTCCACAGCAACGCCATCGATGGTTAGTGAGGCATGCTGCGGTGGTCTTCTAAAATCTATAACCATTTCTTTGGTCTTCCTCACATTGAGGAAGAGATTATTCGCCTTACACCATTGGACCAGGTGGCTCACCTCACTTCTATAGTTGGTTTCCTCATTGTTGTTTGAGGCCCACTACAGTTGTGTCGTCCGCGTACTTGACGAAGTGGTTTGTGCTGTAGGTTGGCACACAGTTGTGTGTCAGTAGTGTAAAGAGTAGTGGGCTTAGCACACACCCCTGTAGAGCCCCTGTGCTGAGCATCCTGGTCCTGGAGGTGTTGTTGCTGACCCGTACTTTTTGTGTTCTCCCTGTTAGGAAGTCCAACACCCAGTTACAGAGGGATGTTTTGAGTCCCAATTGTCCAAGTTTGTGAGTAAGCTGCTGGGGAACGATAGTATTGAATGTTGAAACTGAAGTCAAGGAACAGCATTCGTACATATGAGTCCTTTGAGTCGAGGTGTGTGAGGGCTGGATATAAGGCAGCAGAGAGCATCATCTCTGGACCTGTTTGACCTGTATGCAAACTGCATCGGATCGTGGGAGGAGGGGAGGATAGACTTGATGTTTTCCATGACCAGTCACTCAAAGCAATTCATAATGGTGGATGTCAGTGCAACAGGCCGATAATCATTAAAGCTGGATGGGTGGGGCTTCTTCGGAATCGGTATTATTGTGGAGGCTTTGAAGCATGTGGGAACAGTTGCTTGGCTCAGGGAGATATTAAAGATGTCCGTGAGGATGTTATCCGGTCCACCTGCCTTGTGTGGGTTAAATACATGGTTAAAGCAATAAATGAAGCCTTTCAGTTGGATTCAGACAAAATCCATACACTAAAACAACTGATACTTTTTCATTTAGAGTTTTAATAAGTGCATTTTCACAATATGCTCAATTGATTGATTGGAACAGCAATACAAGCTGATATATTGGACAAGTCTCATACTCATTTCTTTGGTCAGAAGCCAGAGGTCCTCTTTGCTAAGGTCTGTCTGAGGGAAATGCCTATTAATTTGCCATTGATTATGTGACAGGTACTTTTGTGCAAGATATCATCTGGGGAAGGTATTTGCAGTTTTCATTAGGGCTGAACAATGTATCATTTCAGCATCATCATCGCATTGTGTAAGGCAAATCAAACTTGTGGTTTTGCTTGATACAAAACTCACGGTTTCCATGACTAATCTCCAAATTAGTCTTTTCTGATTTAAGAGTTTTGGGTGGATGGAGTAGGACTGGGTGATGTATAATATTAATATCGACATCATGTGTTATGCGCGTCAGTGTTTCCTGTGGATAAAGAGGTTTGGCATGGCGGCAGTGTGACTGAAGGGGATACTACTGAAAAAAAATGCAGCCCAGACGTTTTTTTTTTTTATGTTTCCCCTCTATGGAAGTAAACAAACATCATATGAATTTAATATAGGCAAGCATTTTTTGTGATTGCTAAGTTCTTCAACACTTTGCCCATCTCCAGTGCTTCCCTCAATAGAATGATAAAGCCTAACTGCACTGCACACGGCTTAGACTGAGTCACATACACAGATAAACCATGTTAGGTGCAGTTATCTGTGTATGTGACTCTATTGAACTTAGCGTGTTTGTTGTAGGACTGGTGTCTTGTACTCCCAACTGATATCAATGTAGTGAACATCCATAATCACTTATGGTTTTGCATTCACACTGGAGCCATGTCAGAAAATTAGTTAGTACTGCTAACCAGTTATATTCCATAATGTGTGCACAGGTGTTGCGAGTGTGAACTGGACTTCCTGAGTGAGTCACCAAAGCGTTGGATTAGATTATTGATTGGTTGGATTGATGTGTTTCTCTTGTGGCGCTAAAGATCTTGGCAAAAATGTTACCAGCGGAAGCACTGCACGTGCAATTCTCAGCTTGCAATAGCTAGGTTTAAATAATACTTTTTTTCATACTGTCCACGAGCACATGGGGTATAGTGATTGTTTTGCTAAAATATTTAGGGCTGCCACTAACAACAATTATTCTATGGATTTATCTCTCCACTATTTTACTGATTTTGGTCAATTTTAATCTAAACGATCTTCCTCCAGAAAATTAAATAGACCATTTAGTTTGTTCTCAAAATAAAATAAACAAACTGTTATTGAAGGGCTTTAGATAATGGGTGCCGTCTTTTTGGCACTATGCAGACATTATTTTTACCCACAATTTGATTAGTAGTATGCCTAAAAATATTAATGAGATGTGTATTGTGATGCCAAAAAGTTAGTAATCCGTACTGTACTGATTTTGTAAATCGGCTATCAGCGGCGGTGAAGACAGGGACAGCTTAGCAACCACAATCTTTTAAGTTATTGTGGTTAAACTAGGTAAAAAGATGTCGTGATGGGGCTCTACTTTTTACTGATTTAAAGTCTGAAACATTTTTGTTTTCTAAGTACTGTATATAATTTTTCACTTTTTATTTCACTTTACAGATTTTCTTTAGTGTCAGTTTTTGTTTTAGTTTATGATAACACCATGGAAGAAGCTGCATGTACAAGTACAAGAGAGAAAGCTCTCCATACTAATGTTAATTTAATAAACATGAATAGATATGGTTTTGTCTGCTCTGGTGGTCCATCATCCAAAATAGTGCCTGTGTGTTTTCTTTTCAGGCGCTCGTGTATAGCACTAGTGCCACTGTACTATGCCATTGAACGATGTAAAACCACCTTTTTGTTTTGGGATGATTTGAACTACTCCCATGATTACATAGTTATTAAAGGAACATGGGTAAACAGGGGAACTAGGGAAACAACTTAGCAGGCTTTGCGGTTTAATGATAGTCTTGAAAAGGAACAATCTAGTGTATGTTAAAACAACAGTTTAGAGCTTACCACCAATCAGAGGGGTTGGAGGGGTGTGGATACCTTGACAGATTCAGGGGGGCCAGCATTTTTCAGGGGCCCTTGAATACGTAAAATTAAATGTAAAATATGGGCAGGATGGGTCCAGAATTTCTAGCAACTCCCCTGCCACCAATGTTCCTGTTCCTTGCTCTGCGTGCACTCTGAACCATAAATAACTCATTTTAACAAAATGAGTGAGGAGGAGAAAAGCGAACACACGGTCACTAAAAGCAATTCACCTTTTGTGGTATGGAAATATTTATGACTCTGTTGGTAGATAAGTTCTATTTGGCTATAGTTTATTTTGGGTAAATTTTTAACTACTCTCTTGCTTTATACATCACAATTTTTTGCAAAAAAATCAATGTATCGTCATTTTTCAATATTGTGCAGCCCTGGTTTGCATTTTGCCATCACTGTTTTTGTAGGCTTGAGAGCCTCTCTAATACTGCATTTCCCAGAGAGCTCTGGTATACACTGATTATCCCATCAACTGACACATTAATTATTGATCATGTGATAAGAACCCTGCAAGATCTAAACGTCCCATGAGAACCGGAAGCAAGCTGTTTCTTCATGTGTATTTTTGTTAGTTCAATTTACGAAATGTGAAAAAAGGCAAATTAAGCACCAAGTACATTGGAATGCTTGGACCCCATGCTTCGCTCTCTGCTGTATGTATATTTATTCAGCTGAGAGCGAAGCTTGTGGTTCAAGCACAGGCTCAGGCCATTTATCTGGAGCTCCTGAGGTATTTTTGTATCAGCCTTATGGCTGATCGGTAAAGGGGTATTTGGATAGTTTTGGTGCTTGAAAAACTTGTCTGCCTGTAATTGGCAACCAGTCCATGTGCAATGTGCCAACGTTTAGTACCCAGAATCTGTCATGGTGATGTAATAAAATTAAACAGGCTCTCAGAATTAGAATGTGGGAAGTTCTAGTTTTAGATACTCACTCACTCACTCACTCACTCACTCACTCACTCACTCTGCTTTCATGCAGAGAAAGGAATATTCAACTATGAAACTGACCCAAACCTGTATTTGACGTCTGATGGGCTTTGAACTTTAGTCTTGCAATTGGTCATCACCAGAGTTTATGATGAGCTAGGCTGTTATCAGATGTTCAAACTGCATATGTAAATGTACTGTATGATGCATTTGAGTGAAATGCCAGATAATGGATAGTTTGAATTCAGCCATTTCACCATTACCAAGAGGTAAACTGCTACAATGATTTGTTTTGGATCCCCCCTCCCCCCAGTGTACCCAGCTTCCCTTTGCTTTTCACCTGACCTGCTGTTAGGTGTATCCCTTATGCACCATGACTTTGTAATGCGATACAGGCCATTCTCTGTAGAAACAGTGTCCTCTATTTAGGGAGCGGCACTTCTGGGAAGGAGTCTTTGCTTGGAACTCGCTGGCAGCTATAGAATCAGCAACACTTTTGGCTGATTTTAGCACATGACAGGCTTATTATCCTTAACAAAAACTATAACTAGAACTACAAGAAAACATTTTTCCTAGACTGAAATAAAATAAGGTACAAAAACAAACTATAAATACTGCATCCAAAACATGCTGAAATAAAGCATGTCATACTTTCCATTAGTGTTTAATACTATTTAGCTAAAGTAATTAGTTTCTCTAAAAACCAGACACACGATTCCTAGTAATAAAATTACTAAAACTCATTAAAATTATGTTTAGTTTTTATATTACCTTTAAACAACACCCTGAAGACTAAAACTAAACTGGATTTCAAATAAAACTTAAATCGTGTTTCCCCTGCCCTGGGGATTTATTATAATTAAGCTAGGTGACGCTACCTGGTCGACCAGTGTTCCTACAGGTAATGTTGACAGTCACAGTGCACCACCTGCCCTTCTGCTCATAAGTGTGTGTTTGAACATTCACCAAGCCTAGCTCATGCTGTGTGACAAGGCTAGCCTTTCTGTCAGCCATAACAACAGAATAACACCCAGCCCCCCTCCTCCCAGACTTGGGGTGAGGTTTTGTGGTTTCCAGGCATAGAGCCACGTGACCAGGTATTTCCAGTGACTTGTTGTGAGGAAAGCATTGTCTGAAGTGGGTTTATTTTCCATGTTCATGTGTACCTTTTGATAACGAACAAAAATGTCTGTGACTTAATGTAATGAGAGAATGTGGCACCTTCCTCCCCGCCCCCAGGCCTGTAACTCTGCCTTTCTGTGGAGCTGACTTGGTGGCTTTTTTCTGGGAAGTGAGCCATTGGTGACCCGTCGAACCGCACTGGGGGCAGGTGTAAAATCAGCACTGACGCCTCTCTTGGTCTCTGTCCATCTCAGTGTACGTGGTGGAAGAGCGAAGGCGAGACGACACGGCGGACACCTGCCTGACTGCCTGCTGGACGGCCCTCTGTTGCTGCTGCCTGTGGGACATGCTTACCTAATCCCCACACTCCAAAAAAATGCCACAAGCCACTCTCAGCCTTCTGGCTCTGAGGAAATTACCATGGTAGGCTTTTCCCTCCCTCTTCATGGCCACCTGTATCCCCGGATGACAGTCCGTCTACTTGATCCCCAGCCCCTGTAACTGCTAGCTCATGGAAAGGTGAATGTCTGTTCTGCATGAAGGCAGGGGCTGGAATCTGCTTGGACATTGATTTAAAGTCACACCTCTCAGAATATATTAAATTAATTGCTTTTCCTAAATGATTTTTTTTCTTCTAAGTAAATGTTTTAAACAGGAACTCTTCTTTTTAAATACATTCCTAGAGAGCAACTTTATTAAATTACATGCTGTAAATGGAAATAAACTGTAAATGGAAATAGTTTGCCTGTACTCAATGTGAGAGTTTCACAAAGAATAAATTATTTGTAAAACTGAGAAATGAGTCTTAAATGATTTATTTTGGTGTTTATGCTGGACTTCCTCATCAGAAACTGCTTTTGTTTCAGAGTACTTGTACTAATGTCCATATGTGTTGAAGGTTGTCTTGATGATCTTCTGCGAAATCCCCACTTTGGTGTGCATGTGACTGTGTTTGAGTTTCTTTGCTTAATGTGTTTCCAGAGCACCTTTTTATTTGCACTTGTCAAATGACCTTGGTATCACATTACTGGGCTAATACTCCCCAATGTCATGAGTCAAGCTTGAACAGAAGTCATGTACTCTGAGGGCCAGGACCACTTCACATCTGCGGTTCTTAAACCTGTGCCCTGCTGTATGTTCATTGCTGCCTTAGCGATGGATCTCTTTGCTTTGAGTGTGCCTTTGCCACCTCATGCCCATACATACTCCACATATTTGTTATTGGGACAGTGGCACGGTCCCCACTAAACATAGTTTACCTGGAGTTGTGTGAAAGTGTGTGCCAGCCCATGTGCCAACAGAAGGTCACTGCTTTAACTTTAAATATTTAAACTTCTGTTTTTCTGTATTGGTCTTTCTCAAAAGACTAATTGTTTGGACCGGCTTCCTCGGTGTGTCCTAACATACCAGTTCAGCTAGACCACCATGTAGATAATTCCAGGTTTTCAGCATACTGAAACCTAACCCTCCACTTCTAGTGAGTATTAATAGTCCAGATCTAAGGCCCAATGCCTCTGGTGCCCCACAACCAGCTACCCAGGCTGGATATAGAACTGGGGTCTTTAACAGGCAGCTCTTTCTTGCAAAACGTCAGCTTGTTCAGGCATGCTCTGTGGCATAATCTGTTCAGGCATAATCTGCTAGTTTATAACGGCTTCTTGTTGATGGCTGGTGCTGAGGAGCTGCAGATTTCCAGTAATTGAGTCAATCTTCCTCTTTTCTCTTCAAACAGCAGAAGTGTTGGCTCCCCCTCGTGGCTAAAATTAAACATTGCAGTTTTACATCTGGCGTTTGAGTGTGTTTTTGTATATGAGGTTCAAAAACCATTTCAATACGATTTGTTTACTTAATGTTTTAGAAACTATGCTTTTTACCATGATTTTACTTTACATCTGCTTTCTTTTAATATAATTGGCATTTTAAAGGGCAAGAGTTAAAAACTAATGGTAAATACTAGTTTGAAAAATGAAGGTAATTCATTAATGGTTGAAAAACTATAATTGTTGACACTGATATCAATTTCCACATTCAGGATGAAAATGGGATATAGATCATGTAAATGCATTCTCAATCTGAGAGTATTGACTGAACTGCGCAAATGGAGGGTTAGGCACAACTCTCACACCTGAACCAAACAAGCAGCCAATCAAGAACACCAAATACCTGCTGCTGGTGTATTGGCTGAGAGGGAGCAAAAATGTGGATTGTCTGGGAGTCTCCAACGACTGGGTTGAGAAACATTGCCTTAACCCTTAGCCAATTGGCTAATTTATGTATCACAGTCCACCCTTTACTACAGCTCCTGCAGTTATGGAGGGAAGTTTCTTCGCTGCTATACCACTTGCTGTCCAGCTGTGTGTGTTGCAGGGCTGAAAAAGTGATGTAAAATGCAGCTGAACCATTTATTACAAATATGTTAAATTGCACTTCATCAATCAGTTAAGATTTATAGTATTTATTTCCATCTACCTGGATATATTTTTGTGAGCCCTTATTTTAGTATGCATGACTCTAAGCAGTATTTCTTCAGTTGCAAAGATGTTATTGGTTTAGAGAGAGTACTATATTCTGTTTTCCTCTGCCATATGAAATGACATTTAATTTCCCTGATGTATTTGAGATATTCAGTTACACAGTCACGGTGGGCAGAAAATTCTGGCAACCTTATATTCAGCAAGTAATATATTTCTCATTTATTACAGCAGGACAAATTTACACTGAAATTGGTTTTGAAATATTTTTATAAATATTGAAACACTGCACTATTTTGTATTAATAAATGCTCTCCAGATTCAGCCTTATTTTCTGGGTAGAATGGAGGTAGCTTTAGGACTGATAAATCACCTTTTGAAAGCAGATAATGCACCTTCGTGGAATTATATTGAAAAATGACTGGTCAGTCTTTTGGAAGCCCATGACCTCATGTTAAATTTAATTAATAATTTCCATTCTGAGGTGTGGGATGGGGGGTTGTTTTTCAGTTCACAAGCATTCAAGCAATAATTCATTCAACACAGAATGAAGTGGTATGGTGGCCTCACACCTCCAGGGCTGAATCTTATCGCTTTAGCAGCTGGAAAATTAATGGAGAACGAATTTGGGGTGTACCGTCGCTGAGCGGTGAAGACAGAATGTGGCGTGTACCGTCCCTGAGCGGTGGAGACAGAATGTGGCGTGAACCGTCCCTGAGCGGTGGAGACGGAATGTGGCATGTACCATCTCTGAGTGATATAATCTTGAAGCTGCTTTAAATTTTTTTTTTTTTTAAATGATGGAAGTACATTTTAAAAACTCCAAATTGATACCAGGGAAAAACGATACTTGGGATCATTCACACAAGGATCATGCTGTACCCCTTGACAGAAGTAACCAACAATACTGAAGATGATGACAGTATTTGATCGAGAAGAGCTCCTGCACAGAGCAGCCCCACTGTCCAAAATCACATGACCACATTAAGTAAACAAATGTTTATCAATTTTTGTTTATTTATAAGGTTTTAGAGGAACCAACCAAGTAAGTGTAAGAACAACTTCTCATTTGGTAGGTCATGACATCCATATAGAGGCTTATTTCAAGTCAGGAACCCCTTTCTGTGCAGTAGGGTCCTACAACAGCAACTCTGGGTAAAACTAAAACCAAGACAAATGTTAAACAAGCAGTAAAAAACAATGAAGTGTAGGTAGTTGAGAACTGAGATATCGGAGTGTCACAAAATTCTAGAGCAATAATGCCAGCTATATGTCTGCACATAACAAGCCACTTCCTGTTAGAAATATAAAACTTGATATTTCAACAATATTCTACTGTGCTGCATAAAGGTCGATCTATACACTGTACATACAGATATATTTTGAAAAACAGTTTTCACAGTTTTAAAGACTTTATTTAAAGTATAAACCATTTTAAAACACTTTACATAATTTTTTGTCCGTGACTATAATTTGCTCAGAAGCAAATTAAAATGAATATAAAAAACTTAATGAACAATTATTACATATTTTACAAAAGTAAAATAACTTAACTCATCAATGCTCATTTGTCTTCAATAAAACTAGTGACACGTTCATGATTGTCATATAGTTCTAAGAAAAAAGGAATAAATAAAAAAGCACAAAAATAAAAAATAATTTAGATACTAATTTTCTTTATTCTGTGAGAGTGTTTTCTTTTACTGACCGTCCTATACAGAGTGCCCTGGTGAAAGTCTTACGATTCTACTGCAACGGGAATGTACAAAACTACCGCATCTAAGCTACACCCTGAACATCTGTGTTGCTGACACAATGTAGAACTTTTTTTCCATTCTTAAATAAAACAATGTAAGACGTTATTTGCCGCAAATATAGCCATGGTGGTTTTTTTTTTCCCATTTACTTTTTAAAAACATATTTCGTTATTTTTTTTCTTCTTCTAAAGGAGTTCAAAGTTGGTAAATGTTCACAAAGCCTCCTGAATTACGGCTCAATTCGGCTAATTGGACATGATGCCTGAGACAGTGTGACCGTTTGTTCTAACCCCGAGATCATGACAGCCTGCTCCCTGTCCCAGTAGGTCCTGCGATCGGTGCTGGGTCTCACCACCTGTCTTTCATGTCCTCTTAACTACACAACCCAAAAAATATGGGTGAAAATATTCTTTTTTAAAAAGGGGATGCTTTTTTGAAGCAAGAACAACTTTGTTTATCTTGGTTTCCTGGTCCTGATTTTTTTTTTGCCTGTGGCAGTTACCATTTAAATATAATTGTTTTTGTTATTTGAAATGTCCCTGCAGCGTTCAGAATGTTATCCCATTTGTTCTTTTATTCTCCGTAGGAGAGGAAAGCTGGAAAAAGAAGGGGCAGCGAGAATGGGAGAGGAAAGTCTTTGGGATGCTGTGGTCTGTTACCTCCTGCCCATTTCATTTTGTCTCAGGAATTGGATGTTGGTGCTGCTGTCCGCCAGCTCAGGGTACTGCTCAATGGCCAGCACATAGTACCCGTCATAGCCCTGCACCTTCCCCGTGCTGAGAAGCTGCTGCCGCTCCCCGTCAGTCCACAGCCGGCTGCCCTCTTTGCCATCCCGCACACGTTGCTGCTCCCGTGCCCAGGCACCCCAAAGCGCCCTCTGGTGAGCGAGTTCCAGAAGCCGTGTGCGCTCCTCATCCAGCACATCGGCACCCAGGGCATAGCGCACACTCAGCAAGAGTGAGGCGGCACGGAACTCCACAATGGCCCCACGCCGTGATCGCCCGCTGACCGTCACGTTCACCCCACTCTCCAGCACCTTGCGCCCGTTAGTCAGCCCCAGCGCCTGCAGGTCCCCATCTGCGGAGCCCACCTTGACAAAGAAGTGGCAGTCGCGCCCATCCTGTGTGTAATGCGTCCCCTCGAGGTACATGGCATTGTTCAACACCAGGGCCACCTTGCGGCTGTCCTCACTGGCCATACCCGACACAGCGGTCACCACGCGGCCCTCCTTCATGGATAACATCACGCCCCTCCCAATGATGGGGGTGTTGGTCCCAAACCAGTACCCGGGCTTATCCTGCTTGGTCCGACGGCCTTTGTTGAGCAACCGTCCCTCCAGGGCCATGAAGGCCTGGTTGTGTCGCTCTGCAGCCTGCTGCACGCCTGTAATCAGCTGCATGGACATGGTAGAAGATCATTAGGGTGCCAGTGACAGGGATACTTATACCAGGGATGAGATACCTATTGTACATGTGCCCTGCATTTTGGTGGCAGTGTGTGTGTCTTCAAGGTGAGTGTTGCCATGGGATCAGTAGCATCTTCTTTGTTGCTATAGGAACTCACCTGCCCATTCTCACAGTCCTGGGTGGCAAGCAGTTCGTAGGGTGGCTCCACAAAATACACAGTTTGTTTGGGGAAGCCTGGGATGATGTTGCTGAGCTGGAAGCCAAACATCACCAACCAGCTCTTAACATCTGGAACAGAGAAGGGTAGAAGATTAAGATAGCTGCCATCTGCCCAATCGTCTATAACCAAGAGCCCACGTGATGGATCAGCATGTGTTTCAGATAAGGTCATTTGCAGAATATACAGAAAAGCTCATACAACTTTTAGGACTATAAAAGACTTCAAAGGATTTCTAGATTAATAAAAAACATATTAAAAACATTTTAGATGGCTAATGAGTTTATGACCCATTATATATAGAAGTAAAATATCTTGCAAATATTGTTAATCTCCCTAAAAAAACCTAAACAATGGTGTGTCTCTGTTGTACAGCAATTTAGGAGCACCTGTAGCTTGAGAATATAACTAAGCTCACCATCCTTTTAAATAAAGCAAATTCTCCCCTTTAACACTCTCCGTACCTGTGACATAATTTTTGATGTCCAGCATATCACTGAGGGGATTGTTGTTCTTAAACATGTACAAGTTGAAGGGGGTTGGGTCCTTGCCAATCTTCTGCCAAAGTGAGTAGTCAGGGGTGGTCCATCTGCCTGCAAGGACGTCATAGTCACGCTGGGTGAAGTGCACTAGCTTGGTGAGAGGGTCATACAGTCCTCCGTGAAAGCCAACCACCAACTGAAACTCAGGGTTGGAGTCGTGGTAAATCTCGCCGTATGCTGTGTACTGCAGTTGTTTAATCATCTGTCCGTTGCTGCTGAAGACAGCGAGGGGTGTGCCGGTGTTGTCCGAGGCAATGTAGTACTCCTCCCCGCTGCTCACCTCTATGGCGAACAGATGGCCCTGCAGGTCATAGTACAGCGAGGTGATCTCCGAGCTGGAGTGGTTGAACACATGGGTGACACGGGCCGGGTTGTTCAGGTCAGCATAAAAGAACTGCAGGTGTTGGCCCAGGCTTGTCTTGCTGGAGACCCGTCGGCCCAATCCATCATAATGGTACTGCACACTCCAGCCTCCAGGCGTCCGACTATAGGCCCGCAACAGCAGACCTTTGGAGTTGTACTCAAAGACATCGGAGCCACGCTGGCTCAGGATCCCATCCTCGTCAAGGCGGTACTGCACATCGCCCAGCCGGGTTATTCGATCACGGAGGTCATAGCGCAATGGCAGTAGGCGGGCACTGTTACCTGGATTGAGCAGGTGCAGGTTGCCATTCAAGTCATAACTGTAGCGCCAGGCGGACCAGTCATTCACCTTGACGCCACTTAGCTGCCCGTCGCCATCATACTCGTAGCGGTACTGTGTGGTGTTGGCGTATGGCCCAATTTTCAGTTCTCGCTTGATGACGCGTCCCATGCTGTCATACTGCACTGTCATCCAGTACATGAGGGAGCGGAAGATCTCGTACTGCACCTCCTTGATGCGCCCATGGGTGTCAAAGTGCTTGCTGAGGGTCATCACGGCTGTAGTGATGATCTGGTTGATGTCATAGTATATGACACCAAACTTTCCAAAGTGCTCGACTTTGCCAGATATCTCATCATAGCGATAGAGATCAACAGGCAGTGGTGTCTCACTAATGACAGGCTTCATGCTGGCAATACGGAAGCTGTTGTCATGGTAGGTGTAGTCAAAGCGGGCGTTGACCATGCCTTCCTCGGAGAAGCGGTAGATCTGTTTGTCTACAAGTGGGCCCATCTTGCGGTAGCGTATGGTGCATGAGAAACTGCCACTCTGCAGGTTAACCATTTTCAGGACGCCAGTGGTCTCGTCATAGCCAAATGTAACAGCCGTGCTATCATACAGGACCTCTGACAGTTTAGCTAACTTGCCATACTTGTAGAGGACCCGCCTACCGGTGCCCAAGAAGAATGTGGCCTGAGGGTGGCCGTCCTCGCTGAAGTCGTGGATGACCGAGGCATTGCTCTCAGGTGGGCTGTATGTATTGCGGATGTATCCAATGGACACGTGGGTGGACATGGTGTGTCGCGCAACACTGGGCATGGTGACAGCTGTAACACGCCCAGAGGTGTCAAACTCAAAGACGTATTGTCTCTGACTCTGCAACAGTAGAACCATGGACTGCAAAAACAAAAAGACACATCAGCACTACTGTCATTGTCTTCATTGCCGTACTATGTGAGAAATGATGGCATGTTGATTTCTGACCATTTTAACAACATGTTATTAATTCACGATATTCTGGGTTATAGTTTGGGGATTCACGCAATTGACTGGCTACTCACCTTGTCCAGGTAGCTGTAGCTCCAAACCTTGCCGTCGACAAAAGAACGCGATAGGATGCGTCCATAGGGGTCGAATTCTGTCCTCTCACTCATGCTGCCCCGTTGCAGGCCGACGAGCTGCCCGGTGCTGGAATAAGACACGTTGACCACAGCCAAGCTGCTGCTGGGCAACCACATAGCCGGACGTCCTTGGGTGTCATACATGATACGCAACGTAAACTTGCGGTGGTCATCGTATATCTTTTCTGTCCGGGTGTTTCGGTCAAAGTCAATAGATAGAAGGTTCCTGCCATGTGCCTAAAGCAGTCAGAGGGAAGAGGCAGGTCACAAAATACCAGCATTTATTAAAAAACTTGGATAACCACAGCAACAAGAAACCTGAGCAGTGTTTCCCCTAGGTTTACAGCTTGGGGGGGCAGACGGACGCCGACAGGATTCATGTTCATGACAGCAGTCAATATAACAACTGAACTAAACATCAGAACATTTATTTTTATGACAATTATCCACAAAGTGTGCAGCTTTTGTCACTGCAGTGTATCTTTCTGGGCTTCTGGAAGAACATTTATAGAGCCTCTTGATATGGGAAGTCAGAAATGTCTGGTCGATTTATTGAGATCCACATGCAGGCTGCAAGATGGTCTCCTTGCAGCCTATTACGGATGTTTGTCTTGACCTGCAAATACAATAACTATTAGGCTTTAAAAGTGATAGCTTAAAAAAGTGATAAAGCAGAAAATCCCAGAAACTGTGGCTGATACTTGCACCCTGGGATTTTTGTCTGCTTTTCAGGTGGTTGAAGTAACATATTTTCCGACACGCGCTCTCTGTCCGCTAGTGGGAGTGTGCTCACCTGTGTGTGTGCGCACGTGCCTGTGTGCACGCATCGGGGCGGAACTCTGCCATGCGCGATACAGAGAGCAGAGGAGAACTGTAAACGCCCCATTGTGTAGAGACAAAAATGACAAGCTGTTGTGTAAATAAGATAAATAACACAAGGCTATTTAGTTTGTTTAATAAAAGGACAATGTTCTATAGAAAAGGTAACCTTAAATGACTTCTGTTATGATCTGGCGCTATATAGAAAATAAAATTAACTTAGACCTTCAAGGCCCCCCCCCGAATATAATGGTAGGGGAAACACTGCTGAGCTGATACAGGGACGGCGATATGGCATCAGCTGCACTCACCCTCAGCTTCCTGCCGAAGACCGTGACCTTGCCCTTAGTCTGCTCTTTGCGCAGTCGCCATTCGATAGAATTAAACCCATTATCTGTGGGCAGGGTGATGTTGCGGCGACCGACTGTGGGGCTGACGGACCCAGCTAATATGTGTGGTTCAGTATGGAAGCTAATACCCATTCCGTTTGCGTACATCACCCGCAGGGTGCCATTGTTACACAGCTGGTAGCTGTTCCTCACTTGATCTGTGGGGAATAATGGGGGTTCACAGGAGAGAGGGAAGGAAGGGGAAATGTAAAGGAAGTCAGAACAATTGTGTGCTGCCTCATTTTTAAAGTCTGGTCACAATAATAAATGCTTCATCTCACTATGCCTGAGGCAAAAGGAAATCAGCTTTATCTTCCACGGATCCTCTCAGCTGCTCTAACAGCCCAGTGCAGGAGATGCCTTTTCAGGTAACAAACCCAATACATGCACTTGTCTTGCAGAAAACTCACCGGATGCCTTTTATTTCATTTACACCGAGTAACAAGATCAAATGCGGCTTTCAAAAGACACCCCTTATAAACTGGAATCCTTTTATAAAGCAAATTTGTAGTCAAATTTTCGGTACATTTCAGTCAAGACAGAGTGCATTCTCAGATAACTTAGTGATTTTAGAAGGATGCTCAGGTGGATTTTTTAAAATAAAATTATTCTCCTATAGCACAAGGAATAAGCTTTGCAAGCTTTTAAGAGCAGATTTATTGCATGGGGGGCTGCATGGAATTACAGAATTAGATCAGTTTAACATAGCTAAGTAGCGCTTCCCCTCTACTAGCCCCTTGGGTGGAATTTCAAATAAATCTCAAAACTTTATACTCTGCTAAGTAACTCTGTTAAGTTCCAGACACATGGAACTCAGAAATTATTTTTTCTGTCACACCATCCTGAGGGTCAGTGGGGGAGGAGGGGGATACAATCATTCTTCTGCCTTTTCTGTCCATAAAACCGGCAGAATAAGCTGTGGTGTCTGGGCTAACGTGGTGCAAGGAGACACAGATTAGAATTTACTGAATCGCAGGTAATGAATTTTACCAAAACAACATTCATCACAGGAGCGCATGGGGGTAGAGGCAGAGACTTGATGCATGCACGCATGCCCACACACACATGGGCACACATACACACAAACACACACTCACACACAGACACAGGGATAAGGATCCAGCCCTGTTTTTTTTTTTGATTGTGTACCTAACTTGTACCACAGAACCCCATGATTCGGAAAATGGAAGAGTACAAGAGTTGTGTGTATGCATATTAAGATAATTCTGTAGTCTGTACATACAACCTTCAGTACTTTAAACAACATTCATATGTCTTTCTTTGTTAAGACTTACCTTGGACAACAGTGTAGGACGCTTCCACAGATGACAGGTTTGTGATGACAGTGACATCATCATCTCGGTTGGAACTTTCAATGTCGATGTTGATGGAGCGCTCAATCTCTCGGTGCAGGCTGGTGACCGTGCCCGTTGGGTAGGTAACGTTGGTCAAGCGGCCCTCACTGTCGTATCTACAGGAGGCAGAGATACAAAAATATTCCCCTTACTTGCAATCAGAAGTGACCCTCACTGAGACTTATTCAATAAGTACGCAAGTGCCTTCCAGCAAGCATCGTGCTGTGTTCAAGGGCACTGCAATTGTGTCACGACTGCAAGATTCACAGAACTTTATGCAGTCCTTTTTAAGAAAGCTGTGCAGAGGCTGCAGTGTGCAAGTGAAGACACTAGGTGGAGGGAGTGAATTGCAAATGCAGTTAAAAGAGCCTAACCATGCCTGAGCTCCATATTTATACAATCCAAGAGCAGAAATTAAGATTACAAGATGCAGTCTGCATTTCACTCTCTCTCTGCCTTTGGGTTGTTAGAATTGTTTGAGGCAGATCTTTGACCCATGTTTACATGCATAAACAGCCATAAGAACCATATGGCGCTTTGCATTGTCGACTAATGGAATATGTTTACATTAGACAAGCATTAAAGCTTTCATTGTTTTTAATTTCCCTTTGAGAAAACAATGGAGAATGTTCAGCATGCTCATGATTAGTCTACATACCAAACATACTTACTCATAGAAAGTAGTCCAACCTGTCTCATCAGCCTTGGTGGTCAAGAGACCAGTGTTCCCATCATAACCCAGCAGCGCCACCTCTTGGTTGAAAGCAGAAATGGAGCGAAGGCTACCAGATGGGTCCAGGCCCAATGTCACCACCTGGTTGTCTGGCAGTAGGACGAGCCTCAGGAGTCCACTACTCCCCTGCCCTGCCCCCTCCCGCCGAATACGTAGAGTGTTGTTGCAGTTGTCGATGACGGTGGCCAGCTCTCCATCGGACCCATAGGAGAAGTTGTAGAGTGGCTCCCCAGTGACTAAACTGATGGTCTGTTGGTGTTGCCCCTCCTCACTGAAGATGTACAGCTCCTGCTCCTGTGGTGAGGCCACCTCATACTGCCCAATCAGTGTGGGGCCTGGCCGGTTACCACGAACGGCCCGGATGCGGATGTTGTTGAGGTCAGCAATGAAGAGTGTGCCGTCGGGTGACACGGCCAGCGATGTGGGTGTGTTGAGGCTAGCGTCAGTGGCATAGCCATCGTCTCCTGCGAAGCAGTTGCAGTTGACGTCGTTCTTACAGTCACACTCTGAGGCTGCCCCGGCGAGCAAAGAGATCTCGCCATTGGTGCTGACCTGCCGAATGCGGTTGATCTTCTTCTCATCTGTCTCAGCAATGTAAAGCACGCCTGTGTGTGAGATACTGATGGCTGTGGCGCTCTCCAGTGCTGAGTGGATGGCCAGCTTGCTGAGGGAGTAGTCAATGCCGGGCACCTGGCAGTGCATGGGTCTGCCGGCGATGATGCTCACTTGGTGGTTCTCTGTGATGCGAAGGATGATGTTATTCTCCAACACGTACAACGAGTTGTCCATGGGATTCACTGCCAGGTCGGTAGGCCACTCAAGACGAACCTGGAGATGGGACCAAAGAGCAGCTGTTAAGCTAGCTTTCAAGTTTATACCTTCTTCCTTTCTGGGGTATTTTAAACTAGGAAACCACCAGCTGTCAGTCATGACTATCTGATACATCTTACATCAAACAAGGACAATCTAAGGAGTGGACATTCCTCAGATCAGGCAGCCTGGGAAGGTGAAGGACATGTTTTGCACACAGCATAGCACGGCAGCAGGCAGAAGAGGGAGTATTCTTTGAAGGCAAAGAGGGATCTCTGACCGCAGATATAAGAACATAAGAACTATACAAACGAGAAAAGGCCATTCGGCTCATCAAGCTTGCTTGGGGAGAACTTAACTAATAGCTCAGAGTTGTTAAAATCTTATCTAGCTCTGATTTAACGGAACCCAAGGATTCAGCTTGCACTGCATTATCAGGAAGACTATTCCATACTCTGATTACACGCTGTGTAAAGAAGTGCTTCCTTAAATCCAGTTTGAAATGTTCTCCCGCTAATTTCCACCTATGGCCACGAG
>JAODLC010000002.1:15284992-15325721 GCA_026781145.1 Hippopotamyrus pictus | reverse complement strand
TAACCCAGGTCTGGGCTCCATCCCCTTGGCTCACCGACTGCTTCAGACAGGCCGTAGACCTTCTGGCCGTAGGCGTCTGTCTTATCCCAGATGAACGTGTAGGCCAGGTTAGGGGAGGAGTGGAACCACTTCTGGAAGAGGTGACCCTCCACAGCAACCATGAGGTGAACTTTGATGAGGCTGAGGGGCACTGTGGCCTGGGTCATGGTGATTTTCAGCAGGGACCTGTACCCTGGGGTGCGTGAGCTCAGGTAGCTCAGCTTCAAGCTGGTTCCTGGGATTTCAATCTGCTCATGAAGCACCTGCAGGACCGAATGGCCATGAAAATTGATGAATAACTGTCCATGGAGGGGTAATGTGCTGTATTTTTGCCAGATGGAAGACAAGTCTCATAGCCCTGATCTCTACACCTGTGTCTCAGGGATGATTGGCTTCTCCCCAGGGTGGGAGCTGAAGAAGGAGGAGAGAGGTGAGGCTACCACCACAGGGTCAGGCCGCACAAAGCCGCTGAGATCGCAGCTGGGGATGGTGTTCTCCTCTGTCTTCAGCACCAGCGTGTCCATGGCGTAGAAGCTGTTCCAGGGCAGCCATATGGTGCGCTCCTGGGTCAGGAAGGGTGCACGCTCGAAGTGCAGCGTTAGAGAGGCACCGCCATTGGTTATCAGGTCAAACCTACCATGGTCAACCGGAGGGACAGACAGGGACAGAGGGAGAGAGAGGGGCAGAGAGAAAGAAAGAGGGAGAAAGAAGGAGAGAGTGAGTGATGAGAAGGAGGGAGAAGGAGAAAGAGGGACAGAAACGAAAGGAGAGAGACGGAGAAAGAGGGACAGAGACGAAAGGAGAGAGACAGAGAAAAAGGGAGAAAGACAGTAGAATGGAAGAAGGAGAGAGGGAGAAGGAGAAAGAGAGAGAGAAGGAGAAAGGGAGAAAGAAAGGGAGAGAGACAGTGACGGAGAGGGAGAGAGATAGAGAAAGAGGGAGAGTGAGAGGAAGAGAGAAAGGGGGAAAATAAGACAGTGGGAGAGAGAGAGAGAAAGCGAGAGAGGTGTGAACAAACAGCAGGGAAGAGCAGCCTGTGTTTTCATAAAGCTAACATTCTGTTCAGTGTATCTGCCCATTGTGATTATTTCCTATTATCAAATATGTTGCGATTGTTATGAGATCCATAAGAAAATATTCACATGTACATTAGCAGTTGCATTATCATGCAATTTTCACTATAATGAATAGAAGCCCATTAATAGATTACAAAGGATAGTATTCTGTATCAGGGCACATCCTCTGATGCCACCTTGCCACTCCTACTCACGTTCCGTCTTGCCGCGTTAGAGTGTAGCCATAGTGGGGATATTTGACAAAAGACACATTAACCCCCACCAGAGGGGTCCCATCTGTAGTCAGGACCTGACCTCGGATCAGCGAGGCCAAGCTACAGGGAGAAGGAGGAGATGCAGTAATCAGTCAACCTCTCATGAGCATGAAAAGCAAGACCTCAGAGTGTTTTTTGGCCATGATGGGAACTCCCAGCTCTCCCCAGTCATGTTCCTTAAAAGGCTGATTTCAGAGCTCCATGCTGTCCCCACACTGTGTGTGTGGGTGGGGAGCAGATGCTCAAAAGCATATGCACAATACAGCCATCTGCACTCATCTCCAGCTACCTCCACATGGACCTATGTACCTTATAACATTTGTTTAAATATGTGTCAATAAACCTCTACTTTGCCCTCCTTTCATCATGTGACACAACTGTTGACCATGTGACTTTAAGTAACATTCCGATGAGTGGTGTGTGTACTCAGTTCTGTATGCATGTACATTTCAGGCCTGGCATCCAAATAAGGAGGCCCGTCTGCATCCGTCTGTCTCAGCCCTATGGCAGCCATGCCTGGCAAGCAGTGTGTGTGTACCATCAGTGTTTTGTTGGGTTGCTGACAGCATGCTACCATGCTTTGATATTCTTTGTTGACCCTATTTCAAAGTTTCACAGCATACTGATTACTCTGCCACATATTTGGAGGACTAATTGCATTTTATTATTTTCTGATTGGAATGGATATTCACAGGTGGCTGGTGTGAGCAGCCATCAGCTTGGCCTTCAAAGAGAGCCTCAAGTCTGCATGGTCTTCACAGAGAGCTTGCTCACCCTGGTCTGATTTGGGTGGATATTTAAAGGAGGCTAGTCTGAACAGTCTTCAGCTTGACCTTCACAGAAAGCCTGCTCCCTGGTTGTCTGACCTTCACAGAGAGCCTGCTCTCCCTAGTCTGCCTGCAAAAATTAAAGCCTCAGCCTCTTCTGGACTTAACCCAGCAGGGAATCTGAACAAAAGAAAATTGAGGAAAATCGATCCATGCTGCAAGAGCTCCAGTATTCCAGTGGCTAAGGAATGTTCTGGCATGTTGCTGGAGGAAGGGGTGGGGTGTTTTTTGGGGAGGAGGGTGATCTGTACCTGGCATTAAAGGGATTATCTGCAGGAATGATGTGGGTTCTGTCCCTCCCCACGAGCATCTTCACCCTTTCATAGAATGATTTCACTTTCTGAGCCGATGTCTGGGTCTGCTGGATGATCTGCAGCGGGTCACGTGAGCCACGGCACAGCGGATTGTTTTGGCAGGGACTCTGGATGCAGCAGTCTGGGTCCATGCAGTCTGTCAACCCATCTGTAGGGGGCGACATGCTGTCAGTGAGTCAGCCACAAAGAGACATGCACAGCCCAGCCTGCACACTATTCTGCAGCACTGCTATCTATGTGCAGACTCAAACAGGACTAAATTCAAAACAAATGGAAAGCTTTGCCACTTAACTGTGGTAATAAACAGTTCAATAAAGATGAATTTTGTGGGGATGCCAAGACAATATTAATTATTCAGGTTTTGCTATATAAGTTAGCTGTTATTCTCAGAAATAGCAAAACATGAGCTTTCTCAAAATTTGTCCTTGAGAATTGAACAAATATTTATATATTCATAGAAAACCCACACGTACGTCTCGGCACTGGAGCTCCTTTGGAAGCATGAAGTCCATTACACTCACAGATAGTGACAGGAACGAGGCAAGTAGCCCGAAAAGGCACTGCGGACGTCTGGGTGGTTGCATTTGGCGTGTTTACATACAGAGCTGCTTTCAGATACGACTTTGGACGAACTGTGCGCATCGGCCGGTTCCTATTTAAACCCCCCCCACCCCGCTGCCTCACCTCCTTCATTGTCCTTGTTGTCTGCGCATGAGGTCTCCATGGCAACATTGCAGCCAGAGCCCCTCCAGCCCGTCTGACAGTCACAGTGCCAGCTGTTCTGGCCCAGAGTGCACTGGCCGTTTCCATTGCAAAGGTTTGGGCATCCATCTGTGATGGGGTGGGGGATGGGCAGAGAAGAAAGCGAGGGGGGGGAAGGAGAAAATAAAATCAGAGAATGGAAGAAGGTGCGAAAGGCGAAGAAGGGGTAGCAAGGGATGGGAGGAAAGAGAGCCAAGCAATAGTTAGGGCAGGTACCTCCACTTGGCTGGGTGCTGTGGGTCTCCACACATATGCAGTGCAAACTATTCCAACCTCCACCCCCCACGCACCCCCTCTACCAGTAGCTGTTCAACACCCCCCAACAAAATAAATAAAAATTACACACTGCCCCCCCCCCCCCAAAAAGGTCGAACACAAGGTGACAGATCTCATAACTGGTGATGTCCAGTGAATTCCCAGATTCCATCATTTGGAGCAGACTGGCAGAGGAGGGGCCTCATTTACATCCTACAGACGGCGCTCGCACCGACCCAAAATACATGCCCACTAGGAGGTAAACAGATTTCTCTATTCATTCAAAATAGGGAATTTTTGATAAAAGCATATGTAAAAGTTCCCAGATGACTAATATAGTGGATTATTTTATTCTGATGGCATGAGTGTGGTGTTTCCTCATGTAAGAATATGATTAGGATGTCTAGGATCTGTGGATGTGATTATGAGACATCGAGAGTGGATGTGGGAGTTGCAGTGGGGCAACAGGAAAAGATGCAATCTCAATGTCTGTTGGAAAATCACCTGTCTAATGGTTTTTCAGTACAAAAAATCCCTACTGTAAAGCTTTCTGGAGAAGTACTGAAAAAGGCTAATTTTTGCTATGGCCTGATTCCAAATTGTTTACTTAGAGGCTTGGAAAAGCTTAGCAAGGCATGAAAACAGCAAACTTTGTATCCTTTCTGCTGTATTAGCGGCCAGCTTAAGGGCAGGAGCCACAGCAAGCTAGGTCTTAGCGGGATTTTGCAAAAAAGCAGCCCGGAAAATGCAGGCAGAGTTGGGGCAGCTCCTGCAGCTGGAGGTCAGCTCTCACTGCAGCCAAAGGCCCCCTCTCTCACTGCAACCAGAGGCTAGCTCTCGCTGCAGTGGGAGGCCAGCTCTCACTACAGCCAAAGGGCCCCCTTCTCACTGCAGCCGGAGGCCTGCTCTCACTGCAGTCAAAGCCCCCCCTCCCTCACTGCAGTCGGAGGCCAGCTCTCACTGTAGCCAGAGGCCAGCTCTCACTACAGCCAAAGGGCCCTCCTCTCACTGAGGCCAGAGGCTTGCTCTCACTGCAGCCAAAGGCCCCCCCTCCCACAGCAGCTGGAGGCTTCCCCACACTGCAGCTGGAAGTCCCTCCCTTCACTGCATCTGGAAGGCCCCTCTCACTGCCGTCAGGGACAGATCCCTCTCACTGCACCTGGAGACAGCCCCCTCTCATTACAGCCAGAGGCTGCCCTCTCTCGCTGTAGCTGGAGGCAAGTTCTCACTGCAGCTGGAGACTGCTCTCTCGCACAGCAGCCAGAGTTGGGCCCCTCTCACTGCGACTGGCGGCCGCCCCCTCTCACTGCATCAGCCCTCCCACGGCCATTCTACTCAATTAGGGCGCTAAAGGTCAGCTTAAAACAGCCTGCCATAGCTCATTTCAAGATGTGGGTTCAAAGATCAGGACCCCCCACCCCCTTTCATACAGCAGCACAAAAGACCTTGATTGACATTTTTTTGTGCCATTACACCGGCACCTAAAGCAAGAAACATGCTGGCTTCTGCATCAGAACCAGGAGGTTCTTCTGAGATGTTTGTGTTTTTCCCTGCAGGGGGGCAACCACAATGTGCAAATGTCAGGTTCAGTGCCCTGAACCCCCATGTCTTTAATTAAAACGATCATCATTGTCTGGGAAATTCTGAATGCCACATTAACAGGCTGGCCTGCATAGATTTTCACAGAGTATT
Source organism: Hippopotamyrus pictus (assembly GCA_026781145.1). Classification (NCBI taxonomy): domain Eukaryota; kingdom Metazoa; phylum Chordata; class Actinopteri; order Osteoglossiformes; family Mormyridae; genus Hippopotamyrus; species Hippopotamyrus pictus. The sequence continues at coordinate 15,320,502 of JAODLC010000002.1, read as the reverse complement.
GGGTGATGAAAAAAGGCAGTTAGCAATGATTGCCTCTTAAATGGAGTTGCCATTTTAAGCAGCCAAGTACTTATGAAGTCCTTGGACAGCAAAATCCATAGCGAGCATCGATCGGCCTCCTTGGGCAGGGCAGTGCGGGCCTCTGTTTTAATGCAGAGGGCCAGTCGATTCTCCTCATGCTGAATGGAATAAAGTGAGATTTCAGAAACTATTAAATCAAGCCTCCAAAGAAATGCCGTCCATTCGGATGCAACACGCCAACCAAAGAAAAGAAGAGAATCTGCCATGGATCACGACTCAAAGCACAGAGAGCTCATGGAGGACCGTGCACTCTTCAGAGGCCTGTTCTGGAGGCTGCCAGCTTCGTGACCATTGGCAAGTGTGAAGAGCAAAGGTAGCATAGAAGCATGTGTTAGGTGTGCTTTAGTCCTAGAAGGAACCCTAACGCTGCCCTTCCTGGGACTATCAGAGCCGTGAATCAGTAAGCAAATATTACCAGCACACTATGCACTGATTGGGGGATTCATGCAGAATCAGCAGTTGCACCAAGCTGACCGTCGACTGGCACCCAAACAATTAATGAGGGAGTTAAAGAAGACTTTGCTTAACGCTAAGGGACTTGATGTTTTAGTCAGGTATATCACTGGACACCAAATAGCCAAACAAGAGCACTCTCTGCTTCAACTGGTTCTGCCTGGTTCTGAAATACCTGTCTTCAATAGCTGCTGGGACCTGGTTGGGGGCGAACAGAATGTGCATTATTAAGACCATAGCTTTGTAAGTACAGGCAGACCTGGAGGGGGCAGGGGGGATTGCTTTGTGCCTTAGCCTTAACCCCTGGGGGGGGGGGGGTATGGGTCCACGTGGGCACCCTCCTCCTCTTTCCCACTGCAGGAAGTGCCCAGTTCCCACGACATGCTGGTGGACCATGTCACCGTTTGTTCCACAGGAGCTCTCGTCCGACACAGGACACATGCATACACAGATACATCATCTCACAAAAGTGTCACCACTCTCGAAAAATCCCCAATTTCAGGCCATGATATAACAGAACACAAAGCAAATGCTGATTCCCCAACTGCAAAGAGGGGTGTATAGTGACATCCTTCTAAGTCTAAGCCTAAGCCTAAGCCTAAGCCTGGTGATTTTAAAAGTCCACATCACGCCTGGCAGACACGTGACGTCATAGCTGGAGAGGCAGCACCCAGGACATCCTCATGTGCATTTATTTGATCTGCACAGAGACTGGAACCAATTAAAACACCTCCTGACACGTCTGTTACGTCAATGGGGCCCAGGAGGGGAAGGGCCTGCATGCCCCTGGGCCTCTCCTGGTATGATACAGAGGCATCTTCTGCACATCCCTCAGTGCTGAAGGTGGAGCCTGGACCATGGGAGAAAACAAAACCACCTGAACTGTGTCTGAAATTAGAATTCAAGCACTTAATTAGCATGACACATGGCAGGCGCCATCTAATCCTATTATACACGCCATTATACAGGCTATATGCAACACTGTGGAATGTTTACATAGAGGCCCCCATCCCAGAGTGTAATTAAACACCAAGCTGCGTGTTTCTCTTGAGTCTGCTTCCCTCCCAACCGTGCTGCTCCAGCCTGCCATCCCAGCAGGCCATGCATTTTCTGAGGGTCAGTGGGACTCAAAAAAACCACCTGACTTAAAAAATTTTAGACCTGTTTCTGTGTCTCTGTGAGTGGATGTGTCTGCGGTGTGTGGGGGTTGGCAGGTTGCAGGAGGGCCAGCAGCTGAACGTGTGTCTCTGTGATGTCTGGGTAACATGCCCCCCCCACCCCAAAGCCCCAACCTTGCTGTCTGAAGGGGGCGCTTTCACATACTGGGGGATTAGATAGGTGAGCGGGTTTCTTGACCTGAATAAATGAGGTTGGCTGAAAAGATTAAGTGAAAGGCACTAATCTCACTGCATGCTTCTGAATGGGGGGTCTTGGACAGCTGGAGGCAGGGTCCAGCCATGATCATACCAAAAGTGTGGTCCCACTAACGCGGAACGGATGCAGAATACTATGATTTGGGGCCATCCAGTTCTTTAAAGCATCATCCAGCTGTTTTTGTCCAACTATCATGCTTGACAGGGACTCCCCCCAGTGGAGAGGGACTGGAAGGACAGCAGAAGTCCACCATTTTCATGGCAGCCATCTTGAGAGTCACCTTCTGCACAGGACAATGGAACACTTATCAACCTACAAGGGAGCACCTTGCACAGTCTACTCCAGGGTGACTAATCCGCTTAGAGGCAATCTCACCCGTGCCCCCCATCCTGCCCCACCCCGCCACACCCCACCACATAACATAGAGAGATCGGTCTCTACCAGTGTGGACACAAAAATACAACAGAATGCAAAAGTAGGGTTAGGAGATACAATACCTTTGTCAGTTTCATCCAAAAAGTCTGCATTAAAACAAAACATGAAAATGTCTAAACATGCAGCCATAAGAAAGGGAATCTCTGTGAATGTATAATGATGCTTGGAAGGCATGGAGGATGGGACAGCACACAATAGACTTGGCAATGGTGGGGCTCTGGGCTGGAGGGGGGGGGGGGGTCCAGACTGCTTTTAATGAATGTTCCCATTTTGAGGGTAAATAAAAAGGGCTGAAGAGTGGAGGTACCCCTCCTTGCTGGTGACTCCTATGGTCAGGGAGGAGCATTGACCATGAGGTAATGGGAACAGCTGGCTCACGGCGATGTCAGCGGTAGAGGTGGGGGATACCACCCCCCATGCATTACTGATGATGGGGGGGAAGCGGGAAAGGAGGAGCCAAGTTTGGCCGCTGCTTTCCCATAAAAATAAGGCTCAGACATTAAGGCCTGTGGTTCAGGTTTTCTAGTCTCCTCACCCCCAGCAGCATGCATCCTGCCCTGTCTCTCACTCCCCCATCCTCTGTTGCCTGCTCCCATAATCCTCCTGACCTCTGTTGTAGGGATCTCCTTCATCTCCTTCGTTTCCCACCCACCCAAAAAAACCCCACCCCCAGGGAGAGATGAGCCGTGCCTGGTGAGGGCCACGTTCCTGCCCAAGGTGTTCCTAGCATGCTGTCCCCCACAGCTGCCCCTTCTGGCTGTCACGCCCCAACAGGGTCCGCAGCATATCCAAGCTGCGGAGAAGGGCCTTAAACCCAACCCAGCAAAGGAGGCCCCTTAGCTCATTTCATTCAATTCATCACAGCTAGCTCAGCAGGATGCGTGGCACACCTGAGGCTATATTCTAGGGCAGGGCTACATGGAATCAAGGCATGACATTGGCAGGCTGTCGGACAGGCCCCGCCCTGTGGGTGGAGTCAAAGGCCAGTATAAAAGGTAAGTGTTTGGGTGGTGTCTAGGCATGTGCCTACCGATGGTACAGTGCTCCCCGTTCCAGCCCCGCTGGCACTCGCACTTGCCGTCCTTGCAGGTGCCATGCTTCACGCACTGTGGATTGCAGATGCGTTGGTCGCAGGCTGCACCTGTCCAGCCCTCCTCGCAGCGGCAGGCTCCGCCCATGCACACACCGTGGGTGCCGCAGTCGACTGAGCACACCTCTGTGGGGGGTCAGCGTAGACGTCAAGACAGGGGACCAAGTGATGAATATGTCAGACAGTTGGGGGGGAGGGAGAGCCGGCGGGGTTGGTACTGACCCACAGAGCAGTCCGGCCCCATCCAGCTGGGGTCACAGCTGCAGACGCCGGTGTCGGGGAGGATTGCACCGTGGCCATGGCACTGGTCGGGGCAGAGTGTGCGGGCCAGCTGGCAGTGGGTGCCCCCCCAGCCCGGCTTGCAGTGACATTCGCCGTTGACACAGATTCCATTACCAGAGCAGGTGGGGTCCAAGCAGTCCACTGCGGGAACACGCACACTCACACATTTTTGTGTCTCTAATGTTCAGCCATTTCAACTCTATGGAAACAAAAAAGCTTCTGTTCATCAAAATGATCATACTTACACAAAAAATGCTCCAAACATGCCCCCCCCCCTTTCTGCTTCCCCTGGTGTTGATGGAACTCTCCCCACCCTGGCCCTGACCCTGACTCACCCTCTGTGCAGCTCTCGCCCTTGAAGCCCAGAGAGCAGATGCAGGTGCCCTCTGTGCAGGTGCCATGTCCGCCGCAGTGTGGCTCCAGGCACTGGCTGCTGGGGACGTCACACTCGGGGCCCTTCCAGCCACTGTAGCAGACACAGACGCCTTTTTCGTACTGGCCGTTTCCGCTGCACAGCACCGGGCAGGCCGCTGGGGGGGATGGGTACACATACTCATGTTAACACCCTCCACACACATCACATGGAAAGAGCCATTAATTCAGAATCCTGACGATGTCAATATAGCAGTGGAATTCCAGGTGCACTAGTACGAGGAGGGCAATGAGAGGTCAGGTGATACGTGTGTGACATCACAGTGTCGAGTGGGATGTAGAAGAAACAGCAAAAGGGAAGTTTAGACCATGTCATCACTTCTTGAGTACATTATGATCACTGGAAATTTCCAGAATACCCCAAACCCCACTTAAAGAGGCCCAGGGACCCATCAGCTGACTGCAGTGCAGCTGCAATACGGACAGGACAGGAGTCCGCCTGGCCTCCATTGCCTCCCCGTGCAGTCAGGAAGCCATGCCACCAACAGCTGAGTCTGAACAGGCTCAGAAAGGCACAGACAGCACCGGTGACGGAGAGCTTTAAGGCGGCTGCCACACTGGCAGTGCAGGCGCAGAGACAGGGAGAATGGCGAGCAGTGCAGCATCGCCATGGCGGCCAGCCGCAGGAAGCTCTGCTTTTATTAATAAACTCTGACAGCTGGTGGGGGGGGGGGTAAACCAAGCTGGCAGGATTTTTTAAAGACTCTTTCATGAGTCAATAACAATAAAAGCACAGAGGCAGGAGCCAGCTGCCATGCTGCTTTGGCCCAGGGGTGGTGGAGGCTGTTGCCGATGGCAACAGGGTATTTACATATCTCTATATTTATATTAGCCAGTCAAACCCGATGTCTGATTTCAGCTCTTTGGTTGAGTTTGGGCTGCCTAGGTGTTCTGGGACCTCCCTCCCTCCCACCACCATGATGACATTTGATCCCCACAAAGTAATAATTACAAACACACACGTTTGTAATTATATCTTTGTGAGGACTCTCCATTGATTTCTATGGGAAAAACTCTAATCCGAACATGACGACAAGAAAACAGGTTTTTATTACATTTGGTAATCGACACACACACACACACACACACACACAGGATTATATTATTCAGGCCTGGCAGGTAAACACCCGCCATGTCAGATAATGAAGTACCATTCATCAATGAGGCAAACTGAAATATTCATCACTTGTTCCCCAAGGCAGTCATGAAGGACAGGGGCTCATAAGGACTGCCATCCATCTTCCCTGCTGCCTTGGAATGAACTCTGACACCTGAACTTTCCAGTCAGATCCACTGCTGGCCCAGAATGGGAAGGTGTGCATCTGGGTGCCCTGGGACACTATTACTTCATTTCCAGCAACACAGAACTGGTGCTGGTGCTGGTGCTGGGATGGTTCTCACTTGGTGCCCATTGCATTTCCATCATTTTCAAAAAAGAACGGAATAAAAAAAGTTCATTTGAATTACGTTTTTGGGATTTGTTTTCATCTGATTTGGATTTTAAGTTCTTATAAGTTGCTGACCTGAAAAAAATGAGCCTTTAAGTCACACACATAATTTTCAGAGTATGACTCATTGTGCTAGGTCCTTATTGCCTGTATTCACCTTTGTCTCCTTTTCTCCACAGCCGCTTATTCTCAGTTATTCTTGTTCACTGTTTTACTTCCGTCACTTTAAAAGAGCCTGCTAAAAATTGAACCTCTTGAGCTCTTTACCACTCAAGTGCCACAATATTTTATTTGCCCTGCAACATGTTTATAATTTATTAATAAATATGACCAGCAGATCAATCTTTTGTTTTCCACAGAATAAAAAAATGTAAAAATAATGACACTTTATTGATCCCAGTGGGGAAGTTCCTACCCAGTCCTGCTCTCCATGACACACATGTAGGCGAGAGCTCACTTGGCAATGAAGGCCAGTCATTTGTAGCAGTATCCATGGAACTGGAGTGAGGGGTCTTGCACAAAGGCCTCCAGACGTGGCCATTTTGCTGAAGCCAGACTCTAACTGGCAACCTTCTGATCACAGGCACAGAAGCTTAGTCCACTGAGCCGCTGAACCTTTCTTGGTGGAAGTGAACTGTTCCAACACCTGCACTATGACCTTTTCGCAAGACCAACAAAACCTGGCGGCAAGGCTGGTCATGACTCAGTGCTGTGCAGACTGTGCAGCAGTGGAAGATGGCTGGAACTGAGCACGGTGCTGGCATACCAATGGGGGGGAGCAAGACAGGGGCTAGGCGGGGGCTAGGCAGGGATTAGGCAGGCCAGCCCAGTGGTCACAGGGCAGCCATACAAAAAGGGTCCCCCTCACCCAGTTTCCCCCCATGTGCCGTACCTTTGGAACAGTCCATGCCATGGTATCCGGGGAAGCAGTGGCACACACCGGACACACATTCACCGTTTCCATGGCAATTCCGAGGACACTCTTGCACTGAATCTGTTGAGGAAAGCAAGATTATTTTGTTATGAAAGTAACATATAATCGAAAATAACCTTAATAGCAATATCATTATTACTAGCTTTATAATCACTGTCATTGCCTCTATTATCCCCATCCAGGGCATACCCCAGCCCTCGTCCCTATTGTTCCAGTCTAGGGCGTACCCCAGCCCTCATCCCTATTGTTCCTGTCCAGGGTGTACCCCAGCCCTCATCCCTATTGTTCCTGTCCAGGGTGCACCCCAGCCCTCATTCCTATTGTTCCTGTGCAGGATGCACCTAAGCCATCGTCCCTATTGTTCCCGTCCAGAGCGTACCCCAGCCCTCATCCCTATTGTTCCCATACAAGGCGCACCCCAGCCCTCGTCCTGATTATTCCGGTCCAGGGCGTACCCCAGCCCTTGTCCCTATTGTTCCCATCTAGGGTGTACCCCAGCCCTCCTCCCTATCGTTCCCGTCCAGGGCGTACCCCAGCCCTCGTCCCTTTTGTTCCAGTCTGGGGCATACCCCAGCCCTCGCCCGCATTGTTCCTGTCCAGGGTGCACCCCAGCCCTTGTCCCTATTGTTCCCATCCAGGGCGTACCCCAGCCCTCGTCCCTATTGTTCCTGTCTAGGGTGTACCCCAGCCCTCGCCCCTATTGTTCCCGTGCAGGATACACCTCAGTCCTCGTCCCTATTGTTCCCGTCCAGAGTGTACCCCAGCCCTCATCCCTATTGTTCCCATACAGGGCGCACCCCAGCCCTTGTCCCTATTGTTCCCGTCCAGGGCGTGCCCCAGCCCTCGTCCCTGTTGTTCCCATCTAGGGTGTACCCCAGCCCTCATCCCTATTGTTCCAGTGCAGGATGCACCCCAGCCCTCATCCCTATTGTTCCCATCCAGGGCGTACCCCAGCACTTATCCCTATTGTTCCTGTCCAGGGCGCACCCCAGCCTTCGTCCTTATTTTTCCCATCCAGGGCGTACCCCACAACTCCTCCCTATTGTTCCCATCCAGAGCGCACCCCAGGCCTCATCCCTATTGTTCACATCCAGGGCATACCCCAGCACTCGTCCCTATTGTTCACGTCTAGGGTGCACCCCAGCCATCGTCACTATTGTTCCCATCCAGGGAGTACCCCGGCCCTTGTCCCTATTGTTCCTGTGCAAGGTGTACCCCAGCCCTCGTCCCTATTTTTATATATAATAATATTCCCAGGGAGGGACACACCGATTGACCAAGACGCCATAATTCCAAGTCTTAGACTCTACGCCTTCTGTAGGCTGCCGAACTCCATATCAAACACACTTCCGGCTTAGTGCCCATCTCTTTTTCTATTCTTACCTCATTTTTGTGTACAGGAGGTATCTGTTCTCTTGTGCAATTGCTGTTATTAAACTAAGATCATCCTGCAACACCAATTAGATAAATGAGCCACTAAATCTGTTAAAGGAAGGGCCCTCACAATTGATCTGCATGAGGTTAACTGCAAGGTGACATACATATCACATGGCAATGGCACCGTTTCCCTGGGTCTAAGCAGTCAAGAGACAAACAGTGGCCATATGACTGTCACATGATCCATCCAATTATTCCCATAATGACCACAAGGGGAAAATGTTGATCGTGCTCATTGATTTCCCACCTAGGGTACTTGACGTTACGGGATATGGGTACTAATGGAGGGGGTCTATCCATGGAGCCTGGCAGGAAACTGTTTTCCATGTCACCTCAGTCAGGACTCCTCAGGCAGCCTCCCAAGGCACACCTGGCCCGACGTGGCCCAGATGGGCCGATTTCCGTTTGGCTTCCTGTCTGCACTTAGCCTGCCCCCCAGCTTCCTACTGCTGAACCTGTGAATGTAGGAGCTCGCCACCTCCAAGGTGCCCCCCCAGGCCTCCACCCACATTGCGCTCTGTCTTAAGTGCTTGTTAACCCAATTGCAAGTAGAGGGTAGCCTGCGGAGGAGAAGATATTCCAGAACATTCCTTGGGGCGCTGTGGCACTTTATCCGTGACTATTCTGCCCAACGTGTGCCATGCTCTCATTACATCACAGTCTGGCCCCACGGCCCAGGGAGTCTTTGGGGAACTTGCATACACCATAACGCTTAGATATGTGTTATAATCCCATAATGCACCAGATGCTCACAATTTACATGAAACCCCAAATTTAGGTGCTGTGTTCTGTGGCAGGGGTGTTTCAGGAAGGTGACAATAATCCCATAGGGCATGTGAGATACCAGCCCACCTTCCTTCCGTTCGGCCACAGAAATACTCCAGGGGTCCTAATCCAAGCCCCGGATGGGAGGGTAGTAGTGAGAGTGTTAATAAAATGAAGACTGACCGAGTACAGCCATGCTGAAAGAGATGGCTTCCCTCTCCCTGCCGTCATTGTAGAAGGCCAGGTGCCAGCTGCCAGGCTCCAGGTATTGCACGAAGACAGCCTCATTCAGCACCACCGTCTGCACACTGCGCCGTTCCCGCGGCGTCTCCACCACGCTCCACTTCTGTTTGCCGTCCAGACGCTCCATGTAGTCATACTGCTCGTATGAAGAGTGTTGCAAAGGGGATCACCCTATTAGACAGAGCCCCCAGCCAAGCCTGGAGCCCCTCCCCAACCCTCCACTTTCATCACGCTTGGTTGGCTCACATTTCTGGAACCACGGAGTCCCAGCTTCTCCTTGTCATCCCAAAGCATGCGCACACACTCACACATGCAAACACGCACGCATGCATGGGAATGGACACATGCACACACTCACATACACTCACATGCACACGCACATACACATGCACACACACACATGCACACACACACACGCACATATACTCACACGCACGCACACACGGGCATGGACACACGCACACATATACACTCACAAGCACACACACACACACACAGCTACAGAGAAATATCCACGCAAGCAGCCATGACTACTGTGCAACACAATGGGCACTCTGTCCTGTAACTAAAGCTGCCTCCATCAGTCTCTCTGACGTACAGGTTAGTCCAAGTGTCACAGCACAAGCTGAAGTGATGAGTAATGAAAGAAAGAGAGGATTGATTGGGAGAGGAGGGAGCAAGGGAGGTCTTATGGGGGATAACGATGGATGTGGGATATACAGGCTGGGCCTCAGGAAAATGGTGGGCAGGGCTTCAGTATGGGGGGCAGGGCAGACAGGCAGTGAGCACGCACCTGTGCGTGAGAGGGGGGCAGGCCTTTGCGGATGTAAACCCCGAAGAGCGCGTCTCTCCCCAAAGAGATGTTGAACTTGAGGAACTGTGGCTGGGTAAGATGCAGCAGAGACCTCCAGAAGATGCCGGGGGGAACCTCCTGGGTCACCCGCTGGCCCACCTCCAGGTCGCCGGTGTCAATGCTGCTATTCTGAATCGGCCAGTAGCCTGGAAAAGATGGGGGGGGGGGGGTGCATTTTGACCCTCAGTGGGGAGCAGGCTGTCTAGAGAGCAGCTACTAACCGTTAAAACAGGTTCACCTGCCACGAGTATAAAGAACATTCCAAAAACTGCCAAAATTGAACTAACTGCCATTCCCCCAGGGTGGCGGGGGCACTGTCGCATTCAAAAGGTCATTAAGTTTGACGTTCTTAGGTCTTTGAGTCAGTATCTGAGTTGACCCTACTGTTGGGACTTCCATCTGACCTTTTCCCTGTGCTCCTATCGGTCCTAATTCTCCCTAGCAAATATCTGTCTGAGTTACAATTGACTTAGACATAGACAAAAACATGCTTTGATAGAGCATGGAAAGGCTGCATTCGCATCATGACTTCAGTCCCCCTGTGGTGCGGTGACACATTTCCAGCGACCCCAGGAGAGGATGGCTCACGGTGTACAAACGAGCAACTCCTGAGACACACGCACCATTCACCTGCAATTGGGTCAGATCTGTGCTGGAGACCAGTCGCCCTGACAAGGAAAATCTGTGACAAATGGTTAAGGAAATAAAAACAACAGGAGCCGCAGGAAGGCACAGCAGAAGCACCAGGAGACGGCACGGTCACACTCGTTAAAATCAAATGAGGCGAGGAAACGGGAGGAAGGAAGGTAGCTGAGCAACAGAGCCAGAGAAAGAGAGCGCACCCCCAGGGAGTCGGAGAGAGAGAGAGTGTGCCCCGGGGAAGTTGGAGAGAGAAAGCGCGCGCCCCAGGAGAGTCGGAGAGACAGAGAGAGCGCATGCCAGGAGAGCTGGAGAGAGAGAGCATGCCCTGTGGGAGCCGGAGAGAGAGAGAGTGCCCTGGGGAGGCAGAGAGAGTGCACTGCAGGAGAGCTGGAGAGAGAAAGTGTGCCCTGTGGGAGACGGAGAGAGAGAGAGTGCCCTGGGGAGGCAGAGAGAGAGTGCACTGCAGGAGAGCCAGAAAGAGAGAGAGCGTGCCCTGTGGAGCCAGAGAGAGAGAGAGAGAGCTTGCCCTGTGGAGCCAGAGAGAGAGAAAGCGCTCCAGGGGAGTCAGAGAGAGAGTGTGCCCCGGAGAGCCAGAAAGAGAGAGAGCGTGCCCTGTGGAGCCAGAGAGAAAACGCTTCAGGGGAGCCAGAGAGAGAGTGTGCCCTGGAGAGCCAGAGAGAGAGGGAGTGCCCTGGAGGAGCTGGAGAGCGAGAACACACCCCGGTGGAGCCAGAGAGAGAGAGAGTGCACACTGGAGAGCCAAAGAGGGAGAGTGCACCCCAGGGGAGCCGGAGAGAGAGAGAGCCCATGCTCAGTTCCAGTGCAGCCCTACACTGCTGCTGTGGCTCCTACAGCCCCCCCACCCCACAAGGCCCGGGACCAAACATGCTCCCTGACCCTAGTTCACCCACCTAGACTGAGCTGAAGAGGGTCACATGGGGGATTCAAATCCATGAGTGGCTAGGCAGGGCACTGTCGACTATGCCACTCTGCACGGGGTTTACCCCCCAAGGCCCAGGGTCAAACCTGCTTCCTGACCCTGGTACACCAATCTAGCCAGAGCTGAAGAGAGCCACGGGCAGCAGCAGCAATGCTTAGGATGAAGCGGGTATACCTGGGTCATCAGCCCAGGTAAATCGCTGAAGCGGCCAAATGCCACCTCAACCAGGCCGGGCCAATTAACAGGAGCGAACTCTGCTTTCATAATTTTCCCTATTTTCGATTGCTGAATGGTGGGACCCCCCCCCCAGCCACACAAAACTTTCACAAAGAAACACACTTCCTGTTTTTATCACCTCCCTGCTCCTCCTCTTTTGGGGGAGAATTAAGCAGGAGTGCAGCTCTTATATGAAGCTCTCGTATGAACTCCCCCACATCACTTATGGAACCTCTGTGACGGTTTTATTCTGAAAATATTAACGGCTCCACAGTCCTTCCTAGTCCTGCTTCAGCTCTTCACAGCTACCCACCTCATTCTTTAACAAACTCACAATGATGGGGACATCAGAAACTGAGCGGATCCCTGTGGTGGACGACCTGTTACAGTTACACAACCGTCTCGCTGCATGGCCCAAATTCAACGGGTCATGAACCGGAGTCTGACAAAGCCCCACAATGTGGTCGTTCTCTGGGAGTGGGAGACCTTGGCAATGCCCGCTCCTCAACACGGCATCAGCTGCTGAAAGCGGCTTCAGGTGGAGAGGTCTGAGTGGGCTAAATGATTCCTAACATCCACTCCTCTCCCACACACTCCTTTTTTGCTGTGACACCCCTGCAAAAGCAGTCCTTATCCTGCAGGAAATGATGGCCATGCAGGGAGGTGTGATAGCATGTACTCCTCACTTTGGGGCCAGAATGGGGGTCTGTGGGTATGCTCAGGACAGTTGTCTGGGGTAGTACCTTGTAAAAAGATTAATCAATTTGATGGGGACCAATCGTGCAGTAAGGTGAGGAAGCTTCCACAGTCAGGAATCAGAGATCCCTCAAAAACACTTCATCTATATCTGCAGCTGTGCGTGTGTGTGTGTGTTCACGCTAGGCTATTTTTAAATGCTTTACAATGTTAATTTATCTTGATTCAGGTGAGTCATGTCGATTTCAAAGACAATCAGCCACTTGGCGTAGGGGGATTCAGGGGAATAAACATGTAACAAGAGGAGCATGACGGTGGCAGCCTTTTGAATACTCCCCCCCTTTGGTACACCAATGACCTGGATTTGCTTTGAAGCTACTTCTTTGTTCAGGTATTGAATGATTGGCATGTGAAGTGATCTACTTCCTATAAAGGACTGGGGTCACCTGATTGACTTTTAGCGTTTGTCAGCACAAAGCAGTTCTTACCTCTGCCTCCAGAGGGCATTGCTGCCCCGTCACTGTTCCCTGGCAGGACTGGGCTGATCCCATTGTTGACCACGTGACTGTTGGCTGGCTGGAGCTGCCAGTTTAGTCCAAGCAAGTTCATGGCTGAATGACAGAGGAGAGGGAAGAATGGTACCGGTCAAGGAAGCAGAATGCACGGGCGCTGTAGTGGAGGGAGGACATGCTGCGAACAGCCATTAGGTCAACAAAAAACTGACAACTTCACAATGTTTTACTTCTCAAAAGCTTGTTAAGATGTACATGTTTAAATGGACGGCAAGATGTGGCCTGTGGGTGAGCATGGCAGGTGCTTGGCGTCTGGGTCGCTGTGTGATGTCAGCAACCAAGCAGGCTGTGGTTCACCCCGGAGAGCGTGGGCCAGTCAAAGCCTCAGGCCCGGCATGTCTGCTCTTGCAGGTAATCAGTTACCTTGGCAACGGCAGGCATCTTCTTCCAGCTACTGCACACACATGCAATTCCCCTCCCCGCACCTTGCTGAAGGGGGCCGAACATCAGTGCTGTGTCCCTCCCTCTTGTATTATTCTCATCAACCACGCGCTGAGGAATTGCCACTGTAAGGAAATGCCGGTGTTTTCTGCCATTTTCCTACCACAGCCTGCGGCTCACCCTTGTGCGGGGGGGTGGGGGCTTCCATGTCGAGGGGCAATCTCGCAAGGGCATGTTTATCTGGGAGGCCTTACACAACCTCACGTGTTAAATGGAGAGAGAGCCCTGTTTGCCTCAGTTTGGGGCGGTTTGCTTGCGATTAATCTCATTTGCTAAATTCTGCTGTATTCCACTGCTTGTGCATCTGTTTTGACAACCAGACAAAAATCCAGAATGCAGGCCGATTGTATCCATGGCATCAAGAAGAGACACATGGAGCGTATCACTAACATGTACTTGCACGGGCTGTTTCTCCCTATGAAAGACACATTGACCTCTGTTGGTGGGGCAGGTACCCAGCACCCAGTGCGTGGTCCTCTCTGATTTCACACAGCTATCTGCAAGAAGGTTTTGCTCCCAGAGCATTTTTGCTCTGTAATAAAATACAGACAGCATAAAACTGACAAAGACGGAAGCGCCCCCCCTGGAATATAACTTTGCATGGCTAAAAACATCCAAGTAAGGAGGAAAAAAAATCAATAGGCCACAAGTTTACTTGTGATGGAAAATCCATAAGCATTTGTGTTGTGTTTTGGAGAGGCGATGTCTGAGGCATGCAGGTCTGACGTGCTATGCTAAAGGCACACATGTTCTCGCTCTGAAACGCACTCATACCAGGCCTGGTCCCTATGCCACTGCATATCACACCTAAATCTCATCCCACAAAATCAATTTTCTCTCCTTCCCCTTCACTGTAAGTGCACAAGCTTGTTGGGAGGGGGCATGTCAAAGACAAATGCTGTTGCCCCGGGCTGGACGCGCACCTTTGTCAGATCCTCTATCCATCACAGCAAGACAGGCTCCATTCTCCACCTCCCCTACGAGCTCGTAAACATCCACTTCCACCAAACTGTCAGCCCTCCTTCCCTGATGCTCTCCATTCTGACCATTCGCTGTGGGAGCGGATGATCGATGAGTGAGTGGCATCCTGCGCTCCTGTCATTGGCCAGTAGATGGCACTCTTCACTGAGCTCAGCACTGGTGAGGCAGACTCGGCAACAGGCTCCTCTGGAAAAGGACCAGGCACACAGAGGCCTGTCCTCACGCCTTACGCTCCTTAAATCTGGCTTTATCGCTGCTGCAGTGTGACCCCATCAGGTCAGGTACTCTGCAGACTTTTTTCAGGCAAAGGACAGCACTTGAGGTCCTTTGTCTCCCTCCACAGTGAACCCTAAATGGCCGTTCTCAGTCTCACAATGCAGCCATGTGAGGTACCCCATGTAGGGATTGTGGGGCTTCATTATTTTGGGTGAGCTGATGCTGGTGTGGGGGTTTTACCACTGTGGTGTGAACCTAGTGGGCTGGGACTGTGAAAAGCTCATTTTCAGCCTTGGAATAAATATTCACAGAGAGGCCTAACTAGAGGCGTTTGATTAAAAATGAATGACTTGGCTCATGATGTTTTATGTAATCTCTGTGTATAATTCACCAGCTCAAAGGGGTCCACAACATCACCTTCATAAAACATAGGCATCACGCTTGGCGTCCTCCAGTCTCCCTCCGGGTGCAGTGACACTGTCACATACACACAGACACACACTTGCACTTTACAAATTCTTATTTTCAGCCTGGGGGGGTGTTAACCCCTGATCAGCCAATCAGAGACCCGGGACACGTGCGTGTGGAGCTTGCAGGGTGACATGTGCGGGTCGGCCCACAGCTTCACAGTGGCTTCATACAAAGAGCGCCGGGGTGACTTCAGGGTTTACTTAAAGAGGAGGGGGGGCAACCTTATCATTGGTTTTGAATCAGTGAGTGACAGAAAGGGGGCACCCCGAGGGCCAATCAGCTCTGAGCTGGGGCCTTGTGTACACCCTGAACAGCGCCCCACACTTTCGGTTTCTAATGCAGCTTCCCTGCTGCAGACGTATGTTAAATACAAGGAGAATAACGCGGTAACTGTGAAGAACAGTGCTGTCTGTGACGCACACCTGTAGGGCTGGGCAGTGGTTGGGGGGGCAAGGGGTACAGGTTGACATCGACTGCTTTGATCCGGTCACTTCCCTGACAGACGACTAACGAAACCAGGACATCACATGCTGAGGCTCCACACTGAAGGCATCAAACAATTAAGCTGCCATAATTGGACTAGGAAGATCTCATATTACTTAAAAGATCATTTTCCCCATACCTTATTTTTGCAATCTCCCTTGGCCTTCCCAATAAACGTATATTAACTGTTCTAATTTACCACTAAATTAACGAGACTGACCTCAATCAGAGCACTAATTGTGAGCTGAGACTGCTATGGCCAGCTCCCTAATTGGTTTAGGGCTCACAGAATGAAATTTGCATGTGTTCGCCATCTCCAAATGCCCCCCCCCCAAGCACATACTGGTTCGCTTTTAATCATTCTACCTCCTCCCTCTGCATTTAGGGACACCCATGTTCTCAGTTTCTGTGCCACGACTATGAAATCTACTCCATTGGTGACATATGAATGGCAGACACATGCCTGCATGTGACGATGTCTCTATCTGGTTGCATACTGCACTGAGATTAGCTTGGATATTTAAAGGAATCACTTGAACACTGTCGGGCAGGCTGGTGGGGCGGTGTGGGGCGGGCTGGTGTGGACGGCAGCTATTGCGCTTGGAGGAATGTCTCAGCCACGCCCAACAAATACAGCACCTTTGGAGCTGGTTTGCAGACAAAAAAACCCTTGTGCAGAAATGCATTTACTGGTGTCTGAATCCCCTCACTGGCAGCTTCAGATTGGCCCCTCCCCCTCCCAGTATGGGGGTTGGGCTGCAAGGGCCGGCAGACACGGCCTGGGCTGGGAAAGAGGGCAATGGGAGGCAGTGGCGGAGGACTTTGAAGTAGCAGTACAAAGCGGCGGCCAGCCTTTAGGGCCATCGTTGGCAGCGCCTCCAGGTGCAGGCTGGGACTGGGACCTGTTAGTGGAGGTCTGGCCTTAGTCCCTTAGGCATTGGAGAGAAGAAGAGGGGGATGTGGTGATGGTGGGGGGGTTCACAGCTTCAGATGAACTGGTGATGAAAGAAGTCATGCAGCTCCCCCTGCCTCCCCCCACCCCGAGGGAGAGCTATGAACACAAGTGATGCAACTAACCAGCAATTCAGTGTAACTCACAGGTTAAAAGCAAGTCTGTTAATGAATCTCTCTCTCTCTCTCTCTCTCTCTCTCTCTCTCTCCCCTGCTTCCTCTGTTCTCTCTCCCATTTGAAAATACAACAGTCACGCCTCCTTTCTGCACTAACAGACTAACAAAACAGACCCGAAAAGGCATCGTTTCATTTGAAGTCCCCCGAAAAAGAAACATCATGCATTAATACAGCGATAATGAGCAGACGGAGCCTTGCACACAGAAAATATTTTGACACTCTGTCAGAATGTCCTTAATATTTTAATATCTGTTTTGTCAAAATGTGGTTGGAGAGAATAATCGATTATTAGCACATCTGAAACGGTGTTGTATAAATTGCAGAATCTATAAAAATATGCACATAAAAGTCCATATGTGCTATGACACATTACACATAAAATGCTGAAACAGAAAGCTGCCAAACTGATTTGTATTTCACAAGAGGATGCATTATTACTTCTTCAGACATACTTTCTGTGCTCGGCTGACATAGTCGAATCCAAACTGATTTGCTTCACTCAGCTGATACCAAAGGGCACATGACACTGCAGTGGGGCATCAGGCCTCTGTGATGTCCACCCGCCCCCACCACACTGTGATGGAGGTGCTTCCCCACCCTCTCCGTGTGCCTGGCTGCAAATTAAATAAAATCCCAAAACGATCGGCTGACAGTGGCTGTGATTCTCATTTCCTGAATGGATAAAGTGACAGAATGGAACCCTGGATCTTATCGCAGCTTTCCTCTCATGACCCCCCAGCCCCCCCATGCAGCCGACAAATAAACGTTACTGACAGGAAATGAGAGGAATGCAAATCCCAGTCCGAGTGATGGCTGGCTACAGCGCAAGCAGGAGATCAGTTAGCTTGCTTCTAACTTTGTGTATGTGCTGTTTAATGACAAACAGCAATGTGTGGCTCGCTGTAAACATGACGCCGAATAGCGGCTGAGGGACCCTTCCACGGAAACCCAAAGCTGATGTCTCAGTGACCCTCTTAACCTCTCCTCCTTCTACTGCACTTTTGCCAACCTTGCACTAACATGTAATCCATTGATTTCCTGAACACCTCGTCAAACCAAAAGTAGAAGCGGTTACGTAATTAAGACTGCATCATGATAACTGCCATTTTAATGAGCTTGGAGAGAGAGCGGGAAAGAGGTGACGTAAGGATAAGCATAGCAGCTCCCGTGTCAATTTGTGTGTGTGTGTATGTTTGTGTGTAGGCGTGTGTATATTTCATGTGTGTGTGTTTCAGCGTGTGTGTTTCTGTGTGTTTCGGAGTGTGTATGTTTGTGCATGTAGGCATGTGTATATTTGATGTGTGTGCAGGCATATGTGTGTGTAGGTGTGTGTGTATTTAGTGTGTGTGTGTGTGTGTGTGTGTAGGCCTGTGTGTGTGAGTGTGTGCGTGTAGGCATGTGTGTTTGTGAGTGTAGGCATGTGTGTTTTTGTGTATGTGTGTGTAGCCATGTGTGTGTGTTTCTGTGTGTAGGTGTGTTTGTATTTGTGTGTGAGTGTGTGTGTAGGCGTGTGTATGTTTAAGTGTGTCACTCAGCCTAAGCTCATGAGATCAGATTGGCCACTTCTGCTCTGCCCCCTGCCCCACATCTGTGACTCCCATATTATTCCTTCCATTTAATTCAAACTGTTATTTCAACTCGAAATGTATGCAGATGGATCCCTTCAAATATGCAGCTCCGGCTTTGCTCCATCTATTC
Source organism: Hippopotamyrus pictus (assembly GCA_026781145.1). Lineage (NCBI taxonomy): Eukaryota > Metazoa > Chordata > Actinopteri > Osteoglossiformes > Mormyridae > Hippopotamyrus > Hippopotamyrus pictus. Next base: position 15,302,190 of record JAODLC010000002.1, on the reverse strand, counting down.
CTAGAAATTCTGCTTTTCCCTTCAGTGAACCAGTGTACCCAGAGTTAGCATCCACCAGGGTGGCTCTGTGGAGTCCTCACATCTAAATAATGAGAATGGGGTAGAATGGGGTTGAATGGGTGGGTAGGGGGGAGACTGGCAGTTAACCTGTGTCAGCTGCCCTCCTTGCAGCCATTGAATTGTCCATATGGGATTTAATTGATTGCAGACATCAGAGAGAAATTGACTTTAATCCCATTTCATATATCTGTGGCAGCAAGAAAAAGCAGAAGGAAATGAAATAAATCAATTTAATACCTTCAAAAAGGCTCATGTATTGTTAATAACAAAACTATGAATGATCTCTTTCCTTTTTTAAATGCGGGTTAATGTTTTTTCGCTCTGTTAACGTTACCATTCAGCAGTCAAGTGGAACATACACTGAGCTCAGCTCTGCTAGTACTGAGGCCTGTTTACAGGCATAAACAATAGTGCACGGCTACACCAAACCAGCCTTGTTCCAGACGGCCAAGTGGAAGATCAGACACTCATGTTTGTCCAGGGAGGGTTTTCGGTGGGCACTGAAGATGCAGTATGAAGATGAATGAAGGACCTGTGGTTAAGGGGTATGTGACCCCCCACACCCCCATCACTCGTGGGGAGGCAGCCTGTATATACAGTGATAGCTACCAGGCCGAGTCCGCAGCATGAGGGCTGAACCGCCATAGTATCCCACTGTCCTTGACTTGATGTAAACGCGTGTGTGGCCCCTGAGGGGGACATCTGGCGGGTTTGTAAATAACAACATGGCCTTTGAGGCCACCAGAGGCTACGCTGAAGGAGCAGCTGCAGCTTGAGGACCTGAGTTTAACATTCACATCCCCCCCACTCCTGTGCGGTCCGATTCTTCTCCCGGCTCACCGAAAATGAATAAAACAGGACGGCTTTTTAAATGGCTATTAAAATCTTATAAAGATTAATCTTTTATTCTCCCTCTTTCTATTTAAGCAGAAGTACATATTAAAAGCCTCCTCACGCAAGCTCACTCTTTAATTCTGTTGGGTATTTATCTTGTGCCTCTCATAAATCTAAAAGGCCGGAAAAATCCCCCCAAAGAAAAAAGTCCTGAAGCTGCCCCCCCTGACCCCATGAAGGGTGAGGGTGACCCTGGCAGCTGCCCCCCCCATGACGGGTAAGGGCAACCCCGGGAGCCGCCCCCTCCCGCATGATGGGTACAGACATCCCGGTGAGCCAGCACCCCATGACAGGTGAAGGCGACCCCAGCTCATGCCCCCACCCCCCCATGACGTGTAAGGGTGGCCCTGGGAGCTGGCCTTGCTGGCAGCCCCACCACAGCCAATATCAATTTCGTGTAAACACCCGGGATGTTTTCTCATCAGCCTGGAAATACAGCTGCCCCGACTTGTGTTATCTTGAGAGCAGCCTTGATATATTGAATCACCACCCGATGTCTTGAGGGGCTTTTGGGTGAGGGGGGACCGTCACAAATCATGCTCTGGGTCACACGAGTCTGGACAGGTCCTTGGCAGCCCAGGTCAACCCCAGCCAGCTGTGACAGTTCGTCTCCTGGGTAACAGTGCTGATTGTTTTCCGTGCTACCAGCCCCTAACAGTCAATGTTTTCGAGCGGTTGTGAGGTGCCGACCACATGAGCGACTGCCCAGGACCCCAGGTTCTGTGGAGGGTTCTCCATTAGCAGAATTTATCCTGATGAGCAAATTAATTATAAGAAGATTACTGGCCTTGATTGCTTAATATAATTAAATTATGCTCAAAAATAAACAGGGAAAAAATCACTTACTGACGTGAAGGTCAGGATCTGAAAATGCTTGGAAAAATGAGTCAGTTCCGGGCAACGGGACCTAATGGCAGGATAAAAATATCCCGGCAAAGTGAGTACGCTGATGCAGCTGAAGGGCGTTTGTCTCCTGGTGGACTCTGACAGCCACCACATGGCACGTCACCCCATGATGTACGACTATCCCTGGTCCCCGTCCCAGAGGTGATATAAGCAAGAGCTCAGGGCTCGAGGATGCGACGGCATCCACGTGTCTTTGTCTGTGGCCGGCCTATCATGCTCCCATTGCCCTTGAGGCCCAGAGCAGGAGCAGGATGACCACAATGTGCTAAGACCTATCCTCCCTCCCTGCTCCCTGTTGAATCAACCGAGAGACTAATCACACTACTCTTACAGTAGATAGGCCTCTCCGCACAACATGAAAATAGGCTGTACCTCCTGCATTAGGACCACGTACCTGTATCCTAACAACCAGCTTCTCCTCAGCCCAAGGATGGCCTCAACTAGTGCCTTTCTACTCTGCAATGAGAAAGCACTCTTGCCCAGCCTTGAGGGCACGCGCCATAAACCCAGCCTGGCCCGCAAGACACTGAATGGATCCTGGAAGCCAGAGGAATTCAAAGCATTGCTTTAACCCCAAAGCTGCCACTCCTGAAAGGCTAGGATCCTGAGGTATAGTTAGTCGATGCTGGAGGTGCTCAAACTGGAGCCTAGTGAACGTGAAGCTGGCTCTGTGCCAGATCTCAGAGCTTGGTCTGCTTGGCCTGGTGGACGGTGGCCTTCTAGGGTCAAAGTTCATTGTGAAACCAACTGAATAAAAATTCATCATCAAAGGACAATGCACAATCAACCTCAGGAATGGTGGACAGCAACCAACAGACAAAACAAGGCATTCAGCTGATTCTTCCTTTTTCATATCCAAGAATATTTTTTGTCTGTTCCATGGGGATAGGCGTGCGTGACAGATCAGGGACACATCTGTCCTGAATAATTTTTTGAGGGGGGACTTCAGTTTGAGAACAGTGTACAAAGCCCTAAACTGCTGCCCCCCGCTTCCCCTACCAGAACATCACATAGACAGAGGGGCACCCACTGGACCATCACACAGAGACAGGGTTCCTGACTGTTACGGCCTCCTGGCATAAGACGGTGGATGTGGACACCTGACATGCCCTTCCCATCATGCCTTGGTCTCGCTGAGAACCAATCCAATGATGACGCCTATTTTTACCTTGTTATAAAGCCTGGACCAGCTTCAGCACTATGGCGGCATGGGCTGCTCAGATCCTTGTTAGACTTGGTTTGTGTTGACTATGTGTCTGTACCTTTTGCCTATTGAGCATTTTGGTTGGGTGAACTGCCATTTTTGTTGTCCACTGTTCTCTCCTAATTTGTTACTCCGAGACACATGTAGTGAATGTTACACTGGGGTTTAATATGTAAGTTGGTGTTGATTTTCAGTTAGGGGGTCACGTTTGTCTTTCTGCCCTGACTTCACCCTGAGGTGTGATACAGTCAGTGTTGGGCACATTACTTTAAAAAAGTAATTAGTTATAGTTCCTAGTTACTTCTCCCAAAAAGTAACTGAGTTAATAACTGAGTTACAGCATATAATAGTAACTAGCTACCAGGGAAAGTAACTATTGTGTAACATTTTTTGAAATGTTACAATATGTCAAAGAATTTGGATTCCCCCCCTTTAATGGAACATTAAATTCAACTGTATGTTCAATTATTTATAATAAAACTAAATATTACATTTGTTTCATGAATGACATGGACACTTAATAGACTAAATTATTAACAGAAAACACTAATCTACTCTATTTTAATGTTGGTGTGGGACAATGTGAGACAAGACAGATATCAAATTTAATATATTATTGTATCATTATGTTTATAATAGTAGAACACTTAAACACAACAGATGTTTTAGAACTTTTGATATTTACTGCACCTCAACGGGCTGCAACTGGCCATCAAATAGTCTAAAATTAAATTATGCGAGAGCTCTGAAGGAATCCGACTCAACTGTTGATTATGGCAGCATGTTCTGAGCAACATACCTGACTATCAGTCTGTTTAGTTCAGTCTATCGCAAATTTTTGTGGAGCAGAAAAATCAAGCTTAAGGCCACTTGGATGGTGTGGTTCCATATCCTTTGTTTGCTGAGCTCACGTTAGCTGGACCTGGGTTTCTTTGATCGACAGTGATGTTTTTGGCAACTAGTTTTGTAGACACGTGTGATGATGAGAGGTGCTTCATGAGATAAGAATTGCTTACAGTTGACATGAAGAAACACTTTGTTCCTGGGCATAATGTATATTTAACATATACATTCTTGCCTTTTATCTCAATGAGGGAAATGTCTGTACTTCCAGTTTTTAAAATGCTACTAGCGAATTCTCTGGGCTTGCCATTGCTGCATGTGTCTCAGTCGTTTGTGAGGGGGACTGTGTGTGTGTTTGTGAGTGAACACCTGCCCAACTCTGCCTCTGGTTGGCTTACCATGAAATTTTACTCTCCCTTAGCCAATCATAATCACTTATTTGATAGTCTCGCCCACCCCACCAAAGAAAAGAAAAAAATTTTGCAGCTCCTGTGACTGAGATCAAATGAAAACAGTTTCAGTGAGCTTAATTATAGTAACTCGCCGTATTTTATTGTCAGTAACGGTAACGGCGTTGTAACGATGGAAACAGTTATTAGTTAGATAACCCATTACTGAAAAAAATAACACAGTTATTCCGCCATTTATTTTAACGCTGTTATTCCCATCAGTAGATACAGTATAAGGTAATGTAAGGTGTGCTTTATTCTTAGCTTATAACCTGTATATATGCTGTGAATATCTCACTGTATTGTACATTACACTGGGGTTTGATAGGGAAGTCAGTGTTGATTTCTAGTTGGGGGTTATATTTGTTTTGCTGTCCTGGCTTCACCCTGAGCTATAGCACAGTTCTCTTAGTTTATAAACTGTGTTTATGCTGGTAAATATCTCACTGTGAGACACTGAAAATAAATCCTCTTCTGCTTCATGTGACCTTATTGTTGTAGTCCTGATTCCCTACTGCTAAACTGCTGATGTTGCAAGAATTATTGCAGGCTCATCTAGGATTACATGGTTGGGCTTTCTTGTGGACTGGCACACAGAGCAGATACAACAATAATGGACACCATCTGATTTCATCCCTGGCCAAAAGAAGTGCTACAAAATGTGATGGTATGTTTTTGTAACTCCTAAATAACCTGCCGACAATTTAACATGAGCTACAGTCAGCATTGCTTTCAATACATTTTTGGAACAACAATTTGACACATAGTGCTCCACTCTGCAGTTAGTCACCGCTGGCAACCATTTGCACATAAGCACCCCAATTTCGGTAAAGTACCCAGCAGAGCCATGAGGAGTCATCTCAGGCTGAGCCCCTGTAGTCAAGACCCTTGTCAGTGAAAGGTCTTCCAGCCTTCCTACCTCTAACGCAGTAACACCAACCATACCAGCACACTCAGGCTTCGAGACGACCAGAATACTCAGAGAGGGGTTTCGAGGGGACTGGCACACTCAGAGAGGGGCTTCCAGTGGACCAGCACACTCAGGGAGGGGCTTCCAGAGGACTGGCACACTCAGGGAGCGGCTTCCAGAGGACCGGCAGACTCAGGGAGGGGCTTCAAGAGGACCGGTACACTCAGAGAGGGGCTTCGAGAGGACCAGCACACTCAGGGAGGGGCTTCAAGAGGACCAGCACACTCGGGGAGGGGCTTCAAGAGGACCAGCACACTCGGGGAGGGGCTTCTAGAAGACCAGCACACTCGGGGAGGGGTTTCTAGAGGACCAGTACACTCAGGGAGGGGCTTCCAGAGGACCAGCACACTCAGAGAGGGGCTTCCAGAGGACCCCACCCCAGCAGGTGAGCAACTGAGAGTGCCCTCAGCAGACCATTAGACAGGAAGACCATAACACTAAGAGAGAGGGGTCCCCGCCACACCTTAACACTCAGGCAAGCGCCCCCAAATGACCATAAAACTCAGAGAGGGGCCCCTACCAGACCATCACGCTCAGAGTGGGCCCCCACCAGACTATAACACTCAAAGATGGGGGACCCCACAAGACCATAACACTCAGAGACGGGGCCTCCCACAAGACCATAACACTCGGAGAGGGCCCCCCCCCTAACCATCATGCTTAGAATGGGGCCCCCTCCAGACTATAACACTCAGAGATGGGGGACCTCACAAGACCATAACACTCAGAGATGGGGCCTCCCACAAGACCATAACACTCGGAGAGGGACCCCCACAAGACCATAACACTCAGAGATGGGGGACCCTGACCCGACCATAACACTCGGAGAGGGGCTCCACCAGAGCATCACGCTCAGAGAGCAGGACCCCCACTCAGCTGTACTTGAAATAAACAGTGGACAACCCAGTACATCTGGTGGCTGCTCACTCACAGTCAAATCACAGACATATTCAGCTGACAGGCAGAGTCAAATCACAGGCATAGTCAGCTCACAGGCATGGTGAAGTTCGTCACAAGACATGATAAAAATAAAGGGCAAGAAGGGTGATGGGAGGGAAGAAAATGTGCAAGCAAGGGTCTAATGCAGAGAAACAGGGCCTCACCAATGAAGTAGGAGAGCAGGATTGCCAGCAGGGCAGCAGCAGACATCGCAGACACAGCTGTGCATTTCCAGCTGCAGTACTTTGACGGCTTCTTGAGCTTGAAGGCGCTCCGGGAGAAAGTGTTCCTGGGAAGCAGCCGGGGGGGTGGCGAGTAGACTGTCCCAGAGGTCAGCGGGTAGCCAGGGGATGAGCTGCTGAAGAGAGGTGTGGTCCCGGACGACGTCTTAAACAGGAAGTGCCTGTGTAAGTGGGGAAGAAATTGAGAGATTGGCAGATGTGCCATCAGACCGAGAAGCGGTTGCAACAGGAAATCTGGGCTCTGACTGGGCTGGGATTCGAGGCTGTGTGTATGGCTTCCCGGGACTCAGCCAGGGTGTCCCAACCCCCCCTTGGCCTGAAATACACAGAGAAGGACTCCTGGCGGGGAGATTGTAAGATGGACACGTCCGACGGGAACAGACCAGAAACCATGTCCCTGGTTGAGGACCACTCTATCGGGCCCCTCCTCCTGCACCGCCCTCCAGCACCTTCTGCTAGACAATCAGACTCCAGACCTCAGAGACGCCACACATCTCATAAATGCCAGTGATCGCATTAACTACATGCTGCAAGACTGATGCGAGTTGGGCAAATTCTCTTTCTTCTTAACTAATTCAGCCCCTAGTTATGCCCATGAAGTGGTCTGACATTCGTCCATCTCAGAACAAGGGGCTTTTTCAGGAAAACATCCAGTTATGCACCACAGTAAAGCAAAGATGGGAAAAGGTATGGATGGGATTCAGGTCAGCAGAGTGTCTTCCTCATAATAAGGAAAATACCCACCCAAATGGTCCATTCCCTATAACAGCAGTAGCCTCTGACTGGGATTAACTGAAGTGATCTCGGAGGCTGCGTGCCCCCCCTCCCGCCTCCACCGCTCTCTTATCTCGGTGTGACACCTAGGTTTCGTTAGGAAGCAAATAAATAGTTAGAATAGCCTAATTAGGAAATGGAATTAAAAGTGCCCCCCCTTTGTTGGAGCTAATCAGCATTGATTTACACTGTGCACTGATGACTGGGAGTGATGGCTTCACAATGGTGTGATCCGTCCAGCAAAAAGGCCGTGGCTGGGAAAAAGTGGTTTAGGGTGGTGGGGGAAGGTGATGTAAAGCAGATGACAGGGGACTGGGGGGGTTCTTAGCAAAGGCGTGACCCACCAGATGGGTGGGGGGGCTCATCTGCACACTAATGGCGGCAGCCTGTGGGTCGGGGCGGCGGACGGCTGTGCCCGATTAATTACCTGTCGGCCACTGACAGGTGCGGCGCCCTGGGCTCGTTAAGGCCCCCCATCAAAGGGAGTCACTCATTAACGAATTGCGGGAGGCAGGAGACGGAGACTGAGCGCCTCCCACACCCCCGGCTTGCTGTGTTTGGCCTAACATCGATTTGCTTATTGATTCATGAATTCGCCCATCCATGTTTTATGAATAGGGCTGTTATTCCTTCCTGCTGTTCTACGTCCCTGGGGGCTGATACCCCTGTGCCTTCCTGAGACTGACAGCTGGGCACCAAGCACGGCCCCAAAGTGGGCCCCCAAAGACATTATGTCCCCATAAGGATAGGTAAACCCGCTCCCTCGCACACACACACACACACACACACACACACACACACACACCAAAATATCCCTCCCCTAAAAAGTCGGTGGATGGCAGGGGGTGCTGTGTGTGCGGTGTGTGCAGAACTGACAGGGGGAGGGAAACGGACCACATAAGGGGCACTGTGTCAGACCCCCCCACCCTAGCAGCAGGACATAAAAAGAGTGCTCAAACCACGCTTCCTTGAGTCTGCAACTCACAGTGTGAGTGTGCTCACACTGAACAATGCTTCCTGTCGGAGTGCGTTAGGTGTGAATCTGTCACGTGCTATGGTCAGCTGGAGGCTGGCCTCACATCCGTGGGCAAGCGTGTGTCCTTCAGCAAGTCGGGTAACTCCAGCTCCACCCCCACACAATCTACTTACAGCGGCATGCACACTGCTGGCATGGAGTGGCTTAGCATGCCTCCACATCCCTCACAGCGATCTCTCACAGCAACGTTCCAGAAAAGTCTCGGCTCATTAGCACAGAGCGAGTCCGGGCAGCACTGTGACCCAACATGTAAAAATATCAAGGATCCCAATTAGAGCTGCAGGCGTCTATGAGGGCAGCATCCCGGTGGTGTCTCGAAAACACCCTGGGATACGGCGTCTGTTTCTCAGGATACACTCCTACCTGCCAAGTGACTATCCTGCACCCACTGCCCTGCCCCGGCCTACCCCATTAGCCAAGACGCAAACTCCAGACTCATTCCATATTCCTTTACTGACACAGTGCGCTCATTAGTGAACGGTGACACAGGCAAATATGCACCTCGTGTTCCTCACGCAGAAGGATGGGGGAAGGCTCTCCCATAAAGCCTGTGGGGCAACAGACTTCTGGGCAGAGAATTGGTCCTCTTAGGTTAACAAACCAGCTGTGGAATGTATCTCGTAAAGCGAATCCATCCCACGCCGAGGCCCTGGCAACCAGTCTGACAATCTGACCGTAGGCTGACCAAAACAAAGCGATTGTGCAGAGAGAGCGAGAGAGAGAGGGGGAAGAAGAGAGGGCGGGAGACTCGTTTCCAAAGCATTCTCCGCTCCACTCCCCAGTGACAACACCGAGAACCCAGACAATTAACGGTGGAACAGAGGTTTTTACAGATAATTAACCGGAAATTCAATAAGTGCTAAGCGTTATTCTCACTGTGCGGCCCGCTCTATAGACAAAGACCCACTTAAACTATTAAAGCAACCAAGGTCACTGGGAATGCCCATCAGCCAATCACATGCAGAAACATGTCCCATTCACTTTTAAGACAGTGTAGGATCGGAGAGGCATGATAAAATCAGCTTGGGGGTGAGGGTCATTTTTTAGAAGCTGGTGTTGGAGTAGAAGGATGATGGGCGGGAGGGGGAATGTAAAAACATGGCCGTCCTCTGCCTCCTCTTCCTCAAAAAGAAGAAAAAAGAAAGATGTCTATAAAAAGCTCCACTGACAAGGGAATCCCAGCAGCTGTAGATGACAGTGGCTTCTTATGCCCACAGGCACATCCCCTCACAGGCGCGAGCAGCGATGGTAGCGGCCATCTTCAGACATCGCTGCAAGAGGTAGCCATGGCAGGTGGGATTCTGGGAGTTCCCCAGTACCGGTGCTGGCTGGGCCCAGAAGCCAGCAGGTCAGCTGGGGCAGCAGGTCTGAAGGTCTGCTGATTTATGCTGCTTGTCACCCCAGCCTCACCTCCCGGAAGCTTCCAGTAGCTTCAAACAGGCACACGGTCTCAAACAGATGGCACCCCTCCACACACACAGACACACACACTCTGGGTGTTAATATCATGAATGCTGGGAAGGTGCCACCAATCTCCAGATGTACTGGCTCTCTAAATGTTTCCTCTGCTAATGTCTAAAGTGCCACCATCCAGCCACCCCCCCCCAGCATCCTATTCCTGTGCATATGGGATAGGGGCTCTGAGTGCTGCCCTCAGATTAATGTGGAATTGGAGCTGGCATCAGCTGCTGAAAAGGTGGTTTGACTGCAAATCGGGCTTTTGAAGCTTGTGCAATAACAGCCATCTTTAGCCTTTTACAGTGGCCCTACTGCCTCTCCACCCCGCTTCCAGCCCTCTACCTCATTCCTACCTCGCTGCCTTGCAAAAAAGGAGACATTACACACCCAACCAGTGGAGGGCAGTGAGCGCAACTATTCCTGAGACGTTCTTGTAACTGGAGAGTTATCCATGTATCTTCAACACACAAAACAAGACATGCCCAAAGAGACACATTGCATGCTTTTATCTAGACAGGGGTATATGACCTGAGAATGTTTCTACAAAATACCATTCTGCTTTCCCCTAAACACTTGCTGTGTCCTCTACAACCCTTCAACCCTCTGCAATTATTAATCTCAAGCCTCCTCAAGCTAACCTGCCCAGTATTGGGAATGGAGATTGGCTTGTGCTAAGGGTACTGAGGGACTCTCTGGGGCGTCCTTGGGCTCGGGGGTAGGTTGAATCGATGGTACTAAGGGTACTGGGGCACTCTCGGGGCGTCCTTGGGCTCGGGGGCAGGTTAGATCGATGGTACTTATTATTTTGCTTGAGTGGTGGAGGGGGGCTGGCCTGTTTCTCTCAGTAAACCGACATGACGGGGTTAGAGGAGTGAATCAGCTTGCAGGTGAGGATATCCCATGTGACTAAAGGTCCATCTCTACTGACAGAGCACCAGTTAATGAAATCAGTAATAAATGGGGGAGGAAGTTTGCTGGCACGCAGGTCTGGCAACCTGGTGCTGTCCAAGGTGCTGAAACAGGTCTAAATTTGTTTATGGCTCTCCTCCCATGAAGGTGCTCATGGAGGATGGGGGGGCACCACAAGGCCTCCTAAGTTCTGATGCATCCAACTCCCCCCCCCCACGCAGCTGTCAGCCTTTCTCTATGTTCCCCCCTTCCGTCTCTCTAAAGTGACCCAACTCAAGCAGCAGCCAGCCAAACGCAGGCTAGCATTAAAAGTGCACTGTTCATGACGCAGCTGTAATCAGTCAATCACAGGTTGGAATGGTGAACAATATCAGTAAATTGGGCTGTCTGATAAGGGCAGAGGAGCTCCAGTGATCACACAAGTATATTCGGGGTCTGACCCAGATCCTGACAGGAGAAGGGTGACAGGGGTTAGGGTTAGGGTTAGATACTAATAGACTAATATACTAATATACTAATGTGACTAATAGATAGCAATATGTCCAAGTGTCCAATAACTGCACTCTATCATCAATGTGACCGGTCAAACATGCAGTTCCACAGGGAGTAGTTCATGGTCCTATATAGTTCACATTTTATATGTTGCTATTAGATAAAATAATAAGAAAACATGATGTTAATAATCACTCCGATGTCGATGACACCCAAAAATATATATTTCAGCTGCCCCTAATGATGCTTTAATGCTAATTGCTTTAATGAAGTTAAGACCTGGATGACTGAAAACATTTTGTCATTAAATGTAGAGAAAACTGAGGTTATATTGTTAAGAGGTGAGTTCTCGACCCGACCTGCAATAATCTTCACTCCCTGCTCTGAGCAGCTCAGCGCGTAACCTAGGTGTCATCTTAGATCAAGGGTGGGCAATCTTATCTGCAAAGGGCCGGTGTGTATGAGGGTTTTCGCTGTAACTCCTTATTAGATTACTAATTAGTGGACTGATTGGCTGAAGAGTCCTCACACCTGGATTTGAACAGCTGACCTACAGGTTATTCCAGAAACCTGCATACACACCGGCCATTTGCGGATAAGACTGCCCACCTTTGTCTTAGATTTTAATCACATGTGGCAAATGGTTTGCCAGCCTATGTTTCGGATGTCGAAGCAGTCTTTAAATCTTGACTGAAGACCTATTACTACAGTTAAGCTTACCCACAACTTGTCCATGCAATTGTTATCTACTATGCTTGTCTATTAATGTGTCAGTGCATGTTCTGACCTTATATGCTCTCTGCCTTCCCACATGTATAGGTGGTGCCTGGGGTGGGCACCATCTGAGCTGGAGTCCTGGTTCAATCCCATGGAAGGGTGACAGGATGTGACCTACCAACTGTAACATCATGGGAGCAGCCTTCAACCTGCCACCCTACACAAGCCAGCATGGAGAATTGACTCAGGATGGATTTTGGCTTTGATCTTGGACCCTCAAAGTTTTTTTTCCCTCCCCACATGAAAGGTTTTGATTCCTCTCCACCATTATCATCTGGTTTTCTCTTCCTTCCTTCCTTCTTTCCATTTCTTTGTCTTCCCTTTTCCCTGTTCTTGAATTATTGTGTACAAATGATATAGGAATGTAAAGCACCTTGGGGCATCTCTGTTGTTTAAAAAATAAACTGACCACCATCCTCTGTGTCACACAGAGAGACGGATAGACAGACGGATGTGTGTACCACATGTGCAAGACACCGCACCTGGTCTCCAGGGGCACGTTGCTGTTGAGGACCCAGCTGTCCTGAAGTTGCACCGATTCTGGTGTGGTGGGCCCATCGCCAGGGGCGATGGCGGGGGTGTGGGCGGGGTTGCGGCGGGTGCCCCCAGTGCTTCGGTTCAGTGAGTTAGCTGAGGACTGGTGGTGTGAAAGCGTCTGGTGGTTGTGGGGCGGTGGCAGCGGCGGCCGCAGGGTGGATTGGCTGTGGTGGTTTGTAGGACCTGAAAGAGAACAGGGGGAGGGGCATTGTGAAATGCTAATATCGATATTTGTTCTGCTTCTTTATTTTGGGATGAAAGAAAACATTACAGTGTGGTCTCGAAAGCAAAACCCCGTCTCTTGTAAATAAATTATGCCAACTCTGTTGACAGCTTATCACATAAGTCAGTCCTAAACACCAAAACAGAGGCTTCGCATGGTGAGGTGCGTGCGGTAATCAGCGAGCCAGCACGGCCGGCCCCATACTGTACATACACAGCTTAATTTCCCACAGCAGCCAGAGCAACAGGCCTTCCTTAAGACTGGTGCTGACAACATAGGGGTAGGACTCGTTTTAGGGCTGGCTGGTGTCATGTGACTCTGATTGGCTCCTCGTTTAAACTGTGCAGAAGAGGCTGTCAGGTTGCAAGACTAATATTAATGTAAAATGACTCAATTCCTCGGAAAACACAGTAAGGCACAATGTGATTTCAAAACAATGCTGTCCTAAAACATACACCTACATCTCTCTCCACACAGAAGAAAGTGCGTAAAAGAAAATGCTCTTCCCATACATGACTGGATCCAGGCCACCTCTGGAACCTGGGGAAACTGCCGTCTATGTGCATGCTCTTGCACACGTGTGTCCCAGGCCACCTCCGGAACCCAGGGTCACTGCCGTCTGTGACCATGCTCTTACACACGCATGTCTCAAGCCACCTTTGGAACCTGAGGCCTCAGTCACCTGTGTGCGTGCTCTCCCACACGCATCTACCAGGCCACCTCCAAGAACCCAAGGCTGCTGCCATCAGTAACCACGTTCTTACACACGGATGTCTAAGGCCACCTTTGGAACCTGAGGCCTCAGTCGCCTGTGTGCGTGCTCTACCACACGCATCTACCAGGCCACCTCCAAGAACCCAAGGCTGCTGCCATCAGTGACCACGTTCTTACACACGGATGTCTAAGGCCACCTTTGGAACCTGAGGCCTCTGCCATCTGTGTGCATGCTCTCGCACACGTGTGTCGCAGGCCACCTCTGGAACCTTGGGCCACTGCCATACTGTATGTGTGCGTGCTGTCACACACATGTGTCTCAGGCCATCTCTGTAACCTGGGGCCACTGCCGTCTGTGTGCATGCTCTCGCACACGTGTGTCCCAGGCTACCTCTAGAACCTGGGGTCACTGTAGTCTGTTTGCATACTGTCGCACACATGTGTCTCAGGCCACCTTGGGTGCGATCTTGCACATGCATGTCCCAGGCCACCTCTGGAACCCGAGGTCACTGCCCTCTGTGACCGCGCTCTCCCAAAACTGTGTCCCAGGCCACCTCTGGAACCTGGGGCTACTGCCGTCTGCCTCAGATCTTCAAAGACCCAGCTCATTAAAATGACAACTGGGATTAGGATTTAAAAATAATCACCAGAGCCATCCGTGACACACTGATAAACACCTGGAATCTGAAGACAGTGACATGAATAAATTCGATCTAGAGACCACAGTAGATATACAAATTCAGGAAGGAAAGATAAAAAAACTGGTTTTGAAGTAAACAGGCTGAAATCTGAGATAAATAAAAACATATTTATAAAATGTGAACATTTTTAATCAATAAAGAAAATTCACACTATAATTACAATTTAATTACAATGTCATTATGTAAAAAAATACAGAGGATTTAAGCTTCTGTAACCAGTAACAATCCTTCAAACATAATTCTGAATGTACTCAGTGACAAAAAGTCTAATTTGGTACACGTGCAGACCAATGATGGGCATGTAAATGATTCGATTTGCAAGGAGCTGGCACGTCTAGTCACCAGACACAGGATGTCTCATAGACACATTAGACAGCATGACCAGCACTTGACGGAGTTTGATAGGGGTCGCATTGTGGGTTTTCATGAGGTTGGGTGGTCGTTTTGTGCAATTGCCCAGCATGTGGGGCATGCAGATGTCACGGTTGCCCGATGTTGGAACCAATGGGCACGTGAGGGCACCCACACACGTCATGAAGGTTCTGGTCGCCCAAGATAGACCATTCACCATGTGCAGATACAACGCAGGGACAATTTGCTTTTGAAATATTGTCCTGTATTGTTGTATTACAGAAACATGCAATGAGGTATTATGTTCATTTGTGTACTGTAATTCCCTGTACTCCCTGTATTCCCATAATTTCTAGATTTCAAACGATTCAAAATGCAGCTGCTAGACTTTTAACTGGAATGAAATATCACTCCTGTTCTAGCTCATTTGCACTGGCTACCTGTGAAATACAGAGTAGATTTTAAAATGTTGCTATTTGTTTTTAAGGCACTCAATGGATTAGCTCCACAATACATTTCAGACCTATTGGCTCCGTATTCAGCCCCCCAGTTGCTTAGGTCATCGTCACCACAGCTCCTCTCGGTTCCTCACTCACGCTTCAAAACCAAAGGTGACCAGGCTTTCTTTGTAGCTGCCCCCAGACTTTAGTCTCCCATCCTACATAAAGTCCTGTTGTTCTATTGATGAGACCTATTTTCAAGTAATTTCATTTATATATTATATATTTCATTGTTACTAAAATGTGATTTTGTTTCTATATTTTACTATGTATGTAGTATTTGTTAATTCTTTCTAAACTGGAAAGCACTTTGGGTCAGCTCCTTTGTATTCAAATTATTATAAATAAATTACTTGATTATTTAAAATATATTCTTGCTTTTAAATAAAGATAATATACTATCACTTTCTGTTTGTAAGTACTGTACTGTATGTACTTCTCATGAAAAAAAAAACACACTAAAGTTTGCTGTTAGATTCCTTTGCACGTCTCCTGCTCTGTAAAAGGCAGAACCCACGGGCCAAACACGTGTCACCCTTGCTGTTATTCATCTTAGCATGTCTCCCGCGCTGTACACAGCAAAACCAGCGGCCCAATGCACCACCCTTGCTATTACATGGCTTAGCACGTCTCCCGCTCTGAAAACGGCAGAACCCACGGCCCAATGCACCGCTCTTGCTATTACACGGCTTAGCACGTCTCCCGCTCTGTAAAAGGCAGAACCCACACCCCAACGCATTGCCCTTGCTGTTATACATCTTAGCATGTCTCCCACTCTGCAAACGGCAGAACCCATGCCTCAATGCATCGCCCTTGCTGTTGTACATCTTAACCCGTCTCCTGCTCGGTAAAAGGCAGAACCCATGCCCCATCGCATCTCCCTTGCTGTTGTACATCTTAACCCGTCTCCTGCTCTGTAAAAGGCAGAACCCATGCCCCATCGCATCTCCCTTGCTGTTGTACATCTTAGTACGTCTCCCGCTCTGCAAACAGCAGAACCTATGCCCCAAAGCATCGCCCTTGCTGTTATACATCTTAGCATGTTTCCCGCTCTGAAAACAGCAGAACCCACGCCCCAATGCATCGCCCTTGCTGTTGTACATCTTAGCACGTCTCCCGCTCTGCAAACGGCAGAACCCATGCCCCAACACATCGCTCTTGCTGTTGTACAAATTTCAGAAACAAACTGCAGTAGTTAACATACTGAACTGGTCGTAAGACCCAGATGATAATGAATAAAGAAATGAGTGGTAGGCTTTAAAAGAAAAGTTAATTTACAAAGGTATAACAAAGGTAATACACAAAGGTCTAGCAAAGGAAATATACAAAGGTATAATAAAGGTATACATGCATGTCAACATTAAAAGACATTTGAGTGAACAGCAGAACTTCAGAACTCCTGTGTCACACATGTAATACTTAATACCTAGTGCAAAGAGACCAATGGCTAAGTAAAAAGAAATTTAGAAAGCTAAATAAATACTCATTAAAATACACCTTGTGTTCATGATGTGCGTAAGGGCAATTGAAGCTTCATTTTAAATGCAGTTTTATTTTGGTTAAAAGTCAAATTTACATTTTACATGACAAAACATCCCCTAATCACCTGGACCTGATCATATCTACACAAATAACTAAAATATAAAAATGATCATGGGTGGTGGTGCAGTGGTTAGTACTATTGACTCACACCTCTGGGACCTGGGTTCAAGTCTCCGCCTGGGTTACATGTGTGTGGAGTTTGCATGTTGTCGTCGTGGGGTTTCCTCCGGGTACTCTGGTTTCCCCCCACAGTCCAAAGACATGCTGAGGCTGATTGGAGTTACTACATTGCCCATAGGTGTGCATGTGTGAATGAATGGTGTGTGAGTGTGCCCTGTGATGGGCTGCCCCCCCCATCCAGGGTTGTTCCCTGCCTTGTGCCTGTAGCTTCTGGGATAGGCTCTGGACCCCCTGTGACCCCGAAGGCTAAGCAGGTTGGAAAATGGATGGATATAAATGATTACAATTACAGATCAGTGAGAACTGTAGGGTACAATAATAACTATGTGACTACAAGGATTGACAGGAACAAAGTTGGGAGTACAATTACAAAGGTGACATTGCATGAGTGGAGAATAAGTGACATAGACTGATAAGCATAGAAACATAAGAACATAAGAACTATACAAACGAGAGGAGGCCATTCGGCCCATCAAGCTCGCTTGGGGAGAACTTAA
>JAODLC010000002.1:15251537-15267486 GCA_026781145.1 Hippopotamyrus pictus | reverse complement strand
ACACACACACACACACACACACACACACACACACACACACACACACACACACACACACACACACAAACACAAACACACACACACACACACACCAACACACACACACACGCACACAGAGGGACAGATTTGAATGCAGATGGAAAAGTGCTGGCTTACCCTGGATACAGAGACGCTGCTGTGCAGGCGATACAGTGCCAATGCGGGCTGGTTGATCTGGTGCAGGAACCTTCAGGACTCGCTTGAGACCCTAACTGTCACTGTGTAGGCTTGAGTCCGGCAGTACCATGCCGACTCTGAGCCCCGCAAGCCGCAGCTCTTCGACGAACAGAAAGTCGGCTGGCTGGCCAGCCGCACTGATAGCGTATGGAAAACGCACACATGCTGTCAGCCTTCCTGGTGCATAAGGCACATTTCGTGATCACGCAGAAATTTCTGGGATGCTGTGTATGCTGGCTGACTGGTGCTGCTGATGCCCCCCGGTGACCCTGTCCGTGATGGACTGCATGCGTTTGGACCGGCCCACCGCAGACCAGCACCCAGTCCCAAGAATTGGACCTGGAGTCAAGATCAATTTCTGAAAATGTGGCTGGGTTCACGGTGGGGGGGGGGGACCTGTTCCCGTGCCCTGACTGCTCTGCTCTGGTGCCCCTCCCGCCCCGTCCTCACACCCCAATTATCCCTCCCCACACCCCTACCTCCATGTCCCCGCACCCCTACCTCCTGGTCCCGCACCCCGACTACCCCGTCCCCACACCTTGACTGCCCTGTCCCTGCACCCTAACCTCTCCACTCCGCCTAGACTACAGACACAAGACCCGTTCCACATTCACGCTGTGGCCTTGCAGGCTGGTGTCCTACCTTGTCTGGGCTCCATGCTGCTCTCTCAGATCTGCATGGGCAGATCTACTCTGCTTCGGTCATCCACGGCGGGTGGGGCTCCCAGCCACGCCTCCACTTGCTAGCCACCCACCCCGTGCTCCCCAGTCCTGCCTGTGATCGTCTCGGCTGAAGAATCGCACCTGCAGCCTCCTGCCTTCCGCAGTCCTGTTGCTCAGAGCCACGCTGCGCGCAGTGTGAAGAGAAGAAGCGAGGGAATAAGAGAGAGGGGAAAGAGAGCGAGAGGGAGAGGGAGAGCAAAAGGGGGCGGCCCGAGTGCTGAGGTGAGCTCCCCGCGCTAAAGCGATGTAGATGCTTTGAGTCTGTGCTCCAGCTTCTCAGCTCAGTAGCTCTCCCTCTCTGTCTCCCTCCCTCCCTCCCTCCCTCAGTCCGTCCCTCCCCCTCCCTGCCTCTCTACCTCCCTCCGCTCTTTCCTCTCCGTCTCACCAGGGCTTAGCACTTCTGCTGTGCTGCCATTAGGCAGACTCGCTGAAGGACAAAGCAGCTCCTTTTATCTGTGCTGCGGGACGCCCGTGCTGAGCCGCTCGCTGCCTCGCCGCTCGCTGCCTCGCAGCTGCCTTACCTGCCGTCTCTTGGCTTCCTCTTTCCTTCACAGATAGAGGCCATCTCTCGCTCTGCACCCCCCCAGTGCTGCTAAGGGCTTGGGACTGGCGGCTGGCCGGCTTTCATGTCCAACTCAGGTTAACGACCACACATCTCGGAAATCATTCGCTCCCATCTCAATAAATGACCACCCTCCGTATTGTTCACACACAGCCCGGACACATGACTGCATCTTGCATCCAAGTTGCATCGATGCAGCATTCATTCATTACTGGCAGCAGTAGCATTTCAGGCACATCTGCATACAGGTTGCAGTTTAAATGGCCCACACCCAACCCTCAGTGGCCTGTCATGGACCCCAACAGTCCTCTGTCCTAGCATCGGCGTTTTGACAGATGACAGTGAACAACCGCTTTCAGCCTCAGTGCTGCGTACTGTATGACCCACAAAAGAAAATAACAGAACACAAGAATAACCTTTTTGCCTCCTGATCCTGACTCTTCCTCCATGTCGACAAAGAACAGAGAGCTCCCAGCTGCAAGGAAACAGTAAATATTACAGCCAATTATGACACTGTGTGGTAGAACTTATTTAATTAGGGCTAATTCAGAAACAAACCGTTTCCCCTTGAATAGACGCAATCTGGCCCAGCTGTATTTACTGCGCAGCAATATGCTGATTGCGTTTAAGTATGTCATTATCCTACAATGGTGTGCCACGTGGAACAAACAGCTTCTGCATGCAAGGGATGCAGGCTCATTCACAAAGCCGGCACCAGGGAGGAAGCGGGGAGCAGGAAAAGGCAAACAATGGCCAACGTGAGACACAAGACCCGAAGAGGAGAAGAGGAGGCCCCAACCCCCAGCTTTGACACCAGCAGTGCCCCCTTGTTGCCATGATGATGGCAGCTCATCTTGCATCTGCTCTTGGAAAGGGAGAGCAAGGGCACACACACTTCAGAGGGCATCTCCAGAGGTTAGGCTCCCAACAGCAGGTCTGCTCTGACCAGGAATTCTCTTCTGGATGCATTTAAAGGAACAGAGTCAGCACTTTGCAGAGCTGAACAGGATGGCTCTGGGAGGCAGAGGATGGCCAGTGGAGGCCCATGCACCTACACAGAGTCAGAGAGTCATACACAGAGAGTCACACAGTCACACTCACAGCAACATGGGCATGGGCTGGTCTAGCTGGACCCTGCCACTGGTGCACACCCCACCTCACCTCATAGCCATGCACATGTTAGCTGTTGCACCCCTAGCCATCCACACTCTGCTCTGTCACTTTCTACTCCCACACAGATTTGCTCCTACCCAACCCCCCTGTCTTAGCAGGTCACTCTTCTCACATATCACAGCTCACTCGCCACACACTGCACAATGCCCGACCTCTCTCCCATGATCGGGATGCGACGGTTATCATTCACCCCGCAACTCCCTCCCCACGGTAATCATTCACCCTGCGACTCCCTCCCCATGGTAATCATTCACCCCACGACTCCCGCGCCATGGTAATCAGTCACCCCGCAACTCCCTCTTCACGTGCAGCACCATTCCTCTCTGTCCAGAGGGACTCAAGCATAAAATTGTTTTGGGCATCATGATGAAGAAGGGACATTTTGTAAATTTACATTTTTAATGAAAAATAGTCCAAAAGAAAATTCAGAGTTATGTATTTCAAAATATGCACATTGCTCATCGCGTCTGTCTCTTTTACAGGAAATGCCTGCCTGATGCCAACTGCGAGTGATCAGCATACTGAGGCCCTCTGCGTTCATGTCTTTCAGGGATTTCAACGGCTCCATTCACGGCTTAACCCCGTTTTAGACTCCTCCCTCCTGGCAATCTCTCTCCCATAGTGGATTTTGTGACCCTCCTCTTCCTCCCAGCTTCCAGTTTCTTCCTCACACTCCGCAGGGTGGGCTGACAACCTTGCCGGCAGCCGCTCCATCGTCATAAATGCAGTGTCAAGAACTTTGGTGTTTTGGGCACTAATTACACTCTTTGGGGTTCACTGGATATTAAAAAGAGCAATTAATGAAATAAACAAGGCAAGGACCCTGTGGAGACTGTGGTTAGGCACTCTTCCCAGCTCCCGGAAATCCCTGTGCCCATCATCACTGCTGTGTCTGAGATGAGTACAAGGCTGGCCCCCACACCAACACGCCTGGGGAGAATGACACTCTCTGACTGGGTCTGTTCCACCAGCTGGGGGGGGGTCACAGTGAAGTGACGGACTTAGGGTGGGGGGGGGGGTGCCCGAGCTTGTATCAGAGTTCCCCAGGCAGACATTTCCGATTGTCAATCTGGATGCACCGACTGGCACGGACAGCAGGGGGCGAGCATGGGGGAGGAGCTGTACTGTATATGTGCCCCCCACTTCCTACTACCCTTCCTCTCTCCTTCCTGGTCCCTGTCACTCCCTTCCTTCATCCTCTAGAGGTCATTAGTGGACAAAGAGGAGCGTCACAGTGTCTGCGCACCATGAGGGGAGTCCTGACTGCCTTCTGCTCCTCTGGCTCCCCAGCCAGCCACCACTATTGACCCAACTGGAGGCATGGAGGCCTGGTTCTCCATATCACCATCGATCAGACAGACAGAAGAGATGCCAACCAATTTGATACAGACAGACTAGCGCACACACATATACACTCTTGAGCACACACACACACACACTCGCACTCGCACACAAACACACACACACACACACACACACACACACACACACACACACACACACACACACACACACACACACACACACACACAGGAATTTCCAAAAAAGATAGTGATCCGTTTTCTTATACATTCATCTTTGCTATAAATTCAGGCTTTCCTCCAAACCGCATCCTTCATGCAGTATGTGTCCTTAAATATTCATTATCTGTCATCTGCTTGTTGGAGATATAATTTTGATTATTTCATTTTCCCTTTTCAGCTGCATTTCGCACATCACTTGTACCGAGAATGAAAGCAATAGCAAAGAGCGCTCCCAGGAACAGTAACCACAAAGCGCTCCTCTCTCCCACTAACAGCAACAGCAAAGAGCGCTCCTCTCTCCCACTAACAGTGACTGCAAAGAACGCTCCTCTATCCCACTAACAGCAACCGCAAAGAGCACTCCTTTCTCCCACAAACAGCAACCGCAAAGAGTGGTCCTCTCCCACTAACAGTGACCGCAAAGAGTGCTCCTCTCTCCCACAAACAGGGACTGCAAAGAGTGCTCCTCTCTCCTACAAACAGTGACCACAAAAAGCAGTCTTCTCTCCTACTTACACCAACCATAAAGGGCGCTCCTCTCTCCTACAGCTACTGCAAAGAGTGCTTCTCTCTCCTACAAACAGCAATGGCAAATAGCGCTCCTCTCTCCCACTAACAGCGACTGCAAAGAGCGCTCCTCTCTCCCACTAACAGTGATGGCAAAGAGTGCTCCTCTATCCCACTAACAGTGACGGCAAAGAGTGCTCCTCTATCCCACTAACAGTGCAGCAAAGAGTGCTCCTCTATCCCACTAACACCAGCTGCAAAGAGTGCTCCTCTCTCCCACTATCAGTGACTGCAAAGAGTGCTCCTCTCTCCTACAAACAGTGACTGCAAAGAGCGCTCCTCTCTCCTACAAACAGTGACCAGAATGAGTACTCCTCTCTCCTACAAACAGCGACGCAAAGAGCACTCTATCCCACGGAGTCCCCGTCAATCTGTACAGCCCCCAGAACCAATGAACCACTCCCAGATCACAAGCCAAAGTGGGGTGAGGGAGGGCAATGTTGAGTCCGCTGGACCTAATCCCATTTCCTATTGCTTGTTTTTAACAAGGAGCCTCATAAAATAGCCATTTGTGTTTTTCCATAAACAATAGCCTGTATGAAATGATTCGCAGCCACTAAACAGGCCATTTACTTAAGGATTTTTTCTACTCTTCCCTCTGCTTCCCTAAGGAGCTTAGCTCAAACAATACCTTGATGTTGAACGTGTGACAAGACGGCTCCCAACAAAGAACAGCCCCCACCTGGCCGACACATTCATGCACCATAATGTATGGGTCATGAAACTGCTTTATACACAAATGTAATATCTGACACAGATCATTATCAGGGCGGGCGTGAATGTCAGACCCACTTACATAATGTCACTCTACATGTATTAGTGGGAAACAGGGGCTTTCCTGTTGACTGGATGCAGTTCCACAAATTCTCCTTGACCACGCTGATTAGCTGACTTTGGGTTCCTGTGTAGCTCTCACTACTGAATCGGGTTGATGGGTGGGAGAGAGAGAGAGAGACAGACAGAGAGATAGAGAGTGTGGTGAGTGGCACTGCACTCTTTCATCTCCTGCTTGCGTCTGGTTTTGTGTGACGCCCCCTGGGCCAGAACCCCCGCCCCCCCCTTCCGTGTAGCCATCCGTCTGCGCTAAACCAGCTGCAGAAGGCCTTCACTGATCAAGTTGCTGATTCACAGTCTCTGGTGGGGAGTGGAGCACAGCAAAGCTCCTTGATGAGGTACCAGCGGGAGGTGGAGCTGAAAGGTGCAGGGATGATGCAAGCGCTGTGGAAGCGACCAGTGTAAACAGCAGCATGTTTGCCCTCCCGGCCCCTAGGGGGCACTCTTCCCACATTTATTGTCTGGGGCTGGGTGAGAAGAGAGAAATACCCAGAGGCAGGTCAGCATGCCTAATAGGGTTAACAAACAGGGATGCACCTCACCCAGCCACACACACACACACACACACAATTATTTACATACCGTTGTGTGAAACACGCACCCACACAAAGTGTCCTGTCTGCTGGCTGCCTGTGCTGCCGTCTCATGGCCCCTCTCGTGCTATTGTGGCACTGCCCCACGGGACATGCAGAGACGTCCGGGCGCTACCATGTTGACGCCTAAGCCTTCAGGCAGGAGAGTGATGAAGGTTACCGACTTCAAACCCAAAGAAGCTTCATGATCTGCATAGAAGCCTACCCAAAAAGCAGGATGAGAACACAGAATTGAGGTGACAGGGCCTGCTTACCGTTGCAAAGCCCACTCCCAAGCTCTTCCCCCCAGCATGATGTCCATCTTACTCATGAAGGAGGCTGACAGACGGCCCATAATATGGGACTCCTTCCCCAATATCCCGTAGTGACAGCATGTAGACAGGAGAAACCAGGACATAAATCTGGAGTGGTGAAGGAGCTGGCCACTCTCTGATTGCGCTTCGACTAACCTCGCCGCTAACAGATCAGTGCTACGGCTTTGACCTGTCTCAGTCATGCTCCTGGCTGACACGCTGGGTGCATTTTTCTAGGAGCAGACAATCAATGTTCTGCTGGCTCGCTGATGTAGGCCCTGCCTCAGAGGAACAATCGGAGCTGAAGGGGGGCCCGGCTGCAGACAGCCAATGTTCTGTAGGCTCGCCATTGTAGGCCCTGCCTCGAAGGGTCCTGCCTCAAAGGATAATCAGAGCCAAAGGGGGGCCTGGCTGCAGACAGCCAATGTTCTGCTGGCCGGCCGCTGTAGGCCCTGCCTTTGAAGGGTCCTGCCTCAGAGGGCCAATCAGA
The DNA here is from genome assembly GCA_026781145.1 of Hippopotamyrus pictus. Lineage (NCBI taxonomy): Eukaryota > Metazoa > Chordata > Actinopteri > Osteoglossiformes > Mormyridae > Hippopotamyrus > Hippopotamyrus pictus. The sequence goes on along the minus strand of JAODLC010000002.1, from coordinate 15,260,513 downwards.
ACCGAAGGGGGGCCCAGCTGCAGACAGCCACCCAACCACTAACCTACTGCGAATCAAGACGTATCACTAAGCATTAGTGTACTGCTCTCCTCCTGTTCTTTCTACCTAGTTTGTTTGCTCTTATTTCCCCCCTTTCTATTTTTTCTGGAAGAATTGACAGGATACAGAGAAATATAAACACAGAGGATGAGCAAAACGCAGATCCACCCCCCCATTCTCTCTTGCTACTCCGTCGCCATAGGAATGGCAGTAAACAACTGAATTTTAGGAATGGACGGGAACTCAGCATTGAAGTACCCTGGAGAGAATTGGATTACCCCCACCTCCCCTCCTGAGTCCGGCTTGGGAATAATCCCATTATGGCTATATTACGGGCTGCTAAGCTCCCTTTTTCCGCTGCAATTACAAACCTTCTGGGACATAAAAGAGCCCTTTTCTTCACAGCTTATACTATCCATCAACCATTTAGCTCAAAGTGAGTGTGTACTTGCTTGTTGTTGTTTTATATTGTCCGTCTCAGTAAAGCCACTATAGAGGAATCCCCCACCCAAACTGCATCATAATTATAGAACAGAACTTGCATCACATGTCTTAAAGTGTCAGCCTGGCTTTATATGGCCTTGACGGCAGCCATGTCACTGAGACGGCGGCCAATCCAGATGTACGCGCACCGACTGACCTGCGTAGTGCTTCTGACATGTCTGTAAACTGATTATATACCTAAAGGAGACAGGAACATGGGGCTCTTCTGTAGGCTGCAGCTCCGGGTTCCTGCCTGCACCCCCAGACTTTCAAGGAGCTGAGAAATGTGATGTTATTTACATCTAGGCAGCAGCTCCTGACCCAATTTTGACACAGCTTGTCTTTTGAGATGCCATCCCATATAGAGGTGATTATTAAAATACGGGATCATTTCTTCAGAATGTTTAGCTGTGCACACCAACACATGCTGTGACTCTGTGATGAGATGTGCTCCAGCAGTTCTCACTTCACATGCTGTGACTCTCTGTGATGGTACTGTATATGCTCCAGCTGTTATCACTGAGATGTGCTGTGACTCTCTGTGATGAAATGTGCTTCAGCTGTTCTCACTGACATCTGCCGTGACTCTCTGTGATAGGATGTGCTCTAGCTGACTTGTGTGCTCTCTCTGTCTCATGCTCTGATTCTCTTTGATGGGATGTGCTCCAGCTGATATCACTGTCTCATGCTCTGACTCTCTGTGATGGGATGTGCTCTAGCTGTCCTCACTGTCTCATGCTCTGACTCTCAGTGATGGGATGTGCTCCAGCTTTTACCACTGACATATGCTGTGACTCTCTGTGATGGGATGTGCTCCAGCTGTTCTCTCTGTCTCATGCTCTGATTCTCTGTGATGGGATGTGCTCCAGCTGTTCTCACAGACATCTGATGTGACTCTCTGTGATGGGATGTGCTCTAGCTGTTCTCTCTCTCATGCTCTGACTCTTAGTGATGGGATGTGCTCCAGTTGTTATCTCTGACATGTGCTGTGACTCTCTGTGATGGGATGTTCTCCAGCTGTACTGATTACCTAATGCTCTGACTGGGATGTGCTCCAGCTGTTCTCTCTGTCTCATGGTCTGACTGTCAGTGATGGGATGTGCTCCAGCTGTTCTCTCTGTCTCATGGTCTGACTGTCAGTGATGGGATGTGCTGCAGCTGTTCTCTCTGTCTCATGCTCTGACTCTCAATGATGGGATGTGCTCCAGTTGTTTTCACTGTCTCATGCTCTGACTCTCTGTGATGGGATGTGCTCAAGCTGTTCTCACTGACACATGCTGTGACTCTCTGTGATGGGATGTGCTCCAGCTGTTACCACTAACATATGCTGTGACTATCTGTGATGGGATGTGCTCCAGCTGTTCTGACTACCTCATGCTCTGACTCCCTGTAATGGGATGTGCTCCATCTGTTCTCAGTGACAGATGCTGTAACTCATTGTTATCAGATGTGCTGTAGGTGTTCCCAGTGTCTAACTTTGTGACTGTGATTGGATATGCTCCAGCTGTTCTCAGTGATGCACGCTGTGACTCTGTAATTGGAGGTACTCCAACTGTTCTCAGTGACACATGCTGTGACTCTCTACAATCTATTCCCTGATGCTCCATCATGGGACGCAGCTCGGCACTGCCTCGCCCCCGCATGATGACATCCAATTTAGTGGTGGACTGGGAACCAGCTGCGCCATGCATGGGGAGCCGGGCCCTCACCACGTCACACCGTGAGGTGTGGGGTTGGGCAGCTGATGATAGGAGAAGAGATGTGCCCTTGCCAACTGTGGCAGTTTAATTAAAACCTGGAGCTACCGAAAGTCAGGCTACCTCGTTAAAGAGAGAGAGTGAGTGAGAGAGTGAGTGGGAGAGAGGGAACGAGAGCAAAGGCTTTCAAAAGGCATCACACACACTTCAAAAACAGAGAAAAGAACATACAACAGACAAACGGTAAAAGAGGACAGGCGGGGTCACTGTGCTGTCGGGGGGGCTGAGGAGAACTGGGGGGGGTGCCATGGAAACTGCGGAATGCAGCACTTAGGAGACAGTGATTTACTTTGGTTGTATCTTCTTGCTGGGCTATGGGATGCTAATGAGGGCTTGTAAATCTGCTTGTTAGTCAGTAACGAGCCTACGGCAGTGATGTCATATCCTCTGGACTGATGAGGCTGGGGGGTGAATCCCTGCCACTGAGGGGCCTGAGCGTGTCTTGATTATAGGATGGAGGCAGCAGGAGTTTCACAGAGCAGACAGCATGACTGCACTGAAAGACAGTAGAAGTGGGTGAGTGGTGGGGCGGGGGGGTCTTGAATTCAAGCTGGATGCCTCAAAGGCAACTTGTCTGCTCCCTCACAGAGGATCTCTGTAGTCAACAGGTGGGACATGGCAGTTTTTCCCATGGGGAAGCGCTCCACTGACGCCCACCCCCCAGGTGGAGCCCGGCTCGAGGCCCACAGGGGGTACAGAGGAACATGGAGGGGGCGCGTGTGCATGCACAGTGGCCTCTCCTAGGGGGGCACAGCAGGTGCTGTCACAGCGGGAGATATGCTCCGATTCTGGCAGAAAGAGACAAGACACCAATTTTGAATCCAAGTCCCCAGACGTTTCTGTTGAAACATCATTTCTCCTCAGCCTGGTGGCTAAAGCGACTCACCTTCCCCTGTGGCCAATCATCTCAGGCTTATTCTAACACTTGGTCTGAAGATTCTGAAGATGGGCTCTTGAGCAGGGCTGGTATAGGGGAGGAGAAAGCACCCCAAGATAGCCAGTGGCCAGCTGAGGAGGCCACAGAAGCCCCTCCCAGCACATTCAGCTGTGACTGCAGAAAAGCTCAAATCAGCCCCTCCCTCATTTTCTAGACTGTTCTACATGCAGACAAAACAATCACCGCCTGTGAATGGCACACAGAAAACACCATCTGACATTCTCTTTAATCCTTAAAATCTGTTTTCAAGCAAAAGTATATTTAACTGAAATTGTGACCTTTCCTCGCACCAGACTTGCCAATATTTAAAATAGACATGGATGTGTGTGTGTGTGTGTGTGTGTATGTGTGTGTATACGCATGTGTATATATTTCACTTTCCCCATCTTGCTTGCGTTAAAAGGAGCATATTGCCTGTTAGTCCATCGGCAGGTGGGGGGTGACTTTCCCCATGGGCCAGCGTCTGTGTTTCACTGTCACATAACTGTCATCCAACCTCTCATCATGACTCTCTAAGCCCAAAAAGGGGAGGAAGGAAGAGACAAGATGGGGGGGGGGGGGTAGAGACGACAGAATGAGGGGAAACGGAGAGGGAGACACAGAAACAAAAGGCAGTGGAAGAAAACACTGGGGGAGGCTCTAAAAGGGAGGTGCAGAATAGATGAGAACAGTTTGGAAGGGAGGGAGCAGAAAAGAGAAAGAAGTAAGGAGATCAGATCAGGCAAAGCATGAGCCTCCCTTGGAGAGGATGAGGAGGCCCTTTTCTGAGAAGGGGGGGACTCAGGCCTGCTCCTGCAGTGCTCTCATTCACGCATGCCATGTACACTCACTTTGAAAGTGCCTCTCTCTGCAGCAGTGCTCACAGCCCCTGACTCATATCCGCGGAACAATATCAACCGGCGAGAGATTCCTCCATGTTCGTGGGCGTCAGGTGAAGCGCAGCAGCTGGGGCGCACCGCCTCACATCTGCGTTTATCCAAAGAAGCAGCTGCAAGCGGCAAGTGGCCCCAACCAGGAGTACGAGTCCTAGACCTGTCTAACGAGGGATTAGGGGCCCTGCTTCCCATCTCCGGATGGGCAGGTCCATCATCAGGCAGCTGTTATGTAGGCCCGCCCCCTTTGTGACTGACAGCAGGAAAGCCAACACTTGGCTGAGGACCAGCCAATAAGAAGGCAGAAAGTGGTGTTGGTGTTATCCAATAAAAGAGCAATATGATATCCAACATATCTTTTATATCTTTCTTATATATTTAATATGCTATGGAGTTATATAGTGGAAATCACATTCATCAGTGTCAGCTGTTATTAAGTTGCACACTGATCCTGCTGCTTATACATATTCATATTCATGAAGACATTAGTGTCTATGACTGATGTTGCGTCTGTTTCAGAGGGGAACGGGGTAGAGCTCTGTCTTCTCGATATCTAGCTAGGATTTGAGATGCGGTACTCTCTGGCTTTCGTGGTGCTATGCGGGGGTGTTAGAAATAGTGGTGGGTGTTTGGTGCTTTGGCTGAAACATGCTCTCTCTGATGCGGTTGTGAACCTGGGGCCTGACTTGATCTGGGGGGGGGGGGGAGATTGCATCCAGGAGCAGCTCCCACACACCACGGGTGCAGATGTGCCATGCCCACTTAACAAGACTAAGGAAGAAGAGAAAACTGAGAGCGAGGTCGTAGCTCATGGGACACCACCGTGCCCCCCACCAGCTCACCAACATGCCCCGCTACTATGTCCTCCTACTGCCGTGCCCCCCACCAATTCACCAACATGCCCCCCACCAGCACACTGCTGTGTCCGCCGCTGGCTCACCACCATGCCTCCCAACCATGCCCCTCATCAGTTCACCGCCATGTCTCCCACCAGCTCACCGCTGCATCCCCCACCAGCTCACCAACATGCCCCGCCACTGTGCCACTTGCCTGCTCACCAACCTGCCCCACTGCCAACTCACTGCCATGCCCCCTGGCTGCCTCCCACAATTCACGCTGGCCAGTGGACAGGAGGGAGCAGGCTCAGCTGATTGACATCCTAATTAGAGGATATTCCTCATCAAGCCGGCCAGCCTCCTCAAAAGGCAATTTTCACCTCCGTGCCAGAGCACCTTAATTAAGCACCACATTAACGATCATGAGCGTTTGTCAAAAGACTCCGCCGGCCATTAGCCGTCGACACGGAATGCAAGCCGCCCGCGCACACAGACTGCCCCCGCCATGTCCGATGGGCGGGAGCTTGACCGCCAGTGAGACCGTCGGCTGGTGCTGCTGGCACACAGCCAGGCGACCGCACATGCTGGTGGGGGGAGTGCTGATCAGGGTAGGGGGTTAGGGACGTGACCTTGGCGCCACGGCCACAGGATGGGAAGGGTGCGAGTGTGTGCGCCTGCCGACACTGGGAGCCAATCAACACCGCAGAGGGAGCCGACCCTTCAGTGCCGCGCTGTGTCTCCTCACTTCCCTGCTCCTGTCGTGAGCACGGACATACACACACACACACACACACACACACACGCAAACCCACACACACGCACACGCACACACACACACACACACACACACACGCACACACACACACACACACACACACAAAGCACTGCCCACTATCTAACTGGTGATTAACGGGGGCTGTTTGCCTCTTTAACCTGGGTGGGGAAGTATCCATCTCTCCTCTCTATCCTCACCCTGCCTCTCCCTCCCCCACAACCATCTGAGATCCGTCTCCATCTTCTGTGTCCATCACCCCCCCCCCGCCATTCCACAGCAGGCACCACCGGCAGGACCATAGGTGTCCGTCTTCACGGGCATCAGAAAATGAAGCTGTGAACATTCCCTGCTTCACCCTTCCCATTCCTGCCACTTTGTGGGTCACAGGTCAGCAGTGGTGAATAAACAGAACACTAGGTGGGTGGCTCACTCCCCCGCCATTTTTAATCGTCGGCTTATAAGCCCAACCGACCAGATGCCTCTCCTCTGCAGCTGCTTGCAAATATTCCTGTATCCATCTGATTGGCTGAGGTCACCCACACCGGGGCACAGGAGGCACGGAGAGGGTAAAAACCAAAATGAGACCCAGCCAATCTCATCCCCAGCCAGTATAGCTGTGCCCTGGTGTGCCACTGGCTACATTTAAGAAATTCACAATCAATTTGCATTTTTGCACCTGACCCAAAAAATCCCGAAGAGGTAATACATAAATTTGGCATTCCAGCCAGTGAGATGACTTAACTACACTGCAATGGTGGTGATGGGGGCGTGGCCAAGGCATGAGCGGCCAAAATTCAAATGGGGGCGTGGCCCAGACATGAGCAGCCGAAAATCAAATAGGGGCATGGCCCAGACATAAGCGGCCGAAATTTTAATGGGGGTGTGGCCCAGACATGAGCAGCCGAAAATCAAACGGGTCGTGGCCATACATGAGTGGCTGAAATTCAAAAGGGGGCGTGGTCCAGACATGAGCGGCCAAAATTCAAAAGGGGGAGTGGCCCAGACATGAGTGGCTGAAATTCGAACGGGGGCGTGGGCCAAACATGAGCGGCCGAAATTCGAAGGGGGGCGTGGCCAAGGCATAAGTGGCTGAAATTCGAATGGGAGTGTGGCCCAGCCATGAGCGGCTGAAAATCAAACGGGGGCGTGGTCCAGACATGAGCAGCTGAAGAACAAACAGGGGGCAGCCAAGACATGAGAAACCGAAATTCAAATAGCAAACAATGCCTTGTTTCTGTGTGCCTGAAATTAGCAAGGAGCCCATGCTGTAACAGCGTGTCCTGCCCACTTTCAGCGAGTCGCAGTGAGAAGCAAGATTGATGTCACCAGGCACTGGCTCTCAGTGACTTTAACTGCAAGGAACTTTGCTTTTACATGGCTGATAAATTATGCATGAGAAACGCAAAGACAATAACTATCAACTGCAGTAACTGCAGTAAACTGCAGTAAACTGCAGTAAACATAAACACTTATGTTTTTTTTTTTAATAAAGGAAAAAAAATGGCCAGAAAAATCCTCCCCTGAGGAAGTAAATGGAAAATAAGATTCTAAATAACTTAAAAATGATTGAACAATAAGAATACAAGTGAATTAATGAGTGGATGGTGACCAACGGAGATGCTGACAGGGTGACATCATGTCCTGGCCACTGTTGACAGCTATGCAAAGCTGCCTCCCCCTTCACAGCCATCCTCAGTGAGCTCCAGCTAATTCTGATTAATTATAACTATGGAGAGGGGATGATATGACATTTGAATTTGTGTCTGAAAACCTGAGATATGCAAAGGTCACAGGGATGGATTGAGAAAGGAAAACAGATATTTGAAAACTCACTAGTAATTAATTACTTAAAGTAATAAAACAGTAATAGTAGTCTGTGTCCCACACAAAGCTCAATATTCACTATTGCCTCAGATAAGGGCTGTTTCCTGAATTAATAAAAGCATAAAAAACAAATGAAAAGAGAGATCATATTCTGTTGATTTAATAATTAAAAGAACCTGTCTATGGTGTTATATTTTGGGAAGCCTGCATGTTTAGTTAGACAGAACTGGCGGTAGTTTGAGTAACTACTGCTAAACACTGCCTCTCTGATTCTCTGGGGATCACGAGCCAGAAGCTAAAAAGGACAGAGGCTTTCAGTATCCGTGAGATTCCCTTCATGAGAAAAAAGGAAAAGGCGTGACAAAGGAACAGGTGATCTGACAGGCAGTGCTACCAGCCAATCACTTGTCATCCTGCATCACCAAGGCAAGTGACACTGGCGGAACTGATTTTAGACTCAAGAGAATAGGCTCAGGAATGTTTTTATGGGAAACTCACTTTGAGATCCACTTCACATAAACAGGCTGACACACACAGACACAGTACATATATTCCTATCATTGTGGGGACTGTCCATTCATTTCTATAGGCACAACCCTAACCCTAATTATGATAACCCTCACGCTTACCCAGTCCTAACCTTGACCTTTGACCTTGACTTTTGGCATTTTTGTTTTTTAATTACAGTTACGGATTTTCATCAAATTGAGTTTCCTTTGTGGGGACTGAAAAAATATCAATGTCAAAATAGCAGGTTTTTATCACATTTCAGGAATACTTGGTCCACATAATGAAATATGTACATCACATACACACACACACAAACACACACACACACACACACACTGCATTTTCATCTTTTGCAAAAAAACACTTCAAGTCAAATAATTTCTTGGTGTACCCAACCTGCCTCAAAATAGGCAAAAATGATTATAATGGTTTTTAAGACTGCAGTTTCCCTACAAACATACACACCCGCTTCCCAAGACTATCCAGCACATGGGAAAGTGAGCTTTGTCCTGAGGAGAGATCTGTGGAGGGCTGACATTCTCCATGCGGATGCCTGCCTTGCCGGGCTCGGTGTGTGTGCCATAGTGACACCATTGGTGTGACGAGCTTGGAGCCGCTGCTGCCATATGGGTGCCACAACAGTGATAGCGGCTTTCAAATACCAAAGCCCAGCCCTTGCGATCCACTCTTTACCCCAGTAACACAAATCTGTCAGCCTGCTTCCTCCTGTATACTGTCACACAGACACATGCACACGCATGCACGCACACACACACACACACACACACACACACACACTCATGTACGACTCATTGACCATGAGGCAGGCGGGAAGAATGGATATTTTCCAGATGTGTGAGAGACCATCCATCTTAATTACTCGCTCTCTGGGGCACAGAAACCTTCCACTGAGAATGTGCTCGGGGACCTGGGACGGGGGGGG
>JAODLC010000002.1:15237511-15251437 GCA_026781145.1 Hippopotamyrus pictus | reverse complement strand
GGGGGGGTGTGAGGCTGGCATATGGGGAGTGGGGGCGAGGGGGGAAGAACTGCGGTGCTGATCACCCCCTGACACGCGCAGCTTCCACTTGCACCTGTCCACGCAGTTCGGAGACACCTCTTGCCACGTTTGGCAGGACGCACTCTGACCTCGCACCACTCTGCCGCCTCGCCCAATGACTCATGGGCAGCTTGACAGCACATGTCACGGGCATGTGCTTGTCGTAAAATCAAAGACACAGTGAAATGCACGAAAGAAAGTGTGACTTAGAGTGGAACCGGATTTCATCACCCTTTTTGGATTTCATCGCGAACTTCAGCCGATTTTGCCAGTTTTTTATCTGACCTTGGGGCCCGGCTTCAGAATACAGAATATTCCCTGCTAATTCCCCCCAGGATGGATAAAAGTTCCCATTAATGTTTTTTTTTCTGAAGGCCGCAGCTTCCCATCGATCAGTCACAATGCGTTCAGAGCAGCGCATGTAAAGCGAGTCACCAAAAGGCTCATCATAGGTGATTCTCTGCATGTGTAGAAAGGTGGGGGGGTCACATCTAACCATCTCTGTTTACATGTTGCCATATATCATTTTTCAGACAGACCTAACCCCCACTCCAAGCCTAACCCTGTTTATCTGCCTGTGCCTTGTGCCAGACCCACCCAACATGCCAAACACTGGGCAGAGCCGGGCGGGGGCGCTCATATCACAGCCCCCACGCTGCTGGGGGAGCAGGGGAAAATAAACGGAAGATGGAGAATTGGGCCAGTAGAGTTTTTATGGTCTCCAGTTATGTAGGTCAGCTTTATACTTTGGAAAGAAAAATGTGCACATCTCATACAGTGATACATGTATCCCCCACGGACGCCTCAGAAATCACTCCCCTCCTCTTATTGTTTTTGCTGATATTACAGCATATGCGATCTCGCACTCACTGCACACTGTCACAAATAATAATAACAGACAAGACACTGGGCATCCTGCGATCTTGGCTGGCTTCCTCTTCACTCGTCCAATCAAAGCTCTTATACTCATATGTACCTCAGCATATATAAAGGCAATTCCATTATACCGGCACCAACACGGCTCCGAAAACTGCATAATGTTGGGATATCTGCATATTCATATTTATCTATCAAACGAATGGCTTAAATAGCTGCTCAGAGGGACAGATGTTTAGTAGGCTGGACGCAGCTTCCAGAAACGTGCCTCCTCCTACTCTCTGTACAGCTTTTACTCACAGACTGGTCACTTCAGGATGAAAGCAGCCCAGTGACGTGGCAGAACTGGAGTCTTTGTTCACCAACAACTCTGCCCTATCATATGCTCCACCCCCATCATATGCCCCTCCCATTTAGGCAGCAGATCATTCTCAGGTGCACCTGTAATGGACACGTGGATACACACACACACACACACACACACACACACACATTTATATTCATATCTTTGAGGGGACCATCCATTCATTTCTATGGGAAAAACTTTAATCCCAACAATGACGACCTTAACCCCTACCCAGCCTTAACCTTAACCATAAGTAACCAGACAAAATACAAGACTTCAGGCATTTTTAGTTTTTTGATTGCAGTGACAAATGTTAATAAAACTGAGTTTCCCCTTATGGGAACTGTGAAATGGCTGTATGTGTATAGAATACCAAATGTATGTGAGAGAAAGCAGGAGACAGTACTAACTATTTAGTTTTTTATTTAGCTGTTAATAATATGACACTTTATTGATCTCTACGGGAAACTCTTTTTGCCTGCCCATCTTGCTCTATACGGCATACATATACAGTAGGTGAGAGCAAGCTTGGCAGTGAAGAGCAGCTGATTGCAGATTGCAGTGGTGCCCATAGAACCTGGGGTTAAGAGCTTTGCCTTATGGCCCACAGCCGAAACTCTTCGGCAGAGGGTGAGTTCGAACCACGACTGTCTGGTCGCAGGCAGATTCTTAGCCCTGCAGAAATTAAATGAAGTGTGTAAAAGTAAAATGATGGCTTATACTTTTTTCAAAATCTGGGGGGCAATGTTCAATCACGGTTTTTAGGGGCATTCTGAGATTTCTTGAAGCATACAAAACACAATAACTCAGAGGTATTAGGCAAATACAGGACTTCTTATACTGTACATGCAGCGTGATTATTTGAAAATAACTGCGATGCATACTTGATAAATCTATAACAGTACCCTGTGCACCCAAAATGACTCCAAATAAGCCATAAAATAAGGACATTAAATATGGATTCCATTGTTGTGTGTGATAGTGCTTTCCTTTCCATGTTTTCTTAAACACAAAAAGTCACACAGTGATAATGAAAGTATGCTCAGGCCCAGCAGGTTAAGTGTTATGTGAGCACAGACCAGCGGGTGAGTGGGGGGGGCAATCTTGGGCATGGTACAAGGCAACTGGGCTAAGTGTGAGTACGCACTTAAACAGAATCTTCAAGTACAATACATATAAGCAAACCTTACTAATCAAATTCAGTTCATTTCTCAATAAACAGAAAGATATTTTCGGCACACTATTAATTTTATATTACAATTTTCATTACAAAAAGGGTAAAAATAATATGCAACCCCACAGTAATTTAAAACACCTGTGATCTCACACCATCTGTCAGGGCTCTGCTGTTTATTATAGGAAAAATGCAAAGTACCTGATTTAGCACAGGAGTAAATAAACTGTTCAATCTAAATGCTAGCGAGTTGCACCATGAATTATGGAAAACTCACTGCATTGCAATAGAGCTGCAGTCAAGTAAGTATATGGATACTCCCAGCAACATGTATACACTCACACACACATTCTATGTGCTGTGATGCAGGGTTCCACAAGAACAACAGCACGGTGCTGAAACTGGGACATCACAGGAAAGAGGGGAATTTGTCTCAGGTGGATGACGCCAAAATCTAAATGGACAAGGAAGAAGCGAAACCCCAGGGGAGGCAGAGAAAAGCAGGGGGCAGGCAAAGTGGGCAGGGGGGCGAACAGCAGGCAAGCGTGGTGTTTTTAAGGAGAGACTTGGTTTGGGGCTGCATGAGCCATAAGCAAGTCTGGGTGTAGCGGCCATGTTCCAGGACAGAGGGAATGGAAAGCTCTGCACCCCCCTCCCCCCCTCCCCACTGCCATGCCAGCCTCCGTGTGCCAGGACAGGGGGAATGGAAGGCTTTGCACCACCCACCCCTCCCGGCTCACTGCCATGCGAGCCCCCGTGTGCCAGGACAGGGGGAATGAAGGCTCTGCACCACCTGCATGGCTCACTGCCATGACAGCCCCCATGTACCAGGACAGGGGGAATGGAAGGTGCTGCACTGAACCCCCCAGCTCACTGCCATGCCAGCCCCAGTGTGCCAGGACAGGGTGAATGGAAGGTTCTGGACTGCCCACCCCAGCTCACTGCCATGCCAGCCCCTGTGTACCAGGACAGGGGGAATGGAAGACTCTGCACCGCCTGCTCCCCACTCCGGCTCAGGATAGGGTGAATGGAAGGTGACGGGCCTCCCACCGGCTCACTGCTGCAATCTACCCGGCTCACTGCCGTGCCAATGTCCATTTGCCAGGACAAAGTAATGGAAGGCACTGTGCCTCCTCCAATCCCGCAGGTGTATGTTTTTGTAAAGCCCACCCAAAAAGACCCTAAGTCTAAGAGCTGCCTGGACTCCACCTGCCTGGAAAGGCTCCCAAACGGTCCCTGGGAGGTACAGTGAGGACAGGATAGGCTTCGTCCACCTGGGCTCCCTGATTTGGTACACAGATGCAATCCCCTCCCCCTCCAGCCCCCCCCCCCAGGAGAAACTCTGCTCCACAGCCAGAGATACGGGGAAATTCGCGATCCCCTCATTTGCTTCATTCCTGACGGGCTGTAAGGTGACTCTACAGGTGCTTCTCACTGCAGGGGTCAGAGAGGTATTCAAAACACTGCCAGTCTGTTTAGGGAGCCGCTCCACTCACCAGTGAAGAGCGGTTAAACAAACACATTAAGATCGGCGTGCCACGCTGGAGCACAGCCGGCCTCCGCACAGCACTGTAAACACTGAAGCCCTGGCCTGCCGCGCTGTCCCCTAAGCAAATCAGCTCATTTGCACAGATCGTTTCACAAGGCATCAGGTGTGGCTCATTCGGCAAGGCCTTGGGTCACACGGACAAGGGAAATAAAAAACAAACGCCACAAATGAATCATGAAAAAAGGACTTTAATACATGAAGGCTTTAACACACTTGGAGCATGAAAGCTGACATACTTAGCTAAGTTCTATCGGCTGCACCCATAGAATCTTTCAGATGTATACGCACTGTGGTAACTACCCTGCTAGACTGGGTGCAGAATCACCAAGGGGTCAGTTTGCCCCTTATCCCCTTCTGTGAGCCCCAAAACTAGAGAACAGGGCCCTCCTTTGTTGATTTTTGCCCCACATGCTGCAGTGAGATAAGGTGATTTTCTTTATAATAAACAGTACAGTTTCAAATGTGCTGACTCAGAGGTTGCTCAGCCGAGGTTATTTAGCCAAGCATGGAATCTACTGTAACATACATAAAAATACAAGGATTCCTGGGATTACCGCAAATTACTATTACCTATTTACACATTTCCCAGAGAGTTTGCACCCGCAGCAATGGCTTCCAGTTGAGACTTCTGACAAAGAGGCATCCTTCACTGATCCAGTCACGTTAATTTTCCACCTCTGTCTCCAGTGGGAATTCAAATTACCCCTGCCTGTAAGCTCCCAGGGGTAGGTGCTAATGGAAGATCACTACTTTTGGGGGGAGCTGACAAACAGAAAAAAAAGCAATAAAATGTTTACACCAAAAATTGAGTTCCAAAGAACATTCTGCTGGCAGAACAAAGAAACTGACATTGGCTAGGCTGGGGTACTCAGCAGGAAGAGCTGAGAGACGGTTCCTCACCAGAAAACACCACGCACCCGTAGTGCAAAAAGCTCCTGAGTTGCTATGTTCCATCACGCTGGCATTTTCTGCATGTTTGATTCCAGCTGAAGGCTGTTTTATCCCCCCCCAAACATGCACATCTGAACAAACCCTTTTCACAACCATCTTAATATGACCAGTGCTTCCCCAAGCTGACCTTCCCTTATCCCAACTGACATTGCTGTATCCGTGGCCAGCCCCATCTGCATGCTGACCTCACTGTGCTCAGACCCCTCCATCCGCCACCCCCATCCCTGAGCTAACATCTCCAGCAGACATAAGCGGAACTTTCCATGTGAGAGACATTTCCTGAAAGTGTAAATTTTAAATGAATGAAACAGGAGGGAAAGCACAGCGCAGGACAACAGTTGTGATTATTCTGTATCGCAGGCGGCTCTGCTGTGTGTTATTTCTGGCCATGCGCCCACAAAGAGAGCAGCAATTACCCTACCTGAAGTCATCTTGTGTGTGTGCTAGTCATCCATCCATCCATCCATTTTCCAACCCGCTTATCCTACTGGGTCGCGGGGGCTCCGGAGCCTATCCCGGAAGCAACGGGCACGAGGCAGGGAACAACCCTGGACGGGGGGCCAGCCCATCGCAGGGCACACTCACACACGCATACCTATGGGCAATTTAGGAACTCCAATTAGCCTCAGCATATCTTTGGACTGTGGGGGGAAACCGGAGTACCCGGAGAAAACCCCACGACGACAACATGCAAACTCCACACACATGTGACCCAGGCGGAGACTCGAACCCACGTCACTGTGTGAGGCAACAGTGCTAACCACTGCACCACCATGCCGCCCCTTTGTGAGCTAATCAAAGCACTAAAATTTAAATGACAGAGCCATTTGTGCTGGAATCTCAAAAAGTAAAATAGTGAAGGAATAAGGGCAGCCAGAGAGAGCAGGGTCTCGGAGACTGTTATAGAGGGTTACCGTGTCACCAGGCTCATAAGGGACAGCCCAGTGTCATCCAGCATTCTGCAGCAGAAGCCAGAGCCAAGGATGGACCTGCCCTCTCAGCTGCCCACAGAAAAGAGACAAACCTGAAAGCTCAGGAGACACCAAACGACAACCGCCCACAAACGATGGTCCCCACCAGGTCTGGAGTTGCAGGCATGTGGATGCAAACTCAAACCTCACCCCTCTGCCCAGTCGCTCACATATGCCCACCTCCCCACTACCATTTCCCACCCTTCCCAGCCAGGCAGCCTCAAAAGTGTCCAATCTCTATGTTGTTTCATTGAAAAACAGGAAAACCAGCAGGATTCATCCCCAGATAATAATTTAGAAGTAAATAATGATCCGAGTCGTTCTGAGGTCTGGTCCCCCCCTGTCCATTCGGCACGCAGTGGGGCAGTGCTGCTCCCATAAGTCTGTTAGGGACCGACTTCAAACAGACTTCCAAATGACGGCAGCGGTCAGGCCAGCTTGCAGAGGCTCGTAGATATGCCAGAATTCTTCCTTTCAACCTTGCTTCACTACTTATTTATTTCTCCAAGGTAGTTAAGTAAGGAGGGTTCTAATCCAGAGCTAAAACATGCAAATAATAATGGACAGAAACACTGTGTCCTTGGCTTGGCAGTGCACTAGATGAGGGAGGACCAAATCGTGGCTTGTGGTGATCATGTGACCTGTGCGTGACAGTGTGTGACAGAGAGCAATCCATGTCAGTAGGGGGCAATGATGGGCCACGGCACATGGTCTGGGCCAAGGTGATGTTTTGTTGGAAATCTCAGGGCCTGTTTCAAAAACGAAATGCTAAAGAGTAGTTGGACTTGCAGGGAGACCAGGCTGTACGCTCATCCTAAACAGTCACATCAATTAACAATGACATTTACATGAATCGATAGCTTTGGGAAAGCAGGCCTTGAGCAACAATTCCGCCGACCGGCCTCGCTAGCTGCCAGGGAGTGACTGGCTGGCGGCAGCGGACAGGGATATTAGATTAGAGCGAGCCAGAGAGAGCCACACAGAGCCATGTCCCTGGGGACGATGGCGTAACAAATTCTGGGAGAGGAACACTCATCTGTAATTGACCCAGACTCATCTCACGGGGCTTCTGTTAGCATTCCTGGAGCAAGCAGCATGCTAGCACATACCTGGTTGCACGGAGCCACCCACACCCCCTAAGGGCCATCCGGAGTAGTTTTTAATTGCCGTTGTCCTGGTCATTGACACAGCATCAGCAAATGGGAGCTTAGTACGTTAGCACTAAGGGAACTGGTATGGGGGTGGGGGTAATGGGAGAGAGGGGGGGCTGCAACAGGGCTTTAATGAGAGAGAGCGACAATGATTTATTCCCACTGAATACTATGCCCTGATCGATGGGCTGAGCCATGCCTGTTTAGAGATGTGCTGTGGGTGTTCACCCTGGAGGCAGGAGCACACATGCAGACAAAGAAGCTGAGAGTCCCCCGATCGCCTCTCGGACTACAGGAAGTAGCCGGGGTGACTAGTGGAATCCCACAGGAACACCGAGATGACACAGGCAGGATGGCACCTCTGCAAAGTGAAACAGCGCCGTCACACACGGCTAGCAGGCACACAAGGCAGCGGGAAGTGGATGTACTCTGCACTAACCCCCCCCCCCCCGTCCTCACAGAGGAGCACACCGCTAGCTATGCAATTTTTCATCTGTATTCCATTTGTCATTTTCTTCACCCCCTCCCTCACCTTCTCCCCATTGCCCCACCCCCGCCATTCTCCATCTCTCCCCTCACAAGGAGGAGTGCTGATTTGGGAGAAGTCAGGAAGTCTACCTACAGGATTATCCTGCATTACACCCTTAATCCCCCTGTCCATGTCCGTACAGAGAGAGAATATTTAAATGATAACGCCGCACTCACGGTCGGCCCGATAACACACGGGCTCCTCCAAGCGTGTAGCGCGCACACAGAGTCACCAGGAGAGGAAGAGGAGAAGAGGCCCGTCTGGGACACAAAGCCCCAAATTAATCCAGCCTCTTCCCCGAGCCAGGAGACGCTCTGGGAGGCGGGCCAATGGCAGACGGGGTGCACATGCATGCACAAACACACCCCCCCAATGCACATGAACACAGGTGGTGTATGTGTATGCTATCTGCATGGCACGGCTGTGCAGGAACATAAAGTGCAGACAGCCGGCAAGGCGATTTGCTGGGGGGGGGGGGGTGGTTGCACAGTAGGCCAGATTGGGCCAGAGTGACCTTCCTCTGGTTGGGGGAGGGGGATGTGGGCTGCCATCCTCGTGCAAATGCTGTGGGCTCGAGGTCCTGCTGATCTACTTAAAATTCATAGGCTCCAGATCATAGTCAATGTCAGGGTCTCACACACACACACACAGGTACACACATGAACACACACATACACATAAGCAAATACACACAGTTTTAAGCACCTCTCTCTCTCCATATCCCACTAGAAGTCGAGCTCAGTTCCTGCTGAATTACTCATAGGCTACATGCTCTCATCAAGTGCAGATATTAGTCTCACCCCCCACACACATGGGAGTGACAGCCCAATACCAAGGAAGTCATGGCCCTACGCTGAAGGAATCAAGGAAGTCCAAGGGAGTTATAGCCCGGTATCAAGGAAGTGGCAGCCTGGTATCAAGGAAGTGACAGCCTGGTATCAAGGAAGTCTAAGGGAGTTACAGCTCGGTATCAAGAAAGTGACAGCCTGGTATCAAGGAAGTCCAAGGGAGTCATAGCCCGGTATCAAAGGAGTCATGGCCCGGTATCAAGGGAGTCACAGCCCAGTATCAAGGAAGTCCAAGGGAGTTACAACCCTTTAACAAGGAAGTCACAGCCCGGTATCAAGGAAGTCCAAGGGAGTTACAGCCTGGTATCAAAGAAGTCACAGCCCGGAATCAAGGAAGTCCAAGGGAGTTACAGCCCGGTATCAAGGAAGTACAAGGGAGTTACAGCCAGGTATCAAGGAAGTGACAGCCCAGTTTCAAGGAAGTGACAGCCTGGTATCAAGGAAGTCATAGCCCTACACCAAAGGAATCACAGCCCAGTATCAAGGAAGTCACAGCCCTACACCAAAGGAATCACAGCCCAGAATCAAGGAAGTCCAAAGGAATCACAGCCCAGTATCAAAGGAAGTCACAGTCCTACACCAAAGAAGTCATAGCCCAGTATCAAGGAAGTCACAAGCTCTACACCAAAGGAATCACAGCCCAGTATCAAGGAAGTTACAGCCCTACACCAAAGAAGTCACAGCCCAGTATCAAGGAAGTCACAGTCCTATACCAAAGGAGTCACAGCACAGTATCAAGGAAGTGCAAGGGAGTCATAGCCCCATGCAGAGGGAGTCACAGCCCAGGATCAAAGGAGATACAGTCGGGTACCAAGGGAGTCATGGCTCTGCGCTGCAGGAGTCACAGCCCCATGCCAAGGGAGTTATAGGCTAATATCAAGGAAGTCACGACCCCATGCAGAGGGAGATCCCTAACAGACCACTTCCAAGGCAGGGGCAAAATGATGACAACCCCCCCCAAACCCCTGACAACTGCGAGCAGCATCTCTTGCTCACATGTTGACTCACTGGAAGGTCCCTCCTCCAATACCGCATAACTGTTTGCCACAGTGTTCTTATTCTGCTTCTAATCCAGGTGACAGGAATGGTGCTGAAAGCTTTCCTTCCTACTAATACACCCAGTTCTCCTCAGCATGTGTGTGTAACGGATGCACCCCACTGCCCGGCACCCATCGGCTGTGATGCACATACTGCCCCCGCTTTACAATGAGCCATTCACATGCGGGGGTCGCACCGCACTGTCAAGGTCACATCTCCACCCAACACTTCCCCCCATCCAGGTACCCAGGCCACCATCCCCCCATTGACCAGCTGATCCCTAGTACCAGCCCCCCACGGCCTAGTTTACATTTGCCTGGAAAGAGCTGGGAAAAAGGCAGCGGTGTGGTTTTGGTGAATCCTGTGGCCTGTCGCTCAGGAACAGCTTTTCAAGGCAAAGGTGGGGGGTAGGGATAGGTATTGGAACAGATGCCCCGATTCAATTTGGATTCACAAGCTAGCAATTTGATTCAATCTGATTCGATTCAATCTCAGTTCTATATCAATTTGACAGGATTGAGATGCAAAATACTATACAACTGCTTTCCTTATCTGGAGAGATATTTAAAGAGCTTTATATGAAACACAAATTTACAAATGCAGTTACTGGAAACAAATTGTGAAAACCACTAAAGTCAAAGGCTTGTATACCAAAATCTTTTTAACATTTGAGGAACACATAGGTATAGGTCCTTGAAACACAACCAACCTTTCTTTCAAAGTGCATAAAATTACTTTTTACTTTAAATGAAAGATATGTTCCAAAATATAAATTAAAATAATTTTATTTGAGGAACAAACAGGTTTAGGGCGGGGAATTGGCCCTGAACTCACAATTTGATTTGATTTGGATTTGTAAGTGTCCAATTGGAATCAATTTCATTCTTATTCAGTTTACATTTCAAGCAAATTCATTAAGGTGTGATCAAACCATATGGTAAAACAACAAGAGGCACAGCACTGTAGCCTTAACAATGCAAAACAAAGCAACGTAATTACGTTACATGATGAAAACAAGATAACAAAAAACAATATATAATATTAAGCATGAAACTTATTCTTGAACGTACCCATGAATAACCAAAATTCTTGTACCCAGTCAGAAATATAATAAATTATACCTTTATACTTTCAGTTGCTTTCATTTGCTTCAGTGTTACCCACAACATTTGAAAAAAACAGATAATTGATAGCAGGTCACATTCAATAATATCCATTTTCTTTTCATTTGATTTTATTTAGTTTAATTTATTTTACTTTTACAGTATATGACGTTACTTTGAGTCAGTGTAAGCAGTGTACTATATATGACTGGTATGAGAATAACGCTGTACTCGACCTGAAATTGTTTGTATTCACATGTTCGGTGAGAGATAAAGTTGAACCATCTATACGATAAGAAGGCCGATACAAGTTAAAAAAAATGCAATTACTTTCAAATTCACACGGAAAAGACATGAATTAACTAGATTGATCTTGGGCTTTTGTGAATCAATATCAAATCATGATTAATCACCAAATCAGTATTTTTCCCCACCCCTAGTGAGGCACATTCACCAAAACAGACACATATTACAGAGCGCTATTCTATGCAGACATGCAGCAGCACACATGCACATCCATGCATACAGTGACGTGCACAGACTCAAACGGACCCTTCTAATCCCACAACAGTGCACGCAACATAAGCCAATCAAACATACAAATATCATATAACTCATCTAAATATCACATAAACAAGCCCAGACACAATTCAGTCTTTTATTAATGAAGTTATCAGTTTGTATTAAATTAATGGTAGGTAATTTTTTCATGATTGTTAATCACTGCATTCTTAATGCTACTCCGAAATGTGTCCCCCACCCCTCCCACAAGCTCACAAAATGAAGCACATGACCAACCCGTCTATGCTTTTTCTAAAGCTTGATTTTAAAATTACTTTAAAGAGAAGTAAGAATGCATATAGCTCAGGATTTTACTACAGAAAAATAAATACAAGAAGAAAAAACTAACAAAATAAATGAAAAATATGGCTTGCTTGTCTAATTAATCCAATTTAATTATAGCTTTTTATGTGCACACACACACATATATATATATACACACTTATAGTACAGCCTCACACACGCACACATACAGTGTATATATATATATATATATATATATATATATATATATATACACACATACAGTATAGTACATACTCACACACACATACACACACATTCTGTGTTATTCTGTATGTAACTTTTGAACAATCCAGCAATTATACCTGACTCCTGAAACATGGCTTTTCTAGTGGCCTCAAGACAGGTCACAAAAAAGGAACCTAGGTTTGACATTGTTGAGCAGGAAGGACAGTGAGAGACAGATTAAAAAGAGAGACATACTAAAAGGAACAGCAAAGGGCAGAGAAGGGAGAAAAACAGAGACGACTTCAGGAAGAAAACAAAGGATGAGGCAACAGCGGTAAAGACAATCCCTGGGTGCCATCAGGCAGACAGGGCACTGGTGAAGTTTCAGTTCTAGGAAGGAGGGCAGAAGAAAAGAAGCAGGAGAGCTTCTCCACTGAAGAAAGACGAGGAGGAGAGTGAGGACAAGTGGATGGTGGGGTGATGAACATGCAACATGCAAGCGCTACATGCCGCCAAAATGGCAGAGTGAGTAGCCAGTGAGGTGAGGTGGCGG
The DNA here is from genome assembly GCA_026781145.1 of Hippopotamyrus pictus. Taxonomy (NCBI): domain Eukaryota; kingdom Metazoa; phylum Chordata; class Actinopteri; order Osteoglossiformes; family Mormyridae; genus Hippopotamyrus; species Hippopotamyrus pictus. Next base: position 15,239,256 of record JAODLC010000002.1, on the reverse strand, counting down.
CTGAGAGAAATGAATCTGAGCCCTTATTATACCACTGTTATCCACTGTCAAACACCCGTAACCAGCGAGGCAAGGCAGCGGCTCAGAAAAAGGAGTCTGAATGCGGACAAGGCGAACGAGGCACGGCGGTGTTAACATACACACGCACTGTTATCCACCTTCAATCGCGACATTGAAAAATAAATAAATTCAAACGTCCCATACTTTTGGTTTTGTTACAGACACAGAGACAGAAAAACCTGCATACTCGCTATCATCTCCCTTCGGTTTCAAGAGCAGAAAGAGAGATGCCTGGAGGGGGCATGAGAGGCCAGCTGCACCTCCTTTCCACCTCTACTGCAGACCCCCCCCTCTAGATACGGTGACAACCCCCCCCCCACCTGCTAATAGGTGAGTTTAGCACATTACGAGTGCTGGGCTCCTCATGATCTTAGACGCACTCTTGTGCCATTTGAGGAATCCCACAATGTCATTATGCTGTGTGTGTGTGTAATACCAGCATGACCAGTAGGATGAAAGCAGTCCTTCTCAGGCATAACCGGGGTTCCTAATGGCCAGTAGGTGAGGTTGAGGTTAGGCCCAGCGCACCACTCATAACCTACTGCAGGACAGACCTGCTGAATGGATGAACCTGGGCTCTGGAGTGGAAAACTCTGGGGAGCCAAATTCATCTTGCTCTGACCTTGTGCTTGAAGGACAAAAAAACATAATCTGCATACGACCGTTAGGGGAAACAAACGCTTTCATGATGATTGAAGACGTGCTGCCCACATGGCAGAGCAACCAATGCATTAATGCAGGGATCAGTTCGCTTTCCAAGTGTAACACCCCTGGGCAGGTACCCTGGGCAGCTCAGGAACCTGGAACCGTCCACCCCAGAACGTGGGGAGTCTGGCTCAAGTAAAGGGCCCATTTCATTCATCACTCTTACGCACTAAAATATATAATCATTTGCTGCAGCGGAGCCCATGTGCACGTCTCCCTAACATCACTCAGGATAATTCACCCTGATCTCCAGCTACACGCTGACCTCCAGCTTTAATAGCTCTCACATCTCTGAGCAGCAGAGATTAAAAAAAAAAACTCAGTAAACACATTAATTGCATTAATCACAGTGATAGAATGTATGCAGGAGCCTAATGTCTAACGAGGTCTGGTCATTATCTTAAATCAATTCATGCTGTAATTCTTTATGTAATGGAAAAACATGTTGCGATTATCAATTATCAATAGTAGCACTTATTTGCCAATTTTACTCCATTTAAAGACCAATGTTAAAGAGATTAAACTTTCCAGTACTAGTGTACCTGCAGTAAGAACAGGTTAATGTGCAGAAAGTCTTGTCTTTTCTCCAACCAGACTCCTTCACAGTAGTAATAGTACCACAACAGCCCAGCAGGGGGTGCTGTTGCCTGGTCAAGAGGGTGGTGTTGCAACGAGCAGGCCGATTGTACCTCGCAGAGCTGGAGAGTAGCTGGGGACACTGCAGCAGAACTATCACCAAATAATCCTAAATTATACACATTTCACACAGTGTGCATTTCCATTTCTGCATATGTAATTGTGATGTTAGATTAACAAGGTACGGGCTGTTCAGGACAGCTCATTCTGCCATATAACCATTACAAATGCTAAGATGGTCAGATCACTTGCCTGCTTTTTGTGACGGTTGTTACCTGGCTAGCAAGCCTGTCAGGGAGGATGGACTTGCAGTGTCTCAAGGGCTAAGGAATGGACCCCCCCCA
>JAODLC010000002.1:15218096-15233659 GCA_026781145.1 Hippopotamyrus pictus | reverse complement strand
ATGACCCTGGACTCACATTCGCTTCCATATTTTCTAGGCCAGAACCCAGAGCACTCTCCAGGTCCATGGGTTTATATTTAGCATATCAGCTTGGTGTCCAGAATGGAGAGTGTTGACAGCAAGCAGAGAGGCAGAATTTGTCTGCTAGCACGTGGCATCGGCTTGCTTTCTCTTCTCTGGGCGCCGGTGGCAGACTTGGCAGGGAGATGGCAGCCTCTCATGATTTTCCGGTGTTTGTCCAGACCCGGTCGGACATTCCCGCCTTTTCAGTGTGAGCCGGGGGATCGTCAGAGCCGGAAGATACGGGAGAGCTGCTCCTGGGCTGACAGGACAGGTGCCAAAAAGCCATGAGACTAACGCCCTCTCCAGCATGCCATCATTTCCCATGAAACGGGACACGCTGAAGCGTTTTTACGTTACAGTTCTCTGTGGTGAATGGCCTGGAAAGAAAAATTGGAAGAGGACTTGAGAGGATGGGAGGACCATAGAGAGCCATCAGGAAAGGCCACTGAAGGGGAGGAAAGGAAGAGCTGTACAGGAAACTCAACTACTGGTGCTGGTTAGTCTATAACAGAAAAGTATGAACTGCTTAGCTGTTTCCCATTGTAAGTGACGGTGACGATAGGTAAGCCGAAAGTGGGGGAACCACAGGTTCAGTTTGACTATTAGTCACCCGGTTAAAGCTTAAGATCAGACTGGTTAATCTTTTGTGTGAAACCCCCCAGAGAGAAGGACAGGAAAGTCAGTCATTCTGCAAAAGAGGATCACAGGGATAAAGAAGACTGCAAGCGGGAGAGAAAACTTGGGATGGTGAAGTCTGTGGCATAAGAGGGATGCTGGTAACTGGACATTAATGTAGTCGATGGTTGGTACTTGAATGTTTTTGGTTTTTTGCCATACAGCAAACAAGATTAAACCTGGTATCCATGAGAGGAAGCTGGAAATGATTGCGGCATGATGGGGGTGACCACGCTTAGAGGGAGCTTTTGAGAAAGAGTGACGTCTACTGGTCGGTCAAGTGCAATGGCTTTGATGGCAGGGATTGGAGGAGGAGGCGGGGATAATTGCCAGGGGTTCTGGAAGGGTCTTTGGAAATTAGCTCCTCGCCAACTAAGCCGTGCTGATCAGCCAAGCGATCAGCAGGCAGCCCACCTGTCACTCCACCCACTACCCCAGGGGGAATCACAACCGCCGGGCGAGACGGTGGATGATCAAACAGCCGTTTACATCCATCTGGAGCTTGACCGCTCTTGCTGTTCCCTCTAGGAGGCAGCACAAAATTGGCCAAGCTCAATCAACATAATGGCAAGATATTTTGGTTTCACCACATTGAGAAGAATGGTGGAAATGGGAGGGTATAGTCAGACAAACAATGCAAATAAAGTCTGAAAGGCCATAGGGGTCCAGACTAGTCCAAAGTTTAACCCAGCATAGAATAGTTACATTCTGAATTCCTGTTAGGTTAAGTCAGGCAACACCTGATAGCATGCAGGAACAGCATAACCTGCACCCCCCTCAAGAGATCAGAGACACCTGGGGGGCTCGTGCCTGAAGGAGCAAGCTTCACCCTAATTAATCCATGGTAACTCACAAGGGTTGGGCACCAAATCCCACAGATTTCTCCTACCACACCAGAACACAAAATGTGTGAAGCAGGATGAGGAGCCTGATGGAGAGGAACATGCAAGGCTATCAAGCTGCAGTCAGTTTCAGTGAATCAAATGTGTGGGGAGAAACCTCGCCTCCTCCATTACCCCCTATGCCATGGCCAGATAGTAGAGCACCGATCGGCTGCAGCCCCCCCACCATCTAATCGCCAGAGTCTAACCACCCCAGGAGTGATTAACTGCCAACAGCTAATTAGATATTTAGTAATTAGCATCAGATTCATGATGCAGGATTTTGCATGATGATGTGCAGCTGCAGGATTGAACATAAGAGAATTATTATTAAGAAAAAGAAAATATATGAAAGAAAATCTTAACAAACACACTAACAACCAGCTTCCAACTGCCTATCAGGTGTAGAGTCGAGCTCAGGTCACCCTGCAAAGAATGCCAGCGGTCACTATAAAGACACCAATTCTCTTAACTGTGGGTGAAAATTCAGTTTTAGAAATATTATACCATACTACACAGAAGTCTTAGGCGGTCAAAGGAAATGTTTAAAGCTATTTATCTGGACAGTAGGTGTATATTGCTCAAAACAAAAACACAACTCAACATTAGAACATATGTGAATTAACAGTAACAATAAAAACTAACCGGATTTTATTATGTTCTCGTAAGTTACTGATATCTTCTTGGATGACTTGAAGAACACTGCTTCAGTTCCAAAACCTCCATTGAGCGGCACCTCAACCACTCCATGTATTCAATACACCACCAGCCCACTTAATTAATTAAACTAATTTTAAAAAGTCAGTGAGATACTGATTAGCTATACAAGGTGTGCTAGTGGTCAAGTTAAAAGATACATGGCTGTAACACATGATTCCTGCAAATACTGGGGTGAACCTAGGAACGGCTTTGAAGCTACCATATTTACAAATATAACATCATAGTTTTAAAACACAAAGATCATTTAACGCAGATCAACACTGCACAAAACAACAGATACAAAATGTGTGGTTTTGTCACACATACATTTGTACATGTTTGTTTCTTTGAAATCACCCTCTTCATTCAGTTGTATTTCACCATTAAACAGGAGGTCCCATGGAGAGGCTTGGCATCTACTTCTCATCAATTTAAAGCAGCCCCTGCTCAGAGAAAGCAGGTCCACAATAGATCCATGTGGCAGCAACTGGGAGAGTGCCCTGAGGAATGGGCAGATACTTCCAGATCAATGGCCAATTAGCCAACTGACCTCGCTCTCTAATTGCTAGGGAAGGCTATGAAGCAAGGGAGCCTCATTCCTCAGAACAGAGGAATTGCATCAGAAATGCCAGGCGATAATCACTATTGTACTTTGACTTTATCACATGAGCATCTTTTCATTATTCACAATTGTAAATAAAACAAACAAACCAAAACAAAAGCCAGGTCCCTAAAAATATGTCACATCTCCAATGGCTGAAAGACATCATGATGCCAAGCCAGCATTGCCCCCCCCCCAACCTCTGCTGGGTGCCTACAAAAATAATTTTAAATGTACCTGGTTTGCACCTACGTCAGTAAACCAAAGGGCCAGTCTTTATTTGTATCACAAAACTGAGGATTAAAACTTACCTACAGAGCAAACTTTTCCGTTCGCTCTGTCTTAAACCATTCCTAATCATTATATTGTGAACCCTTTTCCAGCATTTCTGGCCCTGCGTATTTAACTGAGTGGTCTTAGTTTAGGCTAACTACTGGGCCAGACTTTAGCGACTGCAAATAATTAATTACATTTTTCTGATTAGTTAATAGTAGCCATAACTGACAAATAAAATGTTACCATAAATCCAAATAAAAGAATGAAGTTGTTGCTGTTCACACCTTTATTTAGAAAAAAAGGGACAGCACACTTCATAAGTTGTGGTACCTTTTTAGTGACTTGGTCTGTTGCCCCCATCACTACATTACTATAGTTAGTAAGCATAGCCATGAGTCTGAAATCGCTTACTTCAGTACTTAAAAATATTTTGCATAACTGAACTTGTATACTCAAATAGGAAGTTTAAGGATTGAAGCATGCGATTTGAGACTCACAGCAGGTTATATTAAAGAAAAGTAAGGAGAGTAAGGGGGGTGAGTAAGGGGGGTGGACTGTACAGGAGCGGACTTACCATAAGGCGGGGGTAAGGAGCAGACTTGCTATAAGGCGGGGGTAAGGAGTGGACTTACCCCAGGCCCACATTCAGCCCAGTCCCACCCTCTGGAAATGGTTGTCTATCTGCTTCAGCCAGATGTTACATGGGTGTCCGCTTGGCTTGGTCCAGCTGCTCGGGTCCTCAGCAATGAGGATCCTGCAAGCCGGATCACCTTCAGAGAAATGCGCCACATGGCAGTAGTGCCATAACGGACGCTCCCTCACAATTCGGGTAATGTGCCTCATTCAGGACTCCTATAGCAACCGCTCGTTCCACACAAAGTCAAATCAGTGGTACTCAAAGATTCACCGATGAGACACAGAAGAAGTCCAGTCTCACTGGTTAGTGTCCATGTCTCACATCCTTATAGCAAGAAAGGGAGCACCAGGACTCTAAAGGCTTGGACCTTCGTCCTCTTGCAAAAATACTGGGAGTGCTGTACACATCTTTCCAGCGACCTCATGACCCCCCATGCTCTCCCAATCCGTCAACTGACTTCATAGGAAGAGTCATCAGAGACATGGATGTTGGTGGTAGGTGAACCTCTCATTGTGGCCGACATTCTCTCTGCAGACAGACATACTACTGAATGCTGTGCCCAAGAGGTCATTAAAGGCCTGGATTTTGGTTTTTATCCAGGACACATGCAAACCGAGACACTCAGACTCCTCGCTTAGTCTCTCGAGTCATGGATCATTGCAATGCTTAACTACAGACACCGCCATATGCCCACTCCAACTCTAGACTTCTCTCAACCCGCTTGTACCATGGATACCACACATTTGGTCTTACTTGTTGTACTTGAAGACACAATTTTTTTAAAACAGAAAAAGCATTTATTACAGTGTTATTGCAATATGGTACACTGTTGCTTTTTCTGAAAGCAAAACCCCAGATAGCAAACAGACACTGCTTCGTATGTGTCGGAGGTAGCAGTATCTTTGGTCCAGTTCTACAACGTGGACATGGTTCTTAATCTACTTGCACATTCAGCGGATCTGAACCTGAATCTACCCGGATCCAATCAAAATCAATGGTTATGTCCAAATTCAGGGGCTGCATCCTTCTAAGGCAGCATTCGAAGACCAAATGCGTCACAGCGGAGCGACAAGGCTGTCCCATTTCAAAGGCTCCTTGAATTGTGCTCTAGAAATATGTCCTTCTTTTGCCAAGTTGTGGAGGATGCACCCGAGGGATCCTTCACAGTGCAACATATAAGATTCACTGTGCAGATCTAAAGTGGTTGTGTTCTGGTTAGGCCAGGGCTGGGCAATCATATCCGCAAAGGGCCAGTGTATATACAGGTTTTTGGGATAACCTGTAGGTCAGCTGTTCAAACCCAGGTGTGAGGACTCTTCTGCCAATCAGCCCTCTAATTAGTAATCTAATTAGGGAGTTGCAGCGAAAACCTGCATACACACCGGCCCTTTGCGGATAAGATTGCCCACCCCTGGGTTAGGCGATAGAAGCGGCACTTGCAGGAGCGTGACTCAAGGGGGGAAATAGCTGGTTATACCTATAGGAAATAATCCAAGGGCTAGACTGTCGCACTTGACAACGCTTTGTTTTCAACCTCTGAAGAACGTAGCCTATAAACGCTACTCCTTCATAGACCAAAGCCTTTGAAGGATGCAGCCCCTGAATTTCGATACAGCCATAGTCATACATTTCAAATCCCATGAAAAGACAACTAGACAATGGGAACAAAGCTATGAACAAGACTAAAAATATAAACAACACAATTAAACCAAAAAAAAAACAACAACACTGTTACGCTTAATTGGCTCAGAAATGGGGAAACAGTTTCCCTAAATTTTAGCTCTGAAAGTGATGATGATTGGTGCTTCTTGAAAGTATAAGACTTAATTAGCAAGGATCTGACAGGGATGTTAAAAGAAGTAGTTACTGAAATCAATTTCAAAACATTTCATAACACATTTAAGAAATAAAGAAATTTAAAGAAATACTATTTTAACCCATTCACTAAGTTACATGTTAAACTGCTCATCTGGGGAAACTTATTGCTAAATTGTGTCAATAACTTTGATGGACTGAATAACGGCTCTCCTGAGCTTTTCAGCTTGGCGCTCATATTTGAAAATGACAGCTTGCTCAGGGAGTTTGGGCTGAACTTGCGTTACTCTGAAAGGTGAGCGTGAAGCCTGCTTATTGTAGTGTACTCGAGTTGTACCCAATGCGGGGGGGCAAAACGGATCTGACTGTAAACAAAATCGGTGATAGCAGTGGCCAATAATGTAATTACATGCACTTCAAATAAGAAATAATTTACATCTATAATAATACATTAATAAATCATATCAAGGGTCAAATCCTGGTCCTTCTGATGTGATTATCTGCATGTGCATAACAGGCAATGTTGATATTATATATCCAGGAATGAATGGGCAACATTCATGGTGCATATTCTGCACAGTGACAGAGAGCAGGAGCAGGACACTCTGCAGACCTCCAGACACCTTTGCCTCTGCCATGCTGTCCAGTGCTGTCCTCAGCCTCTTAGCAAGAGGAGCTGTGTAGCCATCTAACCATCTAAATGGCTTCCTGTCAAAACACTGGATATTTGACCCACTGCCCCTCCCCACCCCCACCCTACATTTTGAAAATGACTTGACTGCACAGGCCCTGAGGACCGCCTGAAATAGAAATCATCTCCGCGGCTCTATTCCTCAAGCGCCAGGCGTCGGGGGAGTTACCGAGTGAATACCGGAGAGCAGGACAGGCGAATGTGGCACAAAGGGTGCAGTCTCAATGGAACCCGCCAAACCCAAACGATGCTAATGTGCAGTACCATGGACAGGAAACACAACCAGCCTCCCGGCAGAGCCCCAATGAATAATGACAAAGACCAGGTTTTGTACTGACGTGCTGCTTCTAGTGGGCGAAGGGAGTGTGGGAGTGTGACTGAGGTAAGCAATTCTGGACATGTACATCAGTCTGGGACAGGATTGATAAACACGGTCCTTCGGGTGGGGGTGAGGGAGGAGGGCTTCCTGTGGTTGCCTGTCTCTGCCTATCAAAGGTCCAGCCTATGGAGCAGCAAGCATGGAGTGGCCCGCGGCTCAGGGGATCAGCCGGGGCAGGAGGGAGAGCGAGACTACCATCCCCCTCCAGCAGACCTTCTGCTCACAGCCGGAGAGCCGAACGCTACTCGGGAAGGCTGGGATGGAGCGGCTTGCATCCCATAATGCAATTAGGGGACCTGCTGTATGTGCACATAGTGCCAGGACTCACCCCATCTGATAGCCCTTAATTAAACGCCGATGTGAATGTGATGTGAGTGTGCCGGAGATAATCCTGCACACGTCATGACCCTTAGTGCAGTGTAACAGCAGTGAGATCCCGCACACGTCACGGCCCTTAGTGAAGTGTAACAGCAGTGAGATCCCGCACATGCCACGGCCCTCAGTGCAGTGTAACAGCAGTGAGCCCAGGCTTTGGAGGCCTTCGATTGGAAAACACACAGATCCAAACGTGCTCCGTTATTGCCGTGAGGTTTTGATGTACATTCTTACCTGGCTAGCTACGCATCCCCATCACGAAACTCCAGTCACATTTGTACCGTGTAAGGGCACGCCTTGGTAGGACACCTGGTATAAGTGGCATCCGAACCACCTCCTGGCCGCGTCTTCATGCTCCTTCAAAGCTGCTCATCCAGCACTGGAGACTCCTACAACTGGATGAGTTCTGCACCAGCAGTCACTGGCCGGATGGAGCCACTTCCCACTGCTTGCCTGATTGGTTCCAGTCGGTTTGTGGTGGGGTAGGTGGTGACTGAGAGCTCGCCATTCACCCTCCCAGCTGGAACGACCGTCCGGGCCAAAACAGTATCTTCCAGATGACACCAGAGAGCATAGCTGAGAGCTGTGACACACCTACTAAAGGTTAGACTAATAGCACCAGAGGCTAAAGTGGTTATCTGCGGTACACTGGGCTCATGCGGCGATGACTGCGGTGGGGGCACAAACGTGAATCCCAGGGGGTCAGCAGGTCAGGACCCCCCCCTTCATGAGGGCAATCCCTCCAATATATCATTATAAACCTAACTATGTAATTTTAAATTATATAATATGTATTGAAAGCACATATTGAAATTTCAAATGCAAAGCAATTTTTTGGAATTTTAAGATTTGAAAGATTCTGTCCCTCTTCACCCTGACAGTGGTTTGGTCCACTGCCTGCTATTCCCGATTCCACTGGCACACACATTAGCCCGACACGAGTGTCGGTGGCTCAGTGGTGGCTGACCACCAGTAAGTACTGTAGCTACTTTGCAAACGTTCACTTAAAACAGCGGATCTGTAAAGCATGTTACTTTAGTTCTGCCACTCAGTAGAGTAACACACATTTACATTTGTGACCAGACTGCTTGTTTGCTCCGTTACCTCTTGGCTGAATCTTTACCTTTATTAGCTTTTTGTTGTGCTGTAAATAACCTGCATGTTGTGTTTGTGTGTCAGTGAGCCAAAAAGTACATGAACATATGATTGTTTTTCAGTGCATTGAAACACCAAGAAAGTAAAAAAAAGTCCCCAGTAATTCTAAGGAAAGTTTGATCAAATCTTCATAAAACAATGAAGTGCTTATGAGGTGTTGACATAAGGCTGTTATTAGGCAAAGGAGAGCAGAGTTGTCCTATAATTGGTAAAATTATTGCAGAAATGCTACGATAAATAAAGAACATTTTGATTGATTTAGTTGGGTTATTCAGTGAGGTATTTATTCTGCTTTTTGGCATACATTCTGCATGCCTCTGGACACAGGTCAGAGTCATTCACCTTCCTGAGAAATCTGAAAGGATCACCTTCACTTATCCAGCAGCGGTCGATGCACGTGAGCTATGGAGAAATTAATTGCTTACGACGGGGGAGGCAAGCTGAGGCATCTACAGTGGTAATCTGGTGGCGGTGAGGGAGAGGGGGAAATTAACAAGGGGCAGCACATAAGTACGGCACAGATCAGAACAAACAGCAGAGGAACAGAGCACCAGATGTAATTAAGGAGCTATCCTCTATTTATTTATTTATACAGTAATTGGCATTTTGTATTGTAGTTGACTGTCATTAATACTCACTTTCGCTCCAATATGTAAATATCAATTCAGAACAATGTAATTAATTAATAGCTATAAATCGCCTCTTAACGGCTTGGTTGCTGTTTGAGTTGCGAGCGAGGGACAAAGGGAGGAGGAAATTGAGAGACTGAAGAGAGGGAGGAAGGGATCGGCCAGTCTGCCACGGAGTGATGACTGGCTTTGTGGAGCACAGAGCCTCCCGCCCTATCTAAATAAATGTGTAAACAGGGTGCTGGCCCCTGCTCGGGTCTCCCCACTCCCCTTAAAGTACCATCCATGACCCTGTGTGCTCTGCCACCATTAATATGAAGGATAATACCGTGATAGTGAGGTCCCAGTGGAGAAGGAGGGCACTAAAAATAGCCACCACCACCCAAAGCCACCCTTATCCTTCATATACTTATAGCTGCCCTCCGATGGCCCATATCCTGTGAGTCTCCCTGTCTGCATGTCCTCTCCTAGACTGTCGTAAAAAATCATTTTGCTGAGCACCTCCCTCCAGCCAAGCAACATCTCCTCCCTGAAAATCAGGCACTTCAAAGCTCCTCTGGCATTTAGGCTATCGAGAATGGAGGTTCTCAGGGAGGACGTGGACTCCCCCACAGAGTATGTCTGTCTGACGGTGCCCGTGTCACTTCCTGCAGAGGGGTCCGTGCCATATTGACAGAGCACTGTGACATGGCATACTAACAAGAGAGGCCGCGAATGAATGACCCTCCCTCCCCCCCACTGTGACATATGGAGAATGCCACTGAAGGCCAATGGGTCTACTGATGACACGATGCTGAGACAATCCCAGGGAGATATCTTTACAGAAAGATTAACCCTGACAAACAGCATCCGCATGCTAAAGATCAGCTCTCATCTCTCTTGCAGTTGTCATGGCCTTCTCCAGCAACGGGGGGAAGGGTCAGACCCAGGAATGGCAGAAAGATGTCAGGAAGGTAGAGTCACTGAGAATGTGCTCCCCTGACCATGGAGGTGGGCTGGCCATGGTGCTGAGGTGGTAATCGGGAAGCAGGTGCTCGCTGATCCTCCCTCGCAGACGCTTCCCTGTGACAGGCCACCAAGGGACCCCCGGATGGCGCTGCTGCAAAGTTTTACTGGTATCCATGGAAACTGGGGGAACGAAACACTTGATTCCATGTTGTCTGCTCTTTAAAAGATTAGCGGTGGAGTGTGTGGGGTGTGCAGCGAGGTCAGGCAGGTGTGCATGCGGGGGGATCAGCGAGGGCGGGCAAGTGTGTGCCAGGGGGGAGTGGCGAGAGCAGGCGGGTGTGCATGCTGGGGGAGCGGCGAGGGCGGGCGAGCATGTGCAGGGAACAGGGTGCCAGTCAGCCCCACCATAAATGAAAGGGGACTTTATAATGACATACCCACACATACAAGCTGCCTGGTATCACTCCATACTGCTCCCCTTTATGGCAGCCCATCACAAACCACATGCCTGCCTCCATGACTTCCCTTTGATCTAGGGGTGTTTCCCGCAGGCTGTGTTTGTGTGACCACAGGCAGGTCAAATGGATGTCTAGTAGGCAAAGAGAGACAGCAGGAATGGGGTCCCATTACATCCCATCATGTTGGGCCACTTGGCTATATTTTGGCACCCTGCCTGCCTTACACACCCTACCTGCTTAACACAGAATATAGTGCACAGCATATGCACAGGGCACACGCATTGAGCACAGGGCACATGCATAGAGCACAGGGCACAAGGTACATGCACAGTATATGTGTATGGAGATATGGAGGCATGGCTCCTGATGAGGACTGTCTCCAGAGCGGGGCACCTCTGACCCCCGCTGTATCTCAGCCGAAATCTGATGGCCCCCTGCCGCAGATGGGCGTAGCCATGCAGCAGGAAGCTGGCTGCCATTCTGTGGGGGGACATCTGAATACTAGAAAGTTGGTATCAGCTCAGAGCAACAGCAAAGTGCACTTCAGCTCCGAAAGACAGACAGACAAGCGGATAGCTGGGCGAACAGTTGAATGCTTCCTGCCAAGGTTTTCTGAGCTGGCTTGGTGTGCCGTCATACTGGTCTTCTCGGGATTTCAGATTGGCCAGTGAGGATCATTGAAGCTCCTTGCTGGGGGGGTAAGTAGCCCCACTGACTGCTCAGTTATTATGTTCATTTGTTACATTATTCAATTGCCTAGCAATTATTCAACAATTGGCAAGCAATAATTTAATTCTCGAGAGCTTAAAGAAACTAGGGGTTTAAACATAGGTCTCCATGGGTGACTGTAAAACTGTTAAAAAAAGGCTGAAAGACGAAACACTTCTTTCACAATTCTTGACACAGCATCCAAATTACGCCTTACTGTGGACCACCTTTGTCCGGGCTGGTTTCTATGCCGTTGACATCGAGTTTGTCAATAGGTGTGTTGAAGAAACTGAAAAATATATGGTCATTTATTTCCCAGATTCCAGAGTAAAGTATTCTTTTGTCTGCACTTCAGATATACAAATGGAGTCGAGGACCTTTCATCTTTTTATAGAGCTGGACATTTACTAGATCAATGTGGGTTAAGTGTCTTGCTGGATTCTGAACTGGTGACCTCTTAACCCTAATATGAGTCATGGTCCAGTGACAGCTTAGACCGTCATCTTCAGCGTAGTAGAGGGGCCATGGGTGAGTGTGGGGGGGGGGGGTTTGAGGTACGAGCTAAAAGGCAGGGCCATGAACCCAGACAAAGGAAACACCGGTACCGATTAGTTGGGGGGGCCTAGGCCCGGCTGCTGAGCCGCGGGAGCCAGCGAGAGGCGTGCGGCTCCCAGTGAGATCTTATTTCATCCTGGTATTAATTTCCCAGCGCTAATTCGTGGTGAGGTCCTCCATTTCCATAATAATGGCTGTCATTTTGTACACTTCACACAGTAGTCATTTGATGTGGTCGTCTGGGGAGAGGCCGGCTGTCCTCCTCAGCCGCTCCATAGAGTGAATAAACACTGAGCCCAAGTCCAGCCCCCCCCTCCCCTCCGCAGAACACATGCTACTCTATCACAGGCAGCCTGCTAACATCCTCGCCATCAGCATCATTAAGTCCGCATTCTCTAATTTGTTCCTTTAACCCCTCATTAGATCTCGGCCAAAAAAAGAAAGTCTGGGTAAAAGGAGATGATCTATCAATCACAAATGCCATGGTGCTTTAAGATGGGGGGTGCCCATCCCCACCCCCCATCTTAAAGCACCATGGCATTTGTGATTGATAGAGAGGCTGTTATAGCAGCTGCTGCTGCCCTGCAGCCCATTACCACAAGTGCCCCCAAATCTCTCCACTCTGCACTTAATATTGAACATGGTGTGGTGAACTGCCACCCCCGTCCCCTGCCACATCGGCCCCGGTCCACAGTGTTGAAGGTGGAATGACCTGCTGGTGTGGTCATGAGCCTCCCACATGTCATCTAATGGCGGCAAGACGCCTGAACGAGTCACATGCCGCTCAACAGGCATTTAACACACAAAGTCAAGCGTCACCAGTTATATTTTCCCCTCTCTTCCTGCATTTCTGTTATGTTTGAATACCTGCCTGCCCCTCCCATTCAGAAATGAATGCAGCCAATTAGATGCTGAAGGGTTGTGTTAATGAGAGGTAAACCGGTAGAGGAAGAAGGGACACCTATAGAGGAAACAGGCTCTGCCGTCACAGGCTGCCATGTCATTGTCACTGGCTCATCGGGGTGTGTGTGACGCACCCCACCACGCATCAGTGAAGCCGCACGGGCCATCTCCATGCTCAGGAGGGGCGCCATTGCTGAGAAGTGGGGCAAAACACCAGTTTACGCCAAAGGCTCTGTGCAAGAATCGTGAATGACGTAGCCCTAACTCTGACTGCTAAACTTGCATGTACACCACCTGTACAACCTCACTAATTTAAGAATGTAGGGGGTGTACCCCTCCCTAACCCTACCCCTAATACTTGCTCTGTTCCTGCTACCTCCGACATTACAGTGAAGCAGCATTATAATACCAACTCAGTTCCTACTACCTCTAACAATACAGTGACACAGGATTATACTGTAACACCTGCTCTGTTCCTGTTACCTCCCACATTACAGTGGGGCAGCATTATAACACCCGCTCTGTTCCTGATATCTCCCACACGACACAGCATTATAACACCTACTCTAGTCCTGCTACCTCCCCCCATTAGAGTAACACAGCATTATAACACCTGCTCTATTCCTGCTACCGCCCACATTACATTGAGACAGCATCATAACACCTGTTCTGTTCCAATTACCTCCCACATTACAGTGACACAGCATTATAACACCTGCTCTGTTCCTACTCCCTTCATTCTAGAAAGGTTCTTCTTATGGACAATGTTACATACTTTAACTTCTGTTTCAGTAGCACCACAATAGCTGCCTATTTTTGTCATTTTTGAGAAGGGTGGGGGGAGGGGAGTATGGCGCTCTGAACAGGACTACAAAAACGAAATTGAGAGCTTCCCTCTCTTTGTGGTTCTGGGGCCCTTGTCCACAGAATGGAAGGGGGGTACTCTCAATCGCCTTCTGAATTAACTCTAGCGATGCTTCCATTTGTCTGCCTTTGAAAATGGCGATGGTAGGAGGGAAGTAGTGAGGCATGGGATAGCAATCTTTTGAAGATCTGAAGAAGACTGTACTTGCACCCGAGCCTGGAAACACTTCGCTCCTGCTTAGGGCTGGGCATCATTCAAAATTTTTCAATGCCAGTACCAGAATGATACGTTGATTTCTATACTGGTTCCTGAACAATACTTTTTTTGATACCAGTATGTTTTTAAATCAATTTCAACAGCAACATTTTTTTACCAGAGCTCTCAAGTTTCATCAAAATTTTGGAGTGAGATTACATCTATTAGGGTCACAGTGTGTGTCTCACCGTCAATGGGTGACACTTCAGAGCCCTGCCTACCGTATTCTTCGAATCTTGCTCTTCCACTCCCATCTTGTCTGCACTCCATATGTGTGCACATCCATGTAATAACGTGTTTGCAGCAGGATCACATGCAACAGATGCTATTTTCTGATTGGCTTATAGGGGGCTGTTAACTCTAACTCGATTGGGACATCTATGAACTCAGTGGAAAACTCCACTCTGTTGCCTGCCTCATTAATTCTATATATCTGGACACCTTGGGGGCGTTATCCCAAACTTCCGTGAGCGTGTGAACTGGTTGAAATGCGTGTGTCTCACATGTGAGACTTGAGACCCCTGATGTTACTTATATGACCCACGACATGTTTATAATTCATAAATAAATCTCGCCAGCAGATCGATCTTTCATTTTCCATTGGATAAAAAAAATATATATATGTGACGTTATCCCGCTAATAATCACTGGCATGTTTCACCACCGGTATGGGCTGGAGACAACAAGGTATTCAACGTTACTGAGGTACAAAAATAATACCAGCTACTCTGTCTTTTTTTATTTTCTGCCCCATAACTTCGATATTAGTGCTGGTACTTGTGGTCAAGCAATCAGCAAGTTTATCACTGTAAGCACCTCCGCAGTAGTGCCTCCGAGACCTGCAACTGGGCTGAGTTCTGATGGTCTAGCTCACACACACATGCATACACATACACACTCACTCTCTCATGAAATATGAGTGTGGTCAGCCACAATTTGGGGGGCATATTCGGGCATAAATGGGGGGACTATTAGTTATAAAATTTAGTCGCACCGTCTCCAAAAATGGTGGCGAAATGCGACTAAATGGTCACAGTCTGGAAGCATGTGGAGCCACACTTTTGATTTCTTAGGCATTTTTTACACGACAAACAAAAATGACAACGAAGGCACGCAAGCCAGTTCACAGGGCATAGGTTTTTCCCTCAAGCTTATACGATGTGCTCGTGGAAACATTACAATAGACAGCCAGTCACCAGCGATTTAAATCTGTACACAAGTATGCTGCATGCTTACTAGCTCAGAGACGCTGAGATTTATTGTTCGGGTATTGGAATTTGACACTAAAAGAAAATAATTTTTTTGATCCTCGGTAGGATTGGAATATTTCGGTCGGTACCACAAAAGTACCGAAGTTCAGTACCCAGCCCTATTCCTGCTCAGGCACACTAGACACGGTTGTGTTACTATGGGCCAACAGCCGCGTCAGCTTCCAATTTCCCATCATGCTGTCCTGGCAGCGAGACACCCATCAGTATCTTTTTGGTGCCTCTGAAGCAGCAGGTCAGTGACAGTGCAGCCATCCCCTCCAGCCTGAGCCAATCAAAGAGCTGCCGCCTGCGAGGACGACAGGACAGCTACCACAAAGAGCACCACCTCCCACCACAGCCATGCACTCCGGCCTCAACACCACACGGCACGACCCAATCAAAGAGATGCCTACCCGCCAGGGCAACACAACAGCTACTGCAAAAAGCCCCACCCCCTGCCACAGCCATGCACTCCGGCCCCAACACCACCTGGCACGGCCCAAACAAAGAGCTGCTGACCTGCCAGGATGACATGGCAGGTATCACAAAGAGCCCCACCCCCCGCTACTCCTCCCACCAATCAGGGTTACATTTCAATATGCAGGCAAATCCAAAAAATCCAATCACACAGAGGTGTAAAGTACTTGAGTAATTTTACTTGATTGCTGTACTTAAGTATTATTTTTGGGGATTTTTACTTTACTTGAGTACAATTAAAAATGAATACTTTTACTTTTACTTAATT
>JAODLC010000002.1:15148449-15182380 GCA_026781145.1 Hippopotamyrus pictus | reverse complement strand
ACTTAATACAGAGGACCAATGACAACAACCAGAAACAGCTGATCACATGGGGATCCCACACGAGGTTAACGAGGGGGTGTGGCACGCGGAAGGAGCGGACTATTGGGGCAAGACAGGGGTAATATGTTGGGATAAGATCTTTATCATTTTGGAAGCCATTAAGAAAAAAATGCTCTTCTTGTTTCATCCTGTTCAACATATTTAGGTGTAATTTTGGGGGGCCGGGAACCAATTAATTGGTTTTCCATTATTTCTTATGGGAAAAATTCGAACTTTTTAGGATTCGATCCAGAGTCCGGAACGGATTAAGTTCGAGAACCGAGGTACCACTGTATATGCACAGCAGTAAAAACGGTGGGTAACTATTCATATCCTTAACATTAGTGATCTCAAAAAAGATGAGTAAACGCTGTTTTGTAAGTTTAAAAGGTGCGTAAACGGCATTTATGTGCATTTACCGTCCACTACACCACTGTCTCCATTTTGTTTTATGACGGTCGGCATCCAGCGTAATGGTGCTTTACTGCCACCGCGGCTTCCAAATTAGGGGGTAGCCATTGTACTTATGTGTATAATAATGTAGACTCAACTAATCGATTATTAAATTAGTTGCCAACTATTTTAATAGTCGATTTTAATTGATTTAATCGATAAGTTGTTGCAGCCCTACAGAGCTGCTCAAATCACACCTTGCATGCGGCTCTGGAGGCACGCCATAATCTGGGCTCTCCATGACAATGGTGAGCCACAGAGCTGCACGAATCACGCCTTGCATGCGGCTCTGGGATATGTCCTCTGCTGTCTCCACATCATCAGATAAACACTCCAAAGCAGTGTGCTCAGGAGAGGGCTGCAGGTGTCCCGTGGGACAGATGGACATCTTTACGCGAGTCAGATTCCCAGGCAGATCACAGAGGGTCTGCACCCTCTATCATGGGGCATGGGAGACAGGCGCGGCTGACCAACCCCTAATATGCCCCAGTCTGCTCCCTTTTAGAAAGCATAAGGGATAAAAATAAACCCTGCCCCCCCCACCCCCCATCCCTTTGTGCTCTATAACCTCGTCAGTCTCACGACCGGACGTGATGGATTAACGAGGAGAAGACTGCCCATTCCAATACGCAGCATTAGAGTGCTCCGACAGCCATACGCCCTGGAATGATGACTGATTGTGTCACGTTGGGGGATGGGGAGGCAAAGAGGGCCAATGAAATGAAAACCCAACTGGGCTGCGGGTTTGAGTCAGAGCCCAGGTCTGCTCCTGGAACAGCCCCCTGCACCCTGCTCTACACAGGGTGCTGCCCAGGTTAGCCGGTCTCTGCGTGTGTGCAGTTCTGATGACCCTTTCCGGTTCAGCTGCTTGTGAGGCAGATCCCTGCTGGTCTCAGCAGCTTATTTTGGAACAATAGGGAGTTTATAGACAGACAGTGAAGAAGCTTCATGATGAACAATGTCATTGCGTGTAAGAATCCATTTCTTAACTACAGCACAACATGGTGCCCGCTTTGGGGTCGGGGGGGACAAGGTTGACAGGATGCAGGTGTGGGAAAGGCAAGGCCAGGTACTGCTGAGAGTGCCAAAATCACTCGCGACCCGACAAGTGGGCAGCGAACTGGAAACACACAGTAAAAGCTTAAAACAAAAACTGAATATCTGATAAGGCAGAGCAGATTAACAAAAAAAAAAAACAAAAATCATACTCACTGCCACTCTGTGATTACCTCACCAATGACATTATTACTATTACCAGTGTGACTCCAACATCTGATTCATTCTCCTCTAATGTATTACTGCCACTCACTCATTTTCAACCACACAAAGCAAATTAGACTCAAGTTAAACAGCCAAACCTGCCTCAGAGCACGAGGACTGTTTCTGCAGCCATAGCGTTAAAAATGCCAATGTGTGGCAAATGCTGCCAAAAACTGCGACAACGCACTACTGAAATGCTCCGCCTCAACCTCGTATCTCCATTCTTTTTATTTAGCGTTTATATGAAAAAGTCTACATTTTACAGAGGTTACATTTCAGATTGATGTGTGGTTTGAAAATTAGGCCTCGGTTTGGTCGGATTTTGTTGTTGGTCTTATAATTATTATTTTTGGCATCTTGGCTGCATTACTTGTATTTATGTCAAGTCAGCAAAGACAGAAAATTTAGATTTTAAGCTAAACCGGGAGTTTCAAACTTCATCAAAGTATTTCCTGCATCACAGTTATTAATATCACAAGTGTAGGAGGTCACCGTGACCTTCTGTCACCCTGACGGCACTTAGCGCGCCGGCACGCTGAATTAGCAGCACAGACCTTGGCGTCTGTGCCGCGGCGGGCGTGCTCAGCCTAGCATGTGTGCGGCAAGCTGCTCCTAACGGAGAGGGGGGCATCTCCGCCGGCTCTGAGGAGCGCCCCCGGGCCCTGCTCAGTCCTCCCTGCCATCTGAGCTCCTGACTTACCAAATCGAGGATAATTTAGCCTCATGAGGTTACCCGCTTACTGGCAGGGAAACCCCGCTTCTGGACCTGGTGGGGGGGGGCTTTTCACCTTCAATTCAGGGAAAACAGTCACGCAAAATAAGATGGACATCAGCTCCAGAGATGGAGACTGAGGCATGTCAGGGGAACTAAGAAGCACATGGACAGAGAAAGGTGCCTTCCAGTGGCCTGTCACTCTGCTGTCCTTTATTCTCCGTAAGACAGTCAGGCTCCACCTGATCATGAAGACATTTAACCAGCCCAAGCAAAATCCTGAAATGACGCGACTCTCTCCAGTGTTTAAGACTCCTAAGGCCACACCACAAAAACAGGAAGGGACTGGGCTGGGCAATGCTTCCGTGAAGGACATCAGGAGACTGTTGGTTCAGATCCCAGGAGGGACCGGCCCTACCATATTAGGAGAGTCAGCTGAATAACAGAGTGAAATCTCCAAGTCATTCTGGATAAATGCAGCAGTTAAGCAACGGCAGCATGTGGAAATGAAGGATAATCAGGGAGCAAGGTCGCCGTGGCGATGGCTCTGCCGCGGGACGGCCATGGAGCCCCCGCGGGATGCTGCTCTCATTAGCATAATTCCACAGCTGGCTTTGCCAGTCACCATGGCAACGTGGCTGGCCTCTCCAGCAGACAGCTGCAATCCGCACGTGCCCGTTTGCATGGAGGTTTGTCATACGCACTCCAGTGTTCAATACTGCCCCCATCTGCATGCACCTTGCAGGAATGGGTGCTGCCCCCACCTCCAATGCACGCACACCCCCAGAGGTGGCACTGTGAACTGCAGGAGAATATGCCTGGGGCAGGTTCGGGGGTGGGGGCCTGGGGGGGGCTAGGTCTTCGGGCCACTGTCACATCATTAGTGTTGCCACTGGCAACAAAGCGCACGTGCTCAAAGCCGGCAAGAACGCTTCGTACCATGTAGCTGACAGAGCATGAATAATCACAATTGTGCGCAGGGCGAGAAGCACTGGAGAACGTTTGTGTGCATCCTGTCACCATGGGAGAGGAGCGCACCTGAGGCCACACCCACCACGGGCAGGCTGCATCACCCCGAACCCCTCACATATGGGCCTGCACACGGTTAGACCCTCACACAGCGAACCCACCCCACCCATCTGAAAGGAACAAACGGTTTCCCTTAAATGCATTATTCAAACCTGCTTCCATTATTTCTTTAAAAGTGCAGGCAGACTGTTAGCCGCTGACAGGAACACGGCGCCACCGAACGCTTCCCTCCGGAGCCTGCGCTGTCATGTTCCAGAACCTTCTGTTACAGGCGAGGGAGGCGAACATGACAAACAGTTTCGTGCCTGCTCCCCAGCCCTCGGGATCAGACCTAAAGGCTGCATTTCTTTAATCTTCGTTGCTTGAACAGGCACGTCTGGCCGGTTATGGTGCCCTGCTGGGGTCTGAACCCCACCCATGTGCCACACCTGCGTGAGGGAGCACCACCCCCCTGGCCCGGCATGTCACCAGATAGCGGCGGCCCAGGCCAGATGGAGCCAGAGGGACAACCTGTCGAGAGTGGCACGTGGGCCCCGCATCACCCCCTCGCCGGCTGGCGAGCGCCATCACGCCCCGCCCATCTCTAACAGATTCACGCCACAAGCACCGCGTTGCTGACCGTGGCATTACAGGCAGACAAGGGAACATTAAAGTGAGAATTCATGTCACAGATGTTCACACAAAAGACAGTGGGAGGGGAAAATCAAGATGGTGACACAGGCAAGGAAACGTGTGCGTGCATGCATGTTTGTGTGTGTGTGTCTGTGTGTGAGAGCATGTGTGTCTCTGTATGCTTATGTGTGTGTCTGTGTGTATGTCTGAGTGCCTGTTTGTGTGAGTGTGTGTATGTCTGTGTGTGCTTATGTGTGTACAGTACATGTGTCTGTGTGAGTGTGTATATGTGTGCTTATGTGTGCGCGTCTGTGCTGGTTTGTGTGTTTGAGTTTGTGTGTGTGTGTGTGCATGTGTGTGTCTGTGTGTGCATGTCTGTGTGTGCGTGTGAGTAGAAGAATGACCGTGTGTACAGTAGACTGGGGAGTACCTCTGCTGTGAGAAATTGGAAGCTTGGTTGATAAGCAGCTCCCCTCACCGCACTTCCCACAAAGAGAACAGAATACTCATGTACGGTGTGTGTGTTCACGGCAGAATACTCGTGTACGGTGTGTGTGATCACGCCAGAATAATCGTGTACGGTGTGGTGTGCATGATCACGCCAGAATACTTGTGTTGACGGCAGAAGCCGGGGGGCGCAGTTAGGGCCCGTTATCAGCAGCACTGATAAAGGAGAGTAATTCAGCAGTGTGCCTCCAGTAAATATTGGGCTTAGAGTAAAGTTGTAAGCCCTTGATAAAGGTGAGCTCTCAGCAAACAGCCGTGTGATTCTGCTGCTATCATGCGCTAATGGTCCACACGGAGGCCAGGGATGCAGGCCCAATGCCACGGAGACACCGGGAGCGTCACTGGCATGGGCCACGCACTCCTAGCACCAAAGCGGGCCGATCACTCTGGGAAATGAGGACCCCCAGACAGCTGGCACCTGTCCTGGCACAGGCCGATAGAGACAAAGTGCACCTGCTCCCATAAAAACATGGCATCTTCCCCTCAGATGTTACCATTTTCAGACCTGGAGAGGAGAGATGAGCCTGATTGAGATGTAAACTGGGGGCAGACGGGAGGGGGGATACATGGAATTGGGGCTCTCCAGCCAGCTGCCCCTGTGCCGTTGCCACGGCGATGCACGCAGGATTCGGCCGCCCCAGATCTGCTGTCCCACGCACCAAGATCGCCTCTAATCTCAAAGTCGTTTATTTTTAATACCTAGAAACTTCTTTGTTCTCCCTCTGATCTCCATCGGTGCCTGATTCACACTAACGCATGAACAAACATGTAATCAACAAAATTAAAATAAATAAAAGGTGAGATTCAGCTGTTGATTGGGCGATGGCGCAGAAATGCAGGGAGAACAGGGCCTGGGGTCGGCCCCTGGGGGGCTTTGCACAGAGGATTCTCACTGCGCAAATTAGTGCCCTTCTTTTATTGCCGCAGAGAGGCAGCCAAATGAATAAGACTTTCTTGAAGATGTTACTGGCAAGTTCTGGTAGCGGCGAGCTGGGTACAATGGCCTGGGGACATGCAGATCAGTGGGGTTAGGCTGGGGGAGTTTGCGTTGCCTCTGTGGGTGTGCGATTTGCTGCTCTTATCTTTTATGAGATTACCCCTGGCCTCCACCGGTCCGACAAACAGCTTAAACTTTTTCCATCCGCAACGGTAGGGGTGTCACATTCAGGCAGAGTGGTAGAGGAGGACAGTACTCATGCTGATGTAGAACGAGGGAGAGAGCTGGTGTCCTGCCTCAGAAATTCCTCCCCCCTTCATCATGGCGTCTCACTGTCCCTGATATTATACACATAGCGCCTGACAGTTACAGCGCAGCAAGAAGGATGGACACCACCCCAAGCAGATGGGGGTGCGATCCGCTGACACAGGGCGGAGTCAACACTCCAGGGGTGGAATGAAGACCTCCCCCCCCCCGCTTACATCCAGCGCGTTAGTTTGGCAGGGGCCCGGAAATTGGCGTGTAACTGCCCCCACACTGCCCTTACAGCATGAGAACACAGCATCCCCTGCTCTTGCTAGGCCCCCCGTTGCCTGGGCCTGACCTCCAAGCTTCATGAGGCACCACTGGCCGTTGTGCTTCTGTACGTTACTGGGTCTTTCTAGCCGTGATAACATAAATGAGTTCCCCATAGCAGCATTCGCCGGTTGATTGTGGTACGACAAATAAATCCTCAACATACAAATGGAGTTGGTTACAGATGCTCAGCTGATTAGAAGATCAGATGCAATAATTTCAACTGACGACTAAAATAAATAAAACATAAATAACGAGGTCAACAGTAAAGTTCAAAATCAGCTGGCGGATTCATCACCCAGGAAGCCTACTGGGTACACTGAGCTATATAGGTGATTCAAACAGACATTACCAGTCAATCGCTGATGGGCTCTGAGCCAGTGGCAGGATGTGATGGGTACGTGTCTCATACGTACACAGACACAATGTAAGGAACAGACAGGAGTAGATCACAGGCAGTAACACGCGAGGTGGGTGGTGGGCATGAGCCACACAGGGTAGTAGGGGTCGGGCGGGGGACGGACCTTGTCGGGAATACTCGTCAGCTTCGCAGTGCACAAGCTCAGCCATGCAGCCACCGTAGTGCAGGCGGGAGTCCTGGTCGTAGGCCTTCAGTGTCTCGCTGGAGCTGTAGGATTTCTGTGTCGGCACACGGCACTCCTCACTGTCCAGCGATGACGTCGTGAACTGGAATTCCTTCCCACAACGGCTCCGGGTCAGGGACCGATGCCGGCGGTCCTTCAGGTCCATAACCCCTGGGGTGGGGGGAGCGGCGGGGGTTACCGCCGGCTCTCTGTGCAGCACTGCTCGGTACCCTGCAAGAAGCAGAAAAACGTGCTGATCATTATATGGCCGCTTTGTGCCAGGGCCCAGAATCCTGCTCGGCACTTGACATCTGGGTCTACACTGGGGACTGGGAGCAGGCGGCACAAAATTAGTCCCAACAACACGGAGCCTCCATAGGTGTGCCCCTCAGACGGTGGGTTAAGCGTTGGAGTGGCCAACAACTCTTGGACAGAAAATCTGTTCCGGTGCGGCGCAGATAATAACACCTCGCCGAGAGCACGCATCAAGGCGCCCAGTGCCCGTGAGGACCAGTGACACGCCGCCGGAAGGACAGGAGGGGAGAGCAAATGACTTCGGGGCATCGCTGGTCTCCTACTCATTATCACGGCAAAGAGGAACCTTGCTCCCCCCGTTGGGGTGACAGAAGGATAATCGCAGAAATCTGGACCCTGCTGGAGTGGAGCGGGCACGCCGCCTGCACGGGGCCGCCCACGCCCACCCACCGGCCGCCCGCTCCATGCTGGCGCCGCCGCTAAGCCGGCCTCATGCGGCACCCACGGGGGCCCCGGTGCCTCTCAGCTGCATATGTCAGAAGGAGTCATACGCATCCTGTCACATATGCTCACCACGGAAACGCAGATCAGAGGCAAATCTCCCCCTGCCCGCATCTCATTAACCAAATAGTTATATATATAGTTGTTTTTATCCACAGACTTGGCCAGTTTGTACAGATTCTTTAATGTTGAGCCGTCATTACTGTAGGCTGTTACGGAAGGGGTAACATTTAGGTCAGACCAGATAACCATTTGCGGACAGTTATTACTTGCTGAGCTATGTGTTCATCCTGGCCATGAAACAATACCAGATCAAACTTGAAAAGCAACAGACCCTGCATGCTCAGGACAGACCTCGCATGCTCAGTACAGACCTTGCGTGCTCAGGACAGATCCTGCGTGCTCAGGGCAGACCCTGCTTGCTCAGGACAGACCCTGCTTGCTCAGGACAGACCTCATGTGCTCAGGGCAGATCTCGCGTACTCAGGACAGACCCCGCTTGCTCAGGACAGACCTCTCATGCTCAGGGCAGACCTTGCGTACTCAGGACAGACCCCGCTTGCTCAGGACAGACCTCTCGTGCTCAGGGCAGACCTCTCGTACTCAGGGCAGACCTTGCATACTCAGGACAGATCCCGCGTGCTCAGGACAGACCAAGGTCAGATCTCTGGATACCATCCAGGCAAACATCTTGAGGGATGAAGCTGGCCAGTGTGGAATCCCCTCCATCCAAAAGAAAAAAAAAACAAAAGAAAATGACATGGAAAAAAGAATCCCATTACAGCTCACTATCACATGTTTATAGGACACAAACAAAAAAGAATCATTAGGTTATAATTTGCAACTGAGCCTGCTAATTACCTGCTGGGAGAATGAGCCAGGCATCCTAAGTGGGGGAGGCTGGGGCCAGTCAATACTTTTAATAAGGATTCATTAAAAACAGTCTTCAAGGTCATACTGAAATTTGCTCCACTATGTCCACTGATTAAGAGCTGCTATTAGCGCTCGTAAGAGCCTCATTACACAGAAAGCAGTGGTCAGAAGATACCATTACACGTTTAATGATAATGTATTTACCATATTTATAGCAACAGTCAGCCATGCTGCCAACTGGCCAGATAGGTGCTTCAGGGAGCAGGTGAGAGGGGTGGGGGGTGGGACCATTTCACCACGCATGAGCGCCCCACCCGACACGTCTGACACCACAGACGGAGGCCCGGCTCGGACCGTGGCCCACAGGCCTGCCTCTGCCCAGTGCGTGCGTGTGTGCAGCAGCCGTGAATAAGGCCCCCGCGTGGCCGGCCAGGTCAGCACAGCGCACATGATGGGGGCTACAGGTCAACATGATGCCACTGCCACAGACACGGGCTGCTCCTGTCGCTACTCAGCAGCCTTTGTGGAGGGTCAGCAGAGAGGGGGGAGGTGGGAGGTAGCCCCAGCCAAAGCTTTGGAGTGAACACAGATTTACAGGCCGCGAGCGTAACAAAGACCTGAGATGCGCGCAGGGGGCAGGACCAACCTGGTATGCCATCAATCTCAGCCAATCATGTAAGGCCCCTCAAGGTTAAAGATATAACATTCTCACCGTCGACCAGGTGCGTGTCCTGAGAGTGACTGCCGCATTGTGATATATTAGTGATCAGCCTTCAAGAATTTAACAGCTTATTTGACTAATTTATTTGACACGTTGCTGAATGTGGAGAGAGGCAGAACTGTTTGGGTTCAGAGGGAAATACGGAGGTGGGCAGTGGTTGCCACATATTCACAGGCGTGAGCTGAATCTGGAATCATAAGGCAAGAGAACACTGCACACAGGTTTAAACCTTTGAGAAAGAATATGAGCGTTTCTAAACAGCTCCAAGAGATGGCATTAGTGCAAAGAAAACAAGCTGTCAAAACCTGAGCAGGTATCGAAGTCAACCTAAGAAGAGAAACACAAATATCACCAAAAAGCAAAATGGTTACGTTCTGAGTCCATCAGCCTTTGTCTAAATAGTATCGGAGCCACACTGAGGGACACAGGGATTTTTCTGGCCCTTCCCTCTGCAAATATGGACACGTTCTGCTGCCAAATCCTTTCATCCCTGAGCTTCAAGACGCAATAAAACCGGACGTTTCTGCTCTTTGCCATTTCAGCACTCAAAGCAGTACACATCAAAAACAAAGCAGTCAGTAGTCAGAAAGGCTATCCCCTCCATTCTGCGCATCAGCTCCATCCGGGGCCCCCTCCCTGAGGAACAGACAATAAACGTCATTCCATGCTTCATGTGTGTGTATGTGTGCCCCTGTGTTATCCGTGTCCATTGGTGGGGAGCTAGAGAATCAGGCGGCTTTATGTCACTTTAGGGGACACTAAAGGTGTTTCGTATTTTTTACGAGAGGACAAAGCATCAAAAAAAAATCAATTTCTTTTTATTGGTTACGCTGTTGCCCACTTCTGCGTTCTTGCCTGCTTGCTGGGCAAAAAATATTTAATTGGCAATCTGGTGACTCTATAGTGGCGGGGGGGGCGGTATTTTAAAGTGTAGAACAACAGCGCCTCCTGAAAACGAGCCACTGACGCCTTGTAAATGCATTGCACTGTGCTGGTGCTCCTGACCGTGAGGATCAATAGATGCGCCATTTTCCTTCCCTGTCCATGCTGGAATTCTGGAAGAAGGAATGCTCCCAAGAGCTTGCAAATTCAGGCCCATGCAAATTCGTTCTCACTTTCTTCACTTAAGAATAAAAAAGGGATTAAGGTTCACACAGAAACCTTTAGACTTAATTAAATGCACTCATACCTTGTTGGGTATTTCGGAGACCTCTTGAGGTCTCCTTACCTGATTAAGAGTAATATGCATAGCAGAGAGGTGAAGATTCTCACTTTTCATTAAAGGGAAACTGGCGTATAACTGTGCAATAATGCCGAATCAGGCCCGACACGTGCAGAACCGTGTAAGGGGCGTGTCAGCTGTCTGTGATGAGGTAATCCATGCTCGTTTGTGGGCGGGGGGGGGTGGGGCATACAGACTAGAGAACTGTGTAAGGATGGTGCCTCATCTGTCTAGCAGGGAGTCAAGGTCGTGTTACACAGAAACCACATCACATTTCATTACATGGTTCATAAACAATTGGTCAAACACAGAAAACCCTTTTTCCTAATAAGGTAGAAAATTGGAATTTTTTTGTTTATAGGGTAAATGAGGTGCTTGCTAACGTTCATAAATGTAACACTGGGATTTGCTTCTTCTGACTTTAGCCGACGCCATGGCACATTTTGTGAAAAGAAACAAGGAAGGGGAACAGAGGTGTTGCTTGACAAACCTAGCTGTACCTTGAAATTTTTACCGTAAAAACTGCGGATCAGCTAAGTCCATTTCACACACAACTCTGATTTTCCACTTCCCAGAAGATAAGGCAGCTAATCGTCTTAACAAGTTGCATTGAGTGTGACCGTAACCATTTCCGGACCAGGACCATATACCCATATAAAAATGTAGGTGACCGGAACCTCCCCCAGTCTATACGGCTCCCTGACACATGCAGATTAATGTCTAGCCTCCAGCAGAGTGCTGTGCAAACAGGCTCTAGTGTATATTTTTAAGGACAGGTCCCAGTGGATACAATGCTGCACTGTATGTACATTAGCGCTACACTATCTAATCTTTTTTTCTTTTGTCTCCCAGTACACAAAGAAACACATACCAGTAAACTCCACTGCTCACTCCATTGACTAGAAAAAGCCCCCATTAGACATCAAAACCTATGGGACAGCAGAAAATCGGTGCCATTTATTAAGGGAACCTTAATTCTTCACTGGGCTGATATGCTTGCCTTTATCTACAGTGAGGACAGCTCTGGGGCAGAGAGCGGGTCACCCAGCATGCAGCACCCCTGCAATCACTAGTGTTAAGGGTCGTAATCTAGGGCACAACATTACTCTGCCAGCTACAAACTGGATGAGATACACGACGCCTGTTATAGACATGGACACACCCGAGATCGGGATTCAAACATGAGGTATTCACAGCTTGATCACCAGCCGAGGCTGTACCCTGTCATCAACATGAACGCCTAACGCTCACCTGCATGTCATACATATTATATGCATCTCCAAAAAAACTAAACAAAAAACAAACACTGATGAGAATGTGCAGAAAGAGGGAGCCCTCCTGGGTGCCTGAGCCAGAACCCTGTCATCCCATCACAGGGCAGTAAGAGTTTTATTTCAGCGTGGCTAAACTGTGGATTCAGCATCTAACAGCGAACTTCCAGAATTCCAAAGTAAGCAAATGCAGGTGTGTCTTTACGTCATAATCAAACAACGAAATTCCTGGAGAACACTATAACCTATTATTTCCCGACTGGTATACATACAAGCAGGCAGGAGTAAGTGTCAAAGAAAATATACGCACACAATGACACGTCATAGATGGGATCCCTGTGCAAGGAAAGCAGATTATAACTGTGTGTGAAATAGATGAGGAGAAAACATGAGCGAGTGTCTGTGTGCGCGTGTGTGTGTGTGTGCGTGACAGCTTGGACGTTTGAAAATGTATTATTTATAGAGCATTAGCCCTGTGCACCTACTCTACGGCTTAATGTCCTGTAAACACTAAAATAATAACAGTGTCCTCAATACAGCCTCCCAGCACATTTGGCCACAGACAGGGATCAGGCTGCCCCCTCCCCCCAGTCTAGACTGAATGGGCAATACCCCTCCCCCAAATCACACCATCGGTAATTAATCATGTCCAATTTTGAGCAGGGCAGAACATCAGGATGGAACCAGTTCAGCTGGAACATCAGGTGAGGGTCGGGTCCAGATCCAATGCTGGGACTGGTCCTGGAGGACTGGGATTCCATCAACTGCCTGGCAGTGTCCCAACCTCTCTACACCTCTATCCCCACCTGTCACTGCCTCTGTGCCTGCTCCTTTCGTACCTCTGTCCCCACCTCCTCCACACTTCCGTCGCCACTTCTGTCCCTGCACCCTCCACACCTCTGTCGCCACCTGTTCCCACCCCTCCACACCACTGTCTCCGCCATTGTCCCTGCAACCTCCAAACCTGTCTCCGCCACTGTCCCAGGACCCTCCACACCTCTGTCCCCACCTGTTCCCACCCCCTCCACACCTCTGTCCCCAACTGTTCTCACCTCCTCCACACCTCTATCCTCACCTGTTCCTACTGCCTCCACACCTCTGTCCCCACCTGTTCCCACCTCCTCCACACCTCTGTCCCCACCTGTTCCTACCTCCTCCGCACCTCTGTCCCCGCCGCTGTCCCTGCACCTTCAGTGCCTTTGTTGCCGCCTCTGTTCTCGCCCCCTGCTAACCTCTGTCACTGCCTCTTTTGCAATTGTGCCCTTCTGTCCTCCAGGCAGGCCATAACAGGATATGCCGACCATAATGGCCTGATCTGGGATTCAGATTCAAGCAGCATGGCCAAAAGGCGGGAGATAAATGTCAGCCACAAATTGCTAATTCATGTGCTCTCTTCCCAAGTTTCAGCCGCCACCGGACGTGCCAACAGCGGAGCCCTACCACTCCCAGCAGGCACTGCAGATTAACCAGGCATGTGTTTCTTTGTTTCCAACAAGCTGCTAGTTCCTATTATCCAGCTGCACGTGTGGGCAGGGGGCACGGCACTCCAGCCTCACTGTAGGAGGACGGCACTGGCTGCCGGCTGCTTGTCCCAACCCTGTCCATCGGTGTCCTCAGGTGGCAGGGCCGAGACCTCGTCTCTCAAGTTCGTGGTTACCCATGAGGCACCACTACCGTTTGTCAGACTAATCCTACAGTCTACATTCAGAAATGTCTGGAAAAGGCCTTTAATCAACAGAACAAAAGAGATTTGAGGGAGAGGTGAAGTGGGCAGGCGGGCATGGGCTATGGTGGCTGTGTGACATCACAGCTGGAATGACGGGGGTGCCAACAGGTGCCGTAATTGAGGTTTGACTGGGCGGTTATGGTAGGAAACCAGCCAGCAAGTCAATCTCCCTCCTCTCTTCTCTAGGGCATGACACACTCCTACCCACTTTACATACAGGTGAAGATCGGGCTGAAGATCACATTGAATGTGATTAGTTAACATATTTAACTGCTACACCACCAAGTGTCCAGTAGTGTAACTGCAGCTCTGGACTCAAACCTAACACAGGCGCATATGGCTCAGGCGACAAGAAGCAGATCACTCTGTCAGTGCGAGTGAACTTTACCGGGGATTGTTCATGGGCCTCTGAAAAAGGCCACAGCTGAATGGACACTGTGGCGACCTGTCAGCCCCGGTCTCCACGCGGGCTGAGCGTTCGCCAATGGCACAGCGTGACGCCGCCGTCACGGGAGCGAGCCGCCACGCCGGGCAAGCCCCGGAGCAAAGAGGGGGAGGAGCGTCATTAAAACAATACCAGGCTGACAACCCCATACTTTCCATGGAGGGAAAAGGGTAAAGATTAATAAATCAGTGTCACAGCTTGACATTCTCACCATCTGCTGGATAAAATATTCAAATCTGCAATAAATGCCACCGTGGAGCACAGTGACATGGCATAATTAACGCCCTGACGAAGGTGACATGCTGAGGTTTTTCTGGGCTCACCCCCCCTTTTCTGGGTCCTTTTCCTTTTTTTTTCTTCAGCAAACAGGGCAGCTGAAACACGGGAAGCGACTGAGCCACACGCCCAGTGCTATTTAACTGTCCATAGAACAAATAATGAGAGTGGCAAGGATCTCGACCCTGCGGCGCTAAACAAATGGCAGCTGGATGGCCGCTTCGCAGGCCCGTAATGCCAGAGTTCCCCTTCTTCCTTCTGTCTTTCACAAATTATGCTTATTATAGTTTTGGCGATAGGCAGGCCAACCTCTGACCTGTTATTAAGATTGGGAACAATACTAATGCCATCTCTGGTGCGCTGACCATAGATATTAAGTCCAGCTCAGGGGCAGAGCCTCTGGGACAGTGGGACATTGTGGACAGTGAGATAGAGATTAAAATTAGCTCAGGGGCAGAGCCTGGACCAGTCCGCTGGGACAGTGTGACATTGTGGACAGTGAGACAGAGATTACAATTAGCTCAGGGGCAGAGCCTGGACCAGTCCACTGAGGAAGTTTGACATTATGGACAGTGAGACATAGATATTAAGACTAGCTCAGGGGCAGAGCCTGGACCAGTCTGCTGGGGCAGTGGGACAGTGAAAGGCACAGACAGGACTTCCCGGGTTTTCCAGCAGAATTCTGCTGCTCGTTTACTTACACACACTAAAACATTTGCTCACGTCCCTCCTGTCCTCCATGACAGCTGCCAGTTTCTTCAAGAATCAAATATAAAACGATACTCATCACCTTTAAAGCCCTGCATGGTTTAGCCTGTGACTGTTTGTCTGAGCTACTGCTTCCTTACACTCCAGCCAGCGCAAGATCATCTGATGCTAACTTACTCACTGTACCTAAGCACAGGTTATCTTTTGGTGTAATTGCCCCTGAAATTTGGAATGCTCTTCCTCTCAGTCTTCGTGAGGAAAAGTCTATTAAAACACCTGTTAAAAACAGATCTCTCTTCAATACATATTATTCGTCTTCTTGTTTGTAACTTGTACTGTCTTGTTAAATGTGTTTTTTGTTGAATTGTAAAGTGTCCTTTAGTGTATGACAGGCGCTATATAAATAAAACTTATTATTATTTATTGTTATGCTCAGCCAGGAAAATATCAAGAAAATACCTCACTAACTACCCAAAGTGATGATATTACATCAGCTTGGGGATGCAGCAGGAGATGACCACTGCAATAAGGGATTTCCAAATGCAAAAACAACTAGGCTTAGTTAAAATTAACAGATTATCCCCAAAAGCAGGGAACAGAAAATGTAACTGACGAGAAGTGTGGTTATTTAATGTGCTTTATGTCTATGCTGTTTTTCTCTCACCTTCAACTTATTGTGCTTATACCTGACAAGTCCGGCGATGACATGCGGGGGTATTAAATCAGCAGTTCAGCTGCTCGGCAAGTTGGACTTGCAAGAACTGGGCCGCGATACATATTACGGCGGACATCTGCAGAACAAGGTTTTCTATGGAGTTGCCAGAACACTAGGAGGACTCTCTCAGTCTGTTTTCCCACAGTGGGCTGTGGGTCACTGCACTTGGTGAGTAGATGACATCATAATCACCAAGCGGAGTGGGACAAATGGGTCCAGGGGGAGTCAATTAACGGCCGTCATATAAAAGAGCTCACTGTAGACGGATGAGGCTCCTCTAGGTCCGGACAGGGAAGAGTTGGGAGTCAATAGAGAGGCTCTCCTGGAGGCTGGACGGCTGCCCGGGGTCCGGCGGGGGCTAGCCGACAGAACCTTCAGCTGAGCTCACTACAGAGTGAGCTGTCTGCACTCTCCCCACGGCGGCCTGGGCCATCGGCAATGACAGCTCATTGCAGACCTGCTTCCTGGCTGTATTTCACATTTGGGCCACTTGTTCTCTCTTCTCTCATATGACACACCAGCCGCTGGGCTGATATATAACAGCTGCTCTGGATCTGAATTGGAAACGCCACCTTCTCTTCACTTAAGTCCCATGGGACCCCTCCAATTCATGGTGACAGCACAATCTTGCCACCTGTCCAACGCAAACTTTTCCCCCCCCCCCCCCCCCCCCCCCCCGCCCAAAAACCTTCTAATTCCAACCTTTTCTGTTGCTCAAAAGACCAGAAAAGCCTGCAAGAGGAAGGTTCTGATCCTGCAGGCCTTTGAACGAGGCCCTGCCCCGGGGACGCAGGGACCCCAAGCTGTCCTCACGTCTATGTCGGACAAAAGCTTGTGCAAAATAAACAAGTAAAAATAGCAGCGGTGAGCCTAGAGGCTTTGAGCAAAGCGATGTGTGCTTCAGGAGATAGCCGAAACACAGACCTAATGGCCACCCACTCCAAGCGCTCTCCAGTCATGTGTGGAGCCTGCATGTACTCGGCTTCAAGGACCCGTCCTCTTTGCTTGCATCGAGTGTTATGCAGTTAGCATGCAAATGCCCCATGAACTGGAAGCCCCCTCCATGCCTCCCCCATTAAAAATCTTCAGATCTGCATTTTTAGGCCGTCCGATTCGGTGACCCCTCCCCATCTTCCTGTCGCGGTGGTGAAATTGCCTCAGGGCCCAGGAGATCACAGTTACACCCCCAATGACATAGTTCACTGGTCCAATTAAGTGTGCTAGATTTCCTGTCATTAGAGGAGACATCTTCAGGAAGCGACGCATACCGGATGATATCAAGGTTGAGCCTGAGGAGGAGCTGACAGACGGGCCAGCGGAGAAAGCTCCCTTCGTCACCCTCCCACTGCGGACAGGGCCTCCTCCTGGCTTCCGAAAGTGCAAAGATGACTGCAAGTGAGAGTGCAGCAGGGACGGGCATGCAGCCTTTTTTGTATGCAGGAGAATGATGGAGTACAGCAGGTTTCCCGGAAATATGGCTGCTTCCATGGAAGTGATTTTGAAACAATGACAGAGGGAGCCTTTGTTGTGAGTATCGAACCATTTCCTTTCAAACAACGATGACAAAAATACCAGAAGCTGAAAATCTGATCTGAAATCTTTAAACCATTAATAACATCAGAGATATCTAGGACATGACATCACAGTGATGCTACCTGGAGATTAATCAAATTAACCGTAAAGAAGATTGAGGCTTTTTTTGTTTGGACCAGTCTGTTCCTTATTTACCCCACAGGACACGACCAGCAGAGAGGAAAGCAAACTGTGGTTTCAGACCAACCTCTAGAGGTCACTCGCACGCAAACAGCCACTGCGGAGGGGCACAGCAGGGGAAGCAGGCTGTCCTCTGCACAGTAATATCCATGAAAAATGAAACACAAACATTTAGAGCCGGCACGACGTGGGGTCCTCTGCCAATGACATGGTCGGGAGATTTTATGCTTATTGCACATTCAGCAGACAACTGCGTTCATCTCCCAGCGAGAGCCGGGGGCAGAGCTCAGCGTTATTGGTTTATAATGTTCGACGCTCCTCAAATAGCCAGCGAGGGAGTCCCCAGAAGGATCGCAAACACTCACGTTTGGGCAGCTGATGAAAGCTTGTTACAGCAGAAAGTGAGGAGAGGAAGTGACACTCAACAGGGGAGGCAGCATCTGCCAGGGGAGGGAGGGGAGGTGAGGAGCTGCTCTCCATTCACAGGCATGGTGCTGTCCGCCTGTGCTGCCACAAACAGAGGTGAGGTCTGCTGCTAATACGCTTTACACACATCTGTGTGAAGTCTGGGTGTGCTCCAACCCAGCTCAGCCAGACGAGAGGCATGCTGCTAATACACCCTATATATTACTGTGTAGAGTCCAAGTATGCCCCCCCGCCACCTCAGAGAGAGATGAGACCTGCCGCTAATACGTCCTACACACATCTGTGGGGAGTCCGAGTGTGCCCCCCCACCACCTCAGAGAGAGATGAGGCCTGCCGCTAATACGGCCTACACACATCTGTGGGGAGTCCGAGTGTGCCCCCCCGCCACCTCAGAGAGAGATGAGGCCTGCCGCTAATACGTCCTACACACATCAGTGGGGAGTCTGAATGTGCCCCCCCACCACCTCCGAGAGATGAGGCCTGCCACTAATATGCCCTACATAGATCTGTGGGGAGTCCGAGTGTGCCCCCCCGCCACCTCAGAGATAGGAGAGGCCAACCGCTAATATGCCCTACACACATCTGTGAGGAGTCCGAGTGTGCCCCCCCGCCACCTCAGAGAGAGATGAGGCTTGCCGCTAATACGCCCTACACACATCTGTGGGGATTCCGGATGTGCCCACCCCAGCAGACTGCGGTGACGATTTTGCTAATACACCCTACACAAATGTGTGGAGTCCGGGTGTGCCCCCCCAGCCCAGACATGGAGAAGTAGGTATTTATATTTCTATATATAAGCTGACCTACAGTACATAAGAAGACACATCATACTGTAGTTCTCTCACCATAACCCTGAGCTGCAGGCCTTTCTGTTGGGGGCAGGGTACCCAGTGCTATGTGGGAGATCATCCAGCAGGGGGAGCTGTGTCGGCAGTCCTGGCACTCGGTCTAGACGATGCTGCTGGGAGGTGAGGGGCCATGTGCAAGATGGAGGGGGTCACCTCCCTTTCCCATCCCTCCATTGCCGCAGATGTCCCTCCTCACATCCCATTTGTGCCAGATGCGTCCCACATCTGCCGCTACTCTCTCTATCTCCGCTCACTTCCACACATACTCCCACACACATAAAAACACACCAGTACCATGAGCTGTCATTATCTGACCACGCAGGTGGACTGCTATCGCATGTATGTGAAATGCTATAAAAACCAAGCAGCATCTGACTTGCTGACCACTCTGTAATTTATCCAGAGTCAGGGCAGGGTGCGATAACACCCCCTCTAGTCAGACTGACTGAATGACAGCAAAACAAGAATTGCAATGGGTACCAACCTTAAGAGGAAAAAGCAAGAGCTGTATGGAAACAGCTACATGAATATACCAGCACACACACAGACACACATACACAGATAGACAGACACACACACAAGCACAAATAGACACACATACTGACACACACACACACACAGATACACACACACACACATAAGCACAAATATACACAGACACACAAACAGACACCACACACAGATACACACACAGACACAGGTTTGTAGTTATATCTTTGTGAAGACTCTCCATTTCTACAGTGAAATTTTTGAACCCAACAGGACAATCTTAACTCCTATTCAGCCCTAACCTTAACCAAAATTAACCAAATAAAATACGAGTTTTTTTTTTTTTTTTTACTTTTTTGATTGCATTCACAGATCTTCGTGGGGATGTGAAAAATAACAAAATAACAGATTTTTATTACATTGTGGGTGACATTTGGTCTCCACAAAGTAATATAAAGCTAATCCACACACAGACACACAGACAGACAGACAGAGACAGACAGACAGATAGACACACACATACAAAGAGAACCCAAGTAGTAAAGTGAGAGCAGGCATCCAGCACCTGATACAGAAGCACAAGGTGCTTCCTTACAGCAGCATTCATATTCTTTTGGCCTTTCAAAGTTTGCATTACTTCCTATGAACCTCAAACAGATGTGGAACATGAAAGTTGAGCAGGAAACGTAAAAGAAGAAAACTCTTAGAAGTCTGACTTTTACCGGTGATAAAAACCAGACCGGAAAGGGGGTGCGGGGGGCTTGGTGTCTGACAACGTCCTTGATGTTGTTCTCGGTGCTGGCCTGCAAGGGGATTAAGGGGCCTTACCTGAAATAAAGATCTGTTTGATGCTAAAACTCCTCCGGAACCTTCAGCACTTTGCTGCTAAACGGTGAAGAATTTGAAAGGAACTGTTCACTCAAGAAGTGGAAATATCTCTCTGCAAGCATTCTTGCGATATCCACCCTGTGCCGAGGAACCGGCTCCCTGGCTACCGTTTGATAAGTTCATTAGAAAGGGGTTTACACATGTAAAAGGGTGAGGAGATGGAGACGGCTGGTCATTAAATCCGCTCATTACTGGTGCTGGAGCCTCGAAATGGGATGGACTGTGATGGGAATCACGGATATTGTGCCACTTCCCCTAATGCCACCTCATAGTTCGTCCCCTGCCAGCACAATCCTACCCTTGTTCCTACTGGAAGCCACCACGCCGGTAAGGCTTTCCCATAATTAACATCTTGTCCCCCTGCAAAGCGGTTGCTTAGTGACGTCAGCTGCTTTATATCCAGGGCTCCGTGCTGTCAGCCACTCCACGTTTATTAAGGTCAACGAACTCTGGTGTTAATGTCCAGGTTCGGCTTGCTGATGAGTGTGTTTGATATTGAGGATAATGAGCATGGTGAGACAGAGCAAAAGAGTGAGAGTAAGAGAGAGGGGGCGGGGGGGGGGGCACTTTGGTCTTCATCTGCCTTCAGTATCCCATTGGGAACTGGTCATCATGCGTTAAGAAGGTCACTGAGAGCTTAGGCTGTTCACAACAAACAGCTCTCCACATGCACTTTGACAAACCAATATCCTGTCTAAAACCTACTGGACTTGTGCTTATTTATATTTTTTTTTTTACAGGTGTTTTTCTACAAAACTACGTTTCAAGCAGCTTTTACGCTTTAGGGATTTCACAGAGAAAGGACAATGTTAAGAAACAGACTTGGCAAAGAAATACAAGTACACGGTAAAAAAGCTTTGGTAGAGAGCAACAGGGGGAAGATTGTTATAGAAGCCATCCCTCACCCATCTTCTCGCTCAAACACTATCCTACACCCAACGTTTTTTTTTTATTTTAAGCGAGACAGAGAAATGATATGTTTCCTGAAAATAAGGCAAAGGTACAGTACCATATCCACAGAGACCCAGTCTTCAGCCCCCCTGCAAAGCTGGAATCACAAACTCAATCTTGCAAGTGTCCCACTTTGGGCTTTCGGAGGAGATTACCTGCTCTCAGCACACCTGTGGGACTGCTTCACTCATCTATGGAGGAAGCCAAACTACGGTCAGCTTGCTTTATTTTTATAAAGATTCAGGATGCATTCAAGACGTGTCCAAGCAAACCTGACACACTGGGGCTCTGATTCAAGGACATGATTGAACATAGGGTAAAGAAACACGTAGGAGAGACGCTGAGGCATGCTGTGCTTCACTGGTCGGCCTAGGCTGCATAGTGCATAGCCTGCAACCAGCAGAGACTACAAAGCACATAGCCTGCGATCAGCAGAGGCTGTAAAGCACATAACCTGCGACCAGCAGAGGCTGCAAAGCACATAATCTGACACTAACAGAGGCTGCATAGCGCTTAGCCTGTGACCAGCAGAGGCTATAAGGCACATAACCTGCGACCAGCAGAGGCTGTATAGTGCATGGCCTGTGACCAGCATAGGTTGCAAAGTGCATAGCCTGCAACCAGCAGAGGCTGGAGAAAGGTATTAATAAAACACGGCTTTTTCATTTGTGTCCATCTACCTGACATTTGTAGCTGGCTGGAAGCAACACATCTGCCTCTAGGACTGTCATGAAATCAGATTTTCACTACAAAATTATCATGGTCAAAAAGAATTCAAAATTCATTGTGATGTCTGGGCCTTTAGATAATGGTGTACCAGCGTATTTATGGCCAGCAAAACTGTTCCGGGGTTTTCAGTACCATACTTACAGCCACAATTTGATAAGCAGATTATTAGTACACCTAAAATATTAATTGGAGGTGTATTGTGACAACCCTATCTGCCTCCTCACTCATCAACTGTGTCTGTGCCAGGGTCAGCCTCCACGTGATCCTGTTATCACCAGATCACGACTCAAAGGCTGTGGAGTACGATTACACAACTCCGAGAGCCAAGATGGGTGATTACCATACTGTCCCGCTTTCCACGATAAAACCACCTCTCTATTTCAGGCAGTTATTGGGTTAGAGCAGACAGGACACGCTAACCTGGCCCACTGCACTTTTAGAAACCTGGGACCTGGATCACCATCAAGGCCCGACAGGCAGACCATTTCTGCTTTGAGAAAATCAGCTAACAAACATGCCTTAATCTTAATCGCGCCGCTCGAAACTGCGCAAATGTACTCTGAGCTTCGGGATTTTCATTCAAGAGCAAAGTGAATTGGTAAAAAACAGCTGTTCTTCCTGGTGATGAATGCCAGAGAACAGCGGCACATTCTGGCGCTGTGTATCTGAGGCAGCGGCATCACGGTGACGAATGCCGGAGAACAGCGGAGCACTCCAGCGGTGTGTATGTGAGGCAGCGGCATCATGGTGACGAATACTGGAGAACAGCGGCACATTCCTGTGGTGTGTATCTGAGGCAGCGGCATCACGGTTACGAATGCCGGAGAACAGTGGCGCATTCCTGTGGTGTGTATCTGAGGCACCAGCGTCACTAAAATACCAAACCCTGTGGGCTGGCACGGCCCTCCCATGGTGCGCCAACGGCACCAGAGGCCCCCAGTGGCACTGATAAAGCCGACAAATGAAAGAAACCATCTGGCTCGCATCTCCGCTGCCGGACCCTGGGGCGGTTCTGCCTCGAGCCTGGCCTGCTTGTCGCCGACGTCTCAGGGCGGTAATAAAAAGACACGAGCAGACAGAAGGAGCGGTGTGATAAGCGGACACCGATGATGTCATACTGCAATTGCTATTATTGGGAAGCGGCAGGGGTGCCCCGGGCTGGTCCAGGGAGCAACGGTCCTAGCTCAAACGGGTACACAGTTACTCCCCATGCGGTCAGGACTCGACACTCTGACGGACTGATGCAGCTGAGAAACCATCAGCAGATAGATGAGAGTCTGAGATACGCCGAGCTTATCTGGCTGTGGTGTGGTCTTAGGCCTTGGGATGGGGCCTGCAGGGGGTGGGGGGTAGGAATACATCCCCTGTCTGAGAGAGACATTAAAGCAGACAGTGCATGAGAAAGTCCGCCTCCTCTCAGCTCATATCAGCTCACATCTCAAAACAATTTTCAGCCTGCGCCCATTGAGAAGAGTCAATGTTCCACTGGCACAATCCTGGTTAAATTCCTTGCAGCGCAGACTTGAACCTGAACTCACACCCTCTGACTGCCCACCTAGAGCCGCCCTCGCGAGTCTGGCAATGCATCTCCTCCGCGCCGGCGCAGTCAGCATTTCATCTGCCAGCTCCAACATGCCCTTGGAGCAACATTGATGCGTCTGGTGGTGACACTCACAAACTAAAACCCTTTAAATTCAAAAACAGAAAACCCATTAAGAGCAACCCACCTTCACTGCCACCAGTCAGCAAGAAGTAATATGGCTGATGATTCAGTCCTCAGCAACTAAGGCACTCTGGAACACAACCAGCTGACATTTCTAACTTTTACAAGTGAAAACCAATTGGACTCTGTGCCATCTCTGGGCGAGTTATATTTTTAAACTGTTAACGGCAGGCCATGCTCTTCCATGCAGACTATGTTCCTGGTGCCTCTTTTCTCCGAATCCATTATGGAAAAACTTCAGCAGAAACACAGGCGTAATTGTGACATTTCCTAAAAAGCCACCTATATCATGTTACATATTACAGATGTCCTGAGTTACCCTTTAAAGATATTTCACCTCAAAAACATCCATTTGCATGACCCTCTAATTTCTTTTGAATATATACAGCACTATGTAAATGTCTTAGGCAGTCAAAGAAAATGTTTAATGCTATTTAATTTAATTTAAAACATCCACAAATGAATAGTAATAAACTTAAAAAACACCTTTTCCTGTGAAAACACTGGTGTATTGGTTGGTTGCTGTAAACATTTGGAGTGATTTTAGAGATGGCTAAGCTGACACACTGGGACAGACATAATATCATAATTTGAAGATCATTTAAACATCATTTTCTTTGACTGCCTAAGAGTGTTACACAGTACTTATAGCATCTACAAGCAAAGCACCCAGAGCTAGTGAAAGAACCAAAAAAAGAGCTTAACTGAGACAAAAACAGAAACAGCAGATGCCCGAGACAGCGGACTGGACTGAAGACTTTTTTTAGACTCGGATGCCGGGGCTAGCGCCATATGGGGAGCAGGACCGTGATGTCCAAGGCCACTGACTTCCAGGCTGAAGGTTGCCAGTTCAACGGGCCTCCTGCTATGCCCGGAACAGGACACTCGGATGCAGAATATCCCATTGAACTAAAGGGGAGATCCATCGATTCACAGGAAGGTATCATCTCTCCTCCATCTTCTCCATCACTTGTCTTGCAGAAAGGCAGGATCACAGATGCAGTAACAATAATGACACACTTAGTGCCCTTATGGTGCCGAATACCCTGGGTTTTTTGAAACAGGACCCTAGCTGGAAAAAACGACCTTTGAGGCACAACGCGCCTGGAAAATAGTCCGGAACATTCCTGCACAGAGCAGCACCCAGGTACTCTGCAAAAATGACTCATAGAGAAAATTCAACAGTGCATTAAAAAAGGGAACAGAGCCTGTTGAACTATAAATTTTAAACACCTGCTTTTAGGGTAAATGGAAAACAGAAAGGACAGCACCAGGGTTTCCGTGAGGGTAAAAAGGCAGCAGCCATCTTTGATAGCAACCGATTAAAATGTGCAGTGAGATTTTGAGGAATTCAACTTTGGCTAGGGCAGCACACTCCGTGGGCAGACTGAGCAAGGCCAGTGCCGTCGATGAGGAGAGTGACCTTGTCAGGTCGTGTTCCGTCGATGCGCTGATATTCTGGGAATGTGTATTCGACAGGCAGCTCGCCGGATCGAGCAGGTGGTGCGTGGCCTCACCGGCAAGCCGCTTTCGAAGAAATAAATAAATCATCAGATTAAATTGCTTCCCTTCCCTGTCAATCCGGCAGGATTTGTTTTTAATAACCTGAAACAAGGAAGAGGCCACAATTATAGGCTTTCTCAGAAGCATCTCAGCTGACAGGATAAACATCGGCCAGACGAAGAAAAGGAGTCACGCTGGAATAAAAATTAATCACTCAGTCAAAAAGTGGCTTCCTTTCTCCACTATAATCATCACTCCAGCAGAGGTTCCAAGCTAAGAACATGTAACAAGGCACTAGCAACTCATGACCAAAATACTTGTAATATTACTTGTAACATACAATGGAAACCGTTTATAGTGATGATGTCTGTCTGGGTGAAATTGATCAGTATAAACGGATGATCATTACAATCTATTTTTTTTCTTTTTCTTTATATCTCATTTCTATCTAATTGACATCTGTATATTTATTACATGCACAATAGGTAATAAAACAGACAGTGTCACTGTTTACTGAATTTTATTGACTCTAAAAATACAGTACAGCTGTTTTAAATAATTTTCAAATTACAGTGCTGCACAAATTAAATTACTGAACTGTGTATAATTCAAATACACTATAATACAGTGCAGTACTGTACATGAAAAATATAGCTTATTGTAGTTTGGCTGCTGCATCTCGGTGACTCGTTTTTAGCAGTTTATCGTAAGCCTTGATGAGTCTCTATTTTCAATGAGAATAAATAACTTTCTTTTTCTTCTTGTTTTCTGTGCACGCAGCGTTAGCCTCAGGTAGCTAGCCGGAAGCAGATGGGTTACCGCAAGGCAAAGGAGGGTTCATTAAAGTAAAGTGAAAGATAAAATATATATTAAAAAAATACTGTTTTACTTTTCTCCATATGTTGTCCTGCATAAAACCCACAAAATGAACTACTATAAGCAAATTATTTAAACAGTATTTGTACAGGAATGATTCTGTCCCAAGCTTTTTGATCCATATAAGCGGTTGATCACTATAGCCATGACCACTATAAGCAGTTTGCACTGTTCCTGCATTATTGCCAAACAACCCACAGCCTTCCTATATAAACACACTGGCTTCATGTGTTTTTTTTGGACACATTAAAGAAAAACATTATTTACAGACATTAGAAAATTCTGACTAGAGTTACTCTTTCCCTACTTTTGGGGACATCTTTTGAGGTCCCCATTTGGATAACCTCAGTTTTATAAAAATCTGTGAATGCAATCATAAAAGTAAAAATGCCAAAAGTCTTGTATTTGGGTTGGTTACTTCTGGCTAAGGTTAGGGATGGGTAGGGGTTAAGGGTGTCGTGATTGGGATTAGGGTTTTTTCCATAGAAATGAATGGATGGTCGCCATTTAGATAGGAAGACCAACTTGTGTGTGTGTGTGTGCGCCTTTTTCTGGACGGGTACCAAAAAATTTGTCCATGTCTGTACTGTATATGCTTGCAGCTAAAAATGATTTTATAGGCGATCATTTGGATTTCATCTTCAGGATTAACCTGAAATCGCATAGAAATATTTAACAACCCAAATATATTTCCAGGTTTTAAAAATATGTTTCTTTCACCTACATTGACACTAAGGAAACGTAAAGCATATAACAGATGGGTGATTTGGATGCTAGAGGCTAAAAATGTATAATTCTTCAAATATTTTTACTTTCTATTCTGCATGCAGCCTGGTATCCTGACTTTGAGTTCCGAACTACAATCTCAACATGACTCTGGATGAAACATTAGCAAATGGTGTATCTACCTTGGAAAGGCATTCTTCGAAAGTCTACACTAGCTTTTTATCCTGCATGCGTGGAATCAATTAAATGCTTTTTAACTTTGCAAACAAAGATCACAGTTCGGCTTTCAGGCAGACTGATTTTGTCCTGGTAGCTTAGCACTGGATTAAGCATTGCGGTGGACTTGCGGCACGCCATGCATGCAACATGCTTATTATGGGATGTGGGGGAGCGGCGGAGCATCTCAGGCCCCGAGACACCGTCACAGAAATGGCGGAACCGACAAGCTGGCGGGTTCCCGCAGCCTGGCGCCATGCGGCCGCTCCTGTTAAAAGCCACATCATCCTGCCGGTGCGAGGTGTCGTCCTCGCCTGCTCTACTCTGCTCTAAATTTGCACTGGCTGTGAGGGGCATGCCGGCGC
This sequence comes from Hippopotamyrus pictus, assembly GCA_026781145.1. Taxonomy (NCBI): domain Eukaryota; kingdom Metazoa; phylum Chordata; class Actinopteri; order Osteoglossiformes; family Mormyridae; genus Hippopotamyrus; species Hippopotamyrus pictus. The sequence continues at coordinate 15,155,505 of JAODLC010000002.1, read as the reverse complement.
CACTGCGACACCTGTTAGGGCGTGGCGGCGAGAGAACGTGGGAGCAAGATATTACTCTAAATGTGCAACAATAACACCTTCAAATCGATCTCTATTTTAAAACATTTCTTTTTGTCCCTTGGCAGTTTTTTTTAAAGCATGTTCTTAATATTTTGGATGTACTGCAGCTATGCAGATAATATATGCACGTATTTCTAAGAAGTGTTAACGAAAGAAAACAGCCATGCCAAGCTTATTTAGGGTATTCAGAGCTAACAGACAATAAAGTGCTAACAGGGCTAGCATAATCTAATTATGCTAAAAAAAAAAAGAAAAAAAGCAAAAAAGAAAAAGTACAAAAAAAAATCCACACAATATGTCACGGGATACAGAGCTCGTAATTCAGGTAAGATTAATTTTGTACAAATATAAACATGTAAAGAATGAGACTGCTTATCACAACAACATTTGCAATATTGCACATTTGCACATAAAGTCAGACAGTAAATGCCATGCATATACCTTATATTAAGACCTTTAACTTTAGAATGGTCCCGTTTTAATTTACTAATTATGGTATAATAAATTTATTAAATAATGCACTAGAGATGACCGTAGCCTTAGCCAAATTGATAATTCAGTTATAGTTCATGAAATTCTACCATTTTCATAATAGTAAAATTTTAAAACTTTTAACAGCTTTCCCCTAAAAAGCGGATCATTCTAATTCCAACAGAATTATAGTTTTCTTAAGCCAATAAACTTAATACAATAACAGATAGCAACAGTACATGCACACGATAGGCTGCAGGTGAATAAAAATACTGCATTTCATTATTTATCTATTTGTCTGAGTTTAATTTCGAAAGCTGCAGGTACATCTGGCGTGCAGGGCAGATTACATGACTGCCGTGTCTGCAGGAAAGTGTGGAGCGACCCTTATCTCGCACATTCAGACATTAATTAGTTACCTGCAAAGTGGGATATAAGGGCCCTTCTGACTTAAAAATTAATTTGGCAGGTGATCGTCTCCCGAGCAAATTACAACTGGCACAAAAGCACGAAGGTGCCAGCAAGGTACGAGAAAGGCATTAAATACAGTTGTTAAGAGTCAGAACGATGTATAACTCTGCATAGACAACCAGCCATCTACTCAAAAGGATAGTGAGGACGAGCCCTGATGAACCATTACTGATCAGGAACAGCCCCAACTGTTCAGAGACAGGTAGGAACAGGAAGGAACATCCAGGACTGCTCCTGAACAGGCTACGGCTGCACAATATACCATTTCAGCACAATAATCGCATTACCAGACGTGCAATGTCAGGTAAATTAAAACAAATCAAACACGTCATGCTACAACTATTTTGCTGCTTGATACAAAAAAAATTCTGACAAAAAAGAAAATGAAGATCTCATTTCCCATGACTAATTTTCAAGATAAGTCTGATATAATTTACTCTGATTTAAGGTTTTTGGATACACAGAGGTTGTTGCTAGTGAGTGACATGCAGGAGCTGCATACACAGCAAACCACCAATCACAATTAGGGCTGGGCGATGTGAGATATTAATATCAATATTGCATGTTATGCACAGTCAATTCTCACATAACAAGGACACCAACAGCTGAGCTGAGACCAAGATTTTTCATACCATCAAATGGACATTATACTGCACTATACGGTGTTTTCATAAACAATGTTATTTTGCAATGCAGCTCCAGTACTTTGAAATCTTGGTGATAAGATTCACTGAACATAGGGGGGTGAGTTAAAAACATTTTAGCTCTGTCATAAGAATCAGCATTTGTCACATTTCCTAAAAAGCCACCTATATCATGTTACATATTGTAGACGTCCTGAGTTACCCTTTAAAGATATTCCATGTCAAAAACATCCATTTGCACGACCCTCTAATTACTTTTGAATATATACAGTATCTACTTTACTCATATCGGATTTTTTTCTTTTTCTCCCCCCCCCCCCCAATCTGTCCCCCCTCTTCAGCCAGCTCAGCCACTGCAATATTTAACATGTGCTAAAAATGAACTAAATAAAATAAAAAGAAATCGATCAACATGAGGGGCCTACTGTATACAGAGTTTATAGAGCCCCTCATGGTAAAGCAAACATGTTTGGCACTGCAGTACATTCAGAACATGATTCTGCTTGCTAAAGCTGCCAGGCAAGACAAAAGTAAAAAATATGAATATATGAAGCACTATGCAAATGTTTTAGGCAGTCAAAGAAAATATTTAAGGCTATTTATCAGTATTTGTCTGTAATTGTATATTTGCTCAGAAAAAAAATCTATTTAATTTAATTTAGAACATACACAAATTAATAGTAATAAACTTAACAAACACCTTTTTCTGTCAAAAGATACACTGGTGTATTGGTTAGTTGCTTATTATAATGAATGTTCTGTTTTCAAGATTTTCTAGTATAGGTTTAAAGAATCACTTGAAAGTTTTCCACTGCTGCTTTTGCATGAGCTCTGCATGCACTGACTGAGCCAGTCATAGTCATTCTCATCCTTGCTGTTTAAATCACTCATAGACAGGGTTTTGAGAAATTTATTTCGAACTTTTTTTTTACTTTGTAAATATCACAATATTCACCAAAAAATTAAAAATCACATAGCAATATCCAATTTTTTTCAATATCATGCAACCCTAGAGCAGGTACAATTAGGACCCTCCTGATCAGGAGGAACAGTCAGGAACAGTCAGATAATCAAAAACAGTCAGGAAGGTTCTGAAACAGGACTGACTGAGGACACTCAAGAGGAATTAAGAACATTCAGCCATGGACAGAAATAGGCAAGACACTAGAAGTTACCTTAGTTATGATTAACACGATTCTGATCAGACCAACAACAGCCAGCACTGACCCTATGTTGGACTAGAACCAGAAATATTTGCCACACTTAGGTGCCTATAGTAAGACCATTCAATAACCCAGCAACAGGTTTAATGGGAGCCACTGGATCCAGCTTGAGGAGCAAGCCTTCTATTTAAGAAAAAACGGGACATCCATCTGGATTACAGTGGGCAGAAATGATCACAATTCCTCACTGCCAATCACTGTTACTATCAGCTCAGATAAAACATCTCACATTTCACAGCTTGAAATCAGGCGAATTCTCTGCAGGGAGGAGCTGTGGTCACTGGCCCACATCTCTCCATACTAGCGCAGTGTCGCATGGCGTCACATTTCAGCCAGACCGGATAATCGCTTGTGCAATTAGAAACATTATGTTGTAGGGACTAAAATCACTGCTGGCATTTTCCAACATTTTGTTTCCAATTTAGAGGTTTTTTGCTCAATATCATCATCTGATATTTACATTCGGGTGAAATGATATTTGAATAATGCACGGCGTGGAAACGGGAGGGTGTGTGGTAATGAGGCCCCTCGCCATGGTGACAGTACCAATTTGCCCACCTTTAGCACCATATCTGATGGGACTGGGGGCCTGCGGGTGCTACTGCAGTTTTTGGTAAGCGGCAGTTCGTAAAGCAGAAATGACATTCATTACCGCAAGACAAATTATAGCACTGGAGAAAAATCAAACTCCGAGCTGACAGGAAGAGGAAGACTAATCACTAGTATGCAAATTCTGAACATGCTGTATGAAGAGCATCATCGAAATGATTTGATTAACACACATTTTAAACACGCTTTAAAGCCTTTCTTAAGACACCTAAAATTATCCTGAGAACGATAAAAAGCTCACAGAAGTAGTGACATCATTTGACTTCAGTAGCTTGTAGTGGTAAGACGCATCTACAGTTATTAATATTGCTGCATAAATCTCCCCCAGCTCCACTGTTAACATCAGAATGGTCAAACTCAGCCTGAATGGGGGCTTTCAATGGGTTCATCATGATGAATAGAGATCAAACACGTCACAAGCATTAGAATTCCAGTTCCAGATCTTCACACCATCCAGCTTTCAGTAACCCATGCTACTATGGAACTCCTGAGATGTTCTCGTCTCACCTCATCAAGGTTCCGCTCTGCAGGCTACGGGTCCGAGTCCATATCAGGTGTGAAATCTGGTCGCAGACTTATGGGCTTGCAGAGGGGGCAATCCCCGCTTATCATAGGGATTCATCAAACATGCTATGCCAATACTGTGGGATTTGACTGCACTCTGTCTGAAAAAGGGAACGCGAAAGCACTGCCTGATCTCCTGCCTCGGTGACAGGGTGACCTTACCCGGCTCTCGGAACTGCAGCATCCGTCCTGCTCTTCAAGAAAAGACTCCAAACTGACTCCTTCAAATCGTACTCTAGCTCATAAAAGCTAATTGCATCCAGCTTGGGCTTTTTTGCATGAACAGATGTACTTTGTTTATGGTGTCTGTATGACTTTATGAGCCCTATATAGATGCAAATACTCTAAATATTACCACACTTCGCAAGCCCGTGCTTACGTTGATGACTTTCACTCCTTGTGCGTTCTTTCTGTGCATCTTGAGTATAACTTGTATGTAATCCAGGGTGAGAAGAGTCTGTCACATAAACAAATGAAATGTAAATGCAAAGAGAAAGATGTATACAAATGTAAACGTGCTAATAACCGCAGCAGAAACCTGAAACCTGGAAACCCTGATGTGCTTGGGTAAGGAGCTAAGATCTCTCCCTAGGCCAAGTCTATTAAAGTCTCAAAACCCAAAATAACATACGCAAGCAAGGCGATACTATCTCCGGGAGCTGAAAACACAACATATTTGCTGCATTTCACAAAACCGAGAAGGAGAGCCTTCTCCTCCGGAACACAACGGTTCGTCAAGTGCAGGTGAAATAATAGATACTGTGAGCCTTTTAGGTGAGCACTCTCCCGCACCATATCCTTCCAAGGAGAGACAATGGAGAGAGGGGGCAGAAGGAGAAAGTGGACACAACAAAACAGAAACTGAAGAGTTAGAGGAGGCTGGATTCAGGCAGCTGAACTTCAGCAATAAGTGTGAGGGTACTGAGAGGATCGCACTGAAACTAGAGTGTACTGGAAATGGCTCCCGCACTTACCAGGGACCTAAAGCCTCCCAAAGTACCCAGGCCGGTATTGGTGCCCTGCCTCCCTGAGACAGGAGTCTTTGGACATAAAGTAGTGTAGGCTGAGAGTGAGAATCATAATTCAGTCTCACTGTCATCTTGTACCTGAAGCACTTTATGGCTGTGCAGTCTGATAAATCTGGCAGGGACAGGTCCCGCTCACCAAAAATAAGACACATCAGGGAAAGCCTGCTGCTCAAACAAAGGCATCATGAACACCATCAGAGCAAAGGCACGCTGCTCCCATGCTGGTGTTTCACAGCTGAATGTCACTTATCAAATCGAGTTGGCCATTTGTTGTTTCATTTCTTACCCTTTGTGTCTGCAGAGAACTTCTGCTTTACATTTAAGGTACCTCTCTCCTTCCCTCATTCTCTCCTCCCTCTCCCAGGTGTCTCTTTCAGGAGAGTCCCTGCAATCTAAGAAACATCTGGATTGGAGAGGAGCTGTGTAATTTGAAGGTGTAATTAAGTCTTGTTCTGCTTCTGAGCTCTTGAAAGCCATGCGGAACAGATGACACCGACGCTGAGCTTGGAGCAATTAGATTGTCAGATTTAAACAGCCCCTCCCACCCCCACCCTCTCATAAAAGGCTCGTGGAGAAAAAGCATCAGCGTGGCGGCCGGGAACACAGCGAGCACAGCATACTGGCCAGGAACACAGCAAGGACAGCATAGCGGCCAGGAACACAGCGAGGACAGCATAGCGGCCAGGAACACAGCGAGGACAGCATAGCGGCCAGGAACACAGCGAGGACAGCATAGCGGCCAGGAACACAGCGAGCACAGCATAGCGGCCAGGACCACAGCGAGCACAGCATAGTGGCCAGGGACACAGCGAGGACAGCATAGCAGCCAGGAATACAGCGAGGACAGCATAGCAGCCAGGACCACAGACTAGAGGCCAGGAGCACAGAGCAGTGACCAGGAGCATAGAGTAGCGGCCAGAAGCACAGTGAGAACCCCAGCGCCGACGGGAGCACACAGATTGACACCTGTATCCTGAGCCTCAGTGATGTGTCACGCATGAGTGGATTCAGGTCCTCGAAAGTAGAATTCCATGAAGCTGTGTGCCGCTTAAACGTGAATAAAACACAATATCTGTGTAGATCAGGACAAGGCCTCGCCTTCTGTAAATGGAATCACACAGCATGCGGTCACTTTGCTTGTCATCAATGCTGCATCTTTTCCACTTTTTGCTTTTGGGGGTTATGTGAAGACAGGAAAGCCCATGGGGAACCATGAGCACACATAAGAACATAAGAAATAAGAATATAAGAAATTTACAAATGAGAGGAGACCATTTGGCCCATCAAGCTTGTTTAGGGAGAACTTAACTAACAGTAGCAGACCGGTTTGTCACTCTAACATTACCCTCAAATGTACCCCTCCCCTAAATCTTACCCCTAACCAAACCATAACCATACCCTTAGCCTAACCCCTAACCCCAACCACCTTTGAATTTCAGGCCCCCTTCCTGTGTTCTTGCAGAATAAGCCCACTCTCAGCAGTCCGGAACACAACAATCTGGCCAGAAGTCGTCCGCTGCCTGCAGTCATTGATCTTTGCTTTTCTATCCACCTGTTGCGTAACGAGCCTCTTTCAAAGCATATAGTTCCAGTTTGCTTACGAGGAAGCACCTGAAATATCTCCTCTCAGACAGGTTGCATATTGATGGTATCACTACCATACCATACAATACTCCCAGTCCCCAAGGCCGGAGTATGTATAGGTACATAGGTGCTCCTCACTTTAGATGGGTCGACTTACGATATTTCAGCTTTACGATGGTGCGATAGCGATGCACTTTCAGAAGTTAACTTTGAAATGTGATCTGTTCATGGGCTAGCAAGATTTTCTACTGATGTTGGACGATGGTGGCATCCTTATAAAGCTCTAATAAAATGAGCTTACTTAGATACAGTAAAACTGGTCTAGGTCGCCGGCTTGTAACTCGTCAATGTGCACAAGTCGACGCTCAAGCAAAAGTCCCGATTTTTCCTAATGATGTTTCC
>JAODLC010000002.1:15120333-15132320 GCA_026781145.1 Hippopotamyrus pictus | reverse complement strand
CAGGGTTCCATGTTATAAAGAAGTCTTCATTTTGAGTATGTCATGATTTCTTGATGAGGGGGGGGGGGGGTTGCGCAGACGAACACTGACAGGATTCGTGGTGTTCATGTGTTTCGTTTAATGACAGCAGTCAATATAACAACTGAATTAAACATCAGAACATTTTTTTTAATAATTATCCACAGTGTGTAGCTTTTGTCACTGCAGTGTATCTTTCTGGGCTTCTGGAAGAACATTTCTAGAACCTCTTGATATGGGAAGTCATTTATTAAGATCTGCATGGAGGCTGCAAGATGGTCTCCTTACAGCCTATTGCGGATGTTTGTCTTGACCTGCAAATACATTAACTGTTAGGCGTCAAAAGTGATGGCTGATTGGTTAAAATAGTGATAGTTTAAAGCAAAAAAACTCATTGTAAAACGTATTTATTATCCTGTTCATTTCTGTCTGCTTTTCAGGTGGTTGATGCAACATATTTTCCGAAGCGCTCTCTGTCCGCTGGTGGGAGTGTGCTCACCTGTGTGTGCACGCATGTGTCTGTATGCGCGCATTGGAGCGGAACTCTGCCACGCGCGATACAGAGAGCGGAGGAGAATGGTGAACACGCGACCGTGTAGAGACAAAAATGACAAGCTGTTGTGTAAATAAGATAAATAATATAAGGCTATTTGTTTAATAAAAGGACAATGTATAGAATTGTTCTATAGGAAAGGTAACCTTAAATGACTTCTGTTGTGATCTGGCGCTATATATAAAATAAAATTTTATGAAATTAACTTAAGCTTCAAGGGGGGGTGTGAGGTGCCGTTGGGGGGGGGGGGGCACCCCCCTAATATAATGGTAGGGGAAACACTGTGGTTTAATCCTGATTCTGCTGGCAGAAGGCTACACTGCGAGGCAGGCAGCTTCTAGGCTCAAAATCTCTAAGCAGCATTGCAGAAGAATAAGGTGAAGCAGGAGACACTGGCAATAACCAAAAACCAGCCAGGTAGAGGGTGGGAGCAACTTCCTACTGCCAGAGACCGTCAGCAGGACAGAAGTCCCATAAAACAGGAAATAAGCCCTTCATCAGTGAGAAGCGGGGAAGGACCAGGCTGGAGTTTGCAAAAAAAAAAAAAAAAAATGTATTTTACACAGGTGCATACCCAAAAATTGGAAAAAAAAAAGAGTGAAATGGAAAATTTTGCTGTGGTCTCTTATTTTTTGCCAGAGCTGTATAGTTTCATGTGACATAGACGGCATAATTGTTCATTTAAGCGATCTCAAACTAATCGTGTTCCTTTACACAGATTGTTTTCCCAAACTACTACTGAAGACACAAAATTTGTACAAAAAAAAACTATGAAATCTTCACAATTTACAAATAGCCTGTAGTGCCAGAGGAAATACAAACAGCTGAGCAAGTACTCTAACATTCTTGAATTACCAGTGAAAGGTTGTTACACTGAATACAGGGATGCAGCCCTATTCCCCAGTCCATCTTATATGGGCTGCAAGTTTAGAACAATGAGTTGTAACCCAGAAGGTTGCAGGTTTGAGTCCAAAAATGACAACTGCCTTAACAAGTCAGAAGAAAGTCTAGGAGTAAGAGGAAAAAAATATTTTCTCTGGAGTAAAGTGTCACATGGGTGACAAAATTTAAACTCTTGCAAAGGTGTGCCGAGAAACCTGGCCATCTCTGCATGAGAGGCAACACTGTTTCCCCCCCAAAAACATATGTAACCTCAGATATTGATCAGCCTTAGAGCTATATTAAAGCCTTAATGCAAGATTAACAACAGCCCCCCCTCAGTAGCTGTCTCATTCACAGTTATTTCTGACCAATGCACAGGGGAGACCAGACGGGCACAGGGGACACCCAGACAGGTGTGGTGAGACCCCGGCAGGTACAAGTCAAACCCCAACGGGTGCAGGGGATACCAGACGTGCGCAGGGGAGACCCAGATTGGTGTGGTGAGACCCCAGCAGGTACAAGTCAGACCCCAATGAATGTTGGTGAGACCCTGATGGGCACCAGAGTGACCCCACAGGACTGTCCTGCAGATCCCATGCGGCGCAGCCTCCCCACACAAGCACCTGCCCCTGAAGTTAAGGCCCTGACGACCTATGCCTCCCCATATGTACCCAGGGACATCTGTGACAGGGAGTGTGTGCTCAGCCTCAAGAAAGAGGTCTGATCTGCATTTGAAGTCACGTGACTCGCTGCCATCTCATGCCAGATTTCAGATCTCAGTAAAGACGGCAAGCGGCTCATCCCTCTGGAAAATAAAGCATAACTGCCAGAGGTGGTGAGTCAGAGGCACACCTACGCGCCATCCTGCAGGGGAAGCAGGAGCGCAGACACCGAGGGCAGTGCAGTCGTGAGGGCAAGGCTAAGCGAACAACTCTCCCCACAGCTGACAGCGTCCCATGCAGTGAGGAGGGCTTCCTGCAGCCTCTCATGGCACTGGGCGGATCGACTCCATCTGCTAGGGTTCTGCCCTCATCTCCATGGCCACGGGCTGGGGATGTTTCAGGGCAAATGGAGGGGTGGCTTGAACATCCAGTAATGGTGGGGTTCAGTAGCGAGGTGGGTGCAGTAAGGATTTCAGAAGGGGGAGGGGGAGAGTAAGCCCCCACAGCAAACTGGCTCTGTTAAGAGGTGCTCTTCAGGGGCCTCTACATTTCTGTATATGGGGTTAGGGTTGGGGTTAAGGTTTGGGTTAGGGGCAGGACTACAGTTTGTCTATAGGGCCAATTCACAAATGCAGAGGCAAGCGATCCCAAAGCCAGAAGGTTCTACACCACTGCCACATTGCCCCTCCCACTGGATACTCAGCTCTTGGCTACACCAATATATACTTAGGCCCTTCCCCCATGCAATATGGGTGGGAAGCTGGACGAAACCCCCACCAAGACCCCACCGCCCTCGGCCATGCAGGCCCCCTGAAACCTGCAAAGGACCCCAGGGCCGGTCAAAGAAGCAGTGGGATGATCCTCCTGCCTCTTCCTGGTCAGCCCACAGCAGCGTGGTGACAGCAATGCCTCTGCTGGGTTACAGCCACCGCTGAAAGAGCCTTTACTCCCCCCAGACTGTGTTCCACGGCAGACAGACAGTAACGAGCGCATGGAAGATGGCCCCCGGAGGATGGAACTCGAAGATCAGGACACAGGCTAATGGAGCCACACAAAGTCACACAGACTGATACACACACAGACACAGAAATGCAGAAACTGACAGAGACTGATTCACACACGCAGACACAGAAATGCAGAAACTGACAGACTGACACACACACGCACACAGAATTGCAGAAACTGACAGAGACTGACACACGCAAACACAGAAATGCAGAAACTGACAGAGAGACTGATACACACACGCAGACACAAAAATGCAGAAATCGACAGAGACTGATACACACACGCAGACACAAAAATGCAGAAATCGACAGAGACTGATACACACACGCAGACACAGAAATGCAGAAACTGACAGAGAGACTGATGCACACACGCAAACACAGAAATGCAGAAACTGACACTCACACACGCAGACACAGAAATGCAGAAACTGACAGACTCACACACACACACAGAAATGCAGAAACTGACAGACTCACACACACACACACACACACACACACACACTTTAAGGCAGAAGTCACACACTGAATACACACCCAATCCCACAAAGAATATGTACACAACATTAAAAACCATTAGGTATAAACAAGTGACTAACAATAACAGTGGACCAATCATGCAAAATCAATGACTGACTGACAGTGACTGTGGACAAATCGAACAAATCAAGAAAACACCAAGAAGCCAGTGTCTCTGGCTGGCCAGCCTGCTGATGCATGTAAAGTGCATTGCGCAAAGTAATCAGTTTGATAGGGTGTACATTACAAAGCAAACAAAAAGAATAAAAAGGAAAGAGGTTTCTCTCCTGCTTAAGTGGATTAAGAGACTGTCCAGCACCTCTACCTGAAGAACGATGGCTTTCCGGAGTATTGTCACTTAAAGGCTTCCTGTCGCACTGTCCACTAAGCCCCCCCATGATTTCCAAAGTGCTTTTGGCACAGCAAAGCTCTGTTTCAGCAAAATCATCCATGGTCCCGTAAATAAACACTTTCTAAACACATTCAGGAGCAGGAGGGTGTTTCTGCACCCCTGTAATAAAGTTCAGGGCAGGGGGGTAGAGACAGCTAGAGAACTGGTGGGGGCAAAAGCCAGCCTGGAAGTGGCAGAGGCGATATTTCCATTCCATGGGAGAACAGGACCCCTCGGGGCATGTCGGGGGCATCCAGGCCGAGCACGAGAGGGTGGCGCTCCATGGAGATGGACGCACTCAGAAATGGAAAATTGGATTTCCGTGTGGAGCAGGTGGTATGAGTGAGACTAACGACTGTAATAGGATTGCTAGGGCAGTGAAAACGCAAGCTTAAATGGCTGGGGCTAGCCAGCATAGCGGTAATACATTATCAGCCTATCGCAAACAGAGCACTCCCCCTCCCACTGTCACCTGCAGGCAGCTGAGAAATCACGGCCCATGTTCGGCGATATTCACAAGGCGCTGTGTTTTTTTGAAAGGAGTGTGGATTTTTGGGCCCGCCATGTTTCGATAGCGATGGGCGGCTGCCCGGCACCCTGTGTCACTGGCCTTCCTTAAACATCTCAGATCTGCCGTTTTCTCCCGCCGCCGCCAAACGGCCACGCCACTAGCTCACCTCGCACATCACCTCTGAGGGGGAGGCCGGCTCCCCTCATCTATCACTGTCATTACCCCAATCTGCCGTCTTAAGGGGGATAAAAAAAAATCCATACATCCTGTCCACACAAACAACACACGCAGCAACTTTCCGTCGTCGTCTGCATTCCCAGCTAGCTGAGCCTGCTTCGCTGAAAACGGGAAGGTGAGGGTTATTCTGAAAATGAATAGATCTTGAAGTAGGCAGAGAAGCAGGATGCTTCTGTATAGGCAGGTCCATTTGCAGCAGGATACTGCCGACTCACAGCAGATGTGAACAGCCTCACATCTGTCCTGCGATGGCTTCACATGCAGAGAGGACCTCCTCCAGGCTAATGGAAGCCAGGCAGGCATCCTTTTGGTTTGGGACATTGCAGAGAATTATTACATTGAGTCTCATTCATTTGCCTGAAAAAACATTGGAGAATGAGAACCAGTTTCATTTTCTGGCTGTTCTTCATCTTTGTGATGGATGTTCCAAATATGTATTAATGGATTACAAAAGAAGCTATAATCTCTTAAGAATATAGTGGTGATAAAACTCCACTGAGGCCCATGAAATGACCTCCACTATTTTTTTTCTGGATCCAGAGTCGCCATTAATGACTTTAAACCCAACATCGTCCAGGAATAACTTCAATACCTCCCACAATGTTAATTAACAATGTCTGGTGACCGGATGACCCTGTGTGTCTTTGAATGACATCGCTGACGCTGTCTGGAAAACAATCACCGTGCAAATCTGGAGTGACGGCTGGCTGACCCTTTCGGCATGTCTGTATCCAAGCGACAACTAAGCATCAGTAGTCTTCCCAATGCACCGTCCGAGCGCAGGATGCATGTGTGTCAATGGGGAAAGGGTGGTCCCAATAAGGCCACTGGGACAAGACATGACAACAATGATTTGCTTAATTCCAATATTCTGTGAGCTCCTAGCCAGTGCAGGCTGGATAAAGGGACGTTGCCGCATTTCAGCCACAGATAGCACAGCACCACGGACAGCTACCGCTAGGTCGTCCACTGGAACTACACGGAAACTAAATAAGCTAGAGCTTGCAGCCAATCTGCCAGTGGTGTTCCCCTCCTCTTATTACTCCCTGGAAGGTATGCAAGCCATCGGAGCAGTAGGTGAGGACAGAGCTGGCTAGGTAATCACGAACACTCCTGCTTCTCCTCTCTGCATGTAGGGCTCACAAGCTGCTGTGCGACTGAGTGTCTCCATAAGGAGGGTGGACAGACTGACACGCTCCCCCTCCAGGCTCGACTGACGGAGACCTTCGCCTAGCTCCTTGGCTCGAGCCCCCCCTGCCTGGCCACCCCTGGAAACACATGACTAAAATGAACTTTTTGCTTTACCACTGCAATCAGCGCACCCTCTGCTTTGATCTGACTAACTTGTCGACAGTCTGTGAAGGAGCAAATTTATGCCAAGACCGACTCTCCATTATGGGCTTGTGGAGAATGGGACAGGCAGCTCGTATCCGGCGATTGATGTGAAAATCCAGACCGGCTGTCCGAATGAGACCTCTGCCCCAGCAGGAACCGCCGTCTTTGTGGTAAAGGTGGGGAGGGAGTGAGCTCCCTGCGCACAGAATGAGTGCATTCTGATCCATGATATTCGGTGAGAGTCATTCAGCATCTGCTCTGATGGAAACAGAACAGCTAAACAGAATCGAGCTGCTGTTGTGTTATGTCTGTTTCAGCCCCCCTGCTCGCAAGGTAAACAAATCAAAAGCATAACTGACCAAAGAGCAGTGCCCAGGGGGTGGCAGCCTGAGCCCCGCCATCACACACAAAGACACTCACACACACACACTCACACACACACACTCAGACACTCACACACAGACACTCACACACACACACACACTCACACACACACACTCACACACAGACACACACACAGACACTCACACAGACACTCACACACAGACACTCACACACAGACACTCACACACACACACTCACACACACACACTTACACAAACACATTCAGACGCACGCACGCACGCACACACACACACACACTCACTAACACACACTCAGACACTCACACACACACACACTTACACAAACACATTCAAACGCACGCACACACAGACACACGCACACAAGTACTGTACAGAGACACACCCAGAGAGACGCACTCACACAGACACACGCAGAGACACAGAGACACATGCAAATATACACGCTCTGCTCTGCTCCCAAACTCTACCCGGATGAACTGGCTGCTCCACCCGCACGCAACAGCTGCAGCGTGGAACTATGCTTTTTACAGAACCTGAGTCTCAGGGCGATCCGTGACTGACATGCGAACATATCCTCACAATGATTGTAAGGAAATATTTGTAAAAACAGAGCATTAATCAAACTTCCTCTGCAGGCCTTGCGTTGAAATCGCTAAAGACATTTAATCTATTTTCTTTCTGGCAGAGATGGTAAGGAGGGCCTGCGAATGTAACTCTACATGACACATATTTTACATTATCATTCCTTTTTCCAGCAGAAATCCCCAAATTTGCACACTGATTGCTGCACATAGTGTTGAAATGTGCTGCTTTTCGGAAGATTAAGTTTGCTATGGGCATCACAGAACCAGTGATGAAAAGGTCACAAATCAGCAACCCCCATCCAACCCTCCCATCCAGCATGGCCCACTGATAGATCAGTTACTCCTTCTCCTGCAGACATCACAATGGCTGGTATAAGCAGTCTACAAAAAGTAAGCAGGGGCAGGGTGACCTTTAACAGAAATTTAATGGCATGACAGTCTCACTGTCCTGTTTGGCAGTCAAAACAGTGACATCCCATTACCTTTCACCCCGTTCATCACGGTACCTCTTTTCAGAGGCAAAAATGGTGGGGGGGGTGGCACAGCAGACCAGGACTGGGGACATAAAAAGTACTGCACAGAAAGACAAGCAGAATTAGCCACATCCACATGGTCAGGTTTCGAAAACACGAGCGATCCGTTCGGGGGGTTTCTGCGGACATGAGGAGGAAGTGCAGGCAGCATGCTTGAGATCTACTCTGGAAATAAGTTTGGCTATCCTACCAACAGACGAGGCCCTCCTACCAACAGACGAGGCCCTCCTACCAACAGACGAGGCCCTCCTACCAACAAAAGAGGCTCTCCTACCCACAGACGAGGCCCTCCTACACACAGATGAGTTCCTCCTACACACAGATGAGGCCCTCCTACCCACAGACGAGGCTCTCCTACCCACAGACGAGGTCCTCCTACCAAAGTAAGAAGTCATCCATCCTGGTTTCCTGTTCCTTTTGAATTAGTGGGAAATTACCCAAAAGGCTGAATCATTTATAGGTAAAAGTTTTTCAGAGGTTATCTTGTGGGTTAAAGGAAGAAATCAGCGTGGCGATGTCACCGTAAGCTGTGCATCATCTGGCAGATGTCTGCATAACATAATTAATGTTTTATTTTTTAAGGCTGGAGTGAACATTTGCAAATAACCATAAAATGGTGCAATATGTTCCCAAAAAAAAAAAGGTCCAAGGCAATTGCCTGCAATGAAGTTAAAAGCCCTTATTTACTCCAGCAAGAAACAGCCTAAAATTAGAAGCACACTTCACCTACGAGCAGTCTCGGCTCCTCTCGCAGCTTTCATCCACTCTGACTAAAGGCAACCTTTACTGCTGACCTAAGAAGCACTTCCCCATGAAGCTGTTGCTTTTTCCCCACATAATTAATGCTGTATTGCCTCCATTAAGCAAGGTGACCAGCCTGTAAAAACAAGCTGCAACAAGTGTCTGTTTGCCACTATTTAGCCAGTTACTTTCCGCTTCCTAACAGGACAAGCACCACAAACGTTTGGTAATTAGAAAATAAATTGCGAACCACTTTTTGGTGGGATTTATTTATAAATTCTGGAAAAACAACCTGGGAAAGCTGTATAACATCATTGAAGAGTCAAAACATCGAAGAGCCCCAGGTGTGCAAGCGATATCTCAGGCTGACTGATTTGGGGCGCTGGTGAAACACCCTGAACCCTTGTTCCTTCCACTGCCAGCCTGATTCTCTGCACACATTCCTGCTGGCCCAGGGAAACCAAAGTGACAAAGGAGGGCGCTGATGTGGGGTGATGCTCCCCAATGCCCCCACCCTGCCACACGTCACACATCTGCCTGGATGGGAGGACAGAAAGGATACAGTGACAGGGACACAGGGACAGGGCTTAATGAAACAATCCTCCTCAAGTGCACTGCGAAATGCGGAATGAGAAAGCACTTTTTGCTTAGCAGGTGCCAGGTTGGCAAAACACAAATATGCTCTGTAGCCAGGTCCCTGATCATGTACAAATTATGGGTTATAAACAAGACAGGCCAGTTAACTTATAACTGGTTAGCACTGTACACTTTACAGAAATCTGTCACCATTTATTTGCACTGTTGTCACCTCACTTTTTACAAGTCGATGGGAACCAGTTCTTTCACCAAGACAGTGTGTGGCTGTGGTCCTTGAAAAGTACATCAAAGCTGAGAAGGGGTCACCAAACCCTAACCCTAACCTGTGGCAAAGCCTGGCTGCCATACTGACTGCCTGGAGGAAAACCATTAATGACCAGCGAATATCCGCAGGTACAGGTCTCAAAAAGAACGGGGACTGACACGAGGGAGACAAGTGCATTATTTTGACTACAGTACTACAGTTGTTTTTTCTATCTAGTGGTCAGTATCTGGATCATGTGATGATTGAAAGTGCCTCCCCCCCATAAAGCATGCAGGACCCCGACATGGACAGGGGCCAAGGGCGTGAAGCACAGCTGGTTTAACTGAAACCATGATGCCAGACAGGAAGCAATAAGTACCTTTGACGACAGACGGCACAGTGCTTCAAATCTGACTCGCTGCCCCTGACCGCTGATACATTGCAGCTATTGCACAAAACCTCTATCCTATAATCCCCTAATCTGCTGGAACCTGGAAATCACTGTCTGCATCTGTCAGGCTAAAGGCAAGAGGGCATGCTCACAGCGCGGCAGGACGATGCCCCAACCCACGCCGGACGGCACATGGCTGACCCAGGAAATGCAGAGGCCATCTTTGCAGAATATTTTCTATGAGGTAAGGCTTCTGTATTCTGAACAGGAAACAGAAATGTCTGACTTGATCAGATCCCACGCAGGGACCAATAGCAGCCTGTGTTATGGCGCCCCCACCCCCGGCCCCTACACCGCCGGGTTATAGTGCCAGGTTGGCCATACATCAGCCTCTGGAAACGCAGACCGCCAGGGCATACTGCTCTTAGCCTGTATCAGGGCCGTCCTCCAGGAGGAGAGCCAAAGTGATCACTTTAATTTGTTTATAAGGGCCCTTTGTCACATCCACACAGATTAACGGGACAATCTGTCTTCCGCTAAAAAGCAGATTACTTCCCGCACTGGAAAATAAAATATTGGCAGAATTTGCCAGTTTCCCGACACAGGCCGCTGCCACCCCCATGAGCGGGAATGGGCTCTTACGCACTTCGCTTACATGTCTCGTCCTCCAGCCCGTGCAACTAATCCAGGCAATTTCAGCAGCGTCTTACTGAAGTTCAACAAAGGGCCCGCCTGAATGTCACCATCTCCGCAGTCAGTGGGCGGCTTTCAACTTAACATAAAGCAAAGTTCTCTGTGAGCTGAACTTTCATCGGTTGGCTTTGACTTCCTGTCTTTGTTTTTGAGGGGCTCTTTGAAGGTATCTGACCAATTTCTAAGTAAAAGCGAAACGCTAGGAGAGAGATTACATGGATTTGGTCATAAGGGGTTTGTGCTGTGCTGCGATCCATTTGGCAAGAGCGATCCTGGGTTGGCCAGGCTGAGGGATTGCGTGCCGATTACGTGTGACATGGTTGTGCATGGTGGGCCGAGATTAAGGTTAAGGGCAGAGCCAGTACAGTACAGCAGTACAGCTGTGGGCATCCAGCAAGCACTGGCTACGAGGGAGAGCGACCAAGGTGCAGTATAGCTGTGGGCACCCAGCACGCAATGGCTACCAGGGAGAGCGACCAAGGTGTGGTACAACTGTGGGCACCCAGCACGCACTGGCTACTAGGGAGAGCGACCAGGGTGCAGTACAGCTGTGGGCACCAGCACGCACTGGCTACCAGGGAGAGCGACCAAGGTGCAGTACAGCTGTGGGCACCAGCACGCAATGGCTACCAGGGAGAGCGACCAGGGTGCGGTGCAACTGTGGGCACCCAGCACGCACTGGCTACCAGGGAGAGTGACTAGGGTACAGTACAGCTGTGGGCACCAGCACGCACTGGCTACCAGGGAGAGTGACCAGGGTACAGTACAGCTGTGGGCACCAGCACGCACTGGCTGCTGGGGAGAGTGACCAGGCTGCAGTACAGATGTGGGCACCAGTACACACTAGCTACCAGGGAGAGCGACCAGGGTAAAGTACAGCCGTGGGCATAAAGCATACACTGGCTACCAGGGAGAGTGACCAGGGTGCAGTACAGCTGTGGGCATCCAGCATACACTAGCTACCAGGGAAAGCGACCAGGGTATAGTACAGCCGTGGGCATCCAGCATACACAGGCTACCAGGGAGAGCGACCAGGGTACAGTACAGCTGTGGGCACCCAGCACGCACTGGCTACCAGGGAGAGTGACCAGGGATGGATGGATGGATAGATGGATAGATAAATGCTTTAATCTCATTGAGATTAACGTACCAGCAGATGCACAGTATATTAACAATTAAATAGATTCTGAGGCATAAATAGAATAGGAGAATAAAGTATGTACAGACACTATACACACACACTAAGGTGCTGGTGAGGTGGTGGGTGAGCAATTCGCAGAGGTAGAGTTTACCAAGTGGTCTGAATGCACATAAATATGGGTATTGCACATTTTGGGGTATTGCATCAGAAAGTATGACCAGGGTGCAGTACAGCTGACGGCACCCAGCACGCGCTGGCTGCCAGGCGGAGTGAGAACTCGTTCAGCAAATGGTGAGCAAGAGGGACCGGTCAGAGGATAACCGATATTCAAGTGTACGCCGGATTTGTGTATGTGCCACCGCCCCTTTTTAAATCCCACTCAATTAAGCACAAGACCTGGTCCCTCCAACCAAAAATGGGGAAATTAGTCATTTTAATGAACCTTTTCTGATCGATGAGTGACTGTCACTTTAGTGTGAATACTGGGGATTACAGAAAAGGGTGTGGTTATGGAAAGCTTCAGTCGAGCTGGGCAGGGAACCCAAAGCGGATGACAGTATACATCCCCCCCCATCACAGA
>JAODLC010000002.1:15103842-15120233 GCA_026781145.1 Hippopotamyrus pictus | reverse complement strand
CCCCACCCTACCCCACCATCACAGATGTTACAAATGGTGGGTGAAAGTCAGGCAAGTACACATAAATGGCCCCAATAAACCCACGACCCCCAATTATAAGCTCGTGACAGCAGCCCAGTTATCAAGTACCTCAGACCTCTCTCTGTCAGGTCCTCTACTATACCTTCAAGCTGAACATTTTCAGTTCCCCAGGGAATATACGTGGTTTGGAGTGCTGCCAAATACTGACTTTCACAGGAGTTGAGATGAGGTGACTAGTCTTTCTAAGGTTTTGTTTCATGTGTACTATAAACAAGCCTGTTATCTGGGCAAACCCAGGTAAGCACAAGATGAATTCCCTTCTTTAGTTTGGGTGCAGTGATGCGGGTCTAATGGAGAGCAAATACAAGTGGATGCGGAGCAGAGCTCAGGACCTCAAAAGCCAAGGTGCTGTTTCAATAAATCGGCGCAGCATTAGACGGACGGAATGAAGGGCGATATGCTTCTTACGCCTCACTGAGCTCCCAGAGGCGGGCGAATCGGCAGGGCAGCGCACTGCGAGGACGCAGCAAAGTCCGGACAGACTTCAGGGAAACATCCCGACTACTCCGGCTTTATTAATGTCCCGCGCGACACCGGGGGGATACAAAAATACACATGGAAAGATTAAACCTCCGAGTGAACTGTTTACCTTATAAGCTCACTGTTTCCAATCAGAATAATGCCCGACAGAAAACTTGCGGTCATTTAGCTGTCAGCAAGCCGACCCGCATCCCGACTATCTCCTTTATGCAATGGCGTGCATTTATTTTTCGGTTTAAAACACCTGAGCGCACACATAAACACAAACAAGATGCTGGCCTCCGCGCACGCAGTGCCGGGGGGCCGTGAGTTCACTGCAAAACAGCGGGATGCACTCCCGCCTGCCTCCCCTGCCCACTGCCGGAGCCGGAACATCGCGGCGATCCAGTGGCATTCCTGTTAAAGAGCAAATAAAACATAAACTCAGCTAGGCAGCGACAGAATGGGGGCTTCTCCCCCCTACACTGCGGGGCTAGTCTACAAATATACGCGGACACGCTGCTTGCACACCTGCCGAAATCCATACGATGGCGGTATTTTAGGATGAATGTACTACCCGTACCCCAATAATAATCGCCACGATTTGTCAAGCATTTCAGCCTGACCGGCGAGAACTTCACACGCAAAAGCTTCGCTAGTTGTTTTGATTTCACAAAAACAGCGTGTTCTGCAATGACTTACGTAATAAGCTGTCGCATCATCATTTCGAAACGTGATAAAATATCTTACCTGTTCAGAGCAGCGTCCCTTTACAGCATTATCCCCTCCCGAAGGAAACTTTTGCTCTCTCGGAGCACGATGCGGGGGTTGCAAGTTTTTTATGTCTATTATTATTCGTATTCGCCACAGGTGAATATCACGTTTAATCTACAACACCTTTCGTTTTTCCATAAATAAATAAAAACACTGAGATAAAGCAAACTCGATTTTAAAACACTGAACAAACGAAAGCAAGGCGACAACGCCGTCCATCAGGTGTCCTCTGACGGGGCGAGCTGCAGGGAATGCCGTTATCAGTTTTGCGGGCGGGTGACCTTTCTCTCCCGATTAAACCCAAACGATGGGATTGTCTGAATGAGAGTCAGCCGATCGGCGAGGCGAGGCAGACCGGGAGCTACCATTCACAGCGAGGGAGAGTCCTCCTTCCCTCCCCTCCCCTGCCCTGCCGCACCGCGCCGCGCACACGGGGCAGGTGCGCGTAACCGCCTCACCCTTAATGAACGGGCGGCTAAGGCGCGCAAATGCGCGTAACCGCTTCACCCGTAAATAACGGGCTGCGCGCAAGGTGTGAGATTATTGCTCAGCCGCAATTTACTGCGCACCAAGACACAGAGATCGGTATCATGCCCAGCTGAAAACTTCGCCACTTCTAAGGCGTCAGGGGAGAAGAATTGGGGAATGCAATTAATTTTCTACGAGCAGATGCTGGGAAAGTCGTGGGTCCCGATTCTGGCAGGTAAAGAAAAGGTATTTGAAGATGGGCCCCATCGCAGTAACCCTTCGCTTCGTACCTCACAGCCGTTGAGTCGGATGTTTCTAACTGGGCTGCTGCGTTTAGATACTCGGTTCAGGAGATCAAGCTCCGGTGCCAAGCTGTTTTACGGTACAGATATCGAGATAAGCTCCGATTTCACAAAGCACTGAAGCCTGGAGGAGGCTTCCGTTTCATTAGGATGGGGCCCGGCCAAATCCAAACTTCTGGGCGGCTTCTCTTGTGCCCCATTATGCGTGGCTGCACACGGCTATTAGTGCTGATGGACTTTCAGTGTGCATACGAAGTGACCCAGGCTCGCTAGGCCATGCTATCCCTCCCCCCATGACCTATAGTTTTATATGAACACTAATAGCGCCGTGTATCCGGCTTTATGCGCGATGGAGACAGCGTTTGTAGGTTAATCACAAATTGCGAACAAAAAAGCTTTGAACATCTCCAGGTAGGAAAACGTTTGCGAAGATATTTATATAGAAAGTCGATCACATATCCGAACATGCACGCTAGGATTAAATTATTAACGAATCCACGAAAATTGTGATGAAAAGTCAAATGTTTGTCGGACATTTTGGTTGTTTTGGTGAGTTGTAATGAAAACGTGGCTATACGGGGGAAATAAAGGAATATAATGCTTGTACAGGGGACATGGCCCCAGGTCTCCAGACATCGCTGAAAGGAATGGCGGTAGTCTAAAATGTGGCAGATTTGGCCACAACGGCAGTTTAATAGGAAGACGCGGTGCTGGGATAATAATTTGTAGCGTTAGTTCTGCATCGTTAACGTACCTGTACGATTTAACGAACATATGGCGATTCTTAAGTTTTAAGCACCGTCGTAATGCAAAAAACGTCTTTGGCTTTTTGTGTTCCTCCCAATGCACCGTGATGGTCAGTGAGCTGAGACAGAAAGATGCACACTTTGTATTTGCACATTTTCATGCAAATATCGACAATGTTGATTTAATGTGAACATTTTTGAGTCATACAAGATCAAACCATTTTATTTGTTTATTGTCTTCATCCCAAGCGTTTCTGCTCTTGGTTTATTTTTATTACCCGTTTTGATCTATACGCGTTTTTCTAATACAGATCGTGCAACTGGGGACACAAATGTAAAACTGCCGAATGTGATCACTGTCAATAATGAAGGATTCAGAAAATAAAACGTGCATTTAAAAAATCTACATAATTTGCTGTGTATAACAAGCCTTTAATTGTATTTTGAAAGTTCGTCATACTGATATTGTCTGTAGAGTTTTTATAGTTGTACTCAACAAATCTATTGATTTACTGGTAGATCAAGTAAACTCTACTAGTTACAAGTAGTAACATTCTACCACTCACTCAGAGATACATCTCAGCAGCAAATCCAGTGCCCCCCCCCACCACCTGATACACCAGCCGTACTTTCAAATTAACCATATTTTCCCAAGCTGCTTGTAAAGAGCAGTTCCTTCAGAAAAGCTGGTGCCATGATCCCTTCAAGGCCCACAGCAAAGGGCCTTATGTTGGGAAGCCATCATTGCTTCTTGAATTCATTATACACCAAATAACTTACATGAACTTTTATGAGCATTTTTGATACAGGGTCCTACCTTAGATTGTCAGCATGCCTCCGTATACAAAGTTTTATCTTAATCGGCATGTAAACAGTTCTAGGTGCCTGAAGCATTCTGTCGGTCACTTCAGGGAAGGACAGTGCACAAAGCGTTGGTTGCTCTCAGATAAACATTCATACGCAATGCGATGCCACAATGATGATGATTATCCAAGATGTTTATGGATTTGCCTAATAGATACTTTGACCAAAAAACTTCATAACACTTTCATCTCTGATCTAGCCAGACCGCCAGACTGACATTTCCATTATTGAAGGTTACTATGCGTATCTGTCTGCTAGGTAGTACAGCCAAATGTAGGATAGAGATGTATTCATGCAGTACAGAGTAGTGTGGTGTCTTGGGTGTGCCATGTTATTTTGCATCCCTTCCCCAGGTGTGATTTTAAATTCTACTGGAATAGCATTGCTTTTGAATATACTGTCGAAATAGTATACCGCGGTATTAGGACTGGATAATATGACAGTAGGGCTGCATATCACATCATGATGGCTAACTTTTTGGGCATCACAATACGCCTCATTAAATTTTAGGCATACTACTAATCTGCTTACCAAATTGTGGCTGTAAGTAAACGTCCGTATAGTACTGAAAACCCGGCATCCAGACAAACATTCACCCTCATCTAAAGTCCTGGTGATTATTGGCATGCACCAAGTAACCAATGTGATATTGTGCAGCCCTATATGACAGTATGAAAAATTACTACAAAGCCGAGTTGAATATAAAATTTTTATGCACTGTGGGGGGCGTGTCTGTTCTCTGTGGTTCTGGCACAACTTGTAAGACTTTTTCTGTGCGGGACAGTTGACAAAACTGCATTGGTGATGGGAGGAAGGAAAGGAGATGTATTTTGGGACAGTCACAGACACCGATTTAATGAAAACCATGCAGAGGAACATGGACGAGAGGGAGAAACGATATGGGTGTCGGTATCCTGGGAGGGGCCCTACAGCTGGGAGAGAAGTCAGGTGTCTGGGGTTGTCTGCTTGGCTGTTTGTCAGCTGACTCCCTCCTGCCTGTATTTCTGAAGACTGGGCATGGCTTCCGTGGTCTGGGAGACGAGCTGTGGTTAGTGAAACCTCAGCTAAATGTGAAGGACACACGACGGGACAAACGGGGGGTGTCGGGTAACAGAGGGTGCACAGACGGTGTGTGTGTGGGGGTGTGTTGGACAGCAGGCTGAGATGGCTGGGGGGCTGAGGGACAGAGGGATTCATTAGAGGGCGAATGGAAGGCCTCTCTTGGCTGACCTGCTGGCAGGCTGGTTGTGTGAAGGCAGACCTGTTGTCCTCACTGCTACCCTAGCACAAACCCCTATCCATTTATAGGGATTCATTAGAGGCCGAATGGAAGGCCTTTCTTGGCTGGCAGGCTGGCCCGCTGGCAGGCTGGCTGTGTGAAGGCAGGCCTGTTGTCCTCACTGCTACCCCAGCACGAACCCCACTCCATTTACAGGGATTCATTAGAGGGCGAATAGAAGGCCTCTCTTGGCTGGCTTGCTGGCAGGCCGGCTGTGTGAAGGCAGGCCTGTTGTCCTCACTGCTAGCCCAGCACATGAACCCCACTCCATTTACAGGGCCAGAGAAGTTGGAACGTGGCTTGCATCCTGCTTCCCACCCTTCAGTCATATTGAGGCGTGGTTATTGCACGTCGTGAACCTGCTGGGAGCCAACCAGTAAGGAAATGAAGTGATAAACAATTTTCCTCTCTGGATCCCCCCACTGCCATTTCACTGCTGGCCCTAAGACATGAACAAAATCCCCAGAAGAAGAAATTTGGGGCAGGCGGGGGGGTACTTACCACATCTCAGGTTACAACCCTACAGGATCTGTGCTTCAGTGTTTTGTAGAGCATTGGGGGCAGGGAAGGGGGTGATAGAGGCAAGATACTGTACTGGTATGGCAAGGATGAGCACAGGCATAAAACACCCCGACTTCTATTGATCTATTATTAAGGCAAAAAGTTGTTTACAGGGCCAGACATACTTCCTTAGAATGTTACATGGACAGCTGCAACAGACGGCATGGGAAGGCAATTAATAGGATGATGTTCAGTTGCTCATTGGTCAATATTTTTATTCCTCAGTTTTAATCCAGTTTCACTGCTAAAAATGTTCACTTCGAGAGAGTGACGCCATCTGATCCTTTTGAATGCAGTCCACGTCTCTCTCTGCGAGCACAGGTATAAGCAAGTGTAGAGGTGGGGTCAATGATGAGGAGATACCGGGCCTCTGGGACCCAGCTACACATCCCGCTAAATGCATGTGAGCTAGCACTGTTGCGACAGACCTGTTTCTGTTTATTGCCCTTTAGCGATTGCTGTTTATGGCACTGAGGGGCAACATGACTTTGGTGCGCTATGATGTGCCACAAAGGTCAATAGTTAAACCAACTACGCTGGTCGGTGCTGAATTTACCGTGAGCCATGTAGTTAAACTGAACTGTTCAGCTAAACACCATTTGCATAAAAAGGAGTACCAAGGCAACTAGGTGCAAATGACCAGGAGGTGTCGGGTTCTGCCTGAAACGGGGCCCTGCCATGACACACCCTCTCTACCTGCCTGAAAGCTTAATTGGTGCTTGTGAAGTGTTTGTTTTAAGGACTGAATGGCAGATATAGGAGAATGTTCCAGGCTTTGGTTGGGGGTGCTGTGGAAATCAATTGCACTAGAGATGGGGATTTAACCTGGAGCACCCCCAGCTTTCAGCATGGCGTTCCTGCATGCCGGCTCCGCGAGCGGGAATCCTCAGCCTTTACTTTGGTAAGGAATGACGGGAATAGGGTGCATGGCATCATTAGCCGTTTAATCAATTTTGATTCATTCTTGAAATGCAAATGAGCTAATTAAGTGGCCTGAACTTATAGCTCATTAGCTAGCGTGGCCATACCACAATCGCATGTGGGATTTTATTAGATTAAATTACTAACGTCCCTTGTTTTTCCAAGCAGCGATATCCTTCACTTAATTAAATGTACTTTAAAGAAATGTCTGAAATATGAAGAATAATGACATAATTTTTATGTCTAATATGCATTCAGTCTTCCATTCATATATGCAGTCTGGAATATTGTAGAAACAGCATCTCAAACGAGAATGACTCCATTAAGCACGAAATCAGACTCCCCTACGATTCATATTTAATGCAGCAGTCAAACTCTCTTATTTTATCTCAATTGGCCAGGTTTTTTTTCCTTCGGTGTTCTGTCTCCCCCCCAGCTAGATGTGATGGGATGTTTAGGGTTCAGAGAGAGGAGAAGAAAAGGGCAGAAAGAGAGCTGCTGCTGTTTTTCTCCCATCAGAGGGAAGGGGGGAAATTATTTGGGGGTAAAAAACAAAAGACACTACAAATACATCTTTCTTTTTTTGGGGGGGGGGGCGTGGTGTCTGCTGTGTAGTAGTGGTAAGGGGGTGTTCTCTCCGCAGTTGCGGCCACATATTCCAGTGAAGCCGCAGAGGGGTCCTGGGAACCAAGGTCGGGCAGGTGCTGGCTGGGGGGGTTGTGAGACGCTAGCACAGCTGGTTCTAATTGAGTCTTTTTGTGCTCACTGGCTTCACAGCTGCACATACAGCTGCACACTGAGATACACCTTGCTGACTTCTGTAACTCCGCGTTCCTGTACAAGGCTAAATGAAGGAGGTTAAATGCACTTAATGTGGTGGCGGTGCACTTTAGCTAATAGCTGTAAAGAACATCTTTTTATATAAAAAGATGTCTGTTAGTAAAATGCCTTCTGTGGTCTGATGTAAAAGCATGTTGTGCACTGAAATATTCACCCCAAAGAATCATTAGGTATGTAAGTGTAAATTTTTTTCAATAAAAAGCGTTTGTAGTACTTAAACTTAACTGCAGGCTTGTAAACTAAGCCGGCTTGTGTAAGTTTAGTGCACTGAGGGAGGAGCCTCAGTGCCCCACACTTCCAGACGTAGCCAGGAGTGTCGTGTGTCGGGAAGATGCAACCAAACACCCTGTAGAGCTCCCGGCCAAGGATAAACGAGGACGGAAAAAATCAAGATTTTTCATTTGCGGCGTGAACGTGTTGCCAGCACAATGTGTGAAAGCGGAGGTTTAAATCCGGAGTACGTGCCGAAGACGTTGCATCTCCTGGATCTCAATCAACACGTCTGACTGTTTGCATTTGGAGCTGTTAGTCAGGGTGAAATAAACCCATTGAGGAATCAGACTGTGACATTCGTACAGATGGTATGTTGTCAGTGTAATAATAGAGGGAAAATGGCAGGTATCTTTCATACATACAGCATGGGTCAAGGCCCTGAAGCTGTATGTTCAGGCAGCCAGCCACAGGGACCAGGAATTCTTTATGGAGATCGATATCACTGGCTGGTTGCATTCTTTCTGAAGGCACACGTTATGTAATCTGCAAGGGCTGCACTTCTACCATGCCATGACGGTGTGACAGTCCTAGGCAGTGCATGGATTTTGGCTTGTGGAGAGTCAGGGATGACAGAGCAACAGGGTAGAAGAGGTTGGGGAAGGAAATTCAGCCAAAGGAAAAAAAAGATGGATAAAATTTTAACCATAGCCCATTCATACAGGCAAACAGGATGTCTGGGATAAGAACAGCATGATGTCCGAATGATGTCTGGGATAAAAATAATCAGTTTGCGGTAAGGTTAATTTATTTAACATAATTACAGCACCCCATGTCTGTGTGCTGGATAAGGGAGTTGAATGGATGGAGGGAAGAATGGATGAGTGGATGATTGCAACAGTATCCACAGTAGAAGATGTTCTGTAGTTATTGTAAAGAATGTTTCATAATGTCTGGCCCTAAGCATCAATATTTGTGAGCTTCTCCAGCTAACTGTATTTTCCATTGTGAGCCAACACCAGTGGACAGTTCAGAAGCCAGCATATCACCAGCCAACAACCTACTGCTTACTTTGTTGGATCAGATTATATAGCAGGAAATGATTGATAGTGTGCAGTGATCCCACACACTGAGGGTTTAGAAGCCCCATTTCGCTCCTCCCCAGGTGGATGTTCATGTTCCTCACAACTTGCTCCGGCATGAGGCACTCTCATGGGGCCCCTCAGAGCTCATCACCAGCTACTGCCAGGTCATTTCGACCAGGTGTTTTACAGCAGAGCTGCTAGTGATTGAGCACCACCTCATTTGATCTGTTAGACTTGCGGTTAACAGGCTGAGGAGAGTTTTTGTGATGACGCAGTTAAAAACAGTCCTTGGGCACTTGTTTTTCTTTTTAATTAATCTGGCCAGATCAGGTTGAGTGTGTCAGGAGGGCATCATGCTAAATTTCAGCAGGAACACAGACACTGTGCAGTACCCACACAAACGGGACTCTGGATATGCCAGGGATATGATCTACATTGCTGCAGGAACGCAGACACTGTGCAGTACCCACACAAATGGGACTCTGGATGTGCCAGGGATACAATCTACATTGCGGCAGGAACGCAGACACTGCGCAGTACCCACACAAACGGGACCACGGATGTGCCCAGGAGATAATGTGGAGTGGGAGCGCTTAGAGTATTCAAGCTGTGACTGGAGCTGGCCTACCTAGTCTGACTGTCCTACAGGGGGTGCTCATGAGACAATACAGAAGAGAGATATCAATACAATCCAACCCTGCACTGGGACAACAAAGCTCTCATCCCATACCTTATTTATCCTACTTAGCTTCATTTCCCACCATGTCCTTCCCTGTGATTGCAGAACCCCCAAAAGACAATCAAGATCTTGCAACTAGGGCAGGGCGATATGGCAAAAAAATATTGCAATATTTTCAAGCTATATTACGATACATGATATATATCTCTATCTTGAAATTTCCTCAAAATCACTATATAAATGATAAATTCGGCCCTATATTGCGTAAAATGACACCAATGTACTGCTTATATAATATAAAAGCTTTTATTTTAAATCAAAGGATAGTATAGCAAACTTTATTTTAAACTAAAGTTTAACTTAGAACTTTATTTTAAACCAACGTTTAACATAAAGTCTATACAGTGGTACCTCAGTTCTCAAACTCATTAGAACTCAAATTTCTTAAGTCGAACCAACCAGTTCGGAAAAAAAATTACCTAGTACTCGATCTGTATCTCAGAAGTCAAACCGTGAACGCCGACCTAAGAACTTGTACGCTCAGGGAAATGAGTCACGCAGCACATCTCTCAGACGAAACAAAGGGTAAAGCTTCAGTCTCAGCCTTGCATTGGCTGTGATAGCACCGTGCATGTTTACACTAACTGAATACATACATTTAGAAAGATTTAGACAATGAGATGGTAACAGTAATTATTATTATATAATAAAATACACTTAATAAGAGATCTTTATTTTTATTTTAATACTAATAATAAACCATTAATACATTTAATTATAATAATATTGTCGTGCCGAGCGGGGACAGAACAGAGACAAAGGCGCAGATGTCAGGGTGTCTGAGAATACGGGGTTTATTTACAGGTAAGTCAGGCAAAATGCAGACGAGCAATACAATTCTAATTCTAAATTCTAATTCAATGACCGGACTGGGAAAACAAACTGAAACACGGACGAAGTACATGTAGAGGACTCATAACAAAAAGAAACAGCTGATCACACGGGGATTCCACACGGGTTTAACGAGGGGCGTGGCACACGGAAGGAGCGGACAATCGAGGCAGGACACATTGTTTTTTTTTTTTACTTTACACATTGTTTGGATACATTTATTTTCTTACTTTACAAATTACTGTTTTGATAAATGTCCTTAGTACAGTATATACAGTAAATGTTTTTAGTACAGTATATGCTCTTCTTGTTTTATCCGGTTCATTTTGTGTTTAAATGCTAAAAAAATAACCTATTTAGGTGTAATTTTTTGGGGTCTGGAACAAATTGGTTTTCCATTATTTCTTATGGGGAAAATTTGATCAGAACCCGAACTTTTTTGGATTCGATCCGGAGTTCTGAACAGATTAAGTTCAAGTTCTGAGGTACTACTGTATTTTAAACCAAAGTTTAATATGGCAAACTCTTCATTTAAACTGGGAAACTACAACTTTACAGTTGTGACAAGCAATCAGTAACAAGTTCTCTATAGGTTTTGTGCCAAAATCACAAGCCTGTCAAAGTTGTCCACCTCCATCGGCGATTAATGTCCCTGCAGGGTTTCACTTACCTCTGCGGATTCGCTTTTCTCCGCTGTTGGTCAAGCACAAAACGCGCATGTGGAGAGTTTTCTGGATGGGCGGGGGAGTGAGCAGTCTGCTTTGACGGGGCAGAAAAGCAAAACTGGAAAGCGAAGTACATGCTGTCTGTTTACCAATAACGTTAGGATTTATACTCGATGTTCACGATATAGTCATTTACTACATCGCACGTGGAACAAGCCGAGATACATCGTGTATATTCGATATATCGCCCACCCCTACTTGCAACCATGAGAACGAGTGTGAGAGACACCAGGTTCAGCTGCTACTTCGCGTTTATCCCACCCATCAGCCTTATAAATGTCAATTTTGCAACTTCAATGTCTCTACGTGAACTTAAAATCTAACATACAGAACATCTACACAGTATAGTCAAAAATTAATATCGCCAGTCAGTAGAGTCAGTTAACTCCTATAATATAAATAGCTACATCATCTTATTGTATTTCTGTATTGCATGACAGCAGAGACAGATTCGCCGAGTAGCTCAGTAAATGAAAAATACGTCAGGACCATTTCTATAGCAGCCTCAGCCCTGTCAGACAGCCTCCGTTTGAATAATGTTATTAAGAGACTCTGAATGTCATTATTTCAAAAGGTATTTGGAAAACTCGTCAACTTTTAGAAATGTTTGTCATTTTAAGGTAGAAATGAACTTGCCCAGTAATTGATACAAGCAGTATACTTGTCTGCATTTAGTGTGCTGGAAATGCCTATTATACAGTGAACAGTGAACCCGTTTACATAATAAAAAGAAGAGATAAATTAAGACCTGTCTTTAAGCATGATGTCAATTAAAGCACTGCTAGTGTTATGTTCATGAAAAAATCTAATTATCATGGATCAGAACAGCTGCCTGCACTTTCTCTGGAGAACTTTGTTGCACGACACAACTCCTAATGGAAAAAAAAAGATGTTTGGGTGTCAGATGTGGTGATTTGTGAGGGGGATTGGCCCTAGAGGTGACGGACTCTACCAGAACATGCATTATCCAAGCATCATTCATAAGACTTTAAGCAAATAACTCGAACGACAGGAGAATCGGTGATCAGGAAATGCCACCACAGCTTCTGATGACTGAGGGTTTGACTGGCAGAAATGTAGGTTTCTCGCCATATATTAGGGGGGTGAAGAGATTGATTGTCATTTGGATAAATCAGCATTTGCTGTGTTGGCTCTGGCATTTACGACTGCGTTTTTAACCGAATGCTGATGGTACCTATATGGCATGACAGCCACTATTATAACCTGACATGAGGGCCACGACTAAACGGTGCTTGTGTTTAATCGCCGAGGCCTGAGCTTCGCCATTCCTGTACTTCTGTTTCCTTTAACCAGATGTACAGCTCATCAGTTCTCACACATTCGATACCTGCTTTGTCACACTTAATGGACAGGCAAGGAAAGACAGACATAGCCCAGACTCCAGCCAATGTGAATGTACATCCCCAACAAGAAGATATATAGAGGCTCTGTCACGCCCAGCTCCGTTCGATCCTCATGTGTGCCGCGCCCACCTCGTTACCCCGTGTTTCTCCCTGATTGTTCTCACCTGTCTCCTGTTAATACAGAAGACTAGCTGGTATTTAGTCCTCGTCAGTCTTCCCCAGACTTGTCATTGATGTTTGCTGTCGTTCTGCCCCGTGTTGTTGCCTGTTTCCCGATTAAATCCCCGTTTTACCTGACTTCCTCTCTCCTCTCCCTTGCTCGCCCGTTCGCCTACCGACGATCGTGACAGATCTGTGGGGCAGAACGACAGCAAACATCAAGGACAAGTCTGGGGAAGACTCTGACGAGGACTAAATACCAGCTGCTATTCTGTATTAACAGGAGACAGGTGAGAACAATCAGGGAGAAACATGGGGTAACGAGGTGGGCGTGACACACATGAGGATCGAACGGATCTGGGCGTGACAGGCTCCATGTGTGAAGTAAATTTCTGTAATCATGGGCATTTGCCTTCCTGCTCATTGCGATGTTTCCTGAAGCCAACCAGTCCTGATTTAAAGAAAACATGACAGTGACTGATCTGACGCACAGCCTAGGTGAAGGGTTTAAACAATGTGGCGTGACTGCAACAATTTAGTTTAATGAAATTACCATTATCGTTTTCTTCTTTGAAAAATAAGTAAAAAAAGCTGATTTAATTTAATTCGTATGAAGTGTGCAATTTGCAAGGAGACACAATGAATACCAAAAAATCAATAATTGTCCTTTCTTTCGCCCATGATCTTAAATATATTGGAAACCGAGTAGGTAAGATTGATTTTGTACGTACCACTAGAAACCAACACAAAATTAAATGAAAATGCAAATGAAGACCATATTTGTTTCCCCATACTTAAATGAACCATTCTAATGCTTAATTCACCACTTGCCATCATGACACTTCTTGGATGAAATCCAAATCACATGTTGGTCAAGGTTACTACAGTCACCATTTCATAGGGAGTCCCTTGCAACTGGAAGGTCTGGATGGGGAAAGTCAGCCAATGAAAGGAACCCCGCCCGCTGCAGGGTTCTGAAGCATATCTTCTCCCACCACTAGTTTTGGTCCCATATATGGTATATAAACTGTTAATGGTCAGTGGGCACGTACTGGTGTTGGTGCTGTAGTACAGAGCTCTACTCCCTTGGCACCAGTGTCAATCTGTAGCCATTGTTAGCACATTATCCCAGGCCCTCCCTCCTCCTTGAATATCCAATGGACTGCTGATACGACGATTGGAAGCAGAGGTTGCTGGGTAATCTATGGACTGCAGTATATATACACACCCTACATTGCAGATCTCTTAGCATGGAGCTATCATGTAATGATTCCAGAACACATCCAGATGGGCAAGCTGCTGAGAAATAATCAACAGAATACGTGCTTGCACAATATTAATGCAATTGCCACTGTATGTTCTGAGATTGATTTTGAGTTAGATTTATGTTTGGTTTTTATCATTTGTCGTCAAACTAGCTTTGGTGCATTTTTCTTCTGGGGAAATGTATCCAAGTAAAATACCAGTAAAGAATTAGAATGTGGTAGGAAGAGCAGAGGCCCACACTCTGATAATGATTATTCACAGACTACGTCAATTCATGTATAAATGGCATGCATCCCCAGGAACGCCTGATAACATAGCCAGTTTTTGGCAATTTCTCAGAGATAATGCATATGACGGCAGCAGAAGATTCCAGAAAGATTGAGGTGCACATACAATGTGTTAGAACTGGGACACGTTCTCAGCTTTGAGTCTGCCTGGACAGTCTGGGTTAGGACTAAGACACGTTCGGGCTGCTATGGTCTCTGCTAATATTATTACCTTATAATAAAAGATGAAGTGGATGTTTAATAAGCAAATCTGATTTAAATGGGTCACCCTTGGCTGTTGGCAGCACAGCAAGCCCCGCGAGGGTGAGGGTGTCATCACTGAGTGTGAGGCAGGGGTTGGCCCAGTCGCTTTGACATTCCTTGGGAGAGAAATGCCTCTCATATCTGAGGCTTGTACCTATTCATCTACCCACAATGCATCCTGCAAAGCAAACACAGATGCATGTCACAGGCAGGCAGAGGACACCGCCGGCTGTCCGGGCACCAAGGACAAAACGTGTGGAATCTACAATATCCTTATTGTCGCTTTTGTTCTGTTACGCCACCATGGAGCCACATGTCCTTTCGAGTTCAGAGACACATACCGACAGGCAGCCGCTATGGCTCTGACTGTAATACATGGCAACAGAGCCGGCAGATCAAGATGTCTGCTGTCTTGTTGTTCCCGCCAGGTGCCTGTTTAGTGTACGACTGTGATTTCTGCTGATTCATCTCGCCCTGTGTGGTTCCACAAAAGGAAAATAACATTTCTTAAGATTAAAGTATGTATGTAAAACACCAGAATAACCTTTAAAGGAATTTGCATCATGGTCCCTCTGTCCAGTTCTCTGTCTGCCAGCCCCCCTCCCCCCAACACTTTAACATGCAGACAGGACAGGGACTGAGCCGGAACATCACAGCAGGCCAGGTCAGCAGGGTCACTGCAGCCCAGCTGGCCAATCAAGATGCTCTGCTAGAGGCATCCAGCTGAGAGGGGGAGGGGGTGTGGCCTTGCTCCTGACTCCGCCTCTGGGCTACATGCCTTTGCAGCACACTGCAAGGAGATATTGGGTCAGAATGAGAAAGAAAAACAAAAAAATCCCAATTAATAACAGAATCCATCCCATCCAACCTAATGTGCACAAAGCATGCCCCAAGGTCCTGCACAGAAGACACATATCTGTGCTGAAAGCTTGTGTTTTTCTTTTTTTGAGGGAAATCTGAGTTGTATGGGACTCTGCTATTTGGCTCAATTTCAAAGGCATCATTCAGCATTGCATTGCATCTTGGAGAATGTGAATGCTGCCACTGTAGGATTTGCTCTACAGCTTAATCTAACAGCATTGGCAGTCAACATGGTCCGACTTGATTTGAGCCATATGGTCAGTCTTAATCGGGGGCATGATTGCTTAGAAAAGTCGGGTGTCATATGAGAAAAGGGAATGTGATGGAGATTAGAGGGTCTAGATGCTATCTTTGATATTTCATGGTTTATATGGCAGGACGTTCATTTTAATTTAGATGCCACCAAAATAAGAAAAGCCCCGCATGGCACGGAGTGTGAGAGCGCAGTGTACAGAGGGCTCAGGGTGCTAAGGTTACACACACTACCAAAAGTCTCAGCAAATTCAGGATCAGAAAACATGCATATGCATCAACTGATGAGGCCAAAGGTTCCCAAAGTGGGATAGATGTTTTCACACATTTCAGGGCCATTGTCTTCAAGAGATGAATCAGTGTTTTAAAGCAATTTGAAGAAAGCACAATGTAACGGAAGACGACGGCTCCCTTCAGCACTGTGGCATCCCACTAAGGAGCCTGCTTTCCCAGATGACAGTGCTCACAGACATACTGCTTTTTAACCCTAAAAGAAGCACTCCCTGATTGATTACGTCGTGGCACAGTTTTGAACGCTAAGTCCTTTAGGATTTTGGCTTTTCATTTAGAAAGAATATCAGAGCAGGAGACCTAGCACCTTCTGTATTGTTATGAAAACCAGCATAATCTATCCTCTGACCTATTTATGAGTGGCATCAGTGAATCAAAACGATTCAAAGCAGCCTTCAAAAGCTTTGTTAAGCTGTAGTTATATACAAACTGCCACAGACACACTCGTCTGTAACTAGAGCAGGGAGGCTGGGCTGGTGTGAGCCATTTATGGAGCAATTTACTGTGGTCTAAACACATCTGAGCTGTCTGGAGGGCAAAAGGGTTGGGGGGGGGCATTTTGGTCTCTGCTGCCTTGCCTGTGACGTACATCACTTTACCCCATTGTATACATGATGCTAATCTGATTAGCATATAGCTTTTTAATTAGAGGATGAAGCCATGAACAGGTTGAGTGCAAATAACAGGTTTGACTTAGGGCGCTTTTCCACCGCACAAAGTACGGTACTTTCGGTACTTTCGCTTTTCCATTGACTTCCAGTCGAGTACCAGTACCGAAATCTC
>JAODLC010000002.1:15074841-15103742 GCA_026781145.1 Hippopotamyrus pictus | reverse complement strand
TTTACTGAATCTTATACTGTGATAGAAGCTGACATAACATGACATAACAATAAACCGCATTTTCCAGCCTAAACTGTGTTAATTTCGGGCTGTCAGTCAGGGGTGGTCACTGATGATGTCATTTGGTGCCGGTACCATTTTTTTACGCCAGTGGAAAACCGACACGAAAGTAGTACCAAAATTTCGGCACTTTATGGAAGTACCGAAAGTACGGTACCTGGTGCGGTGGAAAAATGCCCTTAGTGTTTGTCTTCATGGCAGGAAAGGACCATCAGAAGGGCTTGTGTGTGTGATTTACACTCATGCCCAGACGCTAACGTACACAGGCGGACACGTGACAGAAGCCTCCTAACAATTCCCTGTACTATGTGATCCCCTGTGTTTACCTGGGTTTGTGAGCATCCACATTTACCATGTAGCCAAGATTAAGTACAGTCCTGGTGTGAGATCGGAGTCTGGAATGGGTTAGAAAGGCTTTAAATCGAATAAGGACAGGCGAGAGCGAGCACAGAGCACAGCCAGGATAATTGTCTGGCAGCACTGACAAGACAGGTAGGCTCTGTGTGGTGTCAAAACGAAAAGGTATTACTGCCTGGGTGTTTGTTTCATACGCAAACCGACAGTCGTGGAAAGGTGCCTGAGCCAATGTGGAAGCCTAACACACACACACACACACACACACTGACGAAGCAATAGCCCTCAATTGGAGCATATTAATCAGTTTGTAGCTCAAGGTGAGGGATTTATATTACCGTGTCTGTGTAGCTAACCGTCAGCCATCTCAGAGTGGGTGCAGGCATGAAATACTGCATCTTAAACAACCTTTGACATTGACTTTAGTATCCTAAGGGGATACCCAGTCATGGCACAAATAAAAATAGGCTGCGCTTTTACAGCAAGGGAGTAAATCTGAGAGCTGTGAGTCAGAACTTCAGAGAGATTTGGAATACAGCTCGGTATAGGACTGAACTGGTCACCCAATCAAATAAGCAGCGTGCATCAGCACAAACACAGTGACAGCCAGACATCTTGCTTCCTGTTTATGTCTTGGCTGGAATGGGATTGCACAGCCTGTTTGAAAAAGGGCACAGTCGCACAGGAAAGGGGCGTTCTTACCAGGGACACGTTCCGGAATTTCTGCAAATGATGTGTTCTGAAGCATGCTGGGAGCTTGTCTGGGAATCACACAGTGCTGCTGGATCACATGCTTGTAGGACGCTTTCTATATAGAGGGAGGGAGCAGCAGGGGTGGGGTGCAGCCATTCATGAAATTTTGCAGCAGAACTTGTCGAAGGAGCAACCACTGGATACTTTTGGCAGACATGCCAGCAGTGGGGATGCACTCTGTGTTTATTTTCTGATCTGACCTTTTTTTTCCCCTTTCTCAGAGGCTCGGAGGAACTCTGTAAACACCCAGCATGGCTGACCTTGGCCCTCATGCCTGGACACATCTGGGGGTATGGGGGACTCCACCCAACCCCCCAGGACAGGTTAATCACTCATTTAGCAGCAGCTGAAATAACAGCTCTCTCCAGTCCCTTCACACGTCTTCTGAGAACCTTAATTTTATCACGTCACTCTCCACCACATCCTCCTCCTCTGTCTGTCTTTTTTTTTTATTTATGTCCATGTTCATAGACTGAGTAATGAAGCTGTATTTTAATTGACATTGTCCTTCAGATGGGGTGTAAATGAGGAGGCCATAGAGAGAGGTAATTAATGCTAATATTCATTATTCTAATGCAAAAATCTGACCACTTTAGTTAGATTGGGGCTTTAAAAACATGCATTATAATATCCTTTCTTGGTATGAATTTATAATCCATTCTAGTATTTTTTTGCACAATAAGCAAATCGGAATGTAATTAAAAGGGACACTCATCTTTGGAAAAAAAAATGCAAGGCCAAATGGTCTTGTATTCAAATTTGTAGCATTTTCAATGTTGTGTAAAGATGTTTAAATGTTCAGCTGAAGATAGTAATGTATGATTTCAGGTACACACAACTTATTTGGCATTAGGTGAGGGAGAGTGGCAGAGACAGAGAGAGCAAAAGAACATGACAAACAATGCAGCAGACAAGCTGAGAACATTAGTCATAGAGACAGAAGTCTCAAAGCCAGGGATCTGAAGGATAAATTACTCTTTGTTAGTACAAATATAGAATACCTATCTGAATAATGTGGAGGTTCAGTTAGAGCTAAGCATCACTGCATTTCCTGCTCAGAGCTGAATCCAAACTCATTCTTTCTACCTTTAGGTCACATTAGCCACCCTTTTTAGATTTTACTATGCTTGGCTGTTCTGTAAAAATCCAGTAGTGGCTGTGCCCTGTGTGGTCTCTATTCGTTTCTTAAAATCCATTATATTGTTTTACAAAACTACAACTACGTGAGAAATTATTCTGTCGTTCTAAGCGTTACATTTCTTTCCCGGAAATCTAAAACACTTGATAGCGACGTCTGTCTCCAAACAGTTTAAAAATAAATATGGAGAAATAAATTCCCTATTTTGATGTAGAGAGGAGCGCACTCTCAAAAAGACCAGCCTGCAGTGTGCACATCAGAGTGTAGCCCTCATGGGGAAGCGGGGGTTGGCGGGGGGGAGTGAGGGTGGGGGAGGCCACAGGCCCATAAATGTCAGCTTTCATACATCTCCTGGGTGAAACTAGCTTGAGAAGAAAAGCTTGAAAACAAGACTCCAGTGAGTTTTTCACTCCAGTTCCAGGCACTCAAAGAATCAGGCTCCACTGTCCTGAAATGTCCTGTATACAGAAATAACAATCTACAGCCCCCCCAGCCTCTGGCGAGCAGCTCGACATAACGGTGTAAATTCAGACGCGGGGCCCTCGCCAGCGGTGTGTTTCATGTGGTGTAAGGCCGAAGGAAGCAGTGTGGCTGCAGTCTCCACAGCCGCAGCTGAGGCTCAGGTGCCAGCAGTTCGCACTGGACTCGCGGGTCCTGCAGTCTTGCCAACGTACACTAGAGCGTCTCGGTCAATGATAGTGTCTCTAGGACGCTATAACAATCCCCAGACTGATATCTGCATTGACATTCTCACTTCACCAGCTGGAGGAATACCAGATAGGGCAGCTTCAGGTGAAGGCTTGAAGCACAATAATGCTGTGTCTGAGTGTGATGTGGACAGTATGGGGCAAGAATGAGAGGGCAAAGGGTTGCTGGGTGAGCGATAGGGGTTTGGCTAGCAGATGGGGAGGTACACCTATGCAGTGTGCCACAGCACTTTGGCGTCTGGCTGCCTGGGCAGCAGGAGCTAGCCCTGATGGAGCATCGAGCGCTGCATCGCTGAGTGACGAAGCCAGTCAGACAGCGTCTGTCTTCATCACATGCACGCAGGTACGGGGAAGTTAGGGGAAGTAGGGAATGGGGGAAACTCAAGATTAGCAGCAAGGAGAGGATGAATGGAGAGGACAGACTCCACTCAAGGGGGGACTGTAACACCCTCAATCTGTCCCACTCTTGTGCTGCCCACAAGAGTACTGGGCCCCATGTCGCACTAATGCCGTCACATAAAAGGAATTGGGAGGGAACAGTCATGACAACCCATTACAGACATTTAACAGCAGTGTTAACCATAAGCAAGAGGCTTCTAAAAAAATCTAAATGACTGCCCCATCGGTCACCCCTTGTTCCAGCTGACACACCTCCCTTTTTGTTAAGCCCCAGACTCTCCCGGGTGCTTACTGTGGAAGCTCCTTCCCCACACCCCAGCCTACATCTTTGTGCCTGCGATGTGCAGATGATCACCCTTGATTTGTGATTAACAGGAATAGGCTGTCCCCGGCACACTGCCCACCATTAAGAAACCCAGTCGGCCTTTTTAAAATGACTGTTGAACTACAGAGCTTTTAGCAGAAGCCCTGGAGTTTACTGAGCTTAGTCTGTGTGTACTCTCTAGTTAAAGTCTTAGAACCCACTATTAAAATTCACACTCTGTGCACATTAATGTGATGAAGAGAAGGCGAGAATCCAGCAATCTTACAGGGAGTTTGTATGCTAGTATCTGGTGCTGTTGGGGTGAGGAGACAGAGCTGGGGACTGATAGAAGCTGCAGTGAGTGAGAAGGATGGGCAACACCGGCATATTCCTCTTTGGATATAACAGAAAATGCAAGCGTGAACTGCAGCACACTGAGTCCATTCTCCTTCCAAAGCCCGTCAGTGTGACCTACTTGCTCATATCTCACCCCGCCTGCTGATGTCTGAGCCATAGCTGTCTGCCCCATGTCCCCACATGGCAGTGCACATGCACAGCCTTTGTCAAGCATGGCTGAATACATAATTAACACACGGTACATATCATGCGTTCACTGCAAAGCAAAAACCTGAAATGCTTATAAGGCACTTGGGGTTAAAGGAATGTAATTTCTGTGGGGCAGAAAATGTATGTGATGAATGGCAGGATTTTTTTGGTTGCCTTTCAATCATTTTTTTTGTACACAGGAGCCTGTGTACATGTGAGTCCTCTATTCCACATAGAGCACATGACGGTGACTGAAAGGGCGACATTTTGGACATACTGTCACTGTACTTCCGTCTAACTGCCACAATACAGCTAAAAAAGCTGGAAAGCCAAGGACAGGATTGAACAGGGCAGATGTGGATCTCCAGGGAAGGCATCTACAGTGAGCAAGTACAGTGGATGTCCCGTATGCACAGGAGGCCCAAACTGCAGGTGGCCACGTTACGTTAGGGAAGCCTGCAGCTGAGAGAGAGTACCTAACACAGGAGGGGCCTCAGTGGGATAGTGTGTGTCATGGAGCTATTAAAGTACAGCCTTGCAAGGGCTTATCTCTACAGTCTAATTAGCTAGACCAGTAACATTAAAGATGAAATACACAATCCAATGGTACAAAAAGGAAGGATCAGAAGCAAATAAGTCTACAATCCTAACAAACATGAAATAAAACAACACATCAGTTAAAGTTAATTCAATAATTGAGGAAATCAAACCAGCTGCTGCCTTTCATTCAGTATGTGGCCAGTTGAGGTTGGTGAGGACACTATCTGGTTAGTTCTGTCAAACAGCACTGGGCATTGAGATTTTGTGCTATGATCTGTTCTTCACTCTACTCTGGATTGCAGTGTAAAATTTGCCAGAATGAATTTCAGCGCATAATCGCAATGTGCCTGGTTCTCATCAGTTCGTTTTTGCGTTCTGTCCCTTGGCTAGTATATGAAATGCCAGCCTGATTGACTAACGGACTGACTGACTCCAGCACCCAGCTGAAGCAGCCAGCACAAAACAAAGTGCATAAAAAACAGTGGCACACGCTTTCCCCCAACGCCAACTTTTTAACAGAACATAGAAATATATACAGACATACAAACACAGCTACAAGTCACAGAAGTTAGCAGTATGTGTCAGGTCTAACAATCAGCACTTCGATGTGTGAATTTTCAAATCATCATAAGGAAACACACATAATTCCAGAGGCTAAAGGGTTGGTGACACAATTGCTGTTGCATCAGTCACAAAAACTGAACATTGTCAAGGAGAACCAACTCAGAAATCATGACAGCGTGTGCTAAACAAAGACAAACTGCATCAGCAAAGAAGAACAAAGATCTCAAGTAAAGCTCACTGACCATGACAGATGGACATTTGACAGGATAGTTGCTAAACACCACAAAAGTAAGGCCTCAAAAATTCCCACAGAACTGAATCAGCACCTCTTTCTCAGTCTCAACAAAAACTGTACATTGTGAGCTTTGCAAAGCTGGAATTTCTGGCAGGGCTGCCATTCTGAAACCACTTATATCCAAGGCCAATGCAGAAAGACCCATAATCTGGTATAAGGAGCACAAAAGCAGGAAGCCTGAGCAATGGGAAAAGTGATACAGCCTGATTAGTCATCGTTCATCCTTTTTCACACATCTGGATGGTTTACATTTGGAGAAATCGAAAAGATTACTTCAGCTCACAATGTTTGTTGCCAGCTGTTAACCATGGTGGGAGATCCATAATGGTAAGGACAGCGATCTCATGGGAATTTTATTTGATGATTGATCTGTAGGGTCGTATAACAGCTAGGGGATATAAGACCATTTTACAGGAGCAGGTATACTTTATGGTGCAAATATCATTCCCTCATGGTGTTCTCATGTGCATGCCAGGGTGAGGTCAAACCCCTACCATGGCTTCCCCCATGACCATATGCAAAGATCATCAAGCCTTTTATGGAACTGTTCTGGAACTCCGAGTAAAGAGTAAAATTCCACCTCATTTATCTCTCAAAGAACTGGAGACTTTTATTCTTGAAGAAAGGACCAATATCCCAATACACACAGCTCAGACAAAGGGTGGCTTACTCCTAATGAGGTCTTTGATATGACACTATCGTTCAGTGTTAGCATTATTTTGTCCACACCCTTTATATTCGCATATCAATACAAAGATGAAATGGTCAGCTAAACCTGATGAAAGCAAAGGTGAGGGTTGCATCTTTAACACCAAGGTTGAAGCAATGACATGACCTTGAGATGTACTCGTGACGGACAACAGGTCGTGTCACTACAGAATCCTATAATGAAATCTTGTGCTGACATCTCATTATTGCCATGACAGGAATACAGCACCATTCACTGAATGTTACTTTCACCTCGACATTCAGGTCAGTAACACGAGCCTGATGAAGTTTGAAATAACTGTGCTGGATTAATTAAATGTGATTAAATATGATACAAATTCATTTTCAGTACCTTGAAAAGACATTGATTTTTAGTTATGATAATTATAACAACAGTGATGCCCCGTTCAGGACCCCCCCCCCCCATGGGAAAAGTCACACTACAAAGTAAAGGCTGATTAATCTATCGTGAAGGAGTCGGCTGGAATGGACTTTTGAACACTTGGCAAACATTTTCAAATATGCTTTTAGCTGTGGTGTTGACAGGATTGCAAATAAACAAACAAGTAAACAATCAACCAAGAAGTTAGCAGACATGTACATGTACTGAATGTGAGACAACAGAATAGTGCAGTCGCGTGAGTGAATGGAAGAGGAGGCTAACTGACTCTTGAAGAAGTGATCATATTCAACTTTCCCATCTTTTTAGTTATACTGGTAGTAAAAGCACAGAAAATACTTGTATGCATCTAAGCTTGTATAACTAGCTGACAATGTCATAATACAGAATTACTGTGTTTGTGTTATCTGGTATTAGTTGAGATTTATAAGTTATCTAACAGACTAGATAAAGAAAGATAAAGATCATCATCAACCAAAGGTGTGTAACTATTACAATTCATTTTTTTTTACAGACAAAATGGTGAGGGGGGGTTTGAAAACCATCTTGTCCTTGAGCACAAGCAAGACACACGATGGGTGTGCTCCTTACCTACCTGTACTTCCTAATGCATCTTACCAACCTTATCTTACCTATTTGTGTGACCTATCCAACTATTACTGTTCTTAATATTATTTAGCAACATGTATTGTCTTTTTGAAGATGGAACAAACTATATGTACAGATGCACAGTATATTGGTTAACATACCAATATTGCTATTTCTTCGTTCTCAAAGTGAACTGATTTTTTGGTTTGGAACCTGTTTTTATTTTATCGGAAATGCAAACTGTTCAAAAATAGGTTTGCAAACTGGAACGGAACCGGTGTCCTGTCAGTGGAAAAGCACTATAAGTAACGTTGTGGCTGGTTCATGCCTTAGGATCAGTGTCCTTAGCACATAGATAGAAACTGCTGGGTACCACTAACTGTGCATCAAAGTGGCACATACTTTACGCACCCATGCAGCTCCATGCATGGATCCATCTGTGATGCATCAGGACAGGCGTTTGCCCTGTGATTCTGGAGCTAACAGTAGACCCTTCCTCCACTCCTTATCATCGCTTCCATCATCCTCCTAGACCCTTTCCTACTTAGTCTTA
Source organism: Hippopotamyrus pictus (assembly GCA_026781145.1). NCBI lineage: Eukaryota > Metazoa > Chordata > Actinopteri > Osteoglossiformes > Mormyridae > Hippopotamyrus > Hippopotamyrus pictus. The sequence continues at coordinate 15,095,833 of JAODLC010000002.1, read as the reverse complement.
TTCATAGGCTATTGTTATTTTTGCTGGTTCCCCCTCTCTGCACAAAGTGCCATTCTTTTCAAAAATAATCACCCTATAATTGCCCAGAATCCACAGTTGTAGAGGTTATTATTGTTATTATTATAATTATTATTATCATTATTATAATAATTATTATTATTTTTCCTTGCATGCCCTGCATCGTGCCCTGGATCAGAGGACTGCAGCACGAGTTTGTCAGCGTGGGTGTCTCTGGGCTTCAAGAATAATTCTTCTCTTCTCTTGCCCCGTAGAATTAGTAATCCGCTGAATATACATCAGAGTATTGCACTGGGTTTTTAAAGAAGATTAGTCAGTGAAAGGTGACGTGAAACAAGCTGACAGAAAGGGGGCGATGAACAAAGGGAATTACAAAAAACACCGTCTGGCTCAGTGTTTTCATGAGAGGCTCTCTGTGAACTGTAAAAAGCACAGCTGAGAGTCCGCACCCAATTTTCATTTTTTTTTTTTTTTTACCCTTTTTTTAAATTACAGTGAAGCAAATTTAACCATCACTATGCTTTAACGGCGATTTAGGCTCAGAAGAATGAGCTGGTATCACCATTATATTTCTCTTATATTTAAGGACATGTAACTGCTTCCCTTTGAAACACCTTCACAGAGAATGCAGAAAACAGTAAATCCTGCAACAGGGTGACCCAAAAAGCATGCCTTGTCCAGGACTACCTAAAGTACTTCTGAGGCTCCGATTACGAGAGACCTTCCCCTCAGGTAATTATTCATTTTGTGAATGAAGCCTCACGCCTTCAGTCTGTGCTGTAGTGGGGATGCTCAAGGTGGAAGGCCAAGCCAGCTCATACCTTCAGTCTGTGCTGTACTGGGGATGCTCGAGGTGGAAGGCTAAGCAAGCTCACATCTTCAGTCTGTGTTGTAGTGGGGATGCCACCTCGAGGTGGAAGGCCAAGCAAACTCACACCTACAGTCTGTGCTGTAGTGGGGATGCTCGAGGTGGAAGGCCAATCGAGCTCACACCTACAGTCTGTGCTGTAGTGGGGATGCTCGAGGTGGAAGGCCAAGTAAGCTCACACCTTCAGTCTGTGCTGTAGTGTGTATGCTCGAGGTGGAAGGCCAAGTAAACTCACACCTTAAGTCTGTGCTGTGGTGGGGATGCTCAAGATGGAAGGCCAGTCAAGCTCACACCTTCAGTCTGTGCTGTGGTGGGGATGCTCGAGGTGGAATGCCAATCGAGCTCACACCTACAGTCTGTGCTGTGGTGGGGATGCTCGAGGTGGAAGGCCAGGCTAGCTCACACCTACAGTCTGGGCGGAAGATTACAGACACTCTATAAGACAGCTTTATCTGTGTAAAATCACGAGCAAGAACACCTCAGCAGTCAAATCAGGTACGGAGGAGCTGTTAAGAATTCACTCAAAGCGTTTGCGTGCACAAACACAAATGCTGGAACAGCTGAAAACTTTGAGGTGCAGTGGAACATCTCAAATTAACATCAGCCTTATTTCATATTTCAAGTTGTTTTAAAAAGACATAGGAATGAAATCTCCTTCTATCCTGTCCCAGGAACATAGCGTGATTCCAATTAGTTTACTTGATTTTATTAAAGGTTTAAAACTTACGGCCTGGTTGAATTGTTCTCAGTTTTGCACAGTTGTTCTGCCGTCTTTTACCCTGTCCTTCAATACCGTTGAACATTTTGCTAGAGATGGAGGCATCTCAGTATTTAGAGGTACTGGAATTGCACAGATGAATGCAGTTTAGACTCTAATCCAAACCAGAATGAGTTCTTTCGGGACACTTGGGTTGGGCGAAATTGAAAATCCACCTGCCCAAGATTGGTAACATATTGCAGATGGAGGAATTATTCAGATTCACCAAGCTGAGGAGAGCTTCAAAAATCACATCACTGAAGAAATGGTTTGTCTGTGTTTCTCTTGAGGTGAATGAACTTGGCTTTCTCTTGCATTTCTGAAATTTAAACAAGCATTGAATGTAGATTATGGATTGTCCTAACCGCATATCTTTTACAGCCTCAAGAGTAACAGATGTTAGTCCACCAACAGAAGGCACTGACAACACTACCTGTTAGTAATGGTGGCTCGATCAGGAATTAGCTTACCAGTAAGGAAAGGGATGTTCTGTGGGAAATACTAGTTAAGAGCCTGATGTATCTTGGGGCTGTTCTCCACAGTTCAGATGGATGTTGTCCTTGAATAAACAGTGACACCTCACACGAGTTTGAGGGACCTACACGAAAAAGGTCATGGCATTAACATTTCCTGTGTACAAAAAGTTGTTTTTTTTTTCAACTCTTTAATCAGGATCTTCTTGATAATGTTAATTACCACTCTGACTGTACATGTGAGACTTGGTGAGAGGTCAAATGTGGATGGATGTTATTTGTAGAATTGAGAGCAATACCCTGTAGCATATTGCTAATAAGATCACCGCTATGATGCCTGTGGATCAAATGAAAAAGCGTGAGGCTTTGGCATGCGTTGAAAATTTCAAATTTAATAAGCCGAAACGGCCTGAGGTTCGCCATTACTCTCCTGTAAAGTGAAAGGCATCCTTTGGAGACCATGACTGACAACGGTTTTAATTACCTTGAGTGACGGAACCAGTGAAATGCTGATTAAATGAAAAATGACTCCCACCAAAATAAATACTTACTTTAGAGTGAGACATGTCATCATTGGAGATTAGGACAAGAGATAGTGGCTGTCTACATCATGTCATTTCAGGGAATGCTGAGCTACTTGAGCTAAATAGAGGTTGTTTCAAGTTCTTGTAGGGATCTTCTGGTTAGATGCAAGTGGGCCTCCAGGGAAATCTTTAACGTGATTTCTCACAAGAAAATCTGCTAAATGTGACCCAAAGCACTAGATCACAAATGTTTCTGCTGTTTTTGCTTTTCCAAATCCTGAGATCTCACTATGCTTTGCAAAAATACCCCACATATCACTTTGTCTGAGAAATCCCACAACATTTGGAGGTATTATATTTTCATAAATCAATCACAGATTTCCTGAGGTTTATAATTGAGGTGCAGAAAGTAAAAAAGTTTTTGTTTTAACCAAACAGTTGAGTACTCTTTGATTGTGACTATTTATACTCAACTAGTTGGTCGAAACAAAATCTTGGTCTGGATTTTTACTTTCTGGACCTGAATTATCCATTTCTGCAGATTTCAAAGGTTACAGCTGTATATTCCCAGTATTAGTGCCCACATTTTTAGTTGTCCCACTCGCAAACTATTTTTCCAGTAATTTCTGCGGCGACCTCTTGCTGGAGTCGACTCAGTGCACATATCCTTGTTCTGCTTTGACTCATGACCCTACCATCCTCAGCACTGCAGTCTACTAACAGATCTTTGCCTTACTATATACCAATTAAAGCACGACTACAATACTGCTAAATCCTCAGCTGCTTCCCGGTGTCCTTTGTGGGATCTAAGACTGTTTCTGACCTAACAGGGTGAATCATCTGAAGTCATGAAATCACCTTCATGGCTCTTTTTTTTTGTACATTTGAAGGTGAGGATCAAAACTAGTCATAAAATCAGGCTGCTCAACTCAGCTGGCCCTCTTTAATAGATGAGTTATTCTCAGTTATCTGTTTTGTCTCATTTTTTCCTCAAAATTTATGCCCTGGGACAAAGAGAACTGCTCGTGTTTGATTTCCCAAGATGGGAGAATCTCAAAACGAAATGTGCTATGGACCCGTCTAATTGGACGCGCGATCGGTCACCGCCTGCTTCAGATTGTTAATGTGCCATTAAGATCTCACGGGAGGAACTCAGCAAGGCTCACACAAAGATGATTTCAAGTGCATGGGCGTGTTTTTTTTTTGTAACAATTCACAGATCTGTCATGTCCGAAATCCTTTGGACCAGATCACGTTTTAGTGTGATTTCCATCACGTTCCACAGCCTACTTTTTTGTTAAAACTGAATTTGCTCAATCGATTTGTGCATAATTTAAACCTTGATATCTGTTCCATATCTTTGACAAGCAGTCCTATTGTAATTAGAGGCTGCACAGTTTATTATGATTACAGATTGTGGGGGCACGGGGGGGTACATTCACTGAATCGTTCCAATGATATGCTTAGAGGAGAGATGTACTCACAGATCTTCTCATTTAAATCTAGTGTTGTCATTTATGGGAGCTCAAGATGATTTATTCAGCTGACAATGGCGAGAATTTAAAATGCATATCGCAACCGCTAATGAGGTGAGGGTAAAGAGAGCCTCTGCACAATCATGCCGAACATCAGACCGTTTGCTCTATTCTGATGCATAGATTAGAGAGTACAAAAAAATCTCGATCATCATTATTTTTGATGATTTTCCCTTCTTCTGTCTGAATTCCATTCCTTTGATTATTCTCCACGTTCCCTGCTCTGCACTGAATTTCAGAAACAGGAGTTTAGGAGAAGATGTAACCCAGAGAAACTGTTTTCGTCCCTCTCTCTGGAATTTCACCTCTTTTTCCTAGTTTGAGAAAGAGGAAGTCTGCATAATGGCCACATCGGTTCCCTGATGAGGACTTGGAAACTGTTCTCTCGGAGAAGCCTTCTGCAGGAAGTGATTAGTGGCACGCACACTTTGGCGGCTGATCTAGCCTGATCAATAAGAGCTAATTACACTGGCAATTGATCGGAAAGGTTTGATAATTTAGGGCTGAACTGCAGGCAGACAAAGAAGCCCTGCAGTAGTGCAGATCTGAAACACACTCCTAACATCTCACTTAGTTAACATACCCTTTCAGTTATTTTTACATAGTTGTTGGGGTAACATGGTTTTTGCTCCCACTCTTTCATGGTCTTCTCCCTCCCTTATTTCTCTCATTGCCTCTTTACCTACTTTTCATTTTCAAGTTTCATCCTCTTTGTTTTCAGTCATACCCTTCCCAGTATAACCACCCGTGGTTCTTCACTCTCATCCGTTGTTCCACACCCAATTGATAGGGACCTTCTTCTACGAATATGCCATGGGTGTCACACACTCCGGTTGCAGACGATCCTCCATCTGTGACCCATGTGGTTTTGAGAGTCCGGAGAATGCTTTGAAACCTACAGGGATGCTTTTGCCAGGTTGTGCTTACTTTGAGGAAAGGAGCTGGTGTATGAAAACATTAGACAGCGCTGAAGCTGAACATGGGCTTTCTCCCCTTCCAGCAGGCCTTTGGATGATGCTGCTCCTAAAAAACAACTAAAAGGCATGTGCCCCACAGCTACGTGCCCCACAGCCGTGTGCCTGACAGATGTGTGCCTCACAGACATATGGTTCATAAATGCATGCTTGATAAACATGCCTCACAGATGCGGTCCCCACAGACACATGACTCATAAATGTGTCCCTCACAGATACAAGCCTCATAAACATGTGCTTCACAGACATGTGTCTCATAGACGCGTGCCTCACAGATGCAAATCTCAGAAATGCCTCAGACACATGCCTCATAAACGTGTGCCTAACCGAGGTGTGCCTTACAGATGTGACTCATACACATATGCTTCACAACCACGTGCCTCACAAAAAAGTGGCTCTTAAACATGCGCCTCACAGATGTGTGCCTCAAACACATGCTTCACAGATGCGTAACTGATAAACATGTCTCACAGATGCGTGTGTGACAAATGCGTGCCTCATAAACATGTGCCTCACAAACACATGCCTCAAGACATGTGGCTCATAAACCTGTGTGTCACAGATGTGTGCCTCATAAACATGCACCTCACAGACATGTGGCTCACAACTGCATGCTTCACAGATACGCGCCTCACAAACGTGTGCCTCACAGACGCATGCTCCATCGACAGCCACCCCCTGCCCCCTCCAGGGGTCCCTGGGGCGTGCACCTGGTGGCTCTTCCTAGAGGGCCCATCGGGACTACTACTAGGTTGCATTTGGTATACGTGATTTAGGTGTATCTATGCAAATGCCCTTTGGGTGTGTGATGTTTCATGAGTGAATGCCCCCCCCCCCCAGGAGCAGAAGAGCAGAGGCATCATGTTAGGAAGGTGATCACCGAAAAAAGTATACCTTCTAAGCACACGTTCAGTGAAATGAACATTTTTTTACACATTTTGTCTTTGCTAATGAGAGATTCAATTTTTCAACAGTTTAACTTAATAAATCACCATGGCAAATACTTAAGCTACCAGTGGTGCAGCTCACTGCTTTTATTAATAACTAAGATGTATATCAGATTCATGCATATTCGTCCCACTTCGGTGGCTCTGTTCTGTATTACAAGCCCTGATGGAGCTGCAAATGCGAGACCAAAAAAATATATTTAGAACCTACTTCCAAAGGTGTAGAATAGGGTCCCGTGGTTTCCCAGCCCAGAATGGACCGTGACCGCGATGCCTACAAATACGATGTGCAATGTGGCATGTACGTGTCTTTGAAATCGAGCATCGGCATGGCAATCATGACAGATACTGCTGGCACAGCATTATGCCTGGACGATGGCCATTTGTTAGCAGCTCAAGAAAACTGCACTCTTTTAATTTGTTGATATTCAATGGCAGAATTCACTGCAGCATCATTGCTTCCTCTGCCTCCACACTTCTTCCTTCCCCCTTAATGCAGTGACACTCTGCCCCTTTGTTCCTCCTCCTCCTCCATCTCCTGCCACACATAGCCCCCCCCCCCATGAGGAGCGGGCCCCAGGACCCAGGCACTTGAGCTGAATTGAATCAAGGCGCAGTGCAAGAGATTGGCGGTCCCTCTAATGACAACTTAGTACCTGCTCCCACTAATGGGCTGTGGTGGCCCACCATTATGTACCGGCTGAATGCCCATTATCGGGAAAATGCTCTGCAGTTCGGGACACCCTGCAGGGCCCAGGAGCCAAATGGAAATCAGAAAGCATTCCCGGGGAACGGGCTGATGAGGAGGGAGTATGAGTTCCAGGTTGTGATTGGCTGGTGGGGCTGGCATGCGAAAAAGGCCCATCTCCACCCTCTCACCAGGACGCCCCACAACAGAGCAGCCATTTCTAGTCTGCTTAAAGTGACTGCATTAGGCAGTATTGAGCTTGACATTATACCCAGCATTGTTACTTAACTTTTTTTATAGCTTCGAACTGAACTCAGAACTTTCCATAAAAATCCAAATCGGGTTCACCTCCCTCGGCAGTCCTATTAGATGGCCAGAATTTGATTCACTGGGCACAATTTATTGCTCATTAAGCCGGCACGGTTTACCATATGGAGTAAGTCCATGTGGCCGCACACCAAAAGAAATGTGGCCATCTAACTGAGAAATACAGTGATGAGAGAGGACCGTGCGGAGTACAGTGGTGAGTTAGGTCCGTGTGGTGGACAGTGGTGAGAGAGAACTGTGCGGAGTACAGTGGTGAGTAAGTTCCGTGCAGAGTACAGTGATAAGAGAGGGCTGTGTGAAGGACAGTGATAAGAGAGGGCCGTGCAGAGTACAGTGGTGAGAGAGGTCCATGTGGTGGACAGTGATGAGAGAGGATCGTGCAGAGGACAGTGCTGAGAGAGGGCTGTGTGAAAGACAGTGGTGAGAGAGGACCGTGTGTAGGACAATGGTGAGTGAGGACCATGTGGAGGGCAGTGGTGAGTGAGTACCATGTGGAGGACAGTCGTGAGAGAGGGTAGTGTAGAGAATTGTGGTGAGAGAGGGCCGTGCGGAGTACAGTGGTGAGAGAGGGCCATGTGGAGTACAGTCATGAGAGAGGGCCATATGGAGTACGGTCATGAGAGAGGGCCATGTGGCGTACAGTGGTGAGAGAGGGTCATGCAGAGGACAGTGATGAGAGAGGGTTGTGCAGAGGACAGTGGTGAGAGAGGGCTGTGTGAAGGACAGTGGTGAGAGGGCCGTGCGGAGTACAGTAGTGAGAGAGGGCTTTGTAGAGAACAGTGGTGAGAGAGGGCCATGCAGAGTACAATGCTGAGAATGGTCTGTGTGGACTCACTTGCTGGGAGGATGGCAGAGTTTCACTCTTTTGCTAGATGTACTTTATGTTGTTGAAATTCACTTTTTTCCCGGTGTGGTGATAGGGTGACAGGGATAGCATTGGAGAAAATGGATGGATGTGGATAGAGACAGGGATGGCTGGCACTGAGTTGCATTTTGAGCAAACATATTACACTGCTGCTTTACATAATTTTTGCCCTCTGCTTGCCGTAGAAAATCCACTTTAATTGCCATGTCACAACCCTTCTGATTCAGCCCACTTAGTCGTGCTATGGGCTACACTAGCATGTGATTCCTGCTGTCCCCTGTCCGATAAAAATAGGGATCTTTCAGGGAAAGTGTATTCCCCAAATTGGCCAGCATGAGCAGCTGGAAAGTGTTCACACTCATCCATCCTGAGGCTGGTTCTCTCACCGGGACAATTTTGGAAGGACATCGTTCTGTATGTACAACTAAACAACCACCAGCGATACGTGCAGTCTGAATGTACTCTAAATATTAATGAAGATTGCTAATAAATAATTGAGGCAAAACATCCCTGCAGAGTGCAAACTTACTATATAGATTCTGGAAATACACTGTCCGTGCTCTCGAGGTAACAATACGAACACCTAGTCCAGTTCCTGAGATCTGCTAGCACTGAAGTCCTTCACCAGGTGAGAGCCTACCACCCCCCCAAACAAGGAAATACATTTCCATATGAAAAGGCCAAAACAGCAAGGTGCACAGCGCGTAGATGCTCTCTGTCTCCAGTGCCATGGGAACTCCCTTAATGAGCAGCTCCAGCAGGCCCGAGGAGAGGGGGGTGCAGCCGGTACACCTCTCCGGGGCCTATGGAGCTCAAGGGGGCCCATATTTTTTGTTATACAGTGATCCCCAGCTATACTGCGGTTCAGCTATTGCGTCCCCGCTGTATCGCGGATTTTTCTGTGGAACATGTAATTTTCTATCGCGGAAATCTGCAGTTTTATAGTGATCGTTTTTTATGGGTTTTTGACAACTTTTTACGTTGAAATAAGTATTTTACTATGCTAAACTATTAATAACAACAATGTATTACTGTAATTATAACATATATATATATACCTGTACTGTATATAAATAAAAATGGAGTAAAAATTCAATAAGTACATCCTACCTGTAGTGTACTTTGCAGCCTATTCATAACAAAGCATATGGCCAGGAAAGCACCTTTGTTCAACAGACAATAAATGCTATTATAAGAATCTTTTACTATTATAAATATATTGTTTTATTATTATACTTATACCTGTACATACTTATCTAAATGTATCAATGTAATCTACAATTGTTATAAATAAATAATAATATACACACATACATGTGTGTAGAATTTTGTATAGGGGCCCACACACCTTTTTCGTACCGGGGCCCGGATTTTCTCTCGGTGGCCCTGGCTCCGGACACAAACAGAAGGAGACAGCCCGCTTGGTGTCCCATTCGCTCATAAACTTATTTACTTCTTAGCTTTGGAGTGGGGACTCTTTTCAAGGGCAGTCTTCGGGATTTGCCGTGGGACTGTCAGTCCCATTTACTTCAAGTAATTATCGCCAGCTTCATATCAGCTCAGTCCAGGTGTGTTTCTGGACGCTGCTGCAGTTGCTATGTTTGTTCATTTTGTACCAGCTGTACTTTGTTGGTTGCACTATGCTTTTTTTTGCTGATTTGAGTAGAAATTTCAAGCAAGCTGGAACATGATTAATATGGACTTGACAAAACATTACAAGTAAATTTGTATTCTAATGCAGGTTAAGTTCTCCTTAGCTGAGCAGAGGATCAGAAACATAAAGAGCCTCACACCTCACATTCCATGAGCTGGTCTGGGCGTGTAGCACTGCATACTATAGCATCGTTAATTAGGTCATGTTTATATTTAAGGCAAATGCTTTGGCTATGCAGCAGGTAGAATATTTTCACAGTTTTAAAAGTGATTAAATCTTGTGCTAAAAAGCCAGGGCCAATTGACTCCTAGTCACTTACAACTGGGAGGAGTGACAGAAGGGGGCGCTGACACAGAATATGCGCTTCACGGTGGTGTAGAGGGGGGTCACCGCACCAGACTGGGGACCAGCTGGCCGCTGCCTCTGACTGCAGCTCCACACCGTTAAACAGCCTGCTTATGATGAAGTGGCCCTCCAGTGTCCAGACTCAATTGCATGGACAGGGCAGGCAGGCAGCACATGGGCTGTCAGGTGGTCCAGAGAGGGGACGTCCGCGGGACACAGCCCTGCAGCACTCCTGCATACAGTACGACTGCCTCCCTCTCATACCCTTCAGAGTAATTATCGCATTCTGTCATGCGATTGCACTGCAGAGAGAATGCAGATGCTTTGCCCCCCCAGCGCCCCCACCACACGTAGCACAGCGTGCCGCTCGCAGATTATGAGGGACTCTGTGGCTGAGTGCCGCGTGCACTGTGAGCCCGTCTGCTTGCTGATTCCTCCTGCTCAGATAATTAATGGTCTTCACCCACCAGTAACCCTTAGATACACAACACCCCTCCCCCAAAAAAAGAACAAACCGGACTATATTAAAAGAGGTCACAAAATGGGGTTTAGCCACAACTGACTAGGGACGAGTGAGATCTCCATCATCGCTGGCTGAGCAGTCGGCCGCTTGCTACATCCCGCCTGTCTAGCCTCTAACGCTAAATGTCACATGGCCCCTTGTCAGAAAGCGTGTGCTGCACTTAGCATCCAGCTAGCTCTGTATTAACCACCAAAGTCACCTTGGTTATCAGAGCCCTTTGAACGCCAAGACTTCAGCACTGCAGAATAGCGTAGCTGTTATTCTCTTCAATTAAACACACGTATTAAGGATGGACTGGATCAAGGAGCCATTTTCTTTCATAGGTGACACAACAGCTGCTCTTTCTTTCTCTGTTTTCCTGTGTGTTTGAAGCTTTACATGGAATTCCATCATTGGCTGGCATTCATTATTATCCCGGGAGCTGGATATCAGTGCTAGTCTTCATCAATAAGCTTGTGACCCCCTAATTGTTCCAGAGGGGTTAGTTCAGCCAAGGAGCACCACCCTAACCTTAACCCAGTTGAATCTGCCGGAGGCACCCTTGCTTGGCTCCGGGGAGCCGGGCACAGAATAATTACACGCTACAAGCAAACAGATGCCATCAGTCAGTGCTGCTTTAAAGATGCATGGCACAGAGGCGCAACCCCCATCCGCGAAACATCAGCTTTAATCTGACGCCAACCTGGGGGCACCAGAAGCACACAGACATGTGGATATCCTGCGGATTTATCATCTGCACAAAACTGAATCTCCGGATCAATATTTCCTGTGTTGTATTTATCAAAACAGAGTGTTCCTGGACCCCTCTCTCCCCCACACGAGGCAGCATGTTTAAACCTGTGGATTTGTGCGTGTCTTATGTGAGCAGACAAAAGAGTGAAAGATTAGTTTTGCACCTACTTTCTGTCACTTCACAAGCCAATCTAGTGTTTTCAGATACCAGTAGCAGTGTTAACCACACAGCCTCAGATCTCAGACAGAAACAAATTCAAGAACCGAGATAATATGCTCATAACACATGGAAACACATTCCTAAATTAACCTACTGCAGGTGAACAGATATAGGTTATTGATCCCAAGAAGAAAATCTACGTACAGCTAGGGAGTCCAGTGTGGAACTCATAGGACACTGTCTCACAAAAAGAAATACTATGATTCATTGGAGGGAAATCTTTGCATTTAAATCAAAGCATTAATTTGTAATAAATTTAAAATCAAATCTTCTGCAAAGATTTTACCTAGAAACCACATTTCCAGGAAGCTTATTCCTAACCATTAGGGTGAAGAAATAATTACTCATTTCAGATATTTTTCTACATGTCTCATGAACAGGTTCCACAACTTCATAACACCACAGATGCCTCTCAGTGAGATGGGGAGACAGACATTTCCGGATGACTGTTGATACTGTGACTAGAGTCGAGTGACTGCTGACAGGCGGCTGGTGTGACAGCCCACCGTGCAAGTCTCAAACGCAATCCGGAGAGAACCTAACATGTGCTGCTCCTCTCGCTGCAATTCGCTAAACACATTCTTATGTATAGTAACAGATTCCATTAGCGGATGCCGCGTGATTCCTCGCCTCGGTGACAATGTGATTCCTTTCCATTACAGGGATGTGAAAGTGACCCATGGAGACTGTGGCCCATACGATGGACCACTGGGATGGATCCGGAGCGGGTGGCTGGCAGTGGACGGCTCATGCAGAGGAAATTACTGGGGGGTTGCGGGGGGGGGGGAGGTCACTGGAACCGGCTGATGGTCTCTTTAGTACTCTTCTGAAGCGCACACATAAAAACATACGTGGAAGAACGGGACCACTCCCACTTGCCCTGGTTCCCCTGACAACTGCTCCAGCTCTCAGTGTGCAGCCACTAAATCCCGAGTCCTTAAGCTCCAACTTTGCAGATTTCTTTATAATTAGAAAAGGTCCCAAAAAATGGCAAATAAAGCATCACTGACAACAGGAGTAAATTTCAAAGAGCAGAATCCTAATGTGTTGTATTTCAAATGTGTGGATGTCTAATGTAGCCGTAATTCTATATCCTGTAACCAAAATCATTTTCTGGGTGTTTTATGAAGCTAGAGATATTCGGGCACATTCACGCTTTGTTAAGTTTAAGCATTTGTGTTTTAGAGGTTTAGAGCACATTCTGAGTCTCTGTCTTTGAAGAAACGGTCAGGCGTAATATCCAAGCCTGTCAGTTAACAATATATCACAGATAAACAGTAAGTAGTGGCATCATACAGAATGGACATGGGAACAATGATCTTTGCAGATAGTAAATAAAAAACAATGATTCAAATTGACACAAAACATCACAGAGGTGGAGCAAATTACTGGAGCTGAGGTACAGAGGCTGCTTTTCTACCCCCCCAGGGACAGTGCTGGTTGAAGCCTGTGTGCAGCATTTTCACCTCCACATTTGGTTTACCTGCTTCCTACTTGGGGGCGGGGGGGAGGGGGTGCTGCTGGTTCTCTAGGTGGGTACTGCACCTACTTAGTATTTGATCCAACCTCCTTTTGCCTTCTTCAGCGATGGCATCGGTCCTTTCTTTCATGCTTGTTCATGCTGCCAAATGCAGTATCATGCTTATGACTGCCTGCGTAGTCATCTGGCGAATTACGCATGCATTATTAAGTGCTACATGTGCATTATGGAACTTTATGGCTACATCTATAAAGCCTTATATAGAACCTATTCATAGGGGCTGTTAAATTAGGCCTGAATTCCAGGTCATCAGCGTGTTACGCAGGTTCCCCGCACATCGCCTCCTGCTTTGCCTTCTGCTTCACCTCCTAAGCAGCTTATTAAAACATCATCTGGAGCAGCACAGTACCCCGGGACACTCACACGCTGCCACTTACCGCCGACCGGCGCTAATGCTGCCCTTGTCACCGTGTTGGCATGTAGGACAGAAGCCAAAGTGGCCCCTCCCTGCAGAGATTGGCTCCCACTGCCTCTGACACAAGGCACCCAACATGACAAGACGGAAGTAAGATCCATCTATTCATATCATCCCCTGCTAACAAAAGGTCTATTTTGATCAGCTCTGGGCTCCCATTACATCAGTATTAGAAGCGAGACACTTAAGACGGCTCTGTGATTCGAAAGTGCCGACATTCTGACACATTGCACTGCTGAAATACAGAGCCTTGTTTCCATGTCTGCCACTGAACCCCAACAGGTAAATCGCAGGCATCAGAAAGGGGCTGGCTGAGTGGCCGTGGGGAGAACGGGGTGTCAGCTGGGGGTGTGTGGGCATTCTTTTACTCCCCCTAGTAATGCCTTAACTTAGACCCCCAGTGCTCGGCTACTGCAGTGTCTAATGTGTCATTTTCGGAGCACGGCCCTCAGCCCAGATGTCTGTATTAATAAAACAGCAATTAAAGCCAGCGGGGATTTTATTTCCTGCCTGACAATTACATCTGTTAAAGTTTGAAAGCGTTAATGCTTAAGAAATATTAATTAAAGTGATTGATCTGAATGTTAAAATTCTATTAAACAAGAACCTTATGCCATAAAGCATGGGAGCTGATTAGCAGTAGATTATGAGCTGCCTGCTGACCCCCATTTACAGCACGCCACGGTAGAGCAGCCAGCTCGCGCAGCGGGACACAAAATGTCTCCTAAATGTAAACATTCTTTGCAGGTTTCTCAGATTAACTTACACCCACACCCTTCTATCCTAAAGTGCTAAAGTTCACTCAACAATAGACAGCAGTGGTGTCATTATCCCACAGACTTCAGCTGTCACATAGTGACAACTGGGTAAGATAGGACTGAAAATATATAATGGAATTATGTCAAAGAAGCTGTTATTAACAAATGGGGACGCAACACACAGCTGTAATTATCTGAGGGGTCTCCTTAACAAGCCATCAGTATTCCATAAGTGCGTTCTTGGAAATCACTCCCAAGCTTGTCTTTAGGATTTCTCAGAATAGGAGAAAAAATATAATAAAATTCCGAAGATAATTTCACTTGATACAGTGAGTGAGACTCAACACACATATTAACACTGAAACAATAGTTAGATATGCAAATCAATTAAAGTTTGCAGCATTTTTGAAGCACATTCAATTTTATTTTAATTTTCTGTAGTCTGTGTGTTATTTAAACTCCCTTTTATTTGAAATTCTCTGTAGCCAGGTGGTTAAACAAACATTATTTTCCAGCCTGACCGGTATATGGAATTGTCACCTTAGTAGGAAGACAAAGTCACTTTCACAGCATTTTTCTCCTTGTATGTCTGTCTACACTCCATTTGTTGGTTCAGTGTGGGCACTGACACGCTAAAAACTACTCAAAGAAAAAAAGGCATTATAAAGAAATCTTATTTTCGTGAGATTTTCAGTAACCAAAAATGCATTGCCACATTCACACATTCTTAAAAAACCTCACCCAGACCTCTCGTTGTAAACAATACATGCAGTACTACAGTACAGTAACTCAGTTAGTGGCATTTTAGTTAAGTTAGCGTGTTAAAACATTAATCAGCATGGGTGGAAAAAGCAGGGACATTTTTTTCATCCAGAGTATGACACATCTGTCATAATGAGACTCAAAAAAAAATGAACATGGCAATGTGGGTGGCAGAGTCAGCCCTAATCAGAGTCTGTGTCAGCTCAGGTTTGCATGCATGCATTAGCCAATGGGCGGCAGCCTCTCTATGTATTTACAGATGGGGTGCAGGAATGCTTAACAGCGATCCCTTCAGTCAGTCACCATGGAGACGTTTCTGTCATTAGACCAGCTGCAGCGGTTGGAGATTGACCATTATAATTCATGCTAGCTTTGAGGACAATGTCTACAGCAGATTGAGGCTGGACTTCTGTTTTTTTAATTTTAATATATATGCGTCCTTAACTGGAATGGAGTCAGTGAAAGGCCCCACCATGATGTCACGCCACCCGCCGGAGCTGCTGCTGGAGTGCTTGAGCCTCCACTTTGCCCTAAATGGCTGCACAGCTATCCATTGCTAAGAGATGCTGCCAGCACGTCACGCTCATTCCATTTCTCATTTATGGACAGATAATCAGCATGTCATTCCGGCGGCCAAGCGGGGCCCGGTCCAGCGCTAACCGAGAGACACAAAAGGAGGAGTGAAGCCAAGGGGAGCAGCTTGACTGGCAATCTGGACGAGGGCGCCCCCTCTCAGGTGTCTGGCCACTATCAGGTGGCACGGCCACAGCCAATATCATGAACCCCCCCGCCCTCTCCCCCACTCATTTCCCTTGAGTGCCTCATGGCAGAATAACAATCAATCAACAATTAACTCCACCTCAAGTCGGAACGGGAATTTTGGGAGCATGTGGGGGAGTTGGGGGTTAGGCAGAGGAGTTGGGGTTTGGCAGAAGAGTTGGGGTTAGGCAGAGGAGTTGGGGTTAGGCAGAAGTGTTGGGGTTAGGCAGAGGAGTTGGGGTTAGGCAGAGGAGTTGGGGTTAGGCAGAGGACTTGGGGTTAGGCAGAGGAGCTGGGGTTAGGCAGAGGAGTGGGGGTTAGGCAGAGAAGTGGGGCTGGTGCCCTGCAGTACTGATACGAAGGTAAATTAGTTGTTTAGAACAGATAGAAATTAATTGCTATATGAGATGCTATTGATAGGCTGGCAAGATTAACTATAAAGCCAGAGTACGAAAGAATCTAGTCATGCCTACTGGTGCACAGTAGTGGCACACGTTCCTCTGACAACTGCTTATTATCTCGCTCCACTGCTGATACTGCAGGCTTGCCATATAACTCAGGCTTGCTGGAAAATTTAACATTTTGAAAGGAAATGGACAAAGAAAATGCAAATCTACCCCTGGCTTGACTAACGACACAGCAGTATTGGGGTCCACGTGGCGCCCCAGCACATTCCGGTAACTGCAGCAACCCGCGATTCCGCACGTTCACGGAGCTCTACAACCCATCATTCCTGGATGATTGTGCTTGTGGCCGAAAGCAAATAACTCTAGGCTACATTTCATTTGCTGCTTAGCTCTCCATTATCACATACACTTTTGTTGAATAGAATTAAAACCACGGCTATTTCAAAATGTGAAATATGCCATATGCATGAGCATAAAAGTGTCGCTTTTCATACGGGTTGTATTACTGCACGTTTTTCGGTCCGGCGGTCACCCTGCCGGCCCACCTGGCTTGACGCCAGCCCCCCCACCCCCCATTTGGCCATGGTGATACATTTCCATCTCATTCATCACGTAAAGACAGATAATCAGAAAGTCATTACAGTAGCTTGACACCGCGGCTTGCTTCAGGAAGACAGAGTAATTGAGCAGCCTGAACCAGGGCCGACGGATAATGAATGTGATGTCGACTGGGAAGCTGGCGAAGAGGTTCGTGCGGTGGCAGGGGGGTGGGGGACAGAGGGCCACACCCATAGAGCTGCAGACAGACGTTGTGACACTGTGCCATGGAGAGGGACGTTTGAAAGGCGGTTAATCGGGGCTGGGTCCTGTAAGACGGAGGAACTCAGCCAAGGAAAGATGGGCAGGGGGGTGGTGCCGACAGAAAAGGAGGGAGAGGACAGAGAGGGAAAAACCTGCAGCAATAGGGACAGGAGAAACGAGCAGAGGGGAAAATAGGACAGATGTGTGATGTGATCGCGGCCCTCGGACTCTGCGAAAGGAAAAGCAGCTCCGGTTTAATTTGTTTTCCTCAATCTCCATCACCGCCTCACGCCACATTCCATCTGCCCGTGGCATTTTGTCGATTTGTCGCTGAATTCCCGGCTCTGGTTTGTTTCCCTCTTTCATCAAGCTAGGTGGAGCGCTATCTGCCCCCCTCCCCCCCCCGACCGCTGTCCCCGGAACCACTGATGGATTAAACTAGGAGAGAAAGCCGATTTGAGGGGGGCAGCTTTACAGCTTCCTGTAAATTATTTGTCCTTGAGAAACCTTGAGAGTGCTATTTGTAATTAACCGGTTTTGAAATTTATTTGGGAGCACAGAGGCCCCATGGCAGTCACCAGTCTGAGTGCCTAGAGACGTTACTGGTGCTGGCCAGCTAATGGACCCCACTTGGCACCAGCCGACCCATTTCCCGCGGCCGTGATGAGCTTGGTTATTTTTCATGGCATTGAGGCTGTGTAATGCTCTGCAAGAGACGTGGCGGCTGGCCTAGCGGCAGCCAGAATCGTTACACTACTGACAGATTAACGAGGGAACCATGGGCAGTGGGTTCTCTTACGGAATGCTCACCCGCACCTCTATCCCCGCACCCTGTGCTGCTCCCCCAGTGCAGCCAATCGATTCTTTAGCCTATGGGGGTTTGGTTTCCTTCCACTTTAAGCCAATGATCTCTGAAAGGGTATCATATTTAAGTTGATGTCTCATCAACTAAAGCTCAATATGTTCTGGGCAACATCTGGTAAAAAACAAAAATGAAAATAAAGACAGACACAGGCGCAAGGAGACACAGAACACCACAGCCCCAGACTCAAGCAGCAGACCTGAGACTTTCTGATTGCTTTGTTGCTGGGGGCTCCTTAGTTCTACCTTGGAGAACCGATGGGTTTGGTGCAGCATTTATTTAATGACACAAACTGGCTTCACGTGTTTTGATTTGAAGTGAAATCCATCAGGATACGGGGGGGTGGGGGGGGGGGTTTGTAAAATCACAGCTGCCTTAACTGGCCAGTTGGGAGGATATCAAAATGGAAACAGTAAGCAGTTTCTAGATGCCTTCAAATCCATTACATTTAGTATCTAGCTGAAAATCCTTTACAAAAGGTCTGGTAATTTTATCCATTTGCCCAGTGTTCTACCTTTACTCATCTCCGTGGGGAATTGTGGCAGTTTTCACGCATCCCCTCTTGATCTCCACAAGAGAGGCATATTCATCAGCCTTGGAACAGCCCTGCCAAAGGGCCCAGCGATGACACACCCTGCTGGTAGGAGATAAAGAACTGCAACATGCTCACCACAACCCACCGTCTGCTGCTGGATTACAGTGAAGTACACCTTAAGCTGCATGCAGCTTTAGGGAAATGTTCACATCACCATTATTGGTGTTATAAAGACTTCATTAATTGCACAGTGCATACCAGTCCAAAGGGATATTCAAGTAACCAATCTCCACAAAGCCAGATCAGGTCTGACACCTGTTTTATTTCTTTGTCTAACTATTCACTTACTCTCTTTCCCATTTTTCCCTCCACACACATCCCCGGTAGCATGGGGGCACTTTTCATGAATACATTTGGGCTTTAAAAAGAAAAGCTTGTTTTTAATCAGTGAGGACATATAATATGTTAACCTGCAGTGTAGAAATGAAAAGGTAGATAGCTGGTTCTGGGGCATTCGGCTTGGCCACAGTGTGTGTTTGGTACAATACACTCTACAATGAGCTTTGATTATATGGGTATTATAATTCAAATAATCTACAGTATATAGTATTATAAAGACTACAACTATGTTTGCAGTATCGCAGTGATGCTACAACAAAAACATTTATTAGTGCTATATATTAAAACATATATATATATATATATATATATGTCTAAATATACAGTATACAGTATGTCTCCCATATGAATCCCTGATACTCCCGCAGTCATTTGTCTTACTGAAATGTCAATATTTTAAATGATATTGCATAATATATGTATATGTTGGTATTAGGTTCAATTTCATTAAAATCAATAATGCGACTGGATTTTCCTGCCTGATTCAACCGACAAACACCGGAGTCCATGGGGCCCCGTGACCGTGTGTTCGGCTAATAAGCGGGATTAAAGCCCCCCTTTGTGTGGCTGCCAAGCGGCATGCTGCCTTTCAGCCTTCAAAAACGTGTCACTTTGCAAGGCACCATGAAAGTCCCACAGGTAAAAATCACTTCTGTGTGTCCAGCATCTTTTGAGGTGCTTCCCTGTGAATATTTTAAAGTTCAAGATGGTGGCATTTTCCACAAATAACCCCCACAGCACTTGGCATTGCTGAGCGCTGTGCGTTTAAGGATGCCCTCGTGGATCGCAAACTACCCCCCACTGAGTATCCTCTCATTGAAGATGCATAGTAAGATCAGAGATTCTCCCAGGCAGCTGTCACACTCCTACCTGAAGGGAAGGGAACAAGCAGTCCCGCTTAACAAAACACCGCTCATTTCAAAAGTGGATTCTGACAGACACTCCCCTAAAATACTGTACATTCTGACTTCTCCCACCATTTTGGTGCAGTCGTTGACTATACAATTATTACTACACCCCTTGCAATTTTCCACTAAGAATACAGCTAAGATGCTTCTGACCTGTGCTGACCTTGAAGATGGCAGTGTCTCCATGCTAATGAGCTACATGGCCCCACAGGCCTTGCACCAAACAAGCGCGTGCATTAGTGAGAGAACGTGCATCTCCGGCGTGCATGTATCCTGCAGCGATACGGAGAAGCCAGAGATGAGACATCAAAACACAGCAGGATGCCTGAGAAGGTAAGTGTACGGATCGGCAGCTGTGCTTTCACACAGCCCAGTGCCACTGAAAATGGGCAGGGCCAAACGGCCCATGAGGAATGTACGGTTTTCTGCAATATTCACACTCCAGACATCGTAGGTCCTTTACACATGGGGAGAACCATGACCTCTCATCAAGAAAAGATCTCATTTTTCATTCCTGGCTAGGTGAATGTGAAAAGATCTTAAGTCCTTTCTCCAAACTTGGCAAATCTGGATCACACTTGTTAAAGGACTTCATTTCCAATTTCATGTGGCAAGAGAGTTAACTTGTATTTCCAGAAGGTGAGGTCGCCGAGAGAGGACCTTTCCAAGCATACAGATGTGGGATGAATCTCTACACTACTTACACTTCTCTTTGGTTCTCTTTCACGTAGGGGTGCTGGTACAGCCTGACATGTACTGGTACAAATATTTGTTCAGAATAAGTCTACTGTTTTTGACACTCAGGACTGATAGCTACGTTTTAATCCCCACAGGACGGAGGAACTATTGTCTCACATGCCATCATTTCATATGCCTCAGTTAAAATGAGGCGGAATGAAGCCCTACATGACAGATGGTCCAGATGAATGATAACTCCCTCGCATATATCAGGATGAATAGTGTACATGTGTAGAATTAGGAGAATGGGTGGTAATGAGACCTCCAGTGGTGGCGTCAGAGTGCTGGACTTATATTTGTGTTCACAGCTTTTTTTTTGTGATCAAATATTTATTGGAGATTTTATTTTTTTTTACAAAGAACAAGACAGAACAGAACAAAACAAAACATACTTGACCCCCACCCCACCCCCCAATACACCCTGAGACAGCACCTCAAAGGAAAAAAAGAGACAAAAGACCAACAATTGTCACCGGCACACCCAACCCCGAAGGGCGCAGCTAAAAACTGAGGATAAAAGAAATAACAAAAAGAAGAAGAAATAAGAAGAAATATCTTAAATCAGTAAGAAATGTCAACAATAGGAAAGTAAAAATCAAAACAAAAAACAAGGAATACAGCTTCAGGATGTGACCCGCAGCCAGTCCTTTACCAGCTG
>JAODLC010000002.1:15063973-15074741 GCA_026781145.1 Hippopotamyrus pictus | reverse complement strand
CAGTACCCGGGTGGAGGGGAGAGAGGAAGCATGGAACTAATAAAATTAATTCTCGGGAGCACGTTCATCTTAATAACGGCCAGCCTAGCCCGAAATGAGAGGGAAAGAGAAGACCACGAGGAGATTGTGTTCACAGCTTTGATCAGATTGTCAAAGCGATGGATTGGAGGCCAGCAGGCAGACAGGCTTGCACAAATACTCGTTACAGCGAGGGGTTAATTTCAATGTGATCCGCATAGTAATATGTCTGTTATAATAATCACTTGAAGGGAAGTTAAAACATTTGGGCACATAACTGCATTTTAGCTCATTAGACCAGATAGAAATAAACGCAATCACAACTAAATCAAACTAAAGCAAGACTCAGTCCCAGCTCTTCCGATAATGTATCAGTACATTACACGGTTCAGTCCCAGCTCATCCGATAAAGTGTCAGTACGCTAACATGTTTTCAGTCCCAGGTTATCCGACAATGTGTCAGTACGTTACATGGTTGTCTCAACTTACACACTAATGTGACAGTATGTTACATGCTTCAGTCTCAGCTTACACACAGTAGCAGTATGTTACATGGTTCAGTCCCAGCTTATCCGATAATGTGTCAGTACGCTAACATGGTTGTCTCAGCTTACCCACTAAAGTGGCAGTATGTTACATGATTTGGACCCAGCTTACCCACCAATGCATCAGTATGTTACACGGTTCAGTCCCAATTAATCTGACACTGTGTCAGTACATTACATGGCTGTCTCAGCTTACCCACTAATGCCAGTATGTTAAATGGCTCAGTCCCAGCTCTTCTGATAATGCATCAGTATGTCACACGGTTCAGTCCCAGCTTATCCGCTAATGTGTCAGTACATTACATGGTTGAGATCCAACTCAT
Organism: Hippopotamyrus pictus; assembly: GCA_026781145.1. Classification (NCBI taxonomy): domain Eukaryota; kingdom Metazoa; phylum Chordata; class Actinopteri; order Osteoglossiformes; family Mormyridae; genus Hippopotamyrus; species Hippopotamyrus pictus. Next base: position 15,073,855 of record JAODLC010000002.1, on the reverse strand, counting down.
CCGATAATGTGTCAGTACGTTACATGGTTCAGTCCCAGCTCATCTGATAATGCATCAGTATGCTGCACGGTTCAGTCCGAACCCCTTCACCATGGTATGACACAGAACACACAAGCTGAGGTATGTGCTGTACAGAACTGCCTGAGATGAGACTGGAGAAAAGGCAGCCTTATCTCCTGGGTGAAGATGCAAGACGTCGATGCACAGAAGAGAGGAACCGGGAAGATTAGTCTACGGCAAGGTCAGGGATGTAGAGACACGCGCCTGCTGGGGGGGGGGGGGGGGGGGGCACAGATGCTGCTCTGAATTCCCCAAAGCTTGTTTACGTTTCTTTTTCACTTGACCTCGCTGCCCAAAACTGACCTAATCCCCCCGTTAGATATTCATCACCTGGATAGCGGCTGATTGAAAGGGCTGTTGGGGGTAGTTCAGGGGGAGAGATCAGCTGGAAGGCCTTCCTGTCAAACAAACACAATGGCCCCATGTCAGAGAGGGCTGTGTGTGTTTATATTGGGGGGGGGGGCTCCATTTCTGTTGCCTGCCAACGTCACGTCCAGCAGGATCCATCACAGATCAGCTGTGGGATCCATGTGGGCCAGACTGCCTTCAGTATGTCTGCTTAAAGGAGGTGGCACCTTCCAGCGACATTCGACACCCCCCCGCTCTGCTTGTGATGGATAGAGGAATTGAGGATAGAGGAGTTTAGGATAGAGGAATTGAGTGCAACAGTTCAATCAAGCCCAGAGCGAGTTTGTGTTAATGGCACTGCTCACCCTCAGCCTAATGATGGCTGTCACTCAAGCCCTAATCCAACACACTTACAGACAGAGCAAACGGCCCCCAGCAGGACACGCTAATGCCAGCCACCAACCATCCTCTGTTTGAAGCGTCATTCCTAACAACACACATGGCCTCTGGCTTAATCCCCCCCAATCGTCTCGGCATGTGTTACGGCAACAAGCGTGCACTTCCTTCCACATCCCACCCGCCACATGGTCTCCCACTTTAGCCATTTATGTTGCCAGATTTACGCTGACCAATTTGTGATTAACTGATTTTAATGCCCCCATTCTGAAACAGGGTGCACTTGAATATTAGACTTTTTACACTACTGACTACTGGCCCACATCACCTAGCAGCAGAATAAGGGTCTCCTCCAAACAGTTATTTTGTGGGCACTGGGCTGAGGCGCTGGGTTCCCAGTACAGCCTGCTCTCTGTCTTAATCAGCATCATCTGTCATAAAGAAAGTTCCATATTCTGACTCTGGCCATTACACTCATTTCCTGGTCTAATGTCTGTTATTAACATTCATTATTTATCATAGAAGGACTCCTGACTGCCTCACATTGCTATTCTAAGAACGATGAATCTGCCCAGGTGTTTAGTCTGTGCTTGGATTTAAAGATGCCTCTCTTTTTAAAAAAATAACACGGAGTTAGCTGTGGTTATATGCTTATCTCTTTCGTTGTGTTGATGTAGTATCAGCCTTTGTGTGCATATTACAGAGCGAGTGAGTGTGGGAGTACGTTATGCAGACTATCATGCAGTTAATAAACCTATAAATTCTCGAGGTGCAGATGAAATGGAATTTCAAGCCAACGCATACCCGAGCCAAAATATCAAAGCTGTCCCTCACCACACCGAGTTTTACTGCTGGAGCCCCACGCTGATGCTGGTGAAAATGCTCCGGTGATGGACCAGTGTAAAGCTGGACCCCTGATGCCATTCCTAGTAACATGTCAACACGGCCGTTTAGCCCGGCCAAACTCTGAAAGCAGCGGGGCGTGGACAACCTGCAATGTCTTTATGGAGGTGAATCCAATCACATATGCATGAGAAATCTGGCAAACCATGTGTTAGCTGTTCATGTTTCACCTTGTTAATCACCCAACCAATAGCTATTTATAATGATCATTAATTGAGAGCAAAAATGACACCTGGCCTGTGAGGTCCTTTGGTATTATGCCTTTTCTTTATATAAAAACTTGGGCCCATAAGGCCTCCTGCCCAGGTTATGCTTAGAGAAATTTCTGAAGGGCAGCTTATCCCACAGAACATTAATGGCATGTAAACGGCTCATAAAACCAACGGGCATCTGTTGGAAGATTTGCTGTCACCGTGGCGACAAGGAGAGTAGTACAGTTAAAGCAGATCCATAGCCTGGTTCACATCTGAATGGCCAGAAGGTCCTAGACGGAGAGAGAGAACAATCTATCAGTCAGGGATTCTCACGAGCAAACCCATGCACAAATCTGCAGAACTGACAGAAACAGGCTCAAAAGTGCTCCCCTGATGCACTGAGGATTCCAGATGTTTCTCTACAGCTGCAAACACAATATGGTCATTGGTATCACGCGCATTCAATAAAACACGGGACATTTAATGGCTTGGTTAGCTCTTTATCTGCATTCTGATAGTAGATGTTATTGTGCTAGCTAACACCATCAAGAGACCAGATGTTATATTTTTCCTGGGGATGTAGATAAATTAATCTCTTAAACAACAATCACGGACAAGTTTCCCCCGAGAATTTCACAAAATGAAACGTCAGGCTTGTATATCATATAATGTATGCGCGCTGTTGAACTGTGGGTGAGGGGCATTGGCCAACATGTAGAGCTCATTCTTTGTTCTACTTTGTTCAGCTGAAAAAACTGATTTGTGGTTGTTTGTTTTTTTACGAAGTAACATAATACACTAACTCATTACGGAATTGCCAGAGGGTAGTTCAGTATAAAGAAGGATTTTGTGTGTTTTTTTTCTCCTGACATACAGAATTAAGCTGAAAATTGCCAGTCTACAACAAACTAGAAGCACTCAGCCCTGGACGATATGGTGGCCGGCGTCATGTCTCTTGGGAAGTTATTTGGTGGTTCCTGGTGGGCACATTCTGAAACTCAAGCTAGAAAGAGCTACCTTAAACCTCCAAGCGATTACCGCATTGATATTATTGCATTTAGATAGAAGTGCCTCACTAAGTCAAACAGAGGCAATTACAGCCACCCTCTTGTTGCTGTTGGAGCTTGGGAACAGTGATCAGACTTCTGTCATCATGGGCCTGGGAGGAGAAAGTCTCTTGGTGAAATACCATGGAGTCAAGATCAAGGGCATGATAGACAGAGCATGCTGTAAGGCTTGCCTTTAATTGTTTATTAAATCTAATTTTAAATGGTTGATATGGTGCAGCGAGCTTCAGAACGAGCAGGCGGACGGTGAGTGCACAGTGCATAACCTGAGACCAATTACAGCAGCAGAATTGTGACCATGTGCGACACTTACCTAACATCTGTTCCGGATAATTCCGGGGAGCCAGAGAAGCTCTTTTTCCTCAGATCACTGCTGAGAGCAGACGCACTGATGTCAGCTCCAAGGCTAACAGACTTCAAGTCAAAACTGGCCAAGCCCAGCACTTTCCAGCATGTTGCCCCAATGCGTTTGGGTCAGTTATGTCAGTATGACTGAATGAAGCCCAGCAACCTACAAACACAAAGAGCTGGCTGAGTTTTCCGAGTAGCAGGTGCCAGGTTCAGCACCAGCTCTGAGCACTGCGAGTACGGTGGCGGCTGGAATGCTGCTCACAGAGCCACATCCCGCATAGCGGCTTTCTGCTGAGTCAATATTTGCACCTTTTCTTTGTGACCATATTGGCTGGGTAGACTGGAGCTTGGCAGAGTGCCCCTGTCCTTATGAGTAAGGTCAAAGGTCAAACCAAGAGGAGCCAGCCAGCAGGTCTACTAAAGCCACACTGGCAGGGATTGTGCAATCTCATTCTGGATTCAGCAGAGTTAGATCACTGCTGAGAGTGGGTCCTGTTAGCAGGACCGGGACAAATTCCGGGATGAACAGTTATTGTTGAGGATGGCAGGAAACATGAGCGGCCAAGCTATAGATGCCAAGCTATTAGAATGAGCTTTGTGTGATGTAAACAGCGAGCTCCTGCCGAAAGCCGCAGGACACCGAGAAGAAGAGAGATGACGAAACAAGACAATATTGCAATATTAATAATATAAAATATGAATAAAATATTAATGTTGGAAAATTGCACTTTCCAGCACAGAAGCGTGACCCCCAGCACAGTGGAGCATTGTCAAATGCCGATTTGGGGTACTTTTGTACTTCTGCACGACTGCGTAAACCGTCACGTTCCCGTCAAGTACATTCTGGATTCAGAAATAACACGTGTGCTGCATCCTTATGGGCACATTAGCATATGTTGTTAAATCTCCTAAACAGATACCTCTACAAGTTTGAGACTGGTCAGTTCCTATCAGGAAGGACTTTCTGCAATCTGCTGGGTCACCGGGAAATGCTGAGCAGCTATCCTCGCTATCTTCAGGTGCTACTTCGGCTGGGCTTTAGGGAACACCAGATGTGGAAAGCAGTCACAGAGTACTCAACTGGCTGGTCGAAACAAAATCTTAGTCTGGATTTGTACTTTTTGCACTTGAAATATCCACCTCTGGCTAATGCCATTGGATTCATGACTGAAGTGCACTGCTAAATTTGTATTTCAGTATTTCAGTCTAAGTGAAGGAGCTATAGCTATTTTAGTAAGAGGAGTCTTGTAATTCCATCTGAGATGTGGCTTAACCCTTGAGTGTACAGACCATCCTACCACTACACCATATGCTGGCCTCTATAAACTCATGTGCCACACAGGCGTCAACTGCTCAGTGGAGGCGAGGGTGTGAAGGAGGAGGGAAGATGCGCCTCCTCGTGTCTGGGGGCATGTCCATATGGGATGCGGCGCATGCTGGCACCTTAGAGCGCGTCTGTAGATGCATGTGCAGACGCCTCCAAATGTCTGGAAGAGCTTTCAGAGAATAACAGGTTGAGCAAAGCAGAGAGGATGGTGTGGGCCTGTCTGTTTTGCAAGTACAACTTGATTGGCTCACTAGCACCCAGGCTGAGCCAGTGCCGGGTTACACATTGAGATCACTATGGTGTGTAATTGTGCTTTGAGAGAGTGAAACACAGGACCTAAGGAAAAACAAAGAAATGTGCCAGTTAAAAAAAGAGACTAAAAATACATAGACATGGTGATGGAAATCCAGCTTTGTTGTCATGGATGCCAGTCCTGTGAGAGAGGGGCCGTGAGCTTGCTGCCCACACACTGACATCGCCCCACTAATCGGAAATTCAGGGTTGTGCAAACACGCGTCTTAACCCCTGGGGTTTCACACACGCCACCCTGGCCAGTCTGATCACGGCTCTCCGGTCTGCTCCAGGGGCGTGTAGACCCAATGGGTGGGGTTGGGTGACGGTTTGCTCTGCCTTGTAGATTTGGGGGGGTCATTGAAGTGAGACATCAATCATGAACTCCATTGTGGTGCGTGATAGCGCTTTCCTTTCTATGTTTCCTTAAACACAAAAAGCCGTGCTGTGATAATGGAAGCGTGCTCAGGCCTGGAACGTTAAGAGCTATGTGAGTGCAGATCAGTGAGGGCGGGGGGGATGGGGGTGGGGACAATCAGGCCAAGTGTGAGTACGCCCTTAGGCAAGACAGCAGGAGGGACCAGAAAGGTGAGCAGCTTTAGGAGACAGGCCTTATGAGAAACTGGAATCCCTCCTCTGAACAAGGCATGGAGACACACTTTAGTTGTATTCTGTTCCTGGATGAAGCACAGGTCCATTTAAACTGAGCCAGCATTTCCATTTGCGAATAGTATAAGAAATTACTTACTAAAAAAAACAAATATAGCAGAGCTAAAACCACTAGCATCAATACAATCAGGCTAACCAGGACAGTGTTAACAAGAACTGCTAAAAATCAACATTTCTTTCGTGGAATGGCATCATCAACCATGATTCCGATTTATCCTCTGCGGTAAATGGCACCTCCACATCCTCCTCTTGAAATAGGAACAAGGGTCATCATGACCCTTCTTAATTTCCCCCTCCCTCCCCTTTAATCCTTAATCCGCTAAATCCTTAATGAGAAATTGACAACTCTCATGAAGGAAATCAAAAGGGTTTATCCTGTCTTGCCCAGGACAGTGTGCCATCAAGCAAATAATAATTAAACACACAATTAGCTTAGCGGCAAAGCACAAAAAAAAAAAAAAAAAAAAAACATTAATGCAAGGATGAATTTCAGAAAGAGTGTGGGCAAATATAGTGGGGGGGGGTGTTTTTAATTAGGCCCTGCTGCTTTTCCTTCCATTGTCACGTTCCACTGTTTGTGTGTGTTTTCACTAGCAGCCCTATAAAGGATGGCTTAGGCCTTAGTTTGCCTTTTTCCAGAAGTGCTGCTGGAAGGACTGAATCGCCCTCTGGGAAACACTGTCCTTAATTATGCATACAGGCCGCACCCCATCCTTCCCTGTCATAAACTGGGAATTCGTACGTGCCCGTGTTTGTCCAGGGCATTAAACTGACGGATTAGCCGCACGACACCAGAAGATCGTACTGCAGTCCCCCGGGCAAAGCGGCGGAGAATGCCTTCATTATCGGTGATTCCTCTGCTGTCCCTAACTGTCAGCAAGGTAGGATTATGTAGTGGTTAGGATGGGGGTTAAAGTTTCTCCAGTCTTAAATGTTGCCGTCCAGGAAACGTGCAGGGCAGAGTCAAAGCACTCGTCACATGCAGGTTGACCACATCTGCTGCTTAGCTTAACAGAATGGAGAGGTATGTGCCTCAGGCAGATTGTACTGGTCAGACTGGGCACACTGGGTACTGCAAATCCTTCAATAAGCACATTTAAAAAGATATTCATCACAAGAAGCTACAGGCTGAATAACTACCAAAAGCTGCATTGGATTTAAAGTTTAAAAGAGGAGAGAAACAGATTTTTAACATGGTAAACATAGTTGATTCTTTGAAGGGCAGCTTGGTTCCGGAGGGCCTCCGGACCAAGTATCCCCAAGGGATGCGTCTGGAGGGGGCCTTGCCCATCCTCCTAGCAGAGTACCATATAGGTGATGACTCGCCCCTTATTTGATATGAACAGACCTGAACAGATCAGATGTCGCCCGACTGCCCGGGATTTGGGTATCCATTATTTATGAAGGATTAGGCCCCTGCCTTGCGTGCCCAGGGTGGGACACAGCGGAGGCCTCATTAGCGTCAGGCACTATGGCGAGGTGTGGCCCACAGGGATTATACGCCGTCACCATCTGGGTGGCACCCACAGACCCACCATTGCCCTGCTTGCCCCCCCGATTAAAGGCCCTTGGAACACCCAGGACGTGCTTCACGCCATGCGCCAAAAGCAGGGTGAGGCGAATGCTCCCCGAGCTCAGATCTGCTTGTTTTTATATCCATATAAATATTAATAAAAGTACTCGATGAGACTAAATCCTACCATGGTCCCGTAATCTCCCGCGATTGAAAAAGCTGGGAGGAAGCTCCTTTGTGATTCATCATTCCGGAAAAGTCTCAGGTGGAGATGTGCCGGCTAATCTATCAAGATCCGCTTTCTTATTAAATTCTTTCGGATACACTTCCTACTCCTTTAGTGCGGGCTGCTGTCCTTTCTGATGTCATAAATAAACAGATGAATAACAGAAGGGTGATGGCCCTTGACCAGCCGGGAGAACACGTATGTTTGGATGAAACTTGTCACCCTGCCTTGGTTTTCAATCCTTTTACGAATACAGGGGGCCTCCACCTACCGCACCACTTTGGACAGGGGGGTTGCCTGCCAGTGTATGAAAATGAGGGAGCAAAAACACATAGCAAGACAGCTATTTTCAGTTAACTGGATCATTTAGATCTCAAGATTAGACGTGATCGTTTTTAATTTCTGTTCTCCATAGCCTGAGGTAAATGTCTGCTTCAGAGATAACAGCATGCATCCCTCATTGTGAAAGACCCGTTTAAGTCCTTCGTTTAGCTAGCAGCGAACTGAGCTGTCTCAAAAGCATCTCGTACGGAAGACGTTTAGCAAACACATTCCGTTCACGGTGCCTAACGAGTAGCAGTCTTTACTTATCACTCGCGCTAACAATGATGCTTTAATGAAATGCATCTGAAAGGTGTTTGTCACTTATTTCAATCTAACAGATTTAATGATAGCTGCAAAATATTTAAGGAGGTAGAGGAATAGTTAGACACACTAGACTATAAAGGAATTCAAGAGTCACCTTAAGTACATATTTATGGAAGGTGTTATTTAACAAGATTTATCAAGGCTCAATTATCCTAACTCATTACCCAGAATTCTGAGCAACTTTTCAACAAAATGAAATAATGGGAAATAGGGCTGTTGTCTTGCTTATTCATAGTATCATACAAATATACATAAAAAGCAAAAAGGTTTTTCAAGTAACGACATTGCAGAGGAAAAGAGCATGTTGATTTCATATCTTAGCAACCATTTTGATGCCCTTCTGCTAATGGAAGGGAATGGTCCATCCTTCCTGTTTTGCTCCATATATGTTATTAGATGACTGATGGACAGTAATAAATGACACTTAAGAATATTTTATGCTGAGAAGCTCGAGAGGGAATGTAGTCTCTGCTAGTACATGGGGGATCCACAAAGGAAAAATAATGCTCCATGTGGAAGGTAGATGAAGGAAGTACAACTGGGTGTGCAAGACAGAGAAGGCACAAGAGGGAGGAGGCGCAAGAGGGAGGAGGCGCAAAAAAGAATGGGTGCAAGAGGGAGGAAGCGCAGGAAAAATTGGGCGCAAGAGGGAAGAGGCGCAAGAGAGAGTGGGCGCAAGAGAGAGGAGGCTCTCAAGAGCAAAACTCTTGCTTGCTGCAATTACTGAAAAACTTCAGTGCTGGGGATTTTATCCCATTCATAGGGAGTGAGCGGGCTGGTTCCTGGAGAATAACACAAGGGCCCACTCTGGCATCAGAGAGCACGAGAGATCCTGTTAAGGTGCCCGGATTGTTTCCATGGATACCAGAAAGCATGCTGCACTGCACTGTTTACTAAAGAGGTGGCCTACTTCAGGGTGTAAAGGGAGCCCACATCTGGGTCTCTGGAAGGAAAGGATGTACTGTATATACCCAGGGAGGAAGATAATGGCTAAGTAGCAAAACCGTTGGCATCCTACTGGAACATTCACTCCCAGCAGAAGCAAATTGTCAGCAGCCATGGCATGACCTTGGCTGTGTGAACCAACTGGCAGTGCACAGAGCTAACGCTATACAGCCTTAGCTCACCCCCTAGAATCAGCCACCCTCCTCGCTGAGTGGCCCTGCATACCCAACCCGCTGATGCCTGTGAGTTAGGAAGCTTGTGTTTTTCATGTTTGCTCCTCAACAAAGATCCTATTGCCGCTCTGTCCCAATCACTCACATAGCAGGTGGGTGTGAGTACCGGCAAGAGACAGGAGATCAGGACCCACGATGCTCCTCTCAGCTACACCCCCCACACCAGAACAGGCACCACAAGCAAGACTTTTCCAGTTAATCTTTTTAAAGGGCAGTCAATTTCAATTTAATGTAATAAAAAAATGGTTTAGCACAAATGACACATAATATCTGTTAGAGAATCCTATACTAAATAACAAATTCTGTTACACACACACACACACACACACGAATGAGGGACATTGCTTATCTTTTGAACATATTAATTTGGCCTTTAAGAGTAATGCCCCTGTTTTCTTACAGTTATCCACCTAAACAAATGTTCCTTGGTAGTGTAGGAATTATTAGCTCAGGTAATTATTATATGTTTTGAAATTAATAAAATTTTTATAAATTATTATTTAATGCTGATTATTAACCAATTGTTGTACGGAATGGTCGGCTCCTCCAAACTCAATTGCGATATCCCCGTGAGTCTGTTAATGTGAGACTTAAATAGGATTCACTAATTATCAGTATCGCTTAGTAACCTGACTTAGAAGGCTCGTCCAGCGAGCTGCATCACCAGGTAATGTAAACGATTGGTAGCGAAGCTCCTCTCACGGCCGATGA
>JAODLC010000002.1:15038130-15055517 GCA_026781145.1 Hippopotamyrus pictus | reverse complement strand
AGGAGGTTTGCAAGGTACCAGCTGAAGTGCAGCAAGGACTTTGCAGCTTCCTCACGCGTCCTGTTTCGTGCTCCAGCACGGTTAGCACTCACACTACATGTGAACCGCGCTAACTGAACCGTGCTCTGGCACACCTCTTCCAAGCGGGCCAGGGACGGCTAAACAAACCGCGCCCGGGCACGGTTTGGAGCACTCACACTAGTCAAACGAACCTCGCTTTGGTGGTCAAACACACTCAGGCACGGTTCAAACTGCCTAGTGTGAGTACACCCTTACTTGCTTACCATCGTGGGCCCAGACAGCAGAGGTCATCTGACACACTTTTACTTTCTGTACCACAAGCCTGGCATAATCGAAAAGGTGACTCTGCTGCTTCTTTGTACGCACCTAAACTCTGGAATACCTTCCACTGGGGATTAGGTCCTCTCCTTCAATCTCTACTTTTAAATCATGATTAAAACCCCATTTTTATAGATCGGCTTTTAGTGCTGAATTTTATTATTTTGACCCTTGGTTGTATTCTATTTTAACTATTTATGGTGTTGCGTTAATTATGTTTTGTTTGTGCTAATTTTGTATGGCACTTTGGAAAACCTTGGTTGTTTCAGAGACTCAAACCCTGGTTCCAGAGGTGACAGACACCAGTACTAACCAGTACTAACCACTGCACCACCATGCTGCCCATATTTATTACAGTATGTTATTATCAGATAGATGTCATGTATGATACAAATACATAACGATTCAGAAAATAAATTTTAATATACATACTTTCATGTTGCAGCAAACTAGCTATGACAATAGGACCTAGCCACTGAATCACTTTCAGGAGAAATGAAGCATTGTTTCAATGAGCTGTAAGGGTGCCAACATTGTGTGCATTCTGAAACTGTGACTCTGCAGTCAGAGCCTTCTTGGCATGCTCGCTGACTGCTCCGTCATATTTAGGTGGTCATTTTAGGTGGTTCACCAGTTATGTTTTGTTCAAAAACTAGACGCTCCCCGGGTTACAATGGTCTGTGTTACGATATTTTCACTTTACAATGGGTATTCCATTCTGCTTTTCATTTTCACATTATACAGTAAATTATTTCAGATAATTAACATTTTATTATAAAATAGACTTAGTGATAATGAGTTTGCCAATTGTAGGCTATTGTAAATGTTCTAAGCATGTTTAAGGTAGGCTAGGCTATGGTAGGTGTACTGTATTACAATGCATGTTCGCCTTACAATATTTTTGCCTTACGATAGGTTTATCGGAACGTAACCCCATCGTAACCCGGGGAGCGTCTGTATTACTGTTTAACACAGAGTTATGGTTGCCAGTTAAAGCTATGGAGGACTGAAAAGATTTGAAATTGATTTTCTAATTACATTTTTATTAGCCGTGGTGTTCCTTTCCTAAGTTAATAAGAAAATGTTGTATTCCAAATATTTTGTTATGTGTATGCTTTATTTAGAATAATGTTTCTGTTACACACTTGAGTATTCTGAGTACTTGAGTACAATTAAAAGAAAAATCTGCCTGCATTTGGGGCTGTGTGGTGAGAGGAGGAGCCGTGTTGCCTTGTGCTCACTGACTGCTCTGTCCCACTTTATTTTAGGAAGAATCTACAGTCACCACAGACTGCAGCTGTGTTCTTCATGATCCAAATCTCAGTGGCTGCACTCAGTTAAATCCCACCCCCAGGAGTGGCGTGTTAATGGCAAACTCAGCCCTGCTACTTATCCACCTGTTCATGGTGAGGGTGGCTCCACACACCTGTGCAGTCAGCCTCGGTAACAAATATATGTTCCTTGTCCTGGGGCTGACATCACATTGGGGTCTTACACATGGTCTGGGGTTTAAGGTGGGTAGGGCTCCTACCTGCTGCCTCATACCCATTTTAGCAAAGTCAGAAGGCGTTTCTTTGCTGGTCACGCTGGTCATGACAGGATTACAGTTAACTAGCGCTGTCCATAAGGCGATCCCTAGCTGCTCTGGCCAGGCACTGCCCCCCTTTAGCAAAACGCTAATTTGTGAGATTGCAACCCAAGGCTGTTCCTGACCTCCTTGTGCTCGTGGAGGAGACACACTTCCATTTCCTCAACTGTAGTTGACAGGGAGCCCCCCCCCACCCCCTGGCTTAGTACCTTCCTGACGTCCTTGCGTCGGATTGCATCACCGCTCCCATGCCCTCCACACACGACACGCGCTAACTGCTCATGGTGCCGCTCCTTCTCAGCTGAATGCGATTAGCCCCCCCCCCCCCCGCGTGTCACATCACGCGGCTTGCGCTGCATTTTCACTGCCGAGTCGCTCGCTTGACTGTGCTGTGAGAAGTACTTGCTTCCTTGTGTATGTGTTACTACCACGTTATTAATGTTATCTCACCAATATGTTTTTTTTAGCATAGTGCCTTTCTGCTGATTTTTTTTTATGTCACATGTACATGGTTTTCTGATGGCTAGTTATATAAATACTGCTTTGAACGTTAAATTATAACTGCCAGGACACATTCACCACTGTTCTGCCTCTGTCGAGGTGGCCTGCTGGCATCACACATTTGGGTTAGAGGTTCGAATCCCACTTCTGTTTGTATGTTCTGCCTGTATTGCATATGTTTCTTCCCACAGTTAGGTCATCTGGTGTGTCTAAATAGAATAGAATAGAATAAATTGCCAGTGGTATGTGCTTCTGCCTTATGCTCCAGGCTACACAGCGACCCTGACTAGGATAGGCAGCTATAAGATGGATGGATGGATGGATGTATGGGCAGACTGTAAAGTAACAGCACTGTTACTGGGCTCTGTCATATCTCAGTACAGTCTCTGTCATGTCTCAGTAACAGAGACCAGTGATGGTGTTGTTACGTATATAAAGGTAAGGAGAGGAAGAAGGGAAAGGTTAACAAAGCAAGGCACCCTGGGAAGATGGGGGGGGGGTGATTTATATACATTCACACCCCAGGCAGGAGTTCCACATCCTCATAAATGTGCAGACTATTAAATGAGGAGCAGGGGCTGGTGCTGGATTGGGTAATTAATCATGGGGATGTACAGGTGGAAGAAATGTGGGTGGGGAGGGGTGTACCATGACCTCTATTTTGTACAGGGACAAATCCCATTTCTCCCTCTGGCCCTCTGCCCCCACCCCCCCAAACCACACTTGTGAAACTCCACTTCATCTTTAAATGCTGCAGGTTGACCGGTTTGCTGTTCTGTGTCGCTAACCCTCCCTGTCCACAGCCCCCCCACTCACTCCGTCTGATGTAAGTCCACACCAAGCGAGCGTGTCTGAGAACATCGCCCAAAATGGTCGCACTCTCTTCCGTCCTGCAATCCTGCACCTCTCCCCATGGGCTGCCGTATCTCCGTGGAGACGCCACGCATGTCAGCTGCCCTGCACACTCACATGTCGGGCGTCTCGCCAGAAATGGGGGGATTAAGAAAAAATCAGACTTCAGCTCCCCACATATCCTCCAGATTCCAGCCCTGTGATCCATCCAGACTGACGCCACAAGCGAGAGACAATGGGAGGGCACCTGCAATGGGCCTGCAGTCATGAACCGGCTCGTCTTCTTCCACTCGAAAGTGCTGCAGGAACACCTCCTGTCTCTAAGCAGTCTCTGGTAGTGGGAAGTGGGGGGTGCGGGCTGAAAAGGACCCCTCATTGCAGCTTGGCTGGAGGTCATCCTCCACACTGACTGCAGGATGAACCTAATGCTCAAAGGCAAGGTGAGGTGTGGTATTTACAGCCCCCGTAACCTTAGTAAACAGACAGTGATTCTCATAAATGCTGTTTAGGAGAGGAGCTTCCTCTTGGCCTTCTGTAAAAAGCCAAACCGTCACAATCCCTCTCCCATTCTACTCTCTCCATCCTCCATCAGTCAAGATAAGAAATGTGACTTTGCCCCGGGATTACAGCACCTTCAAAGCAGAATCATAAAAGGACATGGGCATGAAGCCAACCTGGACACAGCTGACGCCGGAGGGGCCCCTGATACAACCAGAGAAATGCATCAGAGCTCATAAAAGGTAGACTGCACCAGGAAGGGCCCCGTTTGGCGACTTATTTCCCGCAGGGTTGTCCCCTACTGTAAACACGTCGGGAGATAAAATTAAGGTCCCGCTCCACAAATCTGCCAGATCTCAATCCATCATCTTGCATTAAGACAGGGGATAGGCCAGAAGTGAAAACATGGCCCCCCAAGGTGGCGCTTTGTGCTTACGGCCGTGCTTAACGGCGAAGGGCGTAAATCCTTTGGTGGACGGTGTCCTTTACAGAAGACAAAGCAGCAGGGCGTTTTACAGCTCGTTAAAGGACCTGTCAGATCACGAGCCCTGAACAGACACCCAACAGACACTGGGGCAAAAAACCATAACTTTTATTTCATCCATTGTAAAAATTCAATTTGGGCTGAGATCCAATGCATCCCTGCTTTGACCAAGGCATTAATCACATTTTTAATTTGGCTCAGGGAGACATTTTAGAGCCACAGAGTGTCCACACCAATGGCCATAATTCATGATTAAGGCCAAGTCAAAGATGACAATAAAGCAAAGCGGACGTCTCTGACTGCAGCAGCCAGACGTGAGAGGCTCTGTGATGTCACATGGTGGGACAGAGGCCCCTGAGATCTCATCCATCTGACTGCGACACCTGACTATCTTCTTTAATGATAATATTCTAATATCACAGGCATCTGTGCAATCTGCATGCCATTCTGTGTCTAAGAGGTTGGTATATTCCACACAGACAGACTGTGCTGAGGCCCAGATTTCACTCAAATCGCAACCTTTGATTCTACATGAGGAAATATTACACCACTCTCTCTGTCAATACTGGTATGATGTCATGGCAACAAAGTGTGTCATGCATTTGATTTGGCATTTCGAAAATCTCTTTCTTCTTGATGTGTTGCTCTAGTTAGAATTTAGAATTTAGTTATCAGAGGTCATTGTTGACACACCACAGCACACAACAACAAAATGTGTCCTCTGCATTTAACCCATATGTGACGTCATTAAATAGCAGGGGGCAGTTAATTCTGCACCTGAGGAGTTACAGTACTAATTTGCTTACACACACACCCACACACACACACATACTACCCTCCCTTCTTTTTTTTCCCAAAGACTCCATTGCAAAACGTTTATTTTTCATTTTCATTTCTTAAGATGCCAAGGACAAGGTTTAATTTCAGGGCGAGCGAAGGCTCCCTTGCTGCGTCTCGGAGTGGTGTAGACACAGCAAAGTGCCACCGCCGGCTCCTACCAGTAAATCTCACCCTCAGTTTATATCGCGTGTATTTTTGCTTAGCAGATCACTTTGGGCAAATTATTAGCTCTATGATATATGCATCCAATCTCAAACACATTAAAAGCGTGAAGAGATTTTGGTAATTCATGCAGCTGTCGCTGATGTTTCAGCACACCGATACATCCCGCACCACGTGGCTCTGACGGCTGACACAGGATCCATTTAATGCCGGCGTCTCCTGTTGTTTTCATTCATCTTAACAGGACGCTGAGATGGGCATGCCTTTAATTGTCCCACGGATGGCAGGTGACTCATCATTAGGAGTGGGAACTACACTCTTGCCAATGAGGACCAAATGAGGCACATAGATTGGGGAGGGGTAACAATGGGGGAGGGGCAGGGCAAGGACGCGCGAGGGGGATGGAGCACTCACAGCCCCTGTTGCCATCCCGTGGGGGCCCGTCATAGAGCAGAAAGAGCCGGACAGATGGAACAGACACACTGGTGAACAGAAGGGCAAAGAGGCGAGGGCGTCAGGGGAGTGTGCAAGGCTGCAGGAGTCTCTGTCCTGCACCACGCTATCATCGTGAGGCATTACCATGGGCCACTTAGCATACACACTGAACAGCCATAAGATTAAAACCAGTGACAGGTGAAGTGCAAAACATCGATTATCTCATAACAATGGTGCGTGTGAAGGGTCCTATTAGATACTAGGCAAGGGAACAGTCAGTTCTTGGTGTTGATGTGTTGGAAGAGGGAAAAATGGGGAAGTGTAAGGATCTGATAGACTTTGACAAGGGCCAAATTATGATAGCTAGACTGGGTCAGAGCATCTCCAAAACGGCAGGTGGGGTGTTCCTGGGATGCAGTGATCAGTACCTACCAAAAGTGGTTCAAGAAGGCCAACCGGTGAACTGCTACTTGTTGTGTTACTGTAGCACAAAGTTAATGCTGGCTATGATAGAAAGGTGTCAGAACACAGTGCATTGCAGCTTGACCAGTCAGAGTGCTCATGTTGACCTCTGTCTACCACCGAAAGCGGTGAATTTGCCCATGTTTTCTGTTGCATGATGTATGAACGGCCAGGTGTGTGCATCATTCACCTAGGAGAGAGATGGCACCAAGATGCACAATGGAGGAAGGCAAGCCTGTGGAGGCAGTGTGATACACTAGGCAATGTTCAGCTGGGGAACCTTGGCTCCTGGCATTCATGTGGATGTTACTTTGACACGTACCACCTACCGAAACATTGTTGCAGACCAAGTACATCCCTTCATGGTAACAGTATTTCCTGATGCCAGTGGCCTCTTTCAGCAGGGTAATGCACCCTGCGACACTGCAAAAAGTGTTCAGGAATGGTTTGAGGAACATGCAAAAGAGTTCAAGGTGCTGACATGGCCTCCAAATTCTCCAGATCTCAATCTGATCAGGCATCAGTGGGATGTGCTGGACAAACAAGTCTGATCCATGAAGGCCCCACCTCGTAGCTTACAGAACTTAAATGATCTGCTGCTGTCTTGATGCCAGATACCACAGGATACCTTCAAAGGTCTTGTGGAGTCCATGCCTCAATGGGTCAGAGCTGCTTTGGCAGCACAAGGGGGACCTAAATAATATCATGGAAGGTGGTTTTAATGTTATGGCTGATCGGTGCATCTATTTCTTTATATAATATGTTTAAGTGGGCACATGAGGACCACAACTCATGACCAACCGATGAACTCTACCTAGACAGGCCAAGCTAGTGCAACCTTTAACCAAAGAGCTCAAAATCACTGCAATGCAATGAACCAGTGCCCCCTGGCAGAGCGGAGGTGAATTTCTTGGTGGGCCACTAAAGGCATCCAACCATAACGGAACTCAGCTCCAAGACTCTCCCCATGATGGTCTTTCTGCTGCCCTGGTGCTGACTGGGGACAGATCCTTAATTATTTAACCAGATTAACCTGAGTGCTTAGTTGATGAAGGTAAACATGTGCTGCAGGTATTCAAAGTATCCAAGAAAATCAGCAGGAATTCATTGCCCAGGAAGACAGATGGATTATTCCAAGTTTAGAATGAGCTTCCATCAAATGGGGCTTACTTAAGAAAATGATGAACAGACCACAGAGAAATAAACAGTATTTTATATATAATATATAAAGGAAATCAAATCTGAGTCTTGTTGCATGGGTCTATTACAAGGGTAAATCCATTTTCAGTACCTAGGAAATAAATTAGATCAAAGGGAAAAAGACATCATGGTCCTGCAGAGCTATCTGAGCCCAGTCTAAAATTAATTCAGCTTTTTGGGTTTTGCCCAGGGAAATTTCACAAATTAAAAGGTGCTGGTTTGAAGTTTGGGAACCACTGCCTGGGCCTGCAGTGGTTGCCGTGCCGACAAACCCATCGCGAGAGACTAACCGGCATCACCACTTTGTGACTGTGATAGTCGCTAACACCCGTTAGCACAAACAGGATGCACACACCTGAAGCATTCCACATGCAACAGTTTTTCAAGGTAGATCAGAAGCAGTCAGGCTAAGCAAAGAAAACAAGCACATGAATTAAGCTTACCCTTACTCTGCTTGTCATACCTCTCAGCTATGCCATCGGTCCAGAACCCATAGTACGAGGCAATAACTGCGCATTCCACAAGCTGTTATCAGGTGAGTTTTAATGGTTGTCCTGGTAGAACAGAGAGAGGTATAGCTAACTAAACATTAAACATTGCACAACCTGGCTAGTGGCCGCTATAGCTGTCCCTGTCCGAGTTCATCACAGGCAGCGTTTGCTGCAGAGACCAGCACATAGTCACTAATGAGTCCACAAATTACTCCAAATGAGTACAAATTTGAAAATGGCAGCAGCTCACCCAAACACGAACTTCCGGCCGTATGGACCTCTGTCTCATTAACGATTCCCAAATCCCTCCCAAACTAAATGGGTGGGTGTTGATGGTGAAATGAACATTTCAGACCTTTTCATGCCTGTTTTTTTAAAGAAAAGTTGTTCATCCATCTTAATGGGAGGGGCCATTATCATGGTGAGACGACGGAAGAAGGAAACAGGGAGAATCGAGAACTCAACATCTGCCCTCAGAAAAGACACAACACACACACACACACACACACACACAGAAAAGGATGTGCCGTTAGCACTAGGACCAGGACTGTATTCAGTATTGCTAAACTCCACTCTCCATCCCCAAAGCTGTTTATACTAATTGCTTGATTCCTAATCAAATATTTGCATCCGGTTTGCTTAATGGATATTTTGCAGTTTATCTCCTGCCACTTACATATTTATTTTACCTGCCGGGTATTTTTTGGAGGAGATTTTTAAAAATGTTAAAAAGGCTTGTTCTGGAAGAATGGAGGTGAGTCCCTGGGATTTGCTGGAACGGAGTGGCCAGAAGTAGGGAAAAGGCCCACTGCTAATTAAGCGTGGAGTGGGGGCTTGTGAGATCAGGCATTTAAAGCCCATCTCTCGGCGGTGAACCACAGTGCACACTTTGCAGGTGGGTACTCAGCTCAGACTGGCAAACCGCTGGTCCACACACAACCTTGATAACTGAAAAGCTGGTTTGAATTCTACCTGAGTATTTTTTTTTGTATCACTTACGATTGATCCCCATTTACAGCAGTGCACTGCAGAATGTCTGAAGTGATGATTCTCCGCTGTGACCATGTGATCTCTTCACCATAACCATGATCCAAGAAGTAGAGCTACTTAAGACTGAGAGCCTCTCCAACAACTTCATGGCTAATACAGTTAGCCTTATTCCTGGAGAGCAGAGCTGTGTGTACCTTCCTCCTGTGTTCCCCCCAGTTCCTTTCTGTAAATCATTACAAAAGCTGAGCAAATGACAGGTGTAGATCCAGCGATGTTGCTGCGCCACCAGCTGATTCATAGATCAGCTGGATATTTCCTTCTGGAAAGTATTGAAAGCAGGAGGTTAACATTACTAAAAGCTTTCCCTTCAGGCTATTGAAAAAAGGGAGTTTTCAGTTCCCTCATTTGTTCCATTCTTTCATTTGGTCTATTCTATCAAGTTTCTTTAACGAGGCACTAGCAAGCTGGTTCAAAAGCTGGTCAGGTCTACTGTATCACAGCGAAAGATTTAATTTCTCTATATATAATATAATATAATCACTATTTTATGCATATGTAGCAAAAATAAAATACAAAACCAGTATGTACCTCATTTTCAGAATCTACACTAGTTTAACATCCAAGCTCACTACTCTGGCTAATGAGGTTAGGAGACCTCTCAATATCTAACCCCCCCAGCAAAGATGTGCAGGAGCACTTGTACTGTAGGAGATAACAACTCCGACACACACAGTTCATTAAGCTTCTCTTGTCAAATAACTAAAATGTACAGACAGACGTCCATGGCTTATTGTAAAGCACAGGCATACATACACTCAAAATCAGCCTGCAAGGTACTACTGAATGTCCTTTGTGAGACCACAGCAGAAGACAGTGAGATACTGAGAGTGAAGGGAACATTGCCCAGCTGTCGCTGCTGTCACAGGAATATTTCGGACAGCATCCTGCACGCCTGCTGCCATGGAAGCCCTGCTGGGCGAAGGGACATCCCCGACACAAACCCAGCTAATGGCCACTGGTCCCACATGTGGACGAGTGACAGGGAGGCTGACCGGGTCTCCAGAAAGCAGCTGCTCGCATCAGCATGGGCATCGCTGTCACCCTGCCTCACCCTGCGTCCACCAGGCCCAGCTAATCTGATGCTCCCTCTGCTTGTCAGACTGCCACGGCATGACCCTTTACAGATGTCACCGGCTGAGAGCACGCCGTTGCTGTGACACACATCCCCTCTCTCATCTGCCTTCTTACTTCATATGACACATCCTTCTGCCCTCAGCGATTACCCTGTAGACAGCAGCAAAACCCTGTACACCCCAGCTGCCGGCTCCGTTTCTCTTGGAGCCTCCTGCTTAGGAGATGTCCTTTGCATGCCAAGGTGCTGCTGCCTTAACATTCGGTGAAGAACATCAGTGGCATGGCCTGGTGAACCTGGGGCATTCAAAGATTCTCCACCGTTCCTTTTTCTTGGGGGTATAATTGTGCTCAACAGTTACACTGCGACCTATGGTACAATATAAATCTCTTTCTCAGCTTCTCTGGGGTTCCATCTGTCTTCATTAGCATATCTGTGATGTGCTGTTTATTATTTTCTGACTGAGTCCCCAGTCTACTTCTGCATCATACAATGGATATCTTTAAATAAAGGGGCATTTCATCTCACTGTCGCCCCCTACAGGACAAGCATGCATACTTAATCCCACTGATATTCCAGAACTCTTCATTTATTTGATATCCAAAAGTACACTGAATCTGACTTAGTTACACTTTAAAATTGGAGCTGTGTGAACAGGGCCACCAAAGCTTGTTTAGGTGAAATACAAATCCAGGTCTTCTCCAGGGATTTGAACCTGCAACCTTTTATCCAGAGGTTCTACCTGTACTTGCTCCATCAAAACAAACCTTTGCAGCATTCTAGATGCACTTATGAGTTTCATTATTGCTCACCAGAGGACAGCTAGTTTAAAAATCTGTCCTTTAAACGCTGACAAAATTTAATCTCACCCTGACCTAAAATCCCACAGACAGCAGACTACCACTGAACAAAGAGAGTGACCAACAGATTGTGATAAAATCCTACAGATGATGATCAACATGGCTTGTATGTAGCTTTGACTGTTTGCTGTTTTTTTCCCAGCACGCTGTCTACGTAAACCCTCAGTTTCTGGTGTGATATGGCCTAGACAAGTGAGGGTTGAAACCGAATGTAGACTCATTTTTCAAAATCCCCCTATCCATTTAAAAAAGTCACATGCAATATGGGGAAAGAAAAGGCATAGCAATGTGTGTCACACAGCGAGGCGCCATGGAAAAAGAGGGACAGATAAACTATTGATACCATGGTAGCCTTGACGAGAGCATCGGCGGGGGTCTGAAGGGGCAGGTTTCTCAGTGGGCGGAGCTCCATCACGGGCTCCGCAGGACAGTCGCAGAAGCCCCGCAGTTAACAACAATGGAGAACCACTGCAGAGCTACTGTACTAGCAGACCCTGCCCTTAATTAGATGATTTTCATTGCTTGCTTAATGGCTTCCCCTGCACCGTAGGTACCCCACAGAGAGAGTTTGGCCATGACCGGGCTTCATCATCGCGTTGGGGGAACGCGAACCACAAAGTCTGGCGCTGAGCCACTCATCGTCCGAGGCCAGAAGGAAGCCTCCTCGTTTTCTCCTCCAGGTCCTTGACGGCTCTCTGCTGCCAGTTTTGTTTGGCATGGTAAGTTCTTTCCTTCATTATAGATTGATGGTAGCTTAGGTACCCTGTCTCGCATCATCTTCCACCAAATCTCACGCACCCCAATGGGGAAAGGGCGTATTTTGTACTTCCCAGTTATTTTTTTCTCCTTTGGTCAATGAGACCTTTCCACCAGCCTGGTGTTCGCAGTCTATACGACTGTCCCTTTGTGGTTGTAGTCATTCTCAGCTATAACCAAACACACTCTTACACAGATGTGATCCAAATTACACCCCTTAATTCTCTAAGCAAATAGACAGGACCAACATCCGGTGCTTACTACTGTGATCCGGCCGACCTGGTGCCAGAACCACTGACCAGCCCCATGTTGAAATGCGGGAGGCATGTTTGGCTGCTGATGCCGAGGTGTTAACTGGGTGGGGGGACATTGCTACATTGCTTGTCAGGCCTGACCTTTTCTCAAAAACACTGCCAGGAAACGTGGCCTTGCACTTTCACATCCAACCTGTAGGAGGCGGGGGGGAGCTGTGTGAGACTCAGTCAACTGTGACCTTGCACACTAGGTAGAGGTCAAAAGAAATTTAATGACGGGTGTCCAATTTGCTCTCTGGCAAGTGGGTGTTATTCGATGAGACGGATCTGATGGAGACTGAAGTTGAATATAACAACATTTACCAAGTGTCAAACACACCTTGAACTGTTTCCCAAAATAATTCAAGGACACAGCAGCATGTAGCTAATTTTTTGCCGGTTCCATATTGGCATTTGACACTTCTGAAATTCTTCAGATGTAAAGCAGAGGGGGTATTTTCAACCTTCCCATCTTCTAACTGGCTTTGGGGCCTTGTAAAAAATGTCTTTCGAACTATAATTGTTACATGCATCAAACAAAGATTGCACGTCATGCAAATATCACGTAAAAGTCTGGCATAAAGGGACATCAAAAATTCCATTTTTACATGCATACTTTACACACTGATGTGCCCACGATGACCATTCTTGATGTAAAAAAATAAAATCGTGCCACGGCTTTTACAAGTAAGATAACAGATCTCCTGCACTGTCCTTCAGCTGGTACAATGTTTCAGATATACTGCAAACCATGGGCCGTAACTAGTCTGTCTAGGAGGTATACTGCATTCATAATTTCACTGTTATTCATTTTTATGCAAATTGTTTGTATAATCATTTGGCTTAATTACCGACATTACAGGTCCACAGAAAATCCTTTTAACACAGAAGCTGGCCGATATCAGGAGTTGCTGCACTGATTAATGGAAAGACAAATTATAAATGTAATTCCTTTTCTATGCGCTTCAAATGTAAATCTCTTTAATAAAATTAAACAGGGACAACGGGGAAAGTGCAAACACAAGGTTATACTCTCTTATTTACATAGCACATAGGAAATATATATATATGGATATATGGCCATTTTATGGAAATTCGAAATCGGCATGACACACAAGCATGTTCTTAAAATTATTATCTATAGTTTCACAAAAAATAAGAAGAACACATAATCACGTAATGCAAACATTTTCTTCTCACTTATTGTATATGTATGACTAGACTGAAAGCTAGCCGAAAGTGGTGGGGAGAGGGGTGGTCCTGAGGATCTGTGCCCAGAATTGGAAGGGTGCTGGTTCACATCCTGTGAATGCCAGGAGTGGTCCTACTCCACTGGGCCCTTGAGGAAGGTCCTTAACCTGTAATTGCTTCATTTTGGGCATGATGTTAATCTACATCCAGCCCTGCAAGGAGGTCCTCCAACTTACAGAGAAAATTTGGGGGTTCGTGGCAGGATTGGCACTCCAGCTACTGGAAAAAACTTGCACCGTTCTATTCAAACTAGTGTGGTGCTGAGGTATCAGCCACTGCACAGCTGCACGCAGGTTCTCATCCCTGTGGTGGTTCATCGTGTGGTGGATGTAGCAATGCGCTATAATCAGCACATGCTCCTAACCTCTCCCTGAAAGCTTAAAAAAACAATTAAATACCCATAATATTAATTTTAAACCACACCAAAAATGTTTACTTCAATATGATATATAGTAGACATTAGATAGAATAATCCATGGTTTCTCTAATACATGTGTCTTGCCTATAAGCCAACAAGGACTCCTCATTTTGTGTGTTCTCAGTTTTTATTTTATTTATTATTTTATTATGACCATATTATTTTACATTTTTATTTGACTCAGCAAGGAAGATGAGCTGGTGCCCCTGGATAGGGAATTTGAGTGTGTGTGTGTGTGTGTGTGCATGCGTACATATATGTGTGTGTGTATGTGTGTGCATGTGTATGCATGTTTGTGGCTGTGTGTGTGTGTGTGTGTATGTGTGTGTATGGGTTTGCATAGATCACATTTGGGGACCAGAATGTGCGGTAAAACCTGAAACTTCCTTACTTTTGGGGACACTTCTTTGGGTCCCCATTTGGATAACCTCAATTTTATAAAAACCTGTGAATGCAATAAAAAAAGTAAAAATGCCAAAAGTCTTTTAGTTACTTTTGGTTAAGGTTAGGGCTGGGTTAGGGGTTAGCCACACAGACCGTGTTTACAGCTAGGGGGAGCAACACAGACCGTGTTTACAGCTAGGGGGAGCGACACAGACCGTGTTTACAGGTAGGGGATTTTAATGTGGGACAAGATGTGTCTAGATAGCTGTTTTTGCCACGGTTGCAGCTGTTCACACTGTTGAAGAAACATGGTTGCAACCATTCATGATAGAGCTGCACGATATTGGAAAATTTCAGATATTATGATAAATACTGCAATATTTATAAGGCATTAAAGGAATTAAAAATTATTAGAATCAGAACTCAATCTATTGCCTGTAAGGTGTGAATATACCAGAACTGTTAATGTTTGTCCAGTAACAAACATAAGGTACAGAATACAAATTACAAGACATACAGAGGGACCCGTCAAATAACACTATGTGTAAATTATAGGAATACAAATTAGACTACACAGATTAACAGAAGATACATAAATGTCTCACAAACCCATATATAAGTGATTTAAACAACATTGATGAAACTGATTACGACTGACTTGGAGAGCACATGCAGCGCTCATGCAAGAATAGGGGCAGTAAACTTGAAGCCGATTTTGAAACGTATACTAGATACAGTAAAACCTTGGATTGCGAGTAACTTAGTTTGTGAGTGTTTTGCAAGACAAGCACAAATTTTTAATTAATTTTAACTTGATAAATGAGCGACATCTTGCAATACGAATATTATTCATATGCTTTGTCTGCCTAGCGTTACGTAATCACAACTGAGCCAATGGTTCTCTCTCTCTCTTACTGCAGGATTGTGGGTAATCGTCTCCTATGCTTGGTCTCATGTGGTGTCCCTCACTCATATGGTCAAAATCTAGTAGAAAAGCACCATCCGAATAAGGCCGTAGCAGTGTGAGCAATGAATCTGTTTTATGACAATGCAATGTCATAATTCCGCGAAATCGAAAAGGAGGCAAAAGCAGCTGTCATTGAATAGGTTTCTTGTTAAAGTCGCAGAAAAAGAAAAAGATTCCAGTGAGCCAACAGATAGCAGTGATTCTCTCACTTGTCTCCCTCACACCATCCACGATTCTTTTCAAAGGTAAAGTGCAGGTTAATTTGTTTTATGTATTTTTACTTTACATTTTGTATTAATCATTTTTAGATGGATATATATGTGGAACGAATCATCGGCATTTCCATTATTTCTTAAGGAAAATTCGCTTTGATATACAGTATGAGTGCTTTGTATTACAAACACGTTTTCGGAACGAATGATACTTGCAAACCAAGGTACCACTGTACTTGAAAATCAACAGTCATTAAAATTGTAAAGCTTGCTAAATTTACAGACAGAGTAAAATAATTTTAGCAAACTAAAACCCATGGCACACAGCCAACTAGAGTCTGGAAGTGTAACTATGTAGTGACAGAGAGTGTAAATGCTTGCAATGACGTAGTCCATCTGCGTAGGCCACAGTAGAAGCTCTGCGTAGGTTTGACGCAGAAGTACAAATCAGCCTTCAGCTCCCTGAGGACCCAAAGCCAGCGGCTGAGCCTTCCCTCCCTCGGCACCAAAGCCCCATGCCATTTGTCACTATCCTGCCCCCCCCCCCCCACCCCCCGCACTCTTATCACTCAGAACACTTCGTCATAGAGCCCTGCCCCCCATCTATGACCACATTCCCATTGCATGGCTTTCAGCCTACAGGGAAGGGCCGTATTTGGCGGGGAGACAGATCCCTGGAGGGGACAGAAATTAGGTGGACACACTGAGAAAAGAACATTGAAGAATTGAAGGGTAAAAAATGCTAACTGACTTAATAACTATAAAACATTTATTATAAAAGAACAATACTAAGATCTCACAAATAAAAGCCTTCTTGTAGATGTCTAGGAAAATTAAAGAGAGTTGTTCTCTTTTTTCAAACAGGTACAATATATTTCATGTTTGTTAAAACCAAAAGCTTGTTCCTTATACAGGGCTTGTCCCAGTATGCTGAGCCACACATTTTAAAGTCGATTCATTAAATCAAAAAGCTGGACCCCTCTCAGTTCATCTCAAGAAATTGATTCACTGTGATGCTCTTCATGTAAACCATCATCATGTGAAGCTTCATTCATGGAAATGTACTCCAGGCATCTCTGTCACAATTACACAACTTGTAATGTACCTCCTCATTGGTTAAACGTGGTTAAGTGCGTAACGACAGGGTTTAAGGAGGGATCCAAGCCCCGAGAAAGAGAAAGAAACTGGAAAGTGCGTCGCACTCTGCACTGCTGACTGCGAGTCCCGCGTGTGCCACAGCGTCTAGGCAAATTAGTGACATGACTGTGGTACAGAGCACATGCTAGCACTGTGTACCTACCCTGATTGTGACTGGGGGCTAAGACACAGCACCCCACGGTCTTAAGGTTTCCATAGCTGGACCTGCACAGGTCTGTCACCAATCAGATAACACCATCTGATTTAGTAAAACTGACCTCATCGAGGTGCCGTTAGGAACCAGATTCTCTCTGCGCTGGGAGATTTACCGCATCAGAATCATCGCCGCTAATGGAGGGAAACGAGTCTGTCAATTAGCAGGTGCCTCATGTCGCTGTTAAACTCCTTGTGAGGTGTCATACGCAGATAATCCGTTTCGGAGACACACCTGTGCATTTTGGCAGCTCCCAGCCTCTCTTGTCGATATGGGCACCTGTCCACCACATCCCAGCATCAAAGGTGATAGAGGCGATGTCTAGTGCACTGGGGTCAGCAAGGGACAGGGAAACCACACGACTGAATACTTGGGTGAGGCGGCGAGAAGGAAGGGGAGTGGGGATGGGGGGAGAAGGAGAGGGGTGGAGAGCAGGGAAAGCAGGGAGAGGGAGGGAAATTAACACTGAAGGAGGGAGAAAGGGAGGGAAGATGAGGAATAGCAGGGAAGGAGGATACTGGAGTGGAGAGGAAATGGAACGAAAGAACAACACTCCAAGTTAATAAGAGCATCACCAGGAGTGCTCTCTGAAGACCTTGGAGTGTCACAGGCAGAGAAAATTGTGGTGAGGGCAACAGGCATCTCCTCACGTGGGCCAGCTGAAAGGGGCACAAATGCGACATTTTCAGGCTAATGAGACTGCCCCGGTCATTAACTGGGCAGGAAACCAAATAAATTACAAAAAAGCACAGCTGTGATGACTTCGGGATAGACAAGGGCAGGGGTCATTGCAGACAGCAAGCACAAGACGGCGGGCTAGGAAAATGCCAGGCAGGTGGCCAGGAAGCCATCAGGGATCTGTGTCTGGGCTGGGGGGGGGCTGCTGGTCCACAGACAGGACTGGGGGGCTGGGGGGGGGGT
>JAODLC010000002.1:15018252-15029647 GCA_026781145.1 Hippopotamyrus pictus | reverse complement strand
GTAACACCTAAATTTCTCATTCGTGGGATAATAAAGGTTTATTCTATTCTATTCTATTCTATTCTATTCTATTCTATTCTATACAGGAACCAGGGGAGTGTACACAGAGGGATGGGGGATGACAGTGTCATGGATTCAAATGCGTCCCGCAAACCTCCCTTGTATTGCACTACTGATCCTATGCAGCACTTGGCTTTCTCTGCCCCTTTTTACCTTCACTCTTACCTCACCCCAACCCCCCCCCAACATGATTCTCCATCATCCACCTTGTCCTCGCTATCAGACCTGGAGTGCGATATTCCCCACAACCTCATGTTTCTGATTTCGGGCTGCGGCCGAGTGCTGCTGTCAGCCTGTCGATCAGGGCCGTGTTCAGATGAGATCGGGACAGGCAGAGGACAGATTCCCCCTACCTGGCACGCGGTAGATAAGAGATGAGCAACGGAGACAGGCATCTAAGAACACCCTCAAAGTCACACGCAGCTGTGTGTCAAGGGGGGATGATTGAAAGCAGGCACCCCTCCCCCCCAGCTGACAGTCACAGTAAAGAAGGCAGAGGCCCTTGAAAGCTGATTGGCTCTCGGGTGCCCCTTCTCTGTCATTGACTAAAGATATGGTTGGCCCCCTGCATGAATTATTGCCCCTTTTATGCCACCACCTTAACAAAGTCTGGTTTCTTGTTTATATAAATGCAGAGATTTAAAAACAGTGCCCAACAATACTCTCATCAACGGTCAGATTGACAGTCATTACTGTGGACAGAATCATTCCCTTTCTCTGTATTAGGCTGATAAACAAACAAATATTTCACATTAATAGCATTAAGATAATCACCATCCAACAGAAACGTTCACAATACACTTGGTTTATCATGCATTGCTCCAACATTGTTTATAAAAAATTTTTAATCAGAACTGTGTTGGGACACACAGAAATTGTTCCGGTTTGCCCACGCATGTTTCATGACCCAAATCTGCCTCGTTAATCTTTGCCAAAGTAATGATGTTAAGCATAGTACATGCTCACAGAGCAGGTGGAGGCTGTTTACATCACACTAAGCACTGCTAATCCCTACTGGTACTCTCTGGGCTCCTTGAAATTTTTCAAACTACCTCAGAATTGAGGGAGATGCATTACAATACATTACAAAAGCAACATTTAGTCAAAATTCACAGTAGTGATGACAGCCGCTAGCTACAGCAAGGTGCTAGCACTTAGCCCCTTTCCATTGGGCACTAGCCCCAGCCGGCCCGGTCTGCTAATTGCAAACAAGTTTAAAACAAGGATAGATTATAATGAATGGTAAAGGGGTAAGCGTTGAATAAACAGATAAGGTTGGTCGTTTGAAGTTCTAAGGCAGATCATTAATTCACATTGAAAGGATGTCGGGGCTGGCTGAGGCCCAGTAATGAGGGAGCACTCCTGTACGGCGGCAGTGCAGGCCTCTCTGCCTAGTAATGAGTGAGCGCTCCTGTACGGCGGCAGTGCGGGTCTCTCAGCCTGAGGCCCGGTAATGAGGAACGCTCCTGTACGGCGGCAGTGTGGGCCTCTCTGCCTAGTAATGAGTGAGCGCTCCTATACGGTGGCAGTGCGGGCCGCTAAGCCCGAGGCCCGGTAATGATGGAGCGCTCCTGTACGGCGGCAGTGCAGACCTCTCTGCCCGATAATGAGTGAGCGCTCCTGTATGGCAGCAGTGCAGGCCTCTCTGCCCGTGGCCCAGTAATGAGGGAGCGCTCCTGTACAGCAACAGTGCTGGCCTCTCAGCCCCTGTCTTGATGGGCAGCATGAAAAGTTATTTCTCATTTTTATAATGCCACTTTGCTTCCTGGCATTATTAAATGTCCTATGTTAAAAAGGAAATTAAAATTTCAAAACATTCAAATCTAATATGGCTTACATTGATAAATGTCCAAGGGTACATGTGATTAATGAAAAAAAGGAAGAAAAGAAAAATTCAAAGTAAATAGATGAATAAAAGTTACACATGATTCTTAAAACGTGAAATTTCCCAAAGCAGCTCCCATCCCCATTGAATTTCCATGGATTCTAGCTGTAACTGACTCTACGGGTCACTGGGGTGTAGCTCCAGGCTGCTCGGGCATCGCGTGGCGTGCCTTTTGGCCCACGAGTCGGGCTACATTAATGCGTGGGGATTAAGAGGGCCTGGAGCTGCATTTAAAGTTTACAAGCCGACCCTTCTGCTGTGTGATTGGGCAGTTCAGCCCGGATAATCAGAAGTGTGTCAGAAAAAAGCCACTACCAAGCGGCCAGAGCACGGCCCGCCGGAGCAGCCTGACAGAAAGCTTGCCTATGTAAAGAGGATCTTTAGATTTCCAGGAGTAGTTCATGCATTGATGTGAAACAATTACAAAAAAATGAAAAAAGCATAAATAAGGAGGAAAAAAGTAGTTCCTGTGAGCAACAGAGGTTTTTAAATATATTCTCTCTCAGAAAAAATGGAAATGGATTTAGGTAGCAGCGCAGGGCTGCCTGGGCTTCCTTCTCCATCCTTTGTCCATCTTCTAGCTGCTTATCCTGCAAGGTACTGCAGCGCAGGGCTGCATGGAGGTGATTCCTGAGACTCAAGCTGAGTGCATGTTAGATGTGTCAGACCTAGTACCACTGAAAATAAAGGGGGGTGTTCACTCCCTGGTCAGTAGACGGTGGTTCATCCAAAGAGATAAAACAAAAAAAAATGAGATGAGATTAACATGCCACGCAACCCCAAGCCCTTTCATTATCCCATTATCATTCTCTCTCCTCCCTTCATATGCACCCCTGCAAACACCCTCCCGCACTTATCAAACAAACGAACCACATCTCAGACGGCATTGCCATATCCGAGCGGGAGCCCTCCTGTGCTCAAGGGACCCAAGGGTGAGCACCATGATGTCACAGTGCCTGTGATTGGACCAGGCTGGGGCCTTGCACCCACACCCACCCCTCCAAACATGCACCAAGCTCCTGTGCTTCCGGAGCCAGGGGGACAAAAGGTCTTTTTCCGTGGACTTGCTGGGTTGTCAGCTTCTGATCCTAAAGAAAAAAAATAAAGATCTCAGTCTCTCTGTGCCAAAACTTGTTAATGATGTACAGAAAGGACTGGAGGAGCAAGACCTGCCAGGGGCGGCACTGTCCCCAAGCACCTCATCAGCTGGCATACAGACCACATCGCTATTTATAGTGGCTCCCTGACGTGTGGACAGTCAGCGTGCGCCCCCCCCCCTCACCCCTACCCCCATCTCTCACGCATCGCTTATAGCCGCCTGTCCTGCAGATCGGCCGGAAACGCTTAGGCTCAACCTTGCTAGCAAAGCCCGATAGAGCAGGCCGGCATGTGGTAAAGGAGAGCTAGCAAAACACAAACCTCTGTCATCAAATTTCCCATGCTGGTACCAAGGCAGGAAGATCCACTGGCCTTTAGAGGGACTCCATCTGCAAACGCACTTCTCCCAGAAGTCGTAGCTCTGACTCTGGTGTGAGGAGGAGAGTGCAGCCGATGGGAAGTCTGACTCAATGTTCTTTTTTTCGTCAAGTGATACATTTACACCTACATGTTTCATGCCCTTAATAAGGAGTCAGAAACATGTACCACATAAATGTCACCTGTTCTACTAAAAATTATGCTGTTCGGTATTAAACTAGCTGTTTTTTTTTTTGGTATTGCAGACAACTCTAATCACAGTTAACTCTGCTAGACACTGCTTCTGTTTGTATGTCTATGTATTTCAGGATGCTCAAACCAGGTGAGCTGTGTTATTTTTTGCTGCTTTTTGTCTTTTGAATTGCACCCTCCAACACTACTCCCTCTCTCTGTCGAGCAAGACATTGTGCCAATTACGCAGCTCAAAGTTGTATTTTCGTGGCTCAACAGGATGATTTAAGCTATGCCGGCAACAAGGTCCAGGAGGCGCTGATTGATGAAATGTTCACATGAATATTTCAGTGGGCCTCTTTTCTATGATGGCCTGGGAAAAAATCTCCAGCAGCACAAGGCTGGGGGAAGGAGGGGGTGAGGCTGGGTCATGCCCCAAAAACTGAGGTGCCTCTCAGACCGTAGCGTGGACCCACTGCCTTCCGCAGACACACTGGGCCTCGAGCCTCTGATGGACAAGAGAAAGGGACGCAGCATCTATCATAACAGCACCCCATGCCCACCCTCACCGTGGCTCCATGGAGAAGCACTCGAATTAACCATGGAAACAGAGAGAACGGGACTGGTAGGATGTCATTCATCTTATGCCCCAAAAAGACAAAAGCTTTCCAATTCCATGTCTTTCCCCTTGGTGCTCTCCAAGGCCATCCGGGGCTGGAGACGTTCCTCACACTTCAGCCCCTTCACCCCATTGCTATCCAGCTTGGCAGCTCTTCACTTGTGGCTGGGTGTGCGCTGGCTCAAACAAGGAGAGGCGGTGGCTTCATCCAACGAAAGGCACTTAAATGTCTGTCGGGTTCCCAGCCACTCGGAGGTGAGAGTCAGCATCTGATGGAGGTGCCTGTCAAGTGACTGGCTAAATAGGCACACAATACACGAGATCGGGCAGTGTGGTGGAGAAAAGGAAAAAAATTGAGGCTCCCCACTCTTTCTGGTTATGAATAGACAGCACATTCTCACCCCTGCCCTCCCTTCCAGCATGACAGAAATAGTAGTGGACATGCTGATGTACCTGCTGCTATAAAGGCGAATGTCAGGGGAGAGAAAGATATTTTCAAACCCACTTGTCCTCTGCCTATAAAAGCAGACAGTGGAACTTAACTGGCAATATGTCTCGAGCATTCCTTATATTATTTGCACCCATCTTCACCAAAAAAGGGCAATCTGTGGTCTTTATAACAGATCCAAGTCTTTAATAATATGCAATGTCCATGTCGCACCCTCTAAAAGTGCCAGTACTAGCAGGTTACTTGGGGGGGAAAGCTGAGCAGCCCCCCCGCCCCCCCCCCCCCACACACACAGAAACAGCGGGCTGGCCTTGTTTGTCTCCCTGCCGAAACATCAATAAAGAAGCACATCACGTCTTTGTCCCCCTCAATCACTCATCCACATGATCCAGATTACAGTTACTCATATCTGTCGAGTTCCTGTTAGGTGTCAGCAGTGATACAACCTGCAGTTCAGGCTAGGTAATCCACTGGAAGCTAAGCTGGTTTGGGCCTGGCCTGTACTTAGATGGGAGATTAATTAGGAAAGCTGGGTTTCTACTGGAAGAGGTGTTGGTTAGCCTCTCCTGTGCTCTGTGTGGGTCCTAATGCCCCAGTGCAGTGACAGGGACACTGTGCAGTACAAATGGTGCAGCCTTTTGAATGAGATGTAAAACCGAGGTCCTGACTCTCCAAAGGCATAAAAGATTCATGGGCATCTTTCAAAAGAGGAGGGATGGTACACCGATGTCCTGGCTAAAACTGCCCACTGTGGCCCTATCAAATCTGCCCTCCTAATAATCCCCTATATCGAACTGGTGAGTTCTGCCCTGCCTCTTCACCACCTTAGCTACTGTGTGGTGAGTGTACTGGTGTAGAATTGCTGCTGCCCCTCATCCAAGTGGGTGCTACAGAGGTAATGGGGACCATCACCACTGTGTAAAGTGCTTTGGGTGTCTTGAAGAGTACAATATAAATGAAATATTCATTCATTCAGTTCCACACCCCAACACACACATGAAAAGTCTTACTAACAAATTTGTCTCCTACAGGTGGTGCACAATGCATCACAAAGAGAGATTTCAGAAATATTTCACCAGATTCCACAGAATGCAACAAAACCAGTGTGGCCAGCTCCATCAAATATAACCCATACTTTCCCTCAGGCTTCCAGAGGAACCAGAGTTCACTGTTCCCTCTCTGCAGAGCACCGTGCAAAACATTTACTTTAGTCTGCAATCCATGGAATAGTCTCCTTAATTAAAAGCAAGACCAATCTGTTAATGAGCCAACGAGCTGGCGGCCCGTCTGTCTGGACGCTCAGAGCAGTTGGGAGCCTGCTCACAGCGCAGGCCGTGGTGCATTCCACACTCACTGGGGGGCGCCTGTCATAAAGACCTCAATGGTAAAATTGTGAAGCTTGGATAAAAAAATTGAAAAGGGCAAATAGATTTTTGAGAAACCCTCTGCTGTGGTAAATCAATATCCATAGATGGATAGAATAAGGGAGCCGGCGGGCTCGTCCGCTCCTGCCTGTCCATTACGTTTACTTCCTGTCACAGAACATCGCACATCTCAGCAAAGTGCTTCGGAGGGGGGGGGGCTTCCCAGGCAATGCTCAAGGGCGTGCCTGCCATGCACAGCCCTTTGCTGCCTTACCTGACCCCCGAACTGCGAATACAGCCCCACCACACGTGAGGGTGAGCAGCGTGATGCTGAGCTGTTATGTGTGCCTCACGCTGTATCGCTTCCAGAAGGAATCTCTATGAACTCCCTTCACCCCTCAAACACCAAGCAGAAGAATTCCCTTCAAAAAAGATGGTGTCAGTATCAGGTAAACAACCCCCACAAACACACGTGCTCCCCCAGCAGTGGCAAAGCTTATCAGTACTGCCATGTCTTCACTAGCCAAAATAAACTTCCTATCCTTCAGTCCCCTAGTTAGTCACTATAGCAACAGTTGCTGTTGCTGTGATACAAGCTGACTTGCATACAGGCCCTTCCTTCACATGTCCTCATTCTGTACGCCACTCTGCTCTCCAGATCCTTCATATTTCCCCCATATTTTGTTGAAAAATATTTACGGCCATTATACTGAGGGTCAGACTTGCCTGCATAGTTCACATCTACAAGATATTCTCAATAAAAACAGGCTTCACTTCTTTTGCGCACTTAGGGATTTCAGTCACATTTATATATCTATATTCCACAACATAACATGCTTCCTTCTCCATCCTTTGTCCATCTTCTAGCTGCTTATCCTGCAAGGTACTGCAGGGAGTGCTGTAGCACAGGGCAGAGGGCTGGGGATGACATCCCTGTCCATCGCAGACACAATCAGACACTATGGGTAATTTAGAGAAGGTAATGAGCCTTTGTAATGTTCAAAGACATTAAAAACTCATATTCTGCTAAATATTTAATAAAAACCAGCCTATTTACCATTTAAAAACCTCACAGCCAGGTTTTTGCAGGTGTCCTTTCCATGCTGGTCTCAGTCAGAGCCAGGCAACAGACCTGATACCTGGACATCTGTGTGCACTGGAGGCTGCCTAGGTGTCTTTGGACAATGACGGCAGCTACAGGGGCCCGAGGACGCCACACTGCCCTGGATCTGCTGCCTGACAGAGGCCTTGCCAAGCTCCTCCATCCTGCCATCATTGGACCAGCACTCTCCCCCAGCCCAAAGGACGCAAGGATCCCAGTGCAGCTACAGAAACATGGCTGAATGCCAACAGACAATCGAAAACTGGCAGCATACATTTATGTCACCTTATACACATTACTACAGATGTGCATTTTAGGCAAAATTAATATTCAAATTATTCAAATATTATAACTGGTCAAGAAATTTGTACTTTTTGTTTCACAAATCAAAAAAGGAGAATCTTACAGTACTGTTTGTGCTAATTCAAACATCTAATCAGAATTTACTTACCATGTAACGATTTTGAGTGAGTGAGAGAAAGAGAAAAAAAGGAAAGAAAAAAAAGTTAAAATAGAAAGAAAAAAGAGAACAAAAGAGGGAAAAAAAAGATTGAGTGACATTCAATTAAACCTTACTCTATACGCAAAGACAGAAGTGTGATTTTCTGCTGTGCTTGGCATCAGGAAAATCCCACTTAAGGGTCCAGCAGAAGTCAGCCAGCATACTACTGGGACTCCACTAGCTTTGATATTGTTTTTCCATATCAGAGAAAGAGCAGGACTCTGTCTCAACAAGTCCTAAAATGTTACAGCCTGTAAACAGACTTACAGTACATTGAGCCCTTCTGTAAAGGCCTAAAAATATTCAGAAATAGGAATAAATTTTTTCTTAAATAACTTAAATATGCCCATATATTCTTCATAAGGAATTATTCACTGCTCAAAAAAAATAAAGGAACACATCATATCTCAATGGAAAAAAAAATTATGCTGGATATCTATACTTATATGGACTGGGTAAAGTGTTAGGCACAAAAGGATCGTTTGATGTAAATGAAAGTGATCAACCTACCTGTAAAAAGGCCTGAAAATCAAAGAAAAAATTATATGGCAGGCTAGTCCATTTTATTTCACTGCAGCAACTCAAAATCGTACTCAGTAGTTTGTATGGGCCCAAAGTGCTTGTCTGCATACCTGACAACATCGGGGCTGCTCCTAATGAGACGACAGATGATTTCCTGGGGGATCTACTTCCAGGGCTGGACCAGGGCGTCACTGAGCTCCTGGACAGTTCACTGCACCATCGCAAGGTTTGACAATGGGTCCAAGGATTTCATCCCAATACCTAATGGCAATCAAGGTGCTGTTGTCTAGCCTGTAGAGGTCTGTGCGTCCCTTCATGGATATGCCTCCCCAGGCCATCACTGACCTACCACCAGACCAGTCATGCTGAATAATGTTACAGCATAATGTTCTCCACGGCTTCACCAGACCCTTTCACGTCTGTCACATGTGTTCAGGGTGAACCTGCTCTCATCTGTGAAATGCACAGGGCGCCAGTGGCAGACCTGCCAATTCTGGAATTCTATGGCAAATGCCAATAGTGCCAGTCAGTGAGCTCAGGGCCCCCTAGAGGATGTCGGACCCTCAGGCCACCCTCATGAAGTCTGTTTGGTCAGAGACTTTCACACTAGTGGCCTGTTGGAGGTCATTTTGTAGGGCTCTGGCAGTACTCATCCTGTTCCTCCTTGCACAAAGGAGCAGATACCGGTCCTGATGATAGGTTAAGGACCTTCTACGACCCAGTCCAAATCTCCTAGAGTAACTGCCTGTCTCCTGGAATCTGCTCCATGCCCTTGAGACTGTGCTGGAAGACACAGCAAACCTTCTGGGAAGGGCATGTGTATTGATGTGCCATCCTGGAAGAGTTGAACTACCTGTGCAACCTCTGTAGGGTCCAAGTATCTCCACATGCTACCAGTAGTGACACTGACCATGGCCAAATGCAAAACTAGTGGGGAAAAAAAGTCAGAGAAGATGAGAAGGGAAAAATGTCAGTGGCCTCCACCTGTTAAACCTGTTTTGGGGGTCGTCTCATTTTTGCCCCTCTAGTGCACCAGCTGAGACTGATCAACAGCGCCCTATGCTACTTAACTGACCAGATCAATGTCCCAGACGTTTAATTGACATGGTGCTATACTCTGATTAAAAAGTGTACCTAAATCAGCATTAAGAAGTACATACAAGACACCCCTTAGTTGTTCCATGAAAAAACAGCCAGTGTTATGCGAACCAGTCGTGTTTTAAACATTTTATGATTGTTGCAACAGGACTGGCCATTTCTCAAAAACCTTATGCGATGTGAAAATTTTGAAATTATTTTTGTGACTGGCATCACAAAATCTATTGGCACACCAACAATAATAAAGGAAACAAAAACCTTGTAATGCAGTGTTTTGGATTAACCACAGCCCCACCAGACACGGAGAAATGTGTATTAAGTATGGATCAAAATATTTATTTTGTGTTCATACAAAATGAAAGCTCAAGTGCAGTAGCATACGAAGATGTTTAACAGCCTGTGCCTGGGGCAGGTACGTTGAACGGTGATTTTTAACAACACAATCCTCATATTTATCTTGTTTAAAGGATGCATTAATGTATTTACATAGAAAATTAGACTTCACTTGTTGGTGCAAATTGACAGCTTAAAGCGTTCAAAGCAGACTTGAACTATAATCACAAAAGTTCACACTGCGATATTTGCAATCTTTGCAAAAAATACTGTAGTGGGCGTGAATGTCCCAGCATGCCACTTGTATTTATTGTAAATACTCGTGATGTATTTTCCTGTTGTCGCGTGTCTTTGGTCATGTTTTGTGTGAACCCTGTACGATCCTCGCGTTTTTCTAGTGTTGTGTACCTGATGGTCCAGCGCCTGATCTCCCTTTGTTTCCCTATGTTTGGGGTTCGATGCTGGCTGGGTGCCTGTTATAGTCCTGTTAATAACTGCGATTAAAAATCGTGTTCTTCCCAGCAAGCAAATATCTTAGTCCTTCATTGCTCTCGCAATGCCTCTTCCTGGGGGTACAATATTACAATATTTCTAAAAGAAAAACAGTTAAAAATTTAGCCGAAATAAATCATAGCCAAATAGACCTTATCTACCTAATAAAGTCTGTCTTTACTGGGAAAGGCAAGTCATTTGTTCACATTGTGGCTAACTGACCAAAAAGTCTCTACTGGTACATTACCAACTCACTCTAAAATTTTAAGAACAAATTTCACAGAACATGAATTTTAAAAACTTTTATAATGACAACCAAGCCAATCGAAACATACATGTCACGCCCAGCTCCGTACGATCCTCGTGTGTGCCACGCCCCCTCATTACCTCGTGTTAATTCCTAATTGTCATCACCTGTTTCCTGTTCCTCTTGGCTTCTCCTGTGCATTTAGTCCGCGTCTCAGTCAGTGTACCCCAGATCGGTCATTGATGTAGTGTTGTTGTTCTTCCCTGTTCATTCTATCGTTCATTGTTGTTCTTCCCCGTATGCTCCCTATTTTGGAATTAAACCCCGTTTACCCGTCAGTCCGACTCCCTTTGCCTCCTTTTCTGCTCGCCCGCTCCGCAACGTAACAGAATGACCGATCTATCAAAAGACTCACCGCAGCAGGAGGAAGACCCGTGGCTTATCCTGCTGCACGAGGTGAGGTATTGGCAGGATCAGCCGGAGGTCCATGAGGACCCCGGCTTGCTCGGATTAGCCAACCAGAACTGGACCCTACTACAGGAGGTTACCCCAAGCAACGAAGCGCATGCAATAGTGGAAGTGCGTGATCTCCTGCTGCAGCTCGCCAGCAAAGTGAAGGAGAAGCGGCAGTCGGTCGCCGCTCTCCTTCTCCGAAGCAACCACTCCTCCACCTACCTGTCCCGGCCGGCGTAAAAAAAGAGCCGCAGAGGAAAAGGGGAACACGCCCCAACCCTCTTCCTAGGGACCTGCTCTCCAGGGAGTCAGCCAGTGGGCAAGGGAGCTCCCCGCTCACCAGGGAAAACAACGCGGCTGCCCGCCGGATCAGCCTCTACATAGAGGAGCCGCCGCTAGCGGTGTTTCACTACCGGCTGGCGCGCCTGGCTTACAGGGGAGCCAGGGCCGCGTGGGATGCAATCCCTCGGGTCCCGCGGTCCCTTAAAGGGACCAAGCCGCTTCGAGAAGCACCCCCTGCTGGCCACACGCCCTACTCGCCTGTCCAGCCCTGCTCTTCTGTCCAGCCCTGCATGCCCCCGGCGCCGCCTGCTGCTGCTGCCGCCGCTCTGCCCGAGGTGCCT
>JAODLC010000002.1:14998397-15017283 GCA_026781145.1 Hippopotamyrus pictus | reverse complement strand
TTTATGCATCTGGATTTTTTCTTGCTTACGCACATTCCTAGTTTTGTCCGTACGCCATGTTTTAGTGTGAATTCTACCCACGTCGTTATACATGAGGCCCCTGGTGTCTATATGCCTATGTTGTCTTGTTTATGTTTATGCCTTGTCTATGTTCTGTTTTACTTGAGTTCCTTGATTTCTCTTAGTGTTGATAGCCATCAGTGTTAGTTTCCTAGTCTCTAGTGTTAACTGTAATTTACTCCAACTGACCCTTGTTGCTGTATGCCCTTAGTGATTGGTTAATTTGGTTATGGTTCTCACCTGTCCTGGGTCGTATCTTGTTTGTAGTGTATTTAAGTTCTTGTTCTGTTCCTCAGTGTTTCATTGTGACTGTTTCTCTGAGTCACTGTGTGCTTCTTAGTTATAGTTACCCTGTGTTTGTTTGTAGTTTCCTGTGTTCCTACCTACTGTACCACTGGTATTGTTGTTCCTGGTACTGCTCCCTGCCTTAGTTTAGTTTTGAACCCTCATTGGTCCCTTTGTTTTCTGTTTCTCCCTTGATGTTTTGTATTGTTAATAAAACCCTGTCTTGTTGAAGCTCCTACATGGATCGTCTCTTCCTTTGTTGTGCCTGGCCACAACAGATTCTGAGAGAATGCATATACAGTACACCCTTCTGCATCCTCAGCTCATTGGCAAACTTTTCTGGTCTCATTGTCCTCTGATTTGGAGCTCAGCTTTTAACCATTGGAGTGCAAAGAATTTGTCTATATTCCTACCCAGCACCACATGCAACCCCCGATTTCACTCAAGTCCTCCCCCAGATGGCTTTGCATCTTGCATTCCATGTCATCCAAATTTGAACGCCACGTTATGCTGGCTTGTAGAGCATGTATTGCCTGGAGAGACTGTATCTTCCGAACAGAACAAAGTATTCACCCACCATGACAAGAAAATTGGGATGGTATTACACAAAACAGAATCGCCACCCACTTATCTCATTCACCTCTGGTGGCAGCTGACTTGTTTACTGAGCAAGTATGACATCATAGTCCTCAAAATGAATCATCCTGCAGGTAACATGAAAATATGCCAAGCAACATGGTTCATGCAAATACTGCTCTTCAACTCTCTATAGTCCAAAGACTTTCAGATCCTCCTGCTTTTTATTAGCAACCTCCTGGTACCATCAGCAGACCTGTGAGAGTCAGTAAGCTTCCCTCTTCAGTAAAATAGAATACACATGCTCATCAAACACCATGAACTCAAGTGCAGTTCATGAAGGCTGCTGCACCACATTAATTGTTCTGGAAACAGACGTTCTATCTTGGCTTTGTTGTGAGAACAGGCCATTCTGAATGCCAGAAATTCAAAATACATAAGTATGAGACCCAGAATCGCAACCCACTCTTTGACTAGAAATGGATGGATAAATAAATGACATATTCCATCAAATATGCATGCTGATTTTAGACTTTGAATGTTTACACACATGACCCTTAAAACCCAAAGGTCAATATGACCTACATCAGCAACTCTGTACACAAAGTCTGCCCTGAGTTTATAATATTGTGCTGCAAACATCACACACTCAGCAAACAAAGCTGGAAATAAACCAAGAAGCTTTTACCTTATAAAGCCTTTAAATATATACGATAACCTAAAGAATGTTTTCATGTCTAATCTACAGTTACAATTCTGGTGAGAATTCTGGTACAATTCTCTCATCTCTCAGCCTGGTCCACTGCATAGACTGGAATATTGAACAATTGTGCTAAATAACACAATTCTGGCTAGGCAATTGCTTCTTTAACAAAACCACTTTAGGGGTGGGGGTGGAGCAGATAATAAAACCATGTTCCTGGAGAGATTGGAAATCTGCTGCGTAGAAAAAAAAATGGTTTGCTGATTACAGCTCTGTGTTAATGTGCTGAGCATTAGGAGCTGGGAGAGGAGGCCAATCACCACCAATCAGCGACCCCCCCGGGGAAAAGGGGAATCATATCCAAGACGAGAAGACGAGAAGCCAGATTAAATAGCAGTAATTCTGAACCGACTAGGGTCACTACCTGCTGTACCGAACAAGCATACAGTTATTTACCGAGCTTCATACGACATGGGCCAATGGGGCTGGGGGGGGGGGGGGGGCAGGGCATAATTAGGAAGATGTGTCTTTCTGCCCTGGTGGTTGCTGTGCTCGTTGCAGCTGTGCCTGTTGAAAGACCAGGGGTGAGGGAGCGCCAACGCCAAAACCAGTAGAAACGTTAGCATGTCGCGTGTGTTAGTGTGCATTTCCAGCGTACTAAATCACTTGGTAATCAACACAAAACCAACCCCCCCCCCCCCAATGGCTCTCTCACAGCCACTCACACCTGTCAATCTGATCCTCAGCCAATCAGAGCAGACGCATCACCCCCAGCCTATCCCCCGCCTTTTTAACCTTAATGACCTTTACATGTTACATTCTTTGGTAATTGTCACCTGCCCCAGTTCTCAGGGTATTTCACAAATGGAAGCATCCAGTTTCTCACCGTTCAGAGGATGAGACCACCAGGTGGCATGGAGGCCAAGGACAGGTCCAGATGCACATTGTGAGGTGGCTCTAATGTTTCCCTAGTAAGTGGCATCGCAAAGACATCACTCAAAATTACACTCATGTGTGGCACCTGTAAAACTGTGAACATACAAATAACGACCTAAGCAATCTGCAGCA
This sequence comes from Hippopotamyrus pictus, assembly GCA_026781145.1. Taxonomy (NCBI): domain Eukaryota; kingdom Metazoa; phylum Chordata; class Actinopteri; order Osteoglossiformes; family Mormyridae; genus Hippopotamyrus; species Hippopotamyrus pictus. The sequence continues at coordinate 15,014,591 of JAODLC010000002.1, read as the reverse complement.
GCAGGCTGGTCTGGTGACGGCTCCATGGGTTTTGGGATTCTGCCACAACCTGACCCTGGTTAATTAAAATGATTAGGGCAGAGAGCACTGCATGACTTTTACAGGTGTGAAACACAATTTGGCCCTTTCCCACTGCAGAGGATCCACTCAGCTTGACACTGGATAACTTCTGGTGGGGGATGGACACATTTGTACCAGATTGGTACATAATAAAGATTATGTACCAAGATTAATTCTTGAATTATTTTTCCCACCCTCTCCCATTCTTCTTGGCAAAGAAGTTCCACTTAAGTTTTACTACAGTTAGCTTTGGCTAAAGTTTTCTTAATGCAATCAAAGATATAACCATAATTTTACTTCTACAGATTTACACCAAAACTTAAGATAAAAAGACGCATTTTCATATCTTTTTTACTATTGTGGGGATCAAATGAAGAAATCTTTATCAGTACAGGCCAGCAGTGAGCCAAGAACCCATCACTGGTTAATGAATGCAATGCTCGCATTGACCTATCGTTGGACTGAAGTGCGGTTAAGATGAAAACTGGAAAAATCCTGCTGATTGGTTCACTGAATCATCGACTGCCCATAGATTCACGATAAAACAGCAAGAGATTCCCATCAGCTTTATTTTGAGTAAACAAGAAACAAGTTCTTCACCGAAGGGCCATGAGACACCATGTCCTCTCATCATGAACCGAACTTGTGGGGCGGTGAGTGAATTTAACTTCCTTTGAATCTGTGAGATGAAGCTGTGTGACACATGATCAAACAAACAAACAAAATAAATAAATAAATAAATATGTGGGACAGTGGAATGAGGGCCAAGCCATATGGCGCTGTAAACAGACGGGCACTTCAATCGAACCCTCGTCCTCCCTTTGTTTCACAATGCTAATCCTTTACTGCCATCTGGAAATAAAGCATACCCTTAAAGAAGCCCTTACTGCTTTAACTGGCCAAAACACAGGGCACAGAAGTGGCCTAAGGATGAGTGCTTCAAGGAGGTGCAGCCGACGGCTCAAGCGTGTTTCAATTTACCCACCATCTATTAGGCTGAAGAGGCAAAACACTAAATAAGTGATGTCACTGGGGGGGGAGGCAGGATAGGGCATCTCCAACCACAGGCTCTAGCCTTGGCCCACAGCTGGGTTCATTTTCATTTCAGACCATCATGTTAATGAGGGGAAGGATGCCATCGATTTGTACATTTGCCTTATTTCCATGCGAGCTCATTAAACGAAGCCTGGCAATTTTATGGCAGCCCCCCCCCCAATTCAACAGATTCACCTGTAAGCCAGTCAAAATTCTTGGTCTGGATGGCCTACAGTATTAGTGGGAGGTCGTCCCTCAGTGCCACTCATACCAAAAACAGTAACATCATCATTGAAGTGTCAAAGCAGGCTTGATTCAAACTGGTGAGAGCGTCATCTTCCTACGAAGACTGACCCCCCCAATCACCAGTGTGGAGGAGCAGCTCAGACCCAGAGACCAGAGGGCTCTGGGACATTATGGAGAAATGAATGAATGAATGAAATGAATTATCTGATCAGATACACCATCATGGCACTGGGGGGGGTGGGTTGCCGTAAAATTGCCAGGCTTCGTTTAATGAGCTCGCATGGAAATAAGGCAAATGTACAGATCGATAGCATCCTTCCCCTCATTAACTGCATGGTCTCTACCAGCACCTCATAAGCATCTGTGGCATTCTCCTAGGACAGCTGGAGGAGGGCACGGGAGTGACATAGTGTGAGAGTGAGCAGGCGAGGCCAAACACAAGTGCAAAAGCGAGGGAGCACAGGAGCGAGGAAGTGCGGGAGCGAGTAGGTACAGAAGCAAGGGACAATGGGAGTGACATAGTGTGGGAGTGAGCAGGCACAAAAGCAAGGCACAATGGGAGTGACATAGTGTGGGAGTGAGCAGGCACAAGAGCCTATTGAGCAGGCGAGGAAAAACACAAGCGCAAAAGCGAGGGAGCATAGGAGCAGCTGCCACCTCCAACAAGGCTACTGCTGGTTTACCAATCTAGATTGCAGATTATTAAGTTGTAGCATCCCCCCCAGTGCGCAGATGGGGTAGGGGGGTGACAGGGATGGTGTAGGGGGAGCTGGAGATGCAGCCTCAGCGCGAGGCATGGGGCAAAGGCAGGAGTTGTCTGGGATTGCGGGGGTTGGCGTGCGACTCCGCCAGAGAGCAGCCTGTGCTCCCCACATGCCGCCCACTGCAGGAGAGCCCGCACACACAGGGGGCGCCAGTCACTTTTCAATTAGCAAGTGATTAATTAAGCCTGTGGGGAAGATTTACTTGTAATCCAACTAGCGCGAATAATGAAGCGACTGAGGCTGCAGGGCTGAGGGAGTCAGCAGGCTCTGGGTGAGTGTGAGGGCGTGGGGTCCCTGCTCCCGTGTGGATCTATGCAATACACGGGGCAGACTGATCATACTGCCAGAGATCAGCGACCCACAGCCAGCCAATGAGCTCCCTAAACACTCCAACAATAACAAGATAGTCACTTACCAGTGTGGGAAGAAAATTTGACATTGGTAGGCCTGGGAGGGGAGGCATATTGGGTCTGTTATGTCTTAGACCTTAGGCAAGAAGAGATTGTGTTTTGACTACTGTGTGTCCTTGCTTCATGATAGCTGCCTGAGGTTGGTTCTGCAGATCCTGAAGAGATGAACAGGGAAGTGGGGGGGGGAGAAACCGCCTGCAGGAAGAGATTCGAAGCTGCCCCAACTGGTGCACAAACAGTTATAGTTTAGTAAGTAGTTAAGTAGTCGCAGTCTCCAGGTCTAAAATACTGTAAAGGTTTAAGTAGATAAAAAAAGCATACAGCTCAGTCTACAAACTGACCCATTGTCACAAGTTGAACCACCTTTTGACACATTGGCATTAATCTACAATTAGCCAAAGATGGACAGGTGCCAGCTAATGTTTATGTTCCACTGAAGCAAAACCGAGACAGCATTCATCTGCATCATCATTCAGGTGCATGTTGTGAATATGAGTAGTCGTCATGTTCATACAAATTCTGAGATTATAGGTATCATACCGTACAGGAAGCATTTCAACTATATGGCTACCATTCCTTGATAAACCTCATCAAGAAAGTATATAATTATCTCTTAAATCTGACTAAGTTACAGTTCTGTAGCAAGGTTAAAAACTGTGGTGATGTGAATAAAAATGACTGAAAATAAAGTTATCTCCAATGATAAAATCAGGGGTGTGGGGGGGGGGAGGGGGTGTTTAAAATATTTAAACCCATAAACGAGGATTCCACAAGCATTTCTCAGTCACAATGCTGAGGGAAATGCACATTACTGTGCAGAGAAAAATGTTAAATAAATAAGGCTGCAATTTACCTGTGTCAATGACAGAGAGGTAACCAAATGCATTATTTAAAAATTAATTTGTTAGAGAAGACCTGCTGTGCTGGACAGCCTTTAGCATCGTTAGAAATGAAACAAGAAAAATAATTCTGCAATTAGAGTGGGGAAAAAAAGATGTGTAACCGAGGGCAACACTGCAGTGCACAGCCAGGCAAGGGGAGATTAATGCCACAGAGACGTTCAGACTCCGAGACGTGTGAGCTCTAAGTGGGATCTCTGCCCTGCAGTGGGTGAAAGCCAGGGCCGTGTGTGGAGGGCCAGCCAGCCAGTCCGTCACTGCGTCACATGCCAGCGGCCTGACTCTGACAGGCCCTTTTAATTGGAAAGAGGCCTTTGTTATGGTGCCTCCCAAGGGCCACAGAGAGGAGCAAGGGCCATCAAAAGCAGGGAAGGTTTGCACCGGGGGCTCCAGCAGAGCCTGCACTCCACTCAATTTAATAACAAGGTGAAAAACGTACAGCAGCTCCTAGCTTGTGGACGGGGAACCAACCCTATGAGAGGAAAGGCACAGCGGAAGGAAGCAGAGAAGAAAGACTACCAGCACACAAGAAAATCTGTCACAATGCAAAGCAGGAAGACCACCCACATAGAGGAAAGGGAGTCACAATACAAAGCGGGAAGACCACACACACACAGAAAAGGCTTCACAAAGCAAAGCGGGAAGACCACCCACACACAGAAAAGGCTTCGCAACGCAAAGCAGGAAGACTACCCGCACACAGGAAAGGCCGTCACAACGCAAAGCAGGAAGACCACCCGCATAGAGGAAAGGCCGTCACAGAGCAAAGCAGGAAGATTACCTGCATACAGTACAGGAAAGGCCGTCACAGAGCAAAGCAGGAAGATTACCTGCATACAGTACAGGAAAGGCCGTCACAGCGCAAAGCAGGATGACCACCCGTGCACAGGAAAGGCCATCACAACGCAAAGCAGGAAGATCACCTACATACAGGAAAGGCCGTCACAACGCAAAGCAGGAAGACCACACGTGCATAGGGAAGGCCGTCACAACACAAAACGGGAAGACCACCCTACATACACTGTTACCATCAGCGCCTCATCTGATGTGATTTCTTACGCTACACCCCAGAGCAAATACCAGAAGCCACTGCATAATGGCAGAAGTCTTCAGAACTTGAATAAGTCCTGTGTCAGATTTTAAGATGTTTAAAAAAACATAACTTGACAGAAGCCATATGAAACTTAAATGACGATTGATGGGTCATCATATCCATGTTCCAAACAAGTCGTGTGTCAGTGAAACATTGGCCATTACTCACACAGGCATTACCAAATTGAACTACTGTTCCGTAGTTATTCACACGTTTTTTGAGGAACATGATCTGGTATAAATGAGGCAGAAATGGATCCTAAACAGCAGAAATTTTAAAGAGAACTACAAGTAGCCCAATATTTTGCAGAATCTGTATTACCTACTCAGACTCTGATGAAAAAATATAGACTTAGTACTTCTATTATTGGAGTAATAAACAGTGAAGCAGCAGGAGAATACAGTAAACAGAGTAATATAGTACCTCTATTAATGTAGTAAAACAGTAGAGCAGCAGGAGAAGAAACGCAGAGTAATATAGTACCTCTACTAATAGAGTAATAAACAGTGAAGCAGCAGGAGGAGACACTCCCACCTCTTGTTTGCCCACATAACAGCTGTTTTCCAGTCTAAGGGGCATTTCTGTCCTCGGAGCAGTTTAAGTTACCAGTCTATTAAGTCTATTCCCGTGTTACCAGATGCCAGGAGTAATTCCTTCTTGCCGTGATTGGCTTTGCCATGCTAGCAGATCTAGAAAGGCTGGAGTGTGGGACATGGCTTTGTTGGGGGACAGGTGGAGATGCTAACGTTTTGATTCACAGAGGTGGTCTGAGACCCAGCTATTTTCCCACCTGCGATCTGGGTCAGAGTAACAAGTTTTGTGTGCTTCAAACTTCAAAGGCAGGGGCTCCTGGGGGCTTTAAGTGGCAAGAGCAGCCATTCGTCTGCAATTAACTATGGTTCTGGGCACAGCATGGAAAGCACCCTGATGTCGCTGGTGAGATTGCAGACTCTCCTGAATATTTTAGCACTACTCCACTGCCTTGTTACAGCAGGTCAATAGCAACACGGCAAGGTTAAAGCACCCATTAAAAGGATGCAGGGGTGTGGGGGAGACACACAGGGCAACTTGTTCTCCTCCTTCCCATTCTGTCTGCCTTCCTTCCTAAAAATTTATCATAGAGAAGCCCAGTACAGTAAGAAGGTACTCAATGTTATATTTACATACAGGCCCCACAGACGTAACAGTATCTGTTTGTTTCTTCATATTTCTTACAAAGGCATAATTCAGCAGACTGTTGTAGGTCAGTAATGGGACTTGCTGGTAGCTGTGGTGACTGTGCTGCGTGATGCTGGACATCATCCCCTTCTAGACAGTGTCACAGGACCCTGTGGTACACCCAGTCCAGCACCTGCTCATGCTCCACCTCAGGCACAGACATCATCTCTTTCTCCAGTTCCACTTCTGTTTGGTCTTCAGTTGCTGAAGTGGCTCTGTGCAGGGCCGGCATGCACAGAGCCTGGGCCTGGGACAAAATAATTTCAGTGGGGTCCCCACATGATGATTACTGTCTCTTCTGGGCCTCCCCACCCGCCCTGGACAACTCTCCCAGTTGTCCCCCCCAGACGCCGGGCCTGGCTGTGAGATACACTGAGCCACACTAATGGTTAAATTACACTGAATTATTAATTTGTGTATTCACTGCATACAACAAATCACAGGCGTTAACACAAACAAACACAAACACACACACACACACACACACAGACTAAGCCAAAAGTGAGACTGACATGATCGGATGGAGAGGATCTGCACAGACTCAGATAGGGGAAGATTCTGGAATTGTATGTGAAAATGGAAGGAATCCCATCCCTCCAAGCACCCTCTGAGTCCAAACATCATCAAAGACTCCCTTTGATCAACTCTTCAAAGGCTCCACTGTCATCAAAGTCTATCAGGATGAAAATTGACAGGAGCAGCCCTCAGCTTATGGGAAAACTGAACCGGATTAATAAAAATGTGTTGCTAGGGTTGCTAATTGCTAATTAGCAAATACTCCCGGAGAACAGGTATAAAGGCAGACTTGGTAGAACTACATACCTTGGAAAGAAAAAGGGCTACAATGTTGAGCCATAATCAAAACATTATGCAGAAGCATCATGGGCAGCCACAAAGACATATGGAGCTGAAAAGTTAGACGTCAGTTATGGAGGGCCTTCAAAGAAACTGTAAAGTAAGCTGAAGTGTCGCTTTGAAATGACCAACTGACTAGTGGTTGAGTGTCCAGGTGTTTTCAAAGCCCTCAAGCACCTGAAGAGCTTTGGGACAGAGCCAAGGAGCTCAGCCCAGCTTCACGGAACATTCCACTGCCCAGACCATGCTTGACACCTTGGGTAAATGTCATCAGATAACTTCTCCCAGGAGCTCTGCTGTGGAGTCAAACTGGGCATTTTCTTCCTGGGAGAGCTAAGGGTTGTCATTGGTCTCTCCTGCAGCTGCCACAATAGGGCCCTCCTGAGCACTCGCTGGGGGTGCAGTGGCTCTCCTGCACCAAGCCAGGGGGACTCAACCAGTCCAAGGTGGGAAGTGGACCTGAGGGGTGCATAATAGGGAGATTTCACTGCCTCAACGCTATTGGGCCAAATGTGGGAGCGTCCATGAATGGCAAAGTCTTTCAGGTACTGAGTAAATACCACCATGGCCTGAAAGAAGGAGGGAATACAAAGGGAGGGGAGCAAGGCCTTTTCCTGTCCTACTTCATTTGCACATCTCAGCTGCTCAAAGGAGCTTCAAACTATTCGTACACAACATCTTAAAAAATTACAATGGGGAGGGGGAAAAAAAAAAAAAAGATTTACAGTATTACATGAGGAGGGATGGGCTATAAGTAGCCGGGGTGGGAGGATGTGTACGGAGAACATCCCCCTCAAACAGCTGTATCAATATGCACCAGCCCCCAGCACCCTGGTTCTGCTAAAGGAGACAAATTTACATATAATGTGTCCCCGACACTTAGCTCCTGCTCTTTAAGCACTAAAATATGAGGCTGGTGTCACCCGCAGCGGCAGCTGCGGCGACTCAGGATAAAGAGGGAGCGGGGGGGTGTAGTTAGTTAGGGGGGGGGGGATCCTGACATGTGCATTTGAATGAATCTCTCCCGGGGAGACTTCTTTGTAGAAATAAATGATCTCGCAAATGCATAATGGAGGTTCTGGTGTCCGGACAGAAGGTTTCTCCTTTTTATGCCCCTCTCTTTTACATTTCTTTTTTGACTCTTTGTACTTAGTGCAGTATTAAATGGTCCCGGGATGCCCTGTAGCGATCATGCACGTATCCATTTGTTTAAGCATCGATCTTTCACGCCGTGGTGAGGCACGGGAAAAGGTCCTAGAAAAGGGCCAGAATCACGCAACAAGATTGAGGGAATGAATTACAGGGGAGGGACAGACTTTGGTGCAGCCAGCCGCGGGGTCCTATCTGTGCAGGGCGACGGGGCCCAGGAAGGACAGCAGCCTCATGAATATGAACCACATTCCTCAGTCAACTCACTTGGAGCTGGGGGGAACGCACTCTGTGGGTGTACATACAATCGCACACAGCCATCGCTCAGATAAAATAATTATGGTCACGCCTGTGCTCTGAGGATGAGCACCTGAGTCCACAGACTGCTGGCTCCAGATGCAACTAGAGACCCAAGAGTATTGACTGTTCCTGCGTGATAATGGTCACGGCATGGTCCACAACAGCACAGGTATGACAAAAGACCAACTGAACACGCTCGACCTTGAAGAGAGGACGCAGCTCTCTGTTTTCAACATGGCCATTTTTTTATCTGGCAGAAACATTTCTGTCCAATAGTGTGCCTCGATGGCCCCTGACTTCACACTGTCCATGGGGGCCTGTTTTAGGTGCCCTGCCCTTCACACACAGACACAGACACAGACACACACAGAAGGGCTGTGTACTGGAGACAGAGAGCAGTGTGAATGTCTGCTCGTATCATACATGCATCTACCCCCACCCACGCTGGCATCGCTCCCTGCTGGTGAGGGCCAGTAACTGCCCCCGCTTGTGGCAACCTCCCCCTCACAGCTTGCCATGCACATCTGGCTGTTTATAAAGCCCAATAAGCACCCCCCCCCCCCGCATTGGGGATTCATTGTGGAGCTAGTTCACCCAAATCCAATTCTGCTCTATTTATGACAGCTCCTATCTGGTAGTGAGATGATAAGTGTGAGACACAGCACGCTTAGGCTGACGCCTGGTGATAAGAGTGCTCTCCACACAAGTGCCTCCTTCAACACGCACACGTACCAATTCTCTCATTCCATGACCCCAGAGCATTTACTTGTCTTTAACCCAGCTTTTTTACCCACTTTTTTCTCTTGAATGTTACACTGTTGTAAACATTTCTCCTGTCTTAGTTTGGGCCAGACGGCACTTTGTAACTTTCATGTCTCATATAAGCCATTTATATAGCAAAGTTTGACAAGCAGTACTGGGGTGTTACAAACTCCCTGACAGAAACTGACAGTCATCCATACTCTTCAAACTCCCAATAGAAAATATCCAACAGGCAAGTTCCAATTTTTCTGCGATTCGGTGGGGGCATGTAAAGCCGAGATTCTAAGGTATGATATGGGGTACGAGGAAATTGGCTATGCTGGCTTCCTCCATTTGACAGGAACGGTAAGGCAGGAATCAGGGGCAGATTATGAACTTGCTCGCCAGGCCTGCTGGTTAGAAGGAAAAGGAGCTACAGGCAAATGAAAGAAGGAAAAAAAATGGAACTGAACAGGAATATAATATAAAACCTTTGACAGGAAAGCCAGACATGGTGAAGCTCATTCAGAAGTCCTACCAGGTTTGAGCTGGTCCTGGTTCCTACTGGACTACAGCACGGGTGGCTTTTAAACAGCCAGGTGAAGATGCATGATAATGATGATGATGATGATGATGATGATGAATAAGGATAGTAATAAGAAGAATCATCATCATCATTTAATGCTTTCAGGAAATTGCATCAAAATTTAGTCACTTAAAGTTTTTGGGGGTGGGGTTGTTAATAGCCGTATTGGAAAGTGTCACACGGTTCCTCTGGGCCTCGCTGCTCCCTCCCCAGTGACTGAACGCCTGAGCCAATCCTGTTTCCTGGTAAGAGTGGTGGCGTGACTGCAGACTGGCTCAAGTGTCCCATCACAGCAGAGCCCGTTCACACTCGTACCGCAAGCCGTGCTCACTCATTCACACCTCCACCACACGCGTGTGCAAGAGCAATCCAGAACACAAGCCGGCTATGAGCACAGCCAGCACAACTGAACAGAACGGGTCAGCCAGCTAAATTCTGCGCCTTCCACACTGCTGCCATAGCCCCCTGGAACTTGAGCACCTCTCTGCTCATACCTCACGATAGCAGATAGGAAAACAGTCAGCTCTGCCTCACCACATGCTGAGCCAAGTGAGATGGGGGGACTGTGAGCCAAATACAGCCACGCCTCCAGACAACATATTGTCCCAAAAAGAAAAAAAACCCTCCATATTCCATATCCCTGTGCGTCGAAATTTACTACACGCTCTCTCCCTGTCAAGCTCAATGTCCACCCCCTGCAACCTCACCTCCACTCAATATTGCCCCAGCTGCTCAGCTACACCCTTTAAATCTCTCTCCTCCTTCCCTGTCACCCCCCCCCCCCCATCACCTTTGGTGTTCCTCTACTGATAGGAAGATTCATGGAAAATGAGAGATCCTGACCTTGAGTGAACCCATCCTTTTTGGAAGGGCTTCCCGATCACTGGTGCAGTTATACAATGGCTTACAGCGAGCTGAAATGCCGCATGGGTAAGACATTCAGGTAGACATAGCAGGCATTGCATATCTTCCCTGGTCACATATCAGAAGCTCACAAAGTCGCATTTCATCCTGCTCTCAGTATACACACATTTATTCATGGCAGGTACCCAAATCGATACTGCCATTCTGCTTCTGAGTGACAAAGAGTTTGCATTCTGTTGCGGTTCAAAGTGTCCTTAAACGTGGAGGGTCTCACAGATGATGCCCGTCAAAGAGAGTCGCAGTACTGAGGGAACAAGGCTCGGGAATACTAAGCTGCTACAGAGCACCATCTATCAGGGGCAGATAATCACTGGCACGTCTAATGACAGAAATCAACATAATCAGGCAACATCTACAGACAGTGCAGGCGTTGCTTTACAGATCTAATATGGGAATGCAAATCAACATGATATCCAATTAAAACCGGGAAAGATTTAAGATTTATTAGCCCCCAAGATGCTATCAATGTTCCATGTCCAGCGTATGGAGAGAACATTACATCATACACACGGACCCAAAATGTAAAACCCACAAAAATCACATAGTGATACTAAACTCAGAGCTATAGCAGAAGCAGCCTCGCTGACATGGCCCTACAAGTCTTACGGAGCACATCTCCAGGGAAAGACCCGGTGTAAGTGACCTAGAATTGCAGGAGACATTAGATCTTCTAGCACAACCAACGTCCCATTTCATTTCACATAATACCCACTGCGGCCTTATACAAAAGGCTGGAGTTTAACTGGGGCTGAACTGTTGTGATTTAGGACTAAATATTTTTTTGCAATTTCCCCCGTAACACCCCTTTTATTGTTTACATACTGTACTAAATAAAAAGAGCAACCTCCACCCCCCACTCTTCAACCTGAAGGCAGAAAACCACCTTAAATATCCTAAGCCCCTTCTTAAGACAGCTTCAACGCCTAATAAAATATTACAGGTTCCCACGAGCAGTTAAGGGAAAAAGATGAAAAGCTGCAAGAGCATTTAAATGAATTCACAATGGGATGGTTTAATCTACTGTACCTTTCCTATCCAGCTGCAACTGTATATTTAGTATCACAAATTAGATTCGGAAACGATGACAAAAATACCTTAACTGGGCAAATTATTACCCGAGCATAATTCAGCGTGCTTATTACGAAATGACCAATTATTGAGATATTGCTGAAGGAACAGAAGAACGACTGTGGCTATTGTGGGCAGACATTTGCATTTCCAAAGGAAACGAATGGGAGATTATTACCATCTTTTTTAAATTGGACACAGACAAAAAAAGATTAAAAGTAAAAAATGGCTTTGTCTGGTGAAACATTCAACGGGGACCACAAGGTTGTCAAGGACAGCTTTAATAATAAAGGAAAATCCTGGCAGAAACAGGGGATATTGGAAAACGGGGGCGTGACACAGAAATGCTTTTTGAGTGGTCCGGAGAGCGGGGTGCAGACGACATCCTTGACTACACAGCTCCCTTGGGTGGGGGTGTAAATACTGTGAGGGTCCTGGTGGGGTGGGTGTGTGTGTATCCCGCATCCACCCTGCTTTCCTGAGAAAGTTAAAAAGCAGTCTCCTTACGATCCTCTCCTCTGCCTTTTGTTACATCTGTAGTTCTATTTATTACAGACACGCGTTTCTGCATGTATATAAATACACACACGCGTTTCTGCATGCATATAAATACACACACAAAGACAGATCGCTTTAAAAGCTTAGCCTTCACTTTATCACCATGCAAACAGATTGCATATAAAACAGAAAACAGAGCCGGGCTTACACCTTACGTCGGCTGTGTCTCTATCGTGCTACAACATTAAACCAGCGCATTTACAGCCCATAATAAGTGTGTCCTCCATAAACAGTTTGGAGGCTAATGTGTTGGAGGTTTCTGCTATCGACAGCACTTAGTCTGCGAGCCTCTCTCACTCCTGCCCTCCATGTCGCCTTCGCCACAGAGCAGAAGGAGTATCAGAGTACAAGCTGTTCCTCCCCCCATCCTATCTGCCTCCAAGGGCAGACAGCCCCCTCCATCATGTTCCATGACACCCAACGTGCTGTGGTGCTGTGTTATCGTGCCACATCACTAACCCCTTCCTCCTTCCACCAATCTGTTGAGAATCCACCCCGACCCCCGCACACCCATCTGGGGGTGGACCACTCAGGTGGTATATTAGAGACCCCGCACCTTCAGAAGGTCTCAAGGGATCTCCACATGTGATCACATCATCTACACCCCAAAAATCCTCACACAAGCTCCACACTCAAATATTAATGCACCCATAAACAAACACGTAGTGTTTCTATTCCACTGAGAAAAGGGGGAAAAGCATTTACATCATCCTCAGTACAACTGAGAACATCTCACTCAAAGAAGAAGACAATCCGTCTTCTGTTTTGGAGTGCTGATGTGTATTTTCTGACTAAATAAGCTCCATCCTGAAAATGCAAGGTATTAAGAAAGCAATGAGAAGGGGATTAAACGCCTAAATTAATGTTAACGCAGCATGTAAGACTTTCAGAGACTTTCACTGCAGGTGTACTGGGACAGGGACAATCAGCCTGCTGCATTTAGGCACTGAAGGTATTGTTTGATTTCTTATGAGAGCCGCCACGTCGGGCGTCTTTCAGGCAAAACAGGTTTGCGTTGAAAACAGAAACGCATCATCGTACCCGTGCATTAAAACAAAAGGCGCTATGAATAATGCAGTACCTCATTAATGTCAAAATTATGCCAAATGGCTTGAGCACCTCTTCTGAAAACTAATATTTGTTCCTCTTGTGTCATCAGGCAGCGCACGTCTACGCTGAGCACAATCGGTGATCATGTGAATTTTTAAGATCCTCCTTCTGCATCTCAAGTCACCTGTGGTCACTGATTCCATGGATGTCATGCATTCGAAAACACCGTAACACAAACTACAGGTTAACCCAACCAAACATGTATCATGCTTAAGTACTCGGAACACATAAAATAGATATACTACATGCGGCTGCCTATGTCGCTAGTAGAATTGACCGGCCCTGAATACTGTACATTTACATTGACATTTTGGACTTTTGGATCGCACCTTTCCTCATCTCCACCTGCAGTCTGCATTATATCATCGCTCAAAATTAGTTTTGAAGACCCCCCTTTAAATTTCATTCAGTTTTTAAAACATCATTACTAAAATTTTGTTTATGTTATTACTACTATTATTAGGAGGTGATCCACATTTGCAATATCAGCAGAAAGTCAATAAAATTTCACTTTTAACTCAAATGACGTTTTAAAGGACCAATTGGTATTTATGATCTGATAAAGTTATTATTGATCTGACAACTGCCATCAAGTTATGTCGACATAGGTCTCAAATTTTTTTATTACACTTTTATTCATTTAGTCAAATGCGTTCAGTTTTCGCGATGATATAGAATCGCATGTCTGGAAGTGTTTGGGATCGTAGGCAGCCTGAGTTTTGCTGTCAAAGCTTCGCCCACACAATTATCTGTGAACAAAAAAACTGTTTCCACAGCATTTTGCCTCAAAGTGGTTATGACGTTTACTGGCCATCCGTTCAAGATCGGGGACACTTGTAAAGGTTACTCTGAAATAATCAGTACTTCATTTTGCAAATGTTCATATTTAAAACAAGCAATATATCAATACAAGTGTATTTATATTTCCAAAATGGCACAAATTAGGGAGATCTGTACTCAATCACTGCTGCATTTTTTCCTAAGAACGAGATCGGCTAGTGTAATTTAAATTTAGTTTGCTGGCATGAAACAGCAGACAAGTACATAATCATCAAACCTATATTCACAGTAAAATTGAAACTTTGTCCCATTTACTTATGACATCTGCCAGACTTAATATAAGTGTTTCAATATAGCTTAAGTGAGTTTTCATGATGAAAACATGATGCAGTACCGGTAGCGACTGAGTTATACTTTATAGCGTATCACACCCCAACACCCCTTAGTAATGTTAAAAAATAAAAAAACGTAGTGCGTAAATTATCATTCATTATTTTTTGAGTATAAGCTAGGCTTACTTGGCCTTTTTCCAGAACTGCAGATACTGGAATCTACAATTGGCTTTTGACCAATACATAGGCTGGGCGAGTTACCGTGAAAAGGACGATATTAAGCCCGTTCATTAGCAGCCGAGGTTGCACGGAAGCCAGCAAATCGGACACCATCTGCGCTGTGCTTCGCAGTGGGCGGCTCAGAACAGCCTCATAGAGGACGCGTGTCCTAACGTCTCCTAACCTTTCCACATTCATCTGACATATTAGCCACCTGAAATAGCCGCATGACTTTTGTCACAAACTAACACGCCAATCAGTTCAACGACAAATATGTAATTCAATATAACCTGGATCAGCACATTGTACACCTTCCATTACATATAAAAATAGCATTATAATATGTTGAGTCCTGATATCCTTTTGCTAGGTTAAATCATACAGAGCTTAAGTTTTAAATGGTTAGTGAAATAACAGAAGTAACAGCATTTTTTTCTATCGAAAGGTAGGCCTACCATCATGAATGGCCTCCGCCAAACATTTAAATCACTGCCTAAACACAATCATGGGCCCACGCCCGATAAACACGCCGGAAATAGAAGTTACGCGGCGCCCCTGGCCCGCGAGCTCCGTGCGGCTCACGCTGCTGGCGTCCGCGTGAATGTGGAGCCGTCTGTCTGACTCGCCACCGCATACCGCAAATCTGTCACACTCATAAAACTGAGAAATTCACTTCAAAACATAAGAGGTCTGCTTGTTTATTTATTTTTTTATTTTGTCATAGTTCACATATGTGGCAGCTGTATTCCCCAATGTTTTTTGGTAGGAAGAGATACAATGCAGATATTTTGTGTGCGAAAAATGAGAAAGCAATGAGAAAAAAATCTGCAAAATAAAAACAAAACTTTATGTATGTTTAAAGGGGCAGGTCACTCGAAACCTGAAAAATATATGTTTAGAGGGGCTTTAGGGGTATCCATCCATCTTGGTTGTTCTGCTGGGAGATGCCTAGTTTTAGAGAAACTGGTCGTAGAAATATAGGGCTTCTACCGAATATAACTGGAGTGAATGGCATTCTTTCTGTGGTGATTAAAGAACAATACATTTGAAAAATTCAGCAATGTCTCTTACCAGAAATCATGACCTGGTTACTGAAGATAAACCAAGGCTTGGCAGTTAGCAGTTTAATGTAAGAACTATTTCCTTCTACCGAACTCCACCAATCGTATCACTGCACAGAAGATAGTACAGAGATGCTTGTGCTTGTATCTTCTACGCAGTGATATGACTGGTGTGTGGAATTCGGGTAGAAGGAAATAGTTGCTAATTAAACTGCTTAATTAATTACTTAATTAATTACACTAGGTAACTCCCAACAGAACAACGTACTGTAGGTGGATAGATACCACTAAAGCCCTTCTAAAACATCTTTTTTCAGTTGTAAGGTGAACTGAACACTGGACATCACCAGTGTGTCTCCCTCCAGGCCACAAGGGGGCCGCAGAAGCGCAACTGTGTTCCGATTTGTTATGAGCAGCTGTGCCACTCTAATACTTTTCTTTTGGGAAGTATTAATAGACTCCATACACCAGTACTACCAATAAGAAAGTACTTTAATATAAAGGAGTAACAGTCTCCAGATACAACTCATAAAAACAGAGAGTGCAACAACGCACTTTACCTTTATATAAGGTGAGCACAAGTGTCTTAAAGGTGCAGTGGCCTCTTTTTATTTGTAATAACAGCATGATGTCACGTCGCGGTGCGGGCAAGCCAGAAAGCAGGCAAACGGAGCCAGATGAACAGGAAAAACGGGGTTTATTCGCACAACGGGACAACACGGAGAAACTAGCAGCCTGACAAGACATTGACAATACAATGACCGGACTGGGGAACCGAACGGAAAC
>JAODLC010000002.1:14975023-14994967 GCA_026781145.1 Hippopotamyrus pictus | reverse complement strand
CCCCCCCCCCCCCCCCCCCGCCAACAGGTGTTTGATGCTCTTCCTTCCTAATTAGTGTCAAGTAGAAGCCTATACCCTTCAAGGCCAAATTAGCTCAGCGACGTGCTAGGCTAGCCCAGATGGGATGCATGCCAGTCTCTGTGGCGATTGCCCCAGCGTCTGTGACAGCACAACACACCCTGACGGGTGCTGCTTTCAACATTTAAAGGAAGTGTGAGGGCTGGGCCACCAGGTGGGAGGAGGGCAGGGCAGGAGAAGGACAGCATGGGGGCAGGAAGAGGCCTCCTATGCCCCCTGTAGGCATTAGCTTCTGTCAGGTCTCGTGCCTCGGGGGGAGGCCAATGTAAACAAATTAGATTGTCGTCTGCCAGTCGAAGGGAGGAGCCACAGATAAACTGGGTTAATCTGCCAGAGCCCCGAAGGTGGCGCCATCCCTGTCACTACCCTGTCCCACTCCCCGAGAAGCTGGCGGGAAGACACATAACAGCCCGCATGCTATAATGGCCCTGCCTTTTTGTGGGCACCCAGTCCCCAACACAGAGCTCCGGCAGGTTGGTTGCCCTCGGAAGGGACCTGCCCCCTCCCTGGTGGGTCTTGCCGCCTGAGCACACATTGGCTGTACACACCCGCCACCTCACACGTCTCCTATCCTCTGGAGTGGCTCCTCCTCAGCCCTCAGATTTGCTGCGAGGCGGGAGCCAGCCCACAACATATCCTTCGGAGCGGGATACTCAGGGAACCCTGAACTGTCACCTCGGTTTAATCCCCTGGATGGCTTTGATCACTCGCCTGCCATCGCTGCCAAGACCACCACATATGTGAAATCCATTTGAGCGGGTGGCGTAATCCATTTCAATTATCACTCCGCACCCCTCGACCAGCCCCCTCCTTCGCCTGGCTTTTGTTACGCAAGGTTGATCGCCACATTGAAGGCTAGGAGCAAATCAGTGGCAAAATACCAGCTTTCCAGCCAGCCATTGCACAGTTTGGGCTGCAGATGAGACTGCCTCTTAGTATTACATTTTAATTGGATGGCCCAGGATACACTTGAGTTCTAAGGTAAACACACACACACACACACACACACACACACACATGTGTTCTGGGGTAAACAGACACACATACACAAGTTCTGGGGTAAATACACACATGTGTTCAGGAGTAATCACACACACACACATGCTCTCTCTCTCTCACTCTCCTATACATGGATGTTCAAATTCTCAGAATTCTCGCACAGGATTTCTCTCCCCTTGGAATATCAGTGAAACAACTTTGAATTTCTAAAAAGTCTAACAGGACACAGCCATTTAGGACAGGTGTGGGCAATCTTACCGACAAAGGGCCAGTGTGTATGCAGGATTTTGGGATAACCATAAGGTAATCAAAGTAGGGAGTTGCACCAAAAACTCGCATACACAGCTGCTCTTTTTCTGGATAAGATTGCCCACCACTGATCTAGAAGGAGGGGACAGGGAATATTTGGGCACCCATGGAATATAATGGTTGGAGAACCCAGCAACACAAAAATAACCATTGCTCTCTAACCCAAATCCTCATGAGTCAGTTATTTCTCCTGGTCCCCCTGGGGGGTGGGGCTTGTGCCCCTCACTTTACAGTACATGCCATTATTCTGCAATGCAGATCAATTTAATTTAACTCTTTATTGTGACATTATGTAATGAAAATATCTAAGAAGATTATGGACCCATAGCCACCCCCCACACACACACAGACCTCTTGCAGACTGTCTTAGCAAAGGGAGCATCAAAGCACCAGTGATGGACAATGCTGAGGGGACAGCAGGAAGGCGGGAGCTGGGGGCGGAGCCTCAGACAAACAGGCCTTTAATGAGAGTGCAGACCTTGGGGATCAGTTACTACCCTTATGGGAGATTCTGGGAGGTAAAATCACAGTGCCGTGATGTCCCTCCATTAAAGACAGGGGACCCGTGGGGGGTCCAGACAGAGCTGCAACCAGGGGAGGCAATTTATCCGCCCGCAGGGGGTGCCCTGAAGAAAGGGGGTCGTCCGGGCATCTGCTGTCAATGTCATCGAGGAGCCATGAGCAGATTAAGGTGGGAGGGTGTCTGTGTATCAGGGGTGAGCGGTTCACTGGGGAATCAGGGAGGCTAGTGGTGACGGCAGGGGTCCCCGCTCGGGCACCGCCTTACCGGCTTGGAGATGGATGGTTTGGGCAAGTCATGGGACAGCGCTTTTCATAACCGCCCTGCCGCAGGCATGCAGCGCTGCCTTATCTGTGCAAACAGCGCACAGATAACCAGCCTTTTCATATCCTATTTGTGCAAACACCCCCCAGGACTATCTGTCAGGGCGTCCCAAAAAAAGCTCTGGAGTTCCCCATTGTAAAAGTTGTCTTACATTCATTTGCTCGTGATAAAAATAATGACAAGGGAACGATGGGGTGGGGGGGGGATCACCCAACTGAGCCTCACATTTCCAGCTGGCTTATCTCAGGTACGGAGGGGGGTGTGGAATATGGGATGTGAGGTGCGGGTGGAGGGAGGGGGTCCCTGATCAGGAAAGGAGTTAGCATGAAGACACCAAGAGTGATGCTGACATCTTAGAGAGCGGTTGGTGGCTTATTAACGTGCGGTCATATCCGCTCTGCTCCCAGTAACTGGGTTATGTATAGTGCCATGTAAGGGGGTAAGTATCAGCTCTGAATGCAGCCAGCAGCCCAAATGCGCTATTAGCTCTGGGTCCCGATTATACAAAATAACGTACATATTTCCCAATAAGCCATATTTTTACAATCCTTTAGGTTTCATCTGCAAAAGGATTTTAAGTAAGCTGAAATGATTAAATACTTTATATCACTTCATTTTGATTTAGTGACTCTACACATTAACTTGCATTATTAGATTATTTTAAAGAGTACAAAAATTGTTTCATGTGTTGAAATTATTTCTAGAAGTAAATCATGTTATTAATAAAGACGCTTGGAATAATAAAAGGCCAAGAATCCCATTTGTGTCTTGCATTGCAATCCATTCAAAATGAAACAATGCAAATATATTTAATAGAAATATAATGTTAATATTTACAGAAGCTCTCCACATGATAATGGAAACTGGGCTTCTGCCTCGACATCAAAAGCAGCACGAGAGTGTTCAGTTAGCCGAGTGTGGGAATGCCAGCAGGTTTGCTTATTTTCTAGAATTTTCTTTCTCTTTAATTATACAGAATGTGAAAGGACCCACTTACAGTAGTTGATGTTGGTAGTTTGGTGTGTAGATGAATCGCACCGGTGGCTAAAGTGGAAAAATACACGAAACTTGACCTGAGCAGGGATATAATGGTCATAAGCCTACCTTCACATGAACTTCCTAAGTAAATAGTTTCTGGCAATATGTAATGTTGTCATGATGACTGGCAAAACGATTCCACTTCGCATCCCCTCCTTGTTATAAATTCCCTTCATTAATTTCACCCTACATGAGTGCCATGGGTGACCCTTATCATTCCTACGGTTGGCCGTATCCCGCCGGGAGGTTCGGAATGTGATGCACAGCCATTCCCAGCCTCACTGTCCGTCACGCCAAGTGAGGAAGAAGTCTGCAGGCACTGAATGCCAATTACGTGTCTGGCTGACAGGAAGAACAAAGGCAGGGACGCAAGCTGGTGACAGGAGGCCCAAACGAGCATGCACAACAGCGCTGGACCCCTGTGGACACTGCCATGCCACATCACTCCATACCTTCTGGAATCGGCCCCTTCCTGATACCTCAGGTCGTCGGGCGGGCACCGAGAGGGACGGACGGCATGGCCGTTTGATACCGAGCTGAAATCTGGCGTTCATGTGCCTGTCAGTGGGCAGCTTGGATGCATTTCATAAGCGGGAACTGGGACGAGTCCAAAAAAAGCAGGGGAAAACAAAACAGGCTTCAAAAAGGACTGCTGCTGAGAATTACTGGGGCTTTGGGTTCTGGGCAAATAAATAAAAAAAACATCATAATGCTCTTTTATACATATATGGCATAAAATGAATCAGTATTTCTGTCTCCACACTGCCCTATTCCAGAAGATCCACCACAGGCCAGTCTATCAAACTGTTTAAAGTTATGCATAAATTAGAAAGTGGATATTAGGCTGATAAGTGTTTTGATTCGGCGTCTGTGCGAATAAAGTGACCCTGTCATGGGGCTGCATGTGGACTGAATATGATGACTAAACCACTGTGCGGCTGCCTGCATCATAGGCTGTAGAAATACCCAGAATTCTGCATTCCTGTTACTGCAGACACATCACCTGCAATTACTACCATAATAGTCATGATGTGATGGTACTGATACAAGGAAGCACAATAAATAATAAATGTGCTCTTTATAAACAAGATACTCACCGTTTCGTAGTGCTTTACAACTAATCTCTGCCCCAAGGAGGTGGAGGCTCAGATCGAGACTGCTCAGGCTGGGGGGGGGGGTGCATTTAGAAATTCTGGGTGGGCAACTTTTCACAAAATGGACTGTACTGCAGTGCAGAAGTGGTTTGTGATCAGAGAAATAGGTAGGCCTCATGGGCATATTTATATTTTATGTTTGAACTATTTATGAGCTCTACATCATGCTCTTATGGTCATCTCTTTAATCAGAAAAGACTAATTATTATTAATATTATTATTATTATTACGTGATTCCTGTAAGTTGCTTTGGATAGAAGTGTTTGGCAACCAAACATAAACGTAAGCTTATCTACAGGCATATTAAAGACAAATTTGGAACTCAAACTCATGAACTGGTATCTAAGAACTTAAGAGCAGAGCGCATTGTTTATGTAGGACTAATTTAAGTGAATTATAGCATGTAGTCTATCTAACCAGGTAACATGATGGTAGTAAAACTGTTACATACATGTGAATGTGTGTGCATGTGTGCACTTGTTTCGAATTGAAAAATCTCACTCCATCCAGCTGACCAAAGTTGCCAACACTGTGATATTGACGTTATAAAACTGTCAAATGTCAAATAGTGTAGTGCACCCATATCCACAGGGAATGCAATCCAACACCTGTCATGGAGACCCGAAACTGTGGATAGTAGCGAATATTATAAATTACTTGATTGCTGTATACATTCATACCTATGATAAAAATTTAATTCACAAATTTAATTACATAAAATGTAATTACCAAATCAACTGATAAGGGGGTTCCACTGTACTGTTCTAGTGAGCTTCCTAGTCTACAGTAATATTAGCTAGCAAGCTAAATAAGAGTTAACTAAGCCACTACTGTCGTAACATGCAGGGCATGGACCAGGGAAGCAGGCGAAGGACTCGCCTCAGGGGGAACAAAGAAACAGAACCGGGGACAAGACCTTTACCGGGGTACCAGGAACAGGACGGACACACAGAACAGGTACAAAGGAAGCAACCAGGACAACAACTGACAAATGCCGGGGAACGCCGACAGGCACAGGGGCACCAAGAATGGAGAGACAGGGGAACACTAACCAAAGGAAAAAAGGGACCAGGAGTGAACACAGGTGAAACAGAGATGAGAAGCAGACACAGGGGGCACGAAACCAGGAGGCATAGGATAGGAGAAACAGGGAGCCCAAGAGAACCCCAGCGGGCGAGAGGTGGAAGCCGTACGGGCAGTAGGTGACCTCAAGGCTGGAACTGGAGGGACCCTCGGCAGCAGCGAGGTAGGAGCAGGAGGGGACCTTGTAGGGAGAGAGGAGGCAGGCGGAGAAACGGGTGAAGGAGGTGGGGAGGAAGTTGGAGGGGGTACCAGGGGAGGCGAGGAAGAAGGCGAAGGGGACCTCAGCGCAAGAGGAGGAGGCAGGTGAAGCCACGACCAACGAGTCAGAGTAGGGGAACCCACAGGCAACTGACAAGTCAAAGTGGGGGGACCTGCAGGCGACCGACGAGGTGCCAGAGGAGGGGCTGCAGGCAACCAAAGAGGCACCAGAGGGGGACACACAGGCCACCGCCGAGCAGGAGCTGAGTATGGGCCGAAGGATCCGCAGGCGTCCCTCGAGCCACAGCCAAGGAAACCAAGGGCGAGACACAACACCAGCGCAGGTGTCCCCTCCCTTTCCGGGAGATAGACAAGTGGGATCCTGGCCGGGATCTGCCATGCTGGGGTGGTGGTAAAGGAGTTATTGGAGAAGTCAGGGCAATCCCTGAGGGGTCCCATTGAAGCTCCTCCTCTATCTCCACCAAGGGAGGAGGAGCGATGGTCCATCTGTTGGGAACCTCTTTTGTCAGGAACCGGAGCCGGGGGAACTGGAGGTTGAGATTTGGGAACCTCAGGGATGGGCGGAGTCATAGGGACATACGGAGTCACAGGGACATCAGGAACAGGCAGGTCAGGGACCTCACGAACTGGCAGGTCAGGAATATCCGGAACTGGCAGGTCAGGAACCGTGGGGGATGGAGCATCGACCACTGGTGCAGGAACCGCAGGGGGTGTCGACTCCCGGTGCAGGAACTGCGGGGGGTGGAATATCAACCGCCGGTGCACGAACCACAGGGGGCGGAGCGTCTACCGCGGGGACAGGAACTGCGGGGAGCGGAGCGTCATCCGCTGGTGCAGGAACCCCAGGGACTAAAGCCGGGGTCTGCGCCTCAGCAGCAGCCGTTGCCCCTTTAAGGATCTTAGGGACCCACGGAATGGCATCCAATATTGACCTGGCCCCTTTAAGAGCCAGGCACGTTTTAGCAAAGGGGTGTGCTGTTCAGGGCATACAGCAACTCTGGATATAACGGACTTTGGCTATAACGGACTGTTTTGCCAGGTCCCTTGAAATCCGTTATAATGGGATTTTACTGTATAGTCTTGTTTATTATGCATTATGAATGCTCTCTGAAGCTCTCATCTACTCGCAGATAGTTGCTGAAACGGGCGGATTTTAATGTTCTGGAATTTTATGGGCGGGTAATTCATTATACACGGGCAGGTAGCAGGTCATTGAAAACAGTATTGTAGCCTGCAAAAATAACATATAAGCGAAAATATCTATGTATTAGACTATCATGTACAAATTGTCATCATCGCAGTGTGTTCAGTATGTCGGGGGTACCTTACGGTGCTTTCGATTATTTCTCTCCAAGTCGGCATTTGGATGAAAAAGTCACGAAACGTCACGAAAAACGTCACTTCCCGTCGGAAACACGCCTCTTTTATGACGTTGATGTCGGACAAGATTTTGTTGTCCGAGTTGCCCCTGTGACGTTATTTCAACATGATGGCTTACACACTCAACAGTAATTCTATTTTATAAATCTTTAAAAATGTTTATTTTGTTAAATGTATTAATACTGTAGTTATAAATGTAACTGCACATGTTCGATTTAGAGAATACCATATTATGACCGTAACAGTATCCTATCATGCAATATCAGATTTTTACCAGACTTGTAAGTGTCTTTGGTTTGTTTGTAGTTTGTTTGCCTCTCAAAAAAAGAATATTGCTATGAATGTGCTGAAATATTTTATAAACCTTTTATTGTGGTTTGACTAGTTAGTGTTTCTTGTTTGTTTATCTCTCGGAAAAAAATAATCTCACTAAAATCTGGTAAATATAAAGCAACAACACACAGCAGCGTGTTCATGGAGGCAGCCATGTTTGTTCCGAGATGTGGTAGCTCGAACTGGAGATTGTTGGACGTCGGATGTCACTCAACTCGGAATTTCCGAGTTCCGAGAGAAAAACTAAGGCACCATTAGATAACTGCCTCAACAAACATTCACATACACGTCTGAATCCTTGCTGAAGCGTGTTGTCCTGTTCTCTCTTTCACGCTCGTCACAATATGGATAGCTTAGATCTTATCTGATTTGATTTTGTGTTAAATGGACTTTTTCGTTTCAATTCAAAATTCATGTAGGCTTGTCACATTGAGAGGTGCATAGAAAAAATAATTGTGTGTAATTTATCACGGGTACGGGTGGAACGTTAACGGGCCCGCGCGGGTGCGGATTTAACTTTGAAATAATCACGGGTGCACGGGCGGGTGTGGTGCTGTACTGTGCGGATGCGGGCGGGTGCGGGTCTCCAAAAGTGGACCCGTGCAGGACCGTGTGTATTATACGACTGGACATATATTAATATCAACATCGCATGTTATGCACATGCAGTTCTTCGCTATTGAGCTAGATTGAGATCAGGCTTTTTCTTATTTTCAATTCTGTATACGGACATTGCAGCGCAGCGAGTTAAATTTCGTTAAATTATTTTTACTCTGTCATGCAATAAAACTTATCGAGCTTTGAAATTTTAATTATTATTCCTTTTATAGATTATCTATGTTGAAAAACCAGTTTAAAGGTTACCTCTACTTTTGCATGAGCGCTGCATGCGTTCTCCGAGACAATCATGATTTTCATCCTTGCTATTTAAATCACTCGAAGACGGGTTTGCAAGAAATGCATTAACTAATTTTTTGTTTTGTAAATAGCAAATATTTATTACAATAAAATCACATCACCATATTTCCAACAAAATCATATCGCAGTCCTAGTATATTAAACAAAATAGCGTGCTGTCCTAGTATATTAAAATACTTTTTACATTTCTTGTTATGCCATACTTATCTTATTATTGTATCTGTTTTTCTGACCAGATTAAAATATTTTTCCAGGTTGTTCATCTTTCTCTGAGTTTTCTGAGCAATTGAGTTCGCAACTGCCTTCAAGGTGGCGTTTTATTGTTTCAGAGGCAGGCTATTTGCATAACCAATCGACAAAGTGTTTCAAATCCTATCCCAATGTGCCGAAGTACCAAAGAAGTACCCCAGCGGGTTTGGCACTTTTAGTACTGGAATTTGTGTACTTATACTGGAGCGGAAATCAATGGAAAAGCAAATGTCCAAATACCAAAAGTAAGGTACTTCACGCAGTGGAATCACGGCCCACACACTCTGACCAAACTCCTGTTCTACCTCCCACGTCTCCTCCTGCAGGACCCTCCACTCCCCATCACTTCAGCCCCCCCCCCTCACTTGGTTGTCTCCCCCTTTAAGTGCAGGAGAAGCCAAACTGTGATCTACCAGAAAAGCGAATGCAGAGATCCTGTGACTCGAACACCTGCTGATATGTTCTTACCCCCCGCCATCTCTGTCAGGGCTTATCTCATCAGAATTTGAAATAAAAACCCTTGCAAACTTTTCTCTACCTAATCCTCGCTTTTTATCCCCCTGCTGACCTCCTCCTTCTCCACTGTACCGTGTGACTTCCCAGAACTACTGGGCACTAACAGTATTAGAACGTGCAACCTTCAGCTCTTTATGTAAGCCTTCATGTTAGGCTTCCTCTCTCTCCCTCTCCATTGCCCTGCTTTCTCTAACAGGCAACGACCCTTCTGTCGCACTCAAACCTTACATTCCATGATATGGTTACCCGGTTCCGCTCCACATCTCGTGATCAGTACTGCCCCCCTTACATTCCACTGTTAGGTACGGTCACCCAGATCCTACACTTCATGATCAGTGCTGCCTCCCTTACATTCCACCATTAGATATGGTTACCTGGTTCCGCTCCACACCTCGTGATCAGTGCTGCCTCCCTTACATTCCACTGTTAGGTACGGTCACCCAGTTCCGCTCCACACTTTGTGATCACTGCTGCCTCTCTTATATTCCACTGTTCAATACAGTTACCTGGTTCCGCTCCACACCTCGTGATCAATGCTGCCTCCCTTACATTCCACCATTAGTTACGGTCACCCAGTTCCACTCCACACCTCATGATCATTGCTGCCTCCCTTACATTCCCCCGTTAGGTACGGTTCACGCTTCACACCTCATGATCAATGCTGACTCCTTTACAGTACATTCCACCATTCGATATGGTTACGTGGTTCCGCTCCAGACCTTGTGATCAATGCTGCCTCCCTTACATTCTACCGTTCCATACAGTTACCCGGTTCCGCTCCACACCTCGTGATCAGTGCTGCCTCCCTTACATTCAACCGTTCGTTACGGTTACCCGGTTCCGCTCCACACCTCGTGATCAGAGCTGCCTCCCTTACATTCCACTGTTAGGTACGGTCACCCAGTTCCACTCCACACCCCATGATCAATGCTGCCTCCTTTACACTCCACCGTTAGATATGGTTAGCTGGTTCCGCTCCACACCTTTTGATCACTGCTGTCTCCCTTACATTCCACTGTTCGATACGGTTACCTGGTTCCACTCCACACCTCGTGATCAATGCTGCCTCCCTTACATTCCACCATTAGTTACGGTCACCCAGTTCCACTCCACACCTCATGATCATTGCTGCCTCCCTTACATTCCCCCGTTAGGTACGGTTCACGCTTCACACCTCATGATCAATGCTGACTCCTTTACAGTACATTCCACCATTCGATATGGTTACGTGGTTCCGCTCCAGACCTTGTGATCAATGCTGCCTCCCTTACATTCTACCGTTCCATACAGTTACCCGGTTCCGCTCCACACCTCGTGATCAGTGCTGCCTCCCTTACATTCAACCGTTCGTTACGGTTACCCGGTTCCGCTCCACACCTCGTGATCAGAGCTGCCTCCCTTACATTCCACTGTTAGGTACGGTCACCCAGTTCCACTCCACACCCCATGATCAATGCTGCCTCCTTTACACTCCACCGTTAGATATGGTTAGCTGGTTCCGCTCCACACCTTTTGATCACTGCTGTCTCCCTTACATTCCACTGTTCGATACGGTTACCTGGTTCCACTCCACACCTCGTGATCAATGCTGCCTCCCTTACATTCCCCCATTAGGTACGGTTAACCGGTTCTGCTTCACACCTCATAATCAATGCTGCCTCCCTTACATTCCACCGTTCGATACAGTTACCTGGTCCCACTCTACAGCTCGTGATCAGTGCTGCCTCCCTTACATTCCACTGTTAGATATGGTTACCTGGTCTCTTACCTTCTTAGCTAAAATATCAGACTTTGAGTACCGAAATCAGCCCTAGGCATCTTCTAACTCCTTCTCAAATTTCTTTCTCCCTTCCATCTCAAATACTTACATTTAAAATCATTTCCTCAGCTTTGTTTTCCTGTCTGACACCCTTGATCTTAAGCACTTAATTTTCTAGACCTTCTACAGCAACTGATCTCCACTGAGAGTCACCAGCGCAGTGCTGAGCTTAATAACCTTGTAGTACCTCAGGGGTTGTGTTTCTCAGGACCTCTCCAGTGGGACTCCGCTGACCTGCATCCCCCTCCCATGACTCTCTCCAGCAACAGTTCCTCAAGGCTCCATCCATGGTCTTCATGACTTTCCTCCATATCACATCCATTAGCCTTGTTTTCCCTTTTCCGTGTGTCTTCCAACGGCTTCACTCCCTTTACTGCCCCTTCCACATTACTATACCTCCTGGAATCAAAAACTAAAATACCTTAATCTGCATATTCATTTAAATCTTCCTGCTCAGATAGCCATTCTTTTGAATGTTAACCTTTGTATTTTGTAAAATCTATGAATTTGACAAATATGCTTCTCTGCATGCTGAATAACTCAAACAGAGATAAGAACAACAGTGCTTGCATTACAAAATGAAAGCTCCTCAAATTTCCTCAAATATCCCTCTCAGTTATTGTTCACTGATTTATTTTTAAAATTCACTGCTTTATCAAATGCCCGATTACATATACTGGATATATGGTAACTTTCGTTGTTATTGTATTATTGCTCATTCATTTAATTAATGATTAATCAATATTTTTTTGGCATTTAGTACCACATCTTATGCTTGGTGCATTATATATGCACCTATCCAAATTTCTATCTGACTCAGTAAGTTTAAAAATGTGACTGGTAATGTTACTGTCAGCAACTGAATTCCTCCCTTCAAAAGACAGAGCATGAGAAACTCTGTTATGGAAGACAGGTGTCAATCCAGAAACCAATGGCAGTCAATACAGATAATAAACTGAGGAAGTGCTATTAGCCCAGGATAACGTGGCGGTGTGGAGAATAGGCACAGCCCTGGTGGATGGTACATGGACGGACCCGGTCAGGCGTTGATAAGGGACCTGACAGAGCCAGCACAGATGAATGTGTCTCTGCGAACCAGCGCTTTGTTTACGCTATCGTACTGGGCCCTTTGAGAGCGTGAAGGTCTTATCGTGGCATGAGATTATATTACATGGCGTTGCATGAGAGGCCTGCCTTGACTGCACACACGGCTAAATTCCAGCAGATTTAGCCTTTGGCTGGAGGGCAGGCTGTGACCGACTCCATTTAAGAAGGTCTGTTTGGGAGGATGGTCCTCAGTACTCGTGGCGATACCCTCGAACTGGCGCTTAAATGCCCTGCATGTACCTTCCAGCTGCCCCCGCTTCACTTTCTCAATTCCGGAAGCAGTGAATCACTTAAAGGGCATCCTGGCCATTTGCATATTTGGTCCCGGAGCCTGTGCTGCCCAGACCCGCCCCCGATGGCAATCGCCTGTGACGGCGATGGTCCCCAGGCCTCCTGAGGTACGGTACACAGGGGCTCAGGCGGCGATTTGTGCCGTGTGTCTGATCTGGAGCAGCTCGGAAGGGGAGGAGGTGGGCTTGGTGCGTGGTGGTGGGCGGGTTACATGGGGGTGGATAATCACACAGCCATGCCCCCCCAGGCTACATGCAGCTCAGAACGGGGTAAATAGAATCCTATTGATGGCTGATTTTCGTTTTCTCGCATCATTTGCTGGGCCGGAGTGATTTCCCTTCCCCCCGCCTCAGATAACCTTCAGCAAGGGCAGTGCTGATTGGGCGTCAGGGGGGCAAAAGTCACACCCATGGGTAGCAGCTGGTGCCCCAGTAAGGCCCAGTCTGTGTTTTCCAGTCACACCCATGGGTAGCGGCTGGTGCCCCAGTAAGGCCCAGTCCGTCTTTTCCAGTTACATCCATGGATAGCGGCTGGTGCCTCAGTAATGCCCAGTCTGTTTTCTGGTTACATCCATGGGTAGAGACTGGTACCTCACTAAGGCCCAGTCTGTGTTTTCCAGTCACACCCTTGGGTAGCGGTAGGTGCCCCAGTAAGGCCCAGTCTGTGTTTTCCAGTTACATCCATGATGAGCTGCTGATGCCCCAGTAAGGCCCAGTCTGTGTCTCCCAGTTACATCTATGGTGAGTCGCTGGGCTCCTGGCCAAACACATGGTTGTGTTGTGTTGAGTATGTGTTGCGTTTGTGTTGAGTTCGCTTAGTCCTTTGCTACAGGCAGTTCCAAAGATTCATATGACTGGATCTACACCCTTCAAATGCATCCCCTTTTTTCTGTGTGACAAAAGTGGGGCAATTTGGCTCATACACACATAGTGCGACTGCATATGGCACATTGTAGGATTACCAGCAGCAGAGCCGTCCATGTGCTGCCAGATGAAGTAGGAGCCTGACGCTAAGGATATCTGTCCTGAATCACATTCTCTTTAACCTGCTGCAAGATCACAAACACTGCTTCTGTCCCCTACTACAATACGGGGGAATTCTCTGCGACAAGTTTCTGGAGTCAGAACATGATGAGGGGCACTGGCGAGGCGTAGCGCCCGGTGTCACCACAGTGATGCTTGACTGCCATGTTGACTGTACAGCAGAGCTCAGTGCTGTCCATGAACGTGTGGCTTAACGCATCTCAGATGCCTGAGGGGAACAGTGGGGGGGTCAGACAGGTTCTGAGTGCTGCCCCGCACGGAGTCCTGATGAATGCCTGTTGCCGGATCCCTTGGGAACACTGAGCCACTCTGAATGTCGCGGGACAAATGGGACTGTGAATGCACCATTCCTCAGCTGGATGTCAGTCAGTTGCCATTCCTACTGAGTTTACAAAAAGAACACAAATAATCTTCACCCTCCCTGTCACCAGAAAATAATGATAAAGGTAAAAAAAGCTTCTTAGCAATTTCTTCTGTTTGCAGACAATATGAAAACAAGAAGGCAAGACCTTTAATTTTCTCTAGCCCACAGACAGAGACACAGACACACAGGCTTCTAATTATGTTTGTGAAGACTCTCCACTTTATGGGGAAAACACTAATGCCAACATGACTACCTTAACCTCTACCCAGCCCTGATCTTAACCAAACTAAATACGGGACTTTTGGCATTTTTTTGTCTTTTGATTGCATTCACAGATCTTTGTGGGGACCTTAAAAATAATGTGGTTTTTGTGGGGGACATTTGGCTCCCACAATGTAATGTATAGATGTATAGACCACATACACACACACAGACAGAAACACGCAGCAGATAATCCATTCACCCATAAATCACAACAGCAGACAGACAGGGACAGTAATGAAAGGTGACACCCCCCGCCCCGCCGTACCTCCGTCAAACCCCTCTGCATTACTGGTCACTGACAAGCCCAGGTTTCAGATGGCCTGATATAAGCACATGCGCACAACCAGGAGACCATTGTCACTTTCGGCAATCTTCAGGGTCATCCCGCTCAGTATTACAGTCAATTTCTAGAAGCTTCTGCCTAGATTGTGTCTTCAGCCAGAGTGACACTGACAGGCAGCTCACTCTGCAGGTTCAAAGCCCCCGTCAGAGATCATGGGCAACGATGGTGTCACACCTGAAAATGGAGCAGCCCCTCCCACTAACCATGTCTATCTGGTAAAACATTAAAATAGGGCTGTGTGTAAAAATATCTGTCCTCTTTTGTTATCCACCATAACAGAAACATTTGAAGAATTTGGAGACGTGATTTGAGGGTTTGATAGCAGGAAGCCGTTTTCTTCTGAAGGGTGTGTTTTAATAACGCAGACCAAAGACATCGTTCAATGAAAAAAGGTGGAATAATCACAGAGCTGCCTATGATAGGTACACGCCCACTGGCCTACAAATTCGGGAGGGGGGCAGGGTAGTTTGCTAGGGTTCTTACAGACAGCCAAATCCTTTCACGGTGAGGACCGGGTCCCGCTGCCGGTGCTGTGGGTGTCGGGGGTGGGGGGGGCTGTGAGTGACAGGCTACCACCCTGTACCCAGAGTCTTGTCGGATTACTTTTTCTCTCTTTCTGACTGGAGCCCCCCCTCCCATTTCTATTTTCTACCTGTATTCATCTGCAGGGCGTGACTTCATCTTTACAGACAGATCCTGCCTCTGGATGGGGGCTGCAATTGGGGGGGAGGACAGGCTCCTTAATGCTGAAATAAGTCCCCTGAAAGCAAACACAGGGCAGAAATAAGGGCTTTTGCCGCTCTACATTAGACAGCGCTTCATCCCAGCCTGCCGTTCTGTACCGACCCATGCAAGCCTGTCCTTTGTTTAGGCAGACAAAGAGCCCCCCCCAATTGCTGCAGTTATAATGACCAGCAGACCGATATTGCTCTAAACAATTCAGCCAAAGATGGTTCTGTACCTGAAAGGCCCTCATTCTCCTCTTTGGTGTTTTTTTCTTTGTCACGACTCGGGATTGGCTGCCTCTTGAATACAGTTTCCTGGTCCTTTTCATTTTTGTACTGATGCATAGAGAGGTGGCATCATTAAAAGTGTTGTCATGGGGTCGGTGGGCACCCAAAGTGGCCATTACGGGATCACAGAGACTGGCAGAGCCAAAGATCAGCACTCATTTATCCATCATGGGAGCTCCTCACCTTGCCAGCCATACACCATGCGAGACATAGGGGGTAGTGCTGCCTGCCTGTGGCAAGGGAGGTGTTAGAAATTAACACTCTTTTTCTGTTTTTCCTGTTTCATGCAAATCTCCTGCTCGCTCTAATTACCCTTACCCCAGACCCTCACCTTATGCCCCCCCATCAATCTGCTGGCTGGTGCTCTCTCTGCTCGGGGACTTTGTGCTGGGAGCCCATTAAATTTCTGCCCCCAGGCCATTGCTCCCCATCCTGGTGTGTCCAGCCCTAATGATCCAATCAGGCCTCACCTGAAGTCCAAATGCCCCTCAATGGGAACCCTCAGTCCAATTCAGCCCCTGGACCACATTTATGCACTGTGTGTGTGTTTTTTAATAAGACATTTCTTTTTTTTCTTCTAATACATTTTTGTGCCTCCCCTCTCCCTGAGCATTGGCTCTTATTCAACCTCACCTCTCCAAAGTCTGGTATTCCCGCAGCGCTATCCACATTTAACTGGGAAACCTGCGCCTTCTTGTGTCACCGTCCATTCCATTCTGAACACGGATTCCCGGGACAGCTCCCATTGTCACGCCGGTGACTGCGAGCGACCATGCCCCCCTTCGTTAGCCACACCTCCCTTCCTTATATAAACCCCGCACGAATGTCGCCCAGTGCGAGGTATTGTTATTATGCACATTCCGAGCAACTATCTCCCTTGTCTGTGTTCCAGCTCCGATCCGCCCAGCTCTTCCTGCCCCCGCTTCCTGCGCTCCCTGATCCGTCCCACCTCCATCCGACCCAGCCTTGATCTTCCCTCGTGTTCTTCCCCGGTGTCTCCCGTCCACGTCTCCGGACTGACTACTCGGCTCTACGACCTCCCTGCGCCCGACCCGACTCCGACTACGGATATTCCTTTGGCTTTGGTGTTTCGGTTTGGACTGATTCTGGTTTTGACCCTGCCTGTATTCTGGTTTCCCCTAGGGATCATCCAAATAAAAGGATTTCAAGTCCTACCTGAGAGTCAGTGTGTGACACTTCATTTGAATGTTATACTTACTGCTGACCCGATGTTGATTTTTTTTTCCCCCTGGGGAAATTACAGATTCTAAGAATGTTGTGACTGTTATCTTTTTGAAAGTATACAAATAGATCGATGAAAAGCCAGCATCCCAAACTTACAGTCAATTTGGAATTTTACAGTGGGGTTAAGTTTTGTTGAGAACAGAGTCTTTCAACATGATTTTTAAACTATATTATTATGATATACTGTTTTAAGACTGATACCACTCATATGAGACATGAAGAATTGTTTTAACATTAGACAATGATTCTCACATTTAGACATTCTCTGTGGACTTTTTGTGACTTGGCAGCAAAGGAGCAGAGACAAAGAAGGAGAGGGAAGGTTGGGTTTCTAAGTGTCTGAGAGAGCCTGCATTGGTCACTTTTTATTGGGTGGGAGTTGATGTGAATCCAACAGGCGTGGCAGCATTTTTGACTGAACCTAGTCTTTTCAGAGCTGACTGGGGTGAAATCAGCACAGCCCCAATGGGATCCAGGATCACAGAGTGCAGTGTCGCCTGTGGCTTAGGTTTTCAATAAGAAGAAGATCATCTGTCTGCCACCTCATTGGCCATGGGATTACGCCATCGACCTTCTACTTGGAGTCGCTATCGCTTGAGGTATTATTAGAATTAGAATATTATCCACCCACTGTCAATCCCTGAGCCCAATGAAATAATAATTTTATTCAAGAAGCTTTGGATCAAGGACCTATTCAGCTGTCCACCTCACCTGCAGTGTCCAGCGTCTTTTATGTGGAGAAAAATTAAACAAAAAGAACTGGTTAAAAGCCATGGCCGGGAATTGAAAGGTACGGACTTTGGCATCAACGACCAGTTTCCCAAGGAGATCCTGGAGAGAAGAAAGATCCTGTTTCCAATACGGAAAAAAATTATCGAAGGAGGCTCCCGTGCTGTCATCACGGTGGACAAACTGTAGGTCAATGGACGGCTCTGTCGTGACCAGAATTCCACCCCCCGGCTGTTCTGAACCGGCAACAGGTGATCTGTATCCACACCAACATCCTCGGTGTAAGGAAAAGTAGTAAAGATGCCCCAATGCTCTTGGTTAATCATTTGAATACAGACAGTGTTAGCAATTAATGATCATGGGGGAATTCTGGGAGAGAATGGGGGTTCCATTTGGCACCATTAGGGTGCTAAGGAAGATAATTCAATTGACAGTGGTCAGAGAAGTGGCTGAGCTACCATTTGCTCTCACGGGAAATCTCCGTCCTGCCCTGTCCTGTCCTGTCCCATCCCTGTCTCAGGATCCTCACACTCCAAGGGGTCACTCTTTATATGTAAATTCACTCACAACACCTAAACACAGCACCTTGGTGAGGAAGGTCTTTTGAGGTATAAAGGGGGGGTGAAGAACTGTCCTTAATTTGTATTTGAGTTGCCTTTCAGTACCCGGTGTATGTCTACACTACGTATTACATTATATTATTTTTTACTGTTCAATAAAACACCGTTTTACACATTTCTGTTACCTTTCTGTTGCCATTTGCTCAATGCACAGCGTAAATAATGACACAAAGTATACTCAGCGCCAACACAAACACAAGTATACAACACAGATATATACATGTCCGTTTCAGACACACACAAATAAGAGAGATACACACATGCAGGTCATACATGATGCATGCAGGCAGTCACCCTCCACAGTCACAGAGAGAAAGAAACCCGAAAGAAAAGAACTTGAAGGAAAAAAACCTGAAGAAAAAAACCCAAAGGAAAAAAACCCGAAGGAAAAAAACCGAAGAAAAAAACCTGAAGGAAAAAACCTGAAGGAAAAAAACCTGAAGAAAAAAAACCCGAAGGAAAAAACCCGAAGGAAAAAAACCTGAAGGAAAAAAACCTGAAGGAAAAAAACCTGAAGGAAAAGACAGACAGAGACACACACACACATCCTAATAGTTAATATAAATATGTCCACACTGAGATTTGTCACATGGAATGTAGGTGGAATTGGTTCCAGGAAAAAGAGGCTAAAAATTGCTAATCAGTTAAATGATTTGAAGGCAGACATTGTCTTTTTACAAGAGACTCATATGGCCAAAACATCTGAATACATACATACTTTCTCACAGTTCCCTCACATGTACTCAGCCTGCTACAACTCAAAACAAAGAGGCGTAACCATATTGATTAATCAAAAGAAAAAGCTGTTAAGCGGTAGCTTAAACCATTGAAAGTGAAAGGGTTACAAAGATTCCTGGGTATTGCAAATTCTTACCGTACCACAGATTTATTTGGAATTTCAATACTGTAGGTTCCCCACTTACTGCAGTCCTAAAGGGGGGAAGCTTACAACTACTTGCCACTCACCGGTCATTTGAAGAACTGTTGACTAGGTACACCAGTGCACTTATCCTGAAACACCCAGACCCTACTGTTCCTTTTGTGCAATATCAATCAGATAGGAATTATTATATAGGGAACTCTTGGCCATTAAACTGTTGTGGGAAGAGTGGTGGCATTGGCTGGAGGGAACTCAGCATCCTTTAGTCACAGACCATTGCAACCTGGAATATGTCAGGACAAGAAAGAGAGAAAACCTCCATCATGCCCCCTGTTTCCCATGAGCTGCCAGTTTACCTTGCCCTACAGGTTCAAAGAATTCCAAAGCAGACGCATTAGATTACCTGAAACCAGAGGATGTCCCAACAACTGTACTGCTCTACATGTGTACCATTGCTCCCATCAGGTGGAGTATAATGGATCAGATTCAGCAGGCCTTCACTTCCTATCTATCTGCATCTGTATGCCCAGCTGGTAGAACTTGTTCCAACCTCAGCCTGTTCCTCTGTTCTAAATTGGATACACTCCACGTCTAATTCAGGGCATCTAAGTACTCAACATACACTAGTGTTCATAAAGAATACTGTACCTCCGGGGGGGGGCTTACCGTAAATTCCTGACTGCATTTAGTCAAAGTCAGTACACCAGCTGCTTCCCTGCAATCCCTACCTTTACCGACCTTGGGTGCATATCACAAAGTTCCCAATTTACAAGGCTCACTTAGCATCTTATTACCAGTGGACAGATATTTCATTTTTGTGGGAACACCAGAACTTGAGGTTTACTATTTCAGTGTACTGTAGTTCTCATACATCTTTTTACCTTAAAACCATTTATTTTACTTTCATAAGAAAATCAAATAACAATTTGTGTCCCACAATTCCTCAATTTAAAATATTAATAATAAATATGAAAAATTATATATAATAAATAGGGCTGGCAAAATTAACGCGTTAACGTGGATTAATCTATCACCATGATTAATTTGATTAAAATTTTTAACGTGATTAACCCATCTGCAGCGCAGAATGACTCAAAATCCCAGTT
>JAODLC010000002.1:14929026-14955092 GCA_026781145.1 Hippopotamyrus pictus | reverse complement strand
GGGGGAGGGGGGGGGCGGGGGGGGTGGGGCGGGGGTTTGGGGGGACAGGCAAAGCACAGCTAAATCTATACACACAGACAAAGGTGACAGACTGGTATTATATTTCCTGCCCCAAATAAGTCAATATACTAGGCGTCACACATTGTAACGGCCTTTTGGGTTGTAAAGCAGGAATTCATTTATGGAATTCATTTGATTTTAATAACCTTTTCACCACCCTCCCCTCTCCCTGAAAAAAATGAAAAAATCAATGTCATCTACAAAAAACAATAACTTCAAGGGTGTGGGATTATATAAATGAACACTGAAGTTTCCTTAGTAACGGGAGTGATCTCGTCACTTCAGCTGTCACATGACATACCTGTACAGTACAACCTATCTTTTCACCCCTACAATGAAGATGTCATTTGTAATGATATTTATCAGAAGGGATCCTCCTGTCTGTCGAAGGAAATCTAAGATGAGGGCCTAACAGGATCCCTCATGACGCATCACTTGCATGACCATGTGCTTCATGAGGCCCCATCGCATTTCCACGCCCTCTGCATCTCCCATCGCAGCACATGCGGACATACAGCCTGCCTCCTCCACTTCAGGTAGGTTTAACTGCTGCTTCTCGCTAATTAATTTAGCCTATTGTTTTCAAACAAGACTCATTACTTAGAGTTTTCCTCCCCCCTAAACAAGGTGCAATTAATTAATGTGCTCATTTCTTGGCCAAGAAAGAGTCTTGCAAGCAAAACACCAATTGTGATTTCACAGTCTGGAAGCTGGCAAGGTGGGAACGGCACACTACCGGAAGGAGTCCACAATTCCCAAAGTTGCGCAGCCATCCTCGTCCTCAAGGCATAAATGCCTGCAATAAGTCTATCCACATGTGACAGAGGGTAGAGAGTTACGCAACATTTAGCTCTAAGTGACAATGACAAACACATTTCAGTTTGTGGTTCTGTCAGGGGGCAAGTCTGTGAGTGGCCTGTCTGCGCGTCACCTATACCTCGCCAGTCCCCACACACACGTGCGGGGTTTCCTCAAAGGGGCATGTGTGTGCACATTTTTGGAATTATTACATTGTTGGGACCAGATTTTCCCACAATGTGATTAAAAACCTATTATTCTGATGTTGTGGGGACCACCTTTTCGGTCCACACAAGAGGAAGCTCAATTTTATAAAATTTGTGACTATAATCAAAAAACTAAAAATGCCATAAGTCTTGTATTTTGTTTGGTTACTTGTCTTTAAAGTTTGGGCTGGGTAGGGGTTAAGATTGTCATTGTTAGGATTTGATTTTGTCCCATAGAAATGAATCGAGAGTCCCCAAAAAGATATGAATACAAACATGTATGCATGTGTATGTGTTAGTGAGGGTGGGGGCTCAAAGGGCCTTATTCTACCTGCCCATGGATCTGGGCAGAAATCAAAAGCAGCAAAGGATCTGTCAGCTTCGACTATTTATAGCGTCTGATGCTCCGTGAACCATGAAATTAATAAATAGCACGGCTGGTAATTACCTCAAAACTAGGCACTGTGCAAAGTGAGGTATGAAATCAGCACTATCAAATGTGGGATCTAATAAGTTGTCACGTTATTGTCATTGACCTTCCTGCAATTAAAAAGGCGAGAGGTGGGACCTTTCAGGCAGCTAGATGAGCTGAACTTACACTTCCTGCAGAACCAAGTCACTTTTTCTAATCAATATCGCAGCCTAGCATTACCTCACCTTCGAAACACTGTCGAGGCGACCCCCCCCCCCAAGCTGCCCCTCCCAGCCACTGTATCTGAAGGCACCCTTTTCTTGGGTCCCCATGGCTGACACCCAAGTCATAGCCACAAAACTGCTGATAGGGAAAAGAGAGGACACCCCCCCACTCCATGCCCCCAGGAGAGAGAATTCATCGTCTCTGCGTTTCTGGCTCCGTCTGAGTGCAGCACGGCTGAATTGTCGGTGGTTTTAAATCAACAAAGGGACCTCTCTGAGTACGAGCCCCCAGCGGCTCATTGTAAATTATTTTAAAACGCCACTGAAGCATGAGACCGGTCTGTATAACAAAAGAGTCTGAAAACTGGAAAAGCTGTGGAGGAGGATACCCCCCCCCAGCCGAGCCCCCACCGCCAAAGGGAGTGCAGGCCGGCCTGTGCCGCAGGTGCCTGGACAGGGACGGACCGCTTCCCCCACTGGTGCCGCAGCTAGTGAGAAAACAGCAATCAGTGGGGCAATTACAGGTGAGCGGCTGGGAGGGGAGCGAGACGGAGGCCGAGCGGCAGTGGCAGAAGCCTTTTAATAACTGGGCCGGCCCAGGTCCCGCTGACCGAGATGAGCAGCTCGGCGACACCAGCAAAGAGGTCAATGGGGTCACTGTTGCGGGGGAGTCAGCGCCACACATCAAGGGCTGACTGATGGCTTCCTCTCCACTACTGGAGAAAAAGCCAGGAGAGGCTTAATTCACGGCCGGATTTAAAAGCTGACCTCTATATTGCGAGCTGTGGGGTCACTGCAAGCCTGTGATGACATTCTTATATTCTCCAAACACAACATAATTAGATCTGTGGACACATGGGTGAAGTCCTCTTCCTCCATTATTTTTTGCCCTCCTTTCATTTTGTGTTTGGGAAGAATGTTGTTTAGCTCTGCTTAGGCTCCCGGAGGTCCTCACCATGTCGGTTTGCCAGCCGTGTCCTCTGCAGCCGACTCTGCAGGGAGAGTCATTGCTCAGGTTAATAATTCACAGCCTGACTGGCCGCTGAAGGACCCGAATCACCTTTTAGGAGGTTTATTCCAGGCCTGCGGCTCTGTGATCTGACAGCTTCTGCTCTGTTTTACAAAGTGGGAAAGGATCAAACGGAATTTGGAGGCAAGGTAAAACTGTGTAGGGCTCCATGGAAAGAGGCCCAGCAGTTGCCAAGGTCCGGGGACTTAAAGCCACACCCGCCAAGCCTGCACAGTGTGAATGGACCAGTTTAATGGCGCCCTTGCGGGCAGAAAATTGCTCCAGAGGAGGTTCGGAAGATAGATCGATGACGTTACGAGAAAGCTTGGCCGTGTGACGAAAGTTCTCCTGAACATATGGTGATCCATTATTCAATGTGAAGTCACACAGTGTGGAAGGAACAGAAGCAGGCAGAATTTCAGAAGCCGCACCTCGCCTGCATGCACCATAATGCAAGCCATCTTTAGCAGGCTCTCACCTTGGCATGTAGCAGTATGCTCAAAATAAGCTCCGCCTCCACCTCTATATTTCTGCTGAGCCTTTGCCTGCTGAATGCTGCCGTTTACAATTTGGATTTCGTGTCAGCGTTCCACATTTTCCAAAGGAAAGGTGAGCACCTCAGGATTGCTCACCGAAGGACAGCATTTCTGATTCAATACTGCCCCTGCTGGCCATTATGGAAAACTACAAGCAGCCTTGAGGCGCAGCTCTGCATAGGAAGGAGACAGGATACAGTCGCTCCCTGCGTCTGTTTGTGACTAGATCCGTTCTTTGGTTAAATCTGCTGCTGAGCGATTCGGGTGGCTCTCAGATTTAGGACAATCCGTGTTTACAAACCACTCCACATGTGAGCTGTCAGTAAGAAAAGAAAAACAGTTCTAAACAAGGGAAACTTTCTTTTGGGCACAGTTATGCCATCAGTATTAAGTGTTTTGAAGATCCTTCAGTAATAAGCAAATCTGAAATTCCACAGTTTAGGTGGGGGGGGGGAGGCAGAGTCCAAGGCGATTCCGTTCTTTCTCATTTCACAAAAACCCATTAAATGAAAGCTATTCTTGGCTGTTTCATCTTGCCTTCTTCAAAGTGGAGAGAGTCCCTGAGTGAAGGCCCTCCCTACAGGGGATGGTGTGGTCCCCCAGACCTGTCCATCATGCCCCCCCTTCCACCCTAGCTTGCCGAGTCCTCTGGGAAAAGTGTCTGTCCCAGCCTTGCCAGAGGACACGCTCCATCTCCCACCATCGACCCAAAGAGCAGTGCATGCTGGGAGAAACCTGAGAATTTTGGGGCCTGCTACCTTAGCCCAGATTTCAGCGTTCATCACTTTCCGCTATCTGACTGCTGGATTTAGCCTGCGGGATCATGGTGCTATTTGTACAGCATAGCGTGACTTGGGAGGAGAGGGTATAGAGTAGAACTGGCCTGCACTCCTCAGTGGTTGGGCCTAAGTAAGGCAGGCAGAGATGAGCAGAACCATGGATTCACTTGTAAGACACGCTAAAGGAAGAGGACCGGAAATATGGCGGTGTGACGGTAACAGATCAGCCCGCCATTAAAAAGACTGCAATATTCACCTACATTAAGGACAAGAACAATAATGAATTTAATCAGCAGAGCTGCTGAGTGATGGAGCCTGTCCGGGAAGGCTTGGGCCACTGGGCAGGATGCCCTGAAGAGGGTGCCAGTCCGTCACAGGGCACATGTGTGGAGTCATGCAAGGGAACTTATCCCAGAACCTGTCACTGGCCTAAAACAGGAGAGTCTGCACACCCTAGAGCTGTGAGGTCAAAATACCATCCAATAATAATAAAACAACAAAGGTTGCCTGGCAACTCAATGGGGAGCAGGATGGCCTCTGGAGGGATGTGTGCGTCTTGTGTTGTGCAGGTTATCTTGCAGGTGTCTCTGATTTGTTCATTTTGAGAGTGCCCCGAGATGGACAGGCTCTGCCCACATGCACCGCGCTCCCCAGGACGAGCTCCAGGCCCCCACATCCTTGCTCAGTGCTTATGGAAGATGAATGAATGCAGCTGTTGTTCTTCTTGTTGTTGTGTGCCTGACATTTAAGGCGGAGTTATTTGATTACTGATCTGTTGAAAGGCTGACAGCTGAATGATTCCATATACACCGTATGGCGATGTCTAAACATCCGGTCTGCCGGCAGACATTACAACCACAACATCAACTTGATTTC
This sequence comes from Hippopotamyrus pictus, assembly GCA_026781145.1. Taxonomy (NCBI): domain Eukaryota; kingdom Metazoa; phylum Chordata; class Actinopteri; order Osteoglossiformes; family Mormyridae; genus Hippopotamyrus; species Hippopotamyrus pictus. The sequence continues at coordinate 14,950,192 of JAODLC010000002.1, read as the reverse complement.
TAGGTAAATGAACCAGACACAAGTGCAACAAAAATATCGATTCATGCATTATTTTCCTGTGAACAAAGGACACTGATACGAATCTTGTTGTGGATTAAATCAGATTCAATTCGGTAAAATGGTACAAAACAAATCCTCCCCTGATCTCTGCTGAGAACATCCATTTAATAGCTCCCACCTGTTTGGCGACTAAAAGTGCTAGTTGCCATAGACATAGATGGACAGATATCTAGCTAGAGCAAATGGATCAAAAATAGGGGCACATCTGTGCCTGTGAGCATGTTCAGGGCTGTCTCAAAGGACAGGAGGCAAACATAATGCTGTCTTTGGTTAAAGGCAGGCAGACAGGCTCGTCTGGGGCTGTCGAACGTGTGTGCGAGGACCCAGGTGCTCAGTGAAGTGGCGAGTCCTTCAGAGACCCATGGAGAGGTGGGAGTGAGGCGAGGCAGCAGGCAGTTCATTACCATGAGGCGGTGTGTGCAGGGTGAGAGAGAGAGGGGGCGTTGTGGAGAGGAAAAAGGAGGAAGGCTGGCCGGGGCAGCATAGCTGAAGTAAGAGATAAGCAAGGATTGTGGCGACCTTGCCTTCCCAACCACAACTTCTGCATTGCTAGCTCCAGGGTAATGGCTGGTTGGAAATGCTTCTGCCAGCTTTCGAAACAACAGGTTTTTCTGGCAACTGCACACCTCTGATATGCACGTCCCCGAAGGAATCCATAGGCCAGTAAATGAAGCTGTTTGGAATCAATGCAGCAGACAGGAGCGATGCCTCATTCTGGCTCCCCGGACAGTCCAGCCCCTCGAGGATTGCAACAATGATCTACTAGTTAAAAACACATTTAGAGAGCGAAAGATAGAGTGATGAATCCGGGCATATTGCACGCCTACAGAAGCATCTGTAGACAGATTATCAAATTAACAAGTTTTTTTTCCCCTTTTCTTACGAGGGGGGTGATTAGCGGGAGGTGTTGTCAGTGAACTAAAGTGATTTAATGGTAAATCAGACTATTGTCATTTTGACAGTAATGTGCAGTGGGGTGTGGTGGATGTTTCGTGAAGGCAGAACGTCACAGAGACAGGAAGCTGCTTCTGTATAAATATAATAATGAAAATACAAAGTGGTGAAAAGAGGCAGCCTACCTGCCACAGAGCTCGCTTTGTGGCTGAGTAAGATCTCCCTGGCAGTTGGTGTTGACTTTGCACTTTTCACCGCCCACCCCCGTCTGGCTGCGAAGTCCAGGATTAGCGCATGGCCCCGTTCATTTCCCTGTCAGCTCGCCGAGTGCTGGGATTAGACTCCTGCATGCCCTCCCCACCGCAAACATGCCTCCGCCTGTCATCCAGCTACCCCGTTCCCCGGCAAACATCCAGAGCGCCGCGTGCCCCCAACAAACATGGCCACCCGCCGACAACTGCAAAGCCCCCAACCTGCTCCCCCCGCCCCTTTCACGTGCTGTTGGTGACGTGAGACACGATTGTTACCACCGAAGACGAAGGCCTTGTGCCAGGGTTCCAGAATGAAAATCAGCACTAAGGCTTCAGTTCAAATTTATATTTTCCCATCAAAACTTGATGTGGAAGTTTCTGGAAGCAACAACATAAAACAGGATTATCTACTATTCCTATCAAAAGGAAATGAAACTATCATCGGTAATCATTCGTCAGTCGCAGTCCAAATGCCCGATAAGATTCACAGCACAAGATGAGTTACACACTGAACATCGTTTTCCTGTTTACTGTAAGTGCAGCATTTATGTCTGACTCATGGGCGGCATGTCACGCTCTCGCTCCTTCCCGCCACATTGACCACCACTGACCGCATGTTGGCATCATCTAACAGAGACGCTCGATCGTTTGAAAGGAAGCTTAATCAAGTGACTGAAACACTTCATCATCCGAGTAGATGGGTACTCGGCCCCTCCGCACACCCCCTCCTTAAATAAAGCTGGCCCACCCTCCCAGCGTCGTCCCTCAGCTTTAATTAACATTTTCGACACAAACGCATGCCGTCTGACACGGAGTGGCAAGCAGCAAATGCAATTAAAATTAAGAATATTGATTATCCTGGACGATGGCTTATAAATAACGGCACACATAAATAAATGAAAACGACAGGTGAGGTTGGTGATTCATGCCCAGAGTCCCGCGAACGGCAGAATAAATCACTCGGCTCCGTGTTTTTATCGAGGTATGACTCCGCCCTGCTTACAAAATAATGGCGTCGTCCGCTTGTCTGCTGCAACCCCAGATAAAACAATGGCTATAGATAAACATTTTTTTACATAACTGTAATAATCACTGAGCCCAATTGACACAGTGTGCTGGGATACACTGGCCCCACTACAGCACAGCCCCATTAATGTCATTTAAGCAAAGAGGTCAGGCTGAAATGATCCTCTGTGATGGTCCTCTGGGACTATATTCTTTAGGATGATCCCCTAGGATGATCCATTGTGGATTTCCTTTCTGACGATCTCCTGGAATGATAGCCTGGGGTGATTCTCTGTGATGATCACTAGGGATGATACCCTAGCTGGTGTGATCCTCTGTGATGATACCCAAGCTGGAGTGATCCTCTGTGATGATCCCCAAGGATCATACCCTTGCTGGAGTGATCCTCTGTGAAGATCACCAGGGATGCCTACACTATTCTGACTCACTCAGTGGCCTGTTCATGCTTCTGTGACTGAGTGACGTGGGTGACTGACCAAAAAGCAACTTGCCATCGCAGATGTCTCACCAAAAGGCTGGCTCACAAGAGTAGACTGGAAAACATGGTGATAGTGAACTGACTGCACATTTTTGCTGGTCCCAGGTCAGTTCTATCCAGCAAGACTGCCCATAAACTCATTGCTAATATAAGAAAAATCTTTATGGGGCCAACCCTGAAATAAGATATTTTATCATCTCACAAAATAACCCCAAAGCATTTGAAAATGGTTGCTGAAACAGTGTATGAATTTTAATCCCCCCCCCCATCCAATCAATATTTACCAAGTAAACAGCCTGACACAAGAGTGGCCTTGGGAGGGACCCATATTCGTTTTCAGGTGCAGACTGGAAAAAGTTTTGAGGTAAGGGGTGGGGGGCTACATGGACAGAAAGTGAGTAAAGTGAGTAAAGCCCCACAGGTCACTCACTGGGCCACCTTGCTGTCAGGCTTCCTTCTGCAGAGACATATACTACCAGTCAAAAGGTTTTGCACACACTGAGATTTGCTACATTTGCATGTTACTCAACATTTTCTAAAAATACACTCAATATTCTTTGTTAACAAATAAATGTACAGTATGTTCATCATTTCAGTACCTTTATTAGCAAAAATGTCATATCTTTGATTCACCAAAATAGCCTCCTCTAGCAGTTATAACAGCAGAGAAAATGTGAGGCATTCTTTCTACAAGGGACATTAAATACTGTTCTGTTTCATGGGATAAAACAGTTAAATACTTAAAGGGCAGCCTAGAATTTTACTTTTTCATCAGTACACAGCCAGTTAAAAGGATGTCAGACATGCACTGTCACATACTCTTTCCATGTTATAAAGGGAAATTGTTTTATTTGGTTTATATTTTTATTTATAGTTGTTCACTCAATTTCCAGTGCTTAAAAAGAATTTAAAAACCTGCAATTTATTAAATAAATGGAGAAGTGGTACAAACCTGAGGTGTTTCTGTACTTTTGACTGGCATGTACGTCTTATTACCTGGTGCAGGAAGCCCTCCATCCATGCTTGTTCACTTCCTGTCCGCTTTCCTCCACCTTATGAGCCGAAACAAGATTCAGGATGGCACATCTAGTGATGCAGAAATGAGGCCACGTGCTCGTGAGCCTTGGGAAAGAGCACACGCATTACGGAGTGCTTAGAGGCGTGGCTGGCCACAGGGGACATTTGTTGGGCAGGTGAATCACAGCAGGCTGGAAGGAATGTATCCATCCACTGCTATGCAAATTACAAGCTCATATGACAACTTCAATTAAACATCAATGTACGTGAGATGCACGCAGGAATACAAACAGTAACAGATCAGGCCTCATCTCGGTTCGCCCACATTAAAAGGCTGAGGTGTGCTTTTCTCTGGTCCTGTTTGATGTGTCACCTGTGATGGATGTCGCTGTCGCACAACTGCCCCCAAATCTTTGGTTTGATCAGGGGTTGCTGTTGAATCAGACACCAGTGTATGGCATTATTAGATAAAAACTGCAGCTTAGATGTTAGATGTTAGATCAATAAACATCTCAAGTAAAGTTTCTTGCTCTTTAATTATTTATGACCATCTGATAACCCTGCTGTAAAGTGTATTTTGGATCAAGCTGGACATGAGAGGTAGCTCTGACCAAAATAACAACGGTGCTTTATTCAGAATAATACATTTACACTCAGGTACCAACAGTCTCAACAGTTCCCACACTGTACACTCTAAACACATTATCAACAGCTACCAACCGTCTACACCAGGGGTGGGCAATCTTATCCGCAAAGAGCCGGTGTGTATGAGGGTTTTCGCTGCAACTCCATAATTAGATTACTAATTAGAGGACTGATTGGCTGAAGAGTCCTCACACCTGGGTTTGACCAGCTGACCTACAGGTTATCCCAAAAACCGACATATACACTGGCCCTTTGCGGATAAAATTGCCCACTACTGGTCTACACTTTATGCATCAAAGCTATTTTGGCAAGAACTGTAAAAATAATCTAAATACAAGAGGAAGGCAACAACAAAGATGTTTACAAGCATGAAATCAACGATCGCCGTCCAATGCAAGTCTCCAGTTACCCCACAACAAAAAACAAGCTTATGCAAACAGAATTTCACCATTCAACCATAACATACACTTTTGCAAAGCTTTTCTTTCTTAATCTGTCTGTGTACAGGGCTGCTGTGCTCTTTGTTAAGCTCTTTGGACAGGCCATGTTGGGATGGACGAACGACTCACATTCTGCTATGCTGCTCAAAATAAATAACACGACAGGTTCATTCCTGAGCTAAAACTGTGTAGATACCCCCCCAATCTGAGTCAACCCCCCAATGCCTACTCATTTAATGCCAGACATCAAATAAAATAAATCCCATCGACAGGCGTTAAGAACAGAGCGTGAAAAAATATGTGAGCCAGTACTGGCAACGTGTGAAACACCACACAGAAACTCTGACTCCACATCTAGTTTACTGTCATCATAGAAAGCAGTGAAATGCCGACATTGTCTTATTAGCTTCACCTTATTCTTGGTAAGCCTGTCATGTCTCTGAAATAATGGCTCTTTCAGCTTTTCCCCCTGCCATCAATCGAAACAATGGCTTTTAAATCGAGCTAAAAGCATATAACTTTCCTTGGTGAAAGTCAACACGACAGACAGATATAGACCCAGCCGTCGCCAAACCTTTAGAATCGGCCCCTTGATGTTTCTCCAAGCTGCTGAACAATATTAATATCAAAACCATAGATGTCAAAAAAAAATCACCTGGTACCATAGGTGACCATGAAAGAGGATCCAAGACAACAGGAAACATGCAGAATGCTATTTCAAAGGAAGTGGATGGCTATGACTCTCTGTTGTTTCAGTTAGACATTCTGTCCAAACCATCAGCCCACTGAGCAGCCTGTTTGATGGATGAGTTTCTGTATCCCGGCCGGCACTGGGCTCCCTGTATCCCAGCTTGCACAGACTCCCTGTATCCTGGCCGGCACTTGGTTCTCTGTTTCCCAGCCGGCATTTGGCTCCCTATATCCCGGCCAGCAATTGGCTCCCTGTATCATGGCTAGCAGGAGCTCCCTGCACTTACTGTAGCTCTCTGTATCCCGGTCGGAACTTGGCTCCCTGTATCCCGGCCGGCACAGGGCTCCCTGCATCCCCGCCAACAATTGGCTGCCTGTATCCTGGCCAGCATGGGCTCCCTGTACCCCGGCCAACATTGGGCTCTCTGTATCCCAGTCAGCACTTGGCTCCCTGTATCCCGGCTGGCACAGGCTCCTTGTATCCCGGCCAGCACTTGGCTCCCTGTATCCTGGCCGGCAATTGGCTCCCTATATCCTGGCCAGCACAGGTTCCCTGTACCCCGGTTGGCACTGGGCTCCTTGTATCCTGGTCAGCACTTAGCTCCTTGTATCCCGGCTGGCATGGGCTCCTTGTATCCCAGCCGGCACTTGGCTCCCTGTATCCCGGCCAGCAAATGGCTCCCTGTATCCTGGCCAGCACAAGCTCCCTGCATCACGGCCGGCACTTGGCTCCCTGTATCCCGGCCGGCAAATGGCTCCCTGTATCCTGGCTAGCACAAGCTCCCTGCATCACGGCCGGCACTTGGCTTCCTGTATCCCGGCCAGCAACTGGCTCCCTGTATCCCAGCCGGCAATTGGCTCCCTGCATCATGGCCGGCACTTGGCTCCCTGTATCCCGGCCGGGTATTAGCTCCCTGTATTCTGGCCAGCACAAGCTCCCTGCATTATGGGCAGCACTTGGCTCCCTTTCTCCCTCACTGCCCATCTGGGAACTTCAGCTTGAACACAGGTGCTGGCCACCTTGTGTCATGGGGAGGAGTAAAATGTCGGCCATGGTTTTGATTCAAATTATCCACAGGTTGGACACTGAACTTTTGACAAAAGAGTCAAAAGTAAACCAACCACGATACCGTAACATAACTAATCCTCCAAAAGAAATAGACAGATCACAATAACAACAAATTTGGTGTTAAGTGAACATAGCATAAATGTACTTTAATTTACTAATTAAATATAAGAAATCCTCACGACCCCAGTTGGGATTCAGCGGCTTCAGAAAATGGATGGATGGAAATATAAGAAATACAATGAAAAAGTATTTCCTATAGTATTAACTACCAAATGGCTATAAGCTTATGGGCAGAGGTGTCAAAAGTACACACATTTTTCACTCAAGTAGAAGTATAGATACATATTTTTAAAAATACTCTAGTAAAAGTTGAAGTATTGACTTCACTTTTTTACTCAAGTTAAAGTGAAAAGTACAGTCTCTAAAGCATATTTAAAGCATAAAAGTATTAAGTACCCTTGCAAAGGACAAAACCACCATTTTAGGGCAAAGTTTACTGGACTCCATGTACAACGCAAGCAGAGAAAAACAAAGCCACATAAATACTTAAAGCTCAATTAGCCATTACCATCATTATACATGACAATTGCCTTTTTCCTCAACACATCATGCAAATAATACTGTAAAAGATTGAGGGATTAGTAACTCAATGTGCATGGTGTTCAAAAAACTTTATTTGTATGCAAATATATTACGTATTTGTGTTAGCCAGAAGAACTCAGGCACATACCATAGGACTACGAGAACCCTCTGTTTAGCTTCAAAAGAATATCAGTCCGGCTGTGCGGAGCAGTCTCTCGCATGGAATTGAGGCTTAAGGCAAGCCGTTTTAACATTTAATCGCTAGACTGGATATATATCGCAAATATTTCTAATTCAGTTCTTTCTAGTCAAAAAGAGCATTTCAGATATCCACAATGGCATTCTTCCTATCCACAATTGTCAATTCAGATATCCACATCGTCATTCTTCCAAGGAGAAATTACGTCACTTTTGCCATTCATGTCTATTGGGTTTTTAATTTCAGATATCCACAATTACATTTCAGATATCCATAATGTTAATTCTGGATATCTGCAATTGAATTCTTTTCTAGGAAAAACTCCCATTTCAGATATCTACAATCCAATTGTTACTAGTCATAATTTTAATTTCAGAAAAAAAGGATACCACGATTTTAGATATCCATAATGTAATTTCGAATATCTGAAAGATTGCCATTGTGGATATCTGAAATGCTCTTTTTCACTATTGAGAATACAATTTTGACTAGGAGAAAAGCTATGGTGAATAACTAAAATTTAATTACGGACAGGAGTGTGACTTGAATAAATGTTAAAACGGCTTGCCATAGCCACCTGGTTTTAGTCTCTCTCTCACTCGCTTTATCGTGTCTATCGTGTTGCGCGTCATGTGCAAAGACGAATACACTAATGGGATTGACTTTTCTGTGCTTATTTACAAACGTTTTAAACCTCAACCAATCAATCATGTTGTCTGGATTCGGAATAGGTAAAATGCATGGCAAAATGCCCTAAAAAACATTAATTAAATTAAACAAAACAAGAGTAACAAGCCTGATTTGAAAATGTAAGTAGTAGAAAGTACAGATATTTATGCTAAAATGTACATAGTAAAGGTTAAAAGTTTACACAAAAATACATAGTCAAGTAAAGTACAGATACTCAAAAAATCTACTTAAGTACAGTAACAAAGTATTTGTACTTTGTTACTTCCCACCTCTGCTTATGGGATTCTAGGTAATGAGCTTAATTAGTACCCTGAACAAGTTCGCCATGTAAAACCAGGCCCCATGCAGAACTTAATCTAGTGACGGTAAACGGTCAGGCTGTTGGGTGTTTGCCAGGGAAAAGCACAAGTCCGTTTAACATGGCAGCCCGAGCTATGGTGACATACCAACAGCTGCAAAGCTTAGCAGGCAAACATGAGATCGGACATCATTATGTACAGCCCATAGAGAGCAGAATACAGGGATGGACTGGGATTAAATACTGGCCTTGTACTCTGTGGTACCACATCGCACCAAAATAAGTTTTGTGGACCAAGGGGCCCCCAGGATAAGCTTCTCCTTCGATTCGCCATAATAAATTTTGCTGAGCAAAGCATTCTGCCTTCCAAGGGAGTTGAAATAAATTTTCAACTCAACTGAACTTTCAACTCTATTGCCCTCAGAAGGCAATTGGTTGCGCAACAAGGCAACAAAAAAGAAACATAAAAAGAATATAAAAACAAGGGACAAAGACACCAGACCACTTTTATCTGGAAAATGTCTGGTATACCAAATGCGCAGACCACCTTTGGCAGAGGACCATTACTCCCACATGGATGAGGTGCTCCCGTGTGGGTGTGTATGTAGTATGCCTGAGCCGCCGTAGGTCAGCCTCCCCCCGCACTCCTGAACATGGCAAAGCCACGTCATTTGGAACGGTGATACATATCCATTGAACACACAGCCCGCTGGGCTCCATCATACTCCGGTTTCCCTCAGTAACTGAGGATGATAATCCCCAACCCAGAAGGGCCATGCTCCCAAAAGAGTAGCTATCCATGCAACCTTCTCAAAGGCTCCCTTTCAAAGCTCTTCCTGATACAGTTATTTTCCAAACCTGTCATGAATAAGCTTATTAGTAAGTATTTTCGGGTTCATTACTTATAAAAGCTTCTCCTGACATGATAAGAGGAAACATACGAGGTCCCCGGCTCACCCTCCAGAGGCCTCGCGTTTTGCTTTTGTTTCTAAGGCTGAGTTTTTACACAGCGCATGGCGCTATGCCTCTCAGTCACCAGAAGATTCACGTTACCGTCTGAAGTTCTGCCTGGCAATTTCAGGCTGCTAATTTCACCTCATCTGCTTGCCATTGATAAAGAAATCAAGCACTTTCTCCACTCGGGTTGAACATAGGATGTGCTGTGGTTCTTTTTACACATAAGAAGGAGGACTGCACTTCCAAACAAACGTGTGGAATGAAGGCAAACTTCAATGTCTAATGATAAGAAAGGGTGAAATTAAACCAAAGCCCTGTTTGATCAGTTTCATTTCATGTATCTTTTTGTAAAATATATTCCTCCTTAATGATGCTCATTCTAAAATATTGTTAAGAAGAGTAATCAAGAAGCCCATTATTTTTCAGTGGATTCCGAGTAATCTACTATGAAACAATGCTGCTTCAAAGCAAGTGAAAAGAGCCTTGAGTCTGTGTGCACAGGGGCCCCAGTAGGTGTCACGTAGTCAGACTCTCCAGCACACAGCTCAAGAAGCCGCAGCCTGTAGGACATTCATCTTCTGGCGCCGGCATGTGGTGGAGATGGATCTGCTGTGATAGGAGGGCCAAGGCGTCACCTCACATCTCTCGCCCCGATTAGGGACATCGGGGACAACTTGAATTTTTTAATTTTCATTTTTCATAAAATGTAGAAAAATGATGCAATGGAAAAACCTTTTTTTTCCATTCCAAGTCAACTTCTATTAGTTTTATAAACATCAGTGGTATTTGGGAGACTATATGCAGGAAGTCCCTTTGAGTGACTGACCCTGTGCGCCAGTCGTCCACGCCTCCCCAACCCCTAGGCCTCCCGTCATCCCTCACTCAGGTGGCACTGGCTCCTGAGGCACATGATCAAATCCGCGGGTGCTGTCCCTTGGGCGGCCTTTGTTTCTGCTAACCGATATGTGTAGAGGTATAAATAAATCACAGTTGCAACTCTGAGGGACTGTTTGATAGGATTTCTGTCATCTCCACTTTAGTGCCCGTCTGGCGGAGCCCATCTGAAGCTCATTAGCAGCGGAAGACGTGTGACAGGCTAAACACAGGTATCATTACCGCCTTCTGACAGCTTGCCCCTGTCCCCCAGTCCTACCTGCACGCCTCTTCATAAATCCCAGGCGTGAAGCCATCGCCACATTAATTGACTATACTGTAATAGGACCCCCTCCATCGCGACGATTGAGAGCTGCTTTTTCCGTGCCGAGCCCCTGCTGAGCCACCCGCTCCTGCGCTCGATTAGACAAAGCAGCCGCCCCCTTGTTCCACCATGTACCCGCCCTGCTCACAAATTTGTAGAACGCAGCTGCTCCGAGTTAAAATCAATGCTCCTGTGGAATGGGGATTGTAAGCAGGCAGCTGTAATATTTTACTCGGATTTTCCTGTTGCGCCTCCGTGTGGGGCTAATGAAGGTCAATATTACGCTGCCGGAGGAGAGCCTGGTCGTTCAAGGAAATGCCCATGTTGAGTGATTTAGCCCTTTTTCATCTGCAGGCTAATGCAGGTAGGGGATTTGCCCACAGAAAAATCTTGCAGAGTAACTTCTCTCCTATTCTTGCTCTGGAACAAAAATATCCCAGCAAACTCTGGCCTCAGAGCTCAGAAGCAGGCCTTGCCTCATTATTTGTCCGCACTACGCCTAGCCAGCACCACAGAGCCTCATTTCCCTGGCATTCATTAAAAGCACACATCACCTGGAGTGCTGCCCACTTCCCACCTGGAGCAAACCCAGCCCCCTCCTCATGTCTCGTTAAAATATATATTACCACCATTGCAGGCTACCTGTTCCATGAAGCATCATCTCTCCAAGATCCAACCAGAATTTGCCTGGGGAAGTGGGCCCTATTCTCACCCGATCTGCTAATCTGTGGCTGGAGTGAGGCCAGCAGCCGGCCCACGCACAAGTCCCAGGCCTTCAGAAGCAGCCCTTGGCGGCCAAGTCTCCCCCAATTAGCAGAAATAACACCGGAGTTAGCAATTAGCGATGCGGGCCAGTGCCAGTGATGGCAGGCGATGTGGCTGGCTCTCGCAGAGACTCTACGCCAATGGTGATGATAACGCAGACCTTCAGCTGACGGGGGGGCCGGGAACCAGTCATTGGTGCTGCCAGGATCTATTATACACATCTCTGTTAATGCAAGAACATTCACCAAAGAGGACCGTATGCTCATGAATGTGAAATGAATATCCAGGATCAGCTGAACTGAGTCAAAGGCCTTCCTTTGGGTGAAAAAGGTTCCAGAATGTTGAAGGATCAGCTTCTAAAGAAGTTTTGCTATGATGTAGATAACTGGAAAACAAAAAGTAGATAAAACATTCTTCCATCCCTCCATCTTCCCATTGCTTTTCCAGTATAGTGTAGTGGGTGGCCTGAAGCCTGTCTCAAGCAGTACAGGACATAAGGCTGGGTACATCCAGGGCTAAGGCCAGTCCATCACAATATGGCCAACTTGGAGATGTCAGGCAGCTAAACTGTATGTCTTTGGACTGGGGGGAAAACTCACGTATCACAGGAAGAAAACCCAAACATAGTATGTTATAGTCCATGTAATATAGTCCATGTAGCGTCATGGAGCTGGTGAGATTACAGGGAAGTCTGAGGTTCCACAGGGGGCCGGCCACCTAATGAAAGGGGCCCGGTTACAGGGAAGTCTAAGGTTCCACAGGGGGCCGGCCACCTAATGAGAGGGGCCCGACTACAGAGAAGTCTGAGGTTGCAAAGGGGGCCGGCCATCTAATGAAACGGGCCCGATTACAGGGAAGTCTGAGCTTCCCCAGGGGACCGGTAACCTAATGAAAGGGGTCCGATTGAAGGGAAGTCTGAGCTTTCACAGGGGGCCGGCCACCTAATGAAAGGGGCCCGGTTACAGGGAAGTCTGAGGTTCCACAGGGGGCTGGCCGCCTAATGAAAGGGGCCTGGTTACAGGGAAGTCTGAGGTTCCACAGGGGGCCGGCCACCTAATGAGAGGGGCCCGACTACAGAGAAGTCTGAGGTTGCACAGGGGGCCGGCCATCTAATGAAAGGGGCCCGATTACAGGGAAGTCTGAGGTTCCACACGGGGCCGGCCACCTAATGGAAGGGGCCCGATTACAGGGAAGTCTGAGGTTCCACAGGGGGCCAGCCACCTAATGAAAGGGGTCCAATTACAGGGAAGTCTGAGTTTCCCCAGGGGACTGGCCACCTAATGAAAGGGGCCCGATTACAGGGAAGTCTGAGGTTCCACAGGGGGCCGGCCACCTAATGAATGGGGCCCGATTGTTTATCACGGCGGCTCCAGCAGAAGGAGCTTGACAATGATGAGGCGGCTTGTCAGAGTGAATTAGTCACCACTGACCCAGTGGCACTCCATTACAACAACGTTAGGCTAATGTTAAGCACTTCCATTTAAGAGCCGCATCTGACTCTCCATAAATCATTCATAAATCAATCCTCAAATGCTGCGCTTTTTAAAAACAAACCCACAACCAGTCCGTGCTGAAGTACTTCATGAGAGCGCCGTGGTTAGGCTCAGTTAATGATGCAATATTCATAATTTATTTCATGCAAATTCATAAAGCTTATATTGATGTAATTTGAAATCCCTAATCTACTTACTTGTTAATGTATCTCACGCGATGCATTATTCATTTATTCAAAGCACAATAATGGAAGTGAGGCCATGATACTGTACCTCAAAGTGGTACAACACGATGTTCAGGCATTGGTGCAACTGGGCAGCCGGTGATGAGAGGTGCCTAATTAATGAGGCGAGATGCACATCCACTCATTAGCTGATACTGTGAGGAGTGCAGGTGTGTCCACCAAAGAGCATGTGATGGTCTGTGCTGTAGATCCATCCAGTAATGTGGCTGACGACTTTAGGTCTAGCTAAGTGACACCACCTGCTGGATTCATGTCTGTTGTCTGTTGTTGTTACAATCTCGGTGGTGTGTATCTGCACGTCTGCCTCGAACTGCCTATTTTGTGCCTTTGTCACAAGAAAACCACCTGGGTATAACTGTTATAAACGCCATTAGGCGGTGCATGGCTCAGGCGATTAGTACACTGTGCCTGTGATTGGAAGATTGCTTGCTCAGATCTCAGAGTGAGTTCACCGTTGGGGGCCTAAGAAAGGCCCTTAACCCCAGTTGGTCCAGGGACCATCTGATCCTGCTTTCTCAAAAAAGTTTGTCGCTTGGGATGAAAGCATTTGCTAAAGAAACTTAATATAATGTAACAGAGGATACATAGAGGACTGTGGGTGAGAAACAAGATCTCCCTGCAAGCCAGCAGATCCCCAGAGCCTATAAAAGGGAGATGTTCCTCCAAGCACCGTAATGAGATGCTACCAGTAGCATAGGGCTAAGTACGCTCCTGTCCTCCACATACCTGCAAGATTGTATATACATACACATCCAACCAAACAGGGAAAACATGAGCATCTCATTCAGCTGCCTTACAGGGCCAAGCAATGCAATTCTCCAGCATGGAAGGTCAACATGGCTGTATTGATTCTAATGATTCTGATGTCTTTGTCTGTGTCCCCGGCAAACAGCAGTGAAGACTTCCTGAATGTCATCGTGCCAGTGCAGCCTGTTATCAAAGCAGACGCCAAGGTGTCTGTATCACCATACCATTCCTTAGCCAGTGACAGTGCTCAGAGGCCTACAGGTTTCACCTGAAGTCCACCACCTGCTCCTGTGTCTTTCGGACATTCAGTTGAAGGTAATTCACCTTAGTCCAGCCAACCAAATGGTCCAGCTCTGTGTCCTTCCCTCCTTGACTGAGATTGCCTCCTCAAGTGCCTCTGGCAGCTCAGCAAGACTGGACCTGATCTAATACTAGTGAGTTTATTCACTATCAGTGAATATGGAAGACAACGTTTGCATGTTTCACATGCGGACTAATTACAATGCATGCTGGTGTTTATTTAAAATAAATAGATTCACTGTGACGGTGACATTCAGTGGAACAGGCTTAATAAAACACTCCTCAAGTCCTCCACCATAACAGTAAAAACCTGTTGATGTTTACCCATTGGTGTAATACGGACATCACCACATGACCTGTATTAAAGTGCTTCTCACATTGCAGCATGTTGAAAGGTGAAATTTGGTTCTGAAATGAGTACAGGTAGTTCTGACTATGCCACTCTTATTCCCCTTGTTCTGGAAGGTCCTGGACTCACCTGACAGTTTGTCTACCAATAAATGTCTGGGAAATCAAAAAACAGTTACACTACTAGATGTTTAAGCCACAGTTGTTAAGACACATGCTGCTTCTTAAAGATCCCTTCACTTATGCGTCCAAGACACCAAAGGATAGCAAACATCTGCAGGAAGCATGTGGGGTCCATGTGCACTGAGGTTCCACAGAGGGACTGGAGAGCAAATCGATAAGCCGTTTGTCTGCTGATTCAGAATCGCGACTCCTGAACTGATTAAACTTTGACAACGGAGCCTGATGCATTATGCATGCACTCATTAATGCGTCCAGGAGATAGTGTTAGTGTTTCTGGGACATCAAGAACTTGGCAAGAAAGGTTACATAGTTTGATTTTCGGGCCTGGCTGAGTGCTGCTAGATCGGGGAGGTGCCATGCATGAATATTTCCATGCAGTGCTTCATCTCACTTTGTTAAAGCAAAACTGGCGGACCGCAAGGCATCCTCCGCTGGACAGGAAAGAGAGGTGCTCTGCTAGCAGCTGGCAAAAGCTGAGGATCTGTACCTGGAAGACCCTGTGAGCTAAGGATCTGTAACTGGAAGCCCCTGCGAGCTAAGGATCTGTACCAGGAAGACTCCCGCAAGCTGAGGCACGGATGGGAAAATGGCCTTTTTATCACATATTTATGCTCCACATGGCTAGAAGCCTCTGATATAATCCCACTATTTTTCACTTTTTGCCTTTGAAGAACTGGTCTATCTAGTTTGTTTTTATTAGCACATTATTTTTTTTTCCCCTCATGTTCCACATTATAATTAATAACCAGAGATATAATTAGTTTGGATGAAATGATTTGTCGTTCTAATTAATGATGAATGTAGTGCGGATTGTGAGATAGGAGATCGCTGGCTGACTTTGTTCACAGTGACCTTGAGGGCTATAATTACATTAGTGCTGAAGGTAAAGCTTCCCCTCATGTCCATTGCATGACATCTGCTCATCAGGGGGGATAGGGGTCTGAGGAGATGGTTTCTGGGTAACTCTTCTGGTGAGATCCTAAATTCTCTGACCTCTGTTTGATAGAGGGTGTGACCACTGCATATAGATCAAGTAAAGTCTAACCTGGAACCCCCAGAATTCACGATTTATATGAACCTGGTCTGGCCATTGGGGGCGCAGGGGGGCAGGCAGAACGCTGAGGAAGGACATAACATAGTCCTCAAATATTTATCTGATGAGTGTTTACACAGTGGGAGTGGGTGGGACATGTAAATTATTCAAGGCTTGAGCAGCCAATTCTGTGGAGAGACTCAAAAAACCAGGGGAGGTGGTCAGGTGGTGGGAGCTGAGCCGGGGCCTGAGATGCAAATGGCGGACAGAAACACATGATGAGGCGGGAAACAGCTACACCAGTGTTGGGAAGGGGCATTCTTGGCAAAGGGGGGTTTGATTGATAGTAATAGATACAGAGACGGGGGCAAAGAACGGGGAGATAAAGTGCACACGGACACAAAAAGCAGCCTGCCAGCGCCCAGGAAGAGCCCAGTGCTGATGTCGGGGTAATTAGCAAGGAGCAGCGTGAGAGGGACTGGAGGCACGGTGAATCCGTGTACGATCAGGCTTTGACATCCCTAATCTGAGCCTCCCTGTCCCCATGTACGAACCAGAGCGGCCTGCCACTTGTTTAAGAATGGAGTCCCGGGAAAAGACACACCCCACGCATGAAAATGTGGGCTTAATTACATGCACGTGATTCCGGCGCATCAACGACAAGCTCCTAAACATTCTTCCTCATTAGGATGCAAATCAAGCCGTTTAATAGCCCCATCTGAGATGGGGAGGCGGCCTCTGCTTTTAAAGGCACAACAGTCAGATGAATTACTGTAATGAACACCGGAGCACGGAGGCCCCCACTTGGCACAGGCAGGGGGCTGCTCTCCCACAAAGATCCCTGCTCAGCCAAACCACAGATTTTAATTGAAATTCAACAATAATTAATAACCAGGGACGGGTTTGCTGCAGTTCACATGAATATGTCCTTCTTTCTAAGGCATTATATGAGTGCCCCCCAACCCCAGATAATACAGAAGGAGCCACACATTCCCTAATGTCTCTCCGAACATCCCACTTTCATGCACGGACTTACAAGGCTAGGATGTGACTTTGTTATCAAACTTAATACTTTCCTCACGCTGGAACATCTTTTGGGAACTGGCATAGAGTAAACGTACATCTTTTCTTGTTTCTTGAAGTCCCACCCCCCCCATACACACTACCCCCAAAAAGACATTCTGCCAAATTCAAGCAAAGGACGCCTTTGCAAATGTCATGGAAAGAGAGGCATACTGCATAAGGCATCCAGGGAGATACTTACCTAAAGTATGACTTCTTCCACACAATTCACTTAACTTACTGGTTAATTCTGTTAACACCCCACTAATCTTTCCAAAGCTGGCAGCTGCTGTGGACATCTGTCAACATTTTGCTACTGAATGAGGCTGTTCCATCTGTAATATAAGTATCTCAATTTGCTACAAAGTTGCACGTTCTAATTTACCACGTCTCCATTGTCTGCTGCCAGATCTGAGCTCATCCCTAATATTATTGCAAATCATTCTATTTCTGCTTAATTCTGTTACACTTCCTATTGTTATTTTACTTTTTTCCTACTCAAACGCCTTCTTTTTAAGCAACCTTTGCCACAAAGCATGACAGCACATTTGGCAAATTATGAGGTCATGGGTTTTTGATAAATGGCATATATAAGGTCTCGTGGTGTAACAAATACAGAAACTCTTCAACATGTTGCATCTTTAACACAAACCTCTGCAGTCGATCCCAAGGGTAACAAAAAGAGGTAAGACTCCACGTTTACATAGCAGAAAGGACAGAGCAATGGACCGCTGTCCTCTCTCCTAGGACCCCAGTATTCCTTGATGGCTTGTCTATGAGCTGTACTGGCCAGGATGGGGCCTCCTGGCCTGGGAGGGCCATTGAGAGTCCTGGGGAGGGGAAAGATATGACCTCAGGCTACACGCTGACAGGCCAGAGAATGAACAAGACCCCTGGGCAAATCTGCGACTTCATTATTAGATCCACCAATCAGCTCAGAGGGGTGTTTAATAGGAGCGGGGTGGACTGAGGTTGCAATAACAGGCCGTCCCAAGGACTGTCATCAAGACAGACAACTCATTTCTCACCTCTGGCTGTGAAGCGTAAAAAAACTCCTTGGTGTCTTTGGCTCCGAGGTGAATTTTACTTTCCAACTGTACTCGCTTATAGGAGCAAATTTTTTTTTTCTTCTTCCACCTGTTAATAGGGCACTTTATAGAACGAATGAAGGAGGTTAGGGACCTTTAAAGGTTCGATTCCTGGAACGGTGCTGCCCAGTCCACAGAAAATTTACAATGATGATAACAATGAAATGGCAGCATAACAAATTCTTCCAACACAAATAGTCAGGCGCCTGTAATGAAACCGCGAAGAGGATGGGCCACGCCAACTGGAACATCTGCCAAAGTCGGGGGGCTGTCGGGCCGCTCAGAGCTGTTATCTAAACCATAACCTGCCAAGCGACGTCCAGGAAGGGAAGGGAACAGCCAGCAAAAATCAAAAAAGAGGAGACAGTGAGTTTCTTCTGTGTGATCTTCACTGAGATTCTGCCCCTCCCTGAGGGTCTGTCCGCTCCCGGCCTGTCTGACATGAAGACGCTCGGCATTTCAGGAGCATTGGGACAGCCTCCCACCAGACGGTTGCGGGAGAGAGGCAGAGCGGGACGGCGCAGCCGGAATCTACAGGCTGTGGGGTATTAGTAGGCAGTCACCTTTCCCTGTGCCAGTCACCGTGTCTGCTTTTGTTGTCGGGTTACACTGTCCAAGAAGGAAAAGAACGCTGCCTGAGAGAAGCATCTGAAAAGCATATCCAGAGAGTTTAAAAAGCTGTTTCTGGGTCAGGGCCTATGCTGCTGCTTCTTCATGCTGAATGCTGAACAAAACATGGAGCAGTAGAGACAAAATAATGCATAGACTGAGGTCCTCAGCGGGGTGAACTGGGTCCTCGGCAGGGTGAACTTGGTCCTCGGCGGGGTGAGCGGGGTCCTCTCTGGGGTGAACTGGGTCCTCAGCGGGGTGAGCAGGGTCCTCTCTGGGGTGAACTGGATCCTCAGCAGGGTGAACTTGGTCCTTGGTGGGGTGAGCGGGGTCCTCGGCGGGGTGAGCAGAGTCCTCTCTGAGGTGAACTGGGTCCTCGGCAGGGTGAACTGGGTCCTTGGTGGGGTGAGCGGAGTCCTCTCTGGGATGAACTGGGTCCTCGGCGGGGTGAGCAGAGTCCTCTCTGGGATGAACTGGGTCCTTGGCGGGGTGAGCAGAGTCCTCTCTGGGATGAACTGGGTCCTCAGCGGGGTGAACTTGGTCCTTGGCGGGGTGAGCGTGGTCCTCGGCGGGGTGAACTGAGTCCTCGGTGGGGTGAACTGGGTCCTCGGCGGGGTGGACGGGGTCCTCTCACTACCTCTGCCCCCCCCCCCCCATCCTCATCGCCTACTACATATTACGCTGTGTGAGGCTCTTGTCAAAGTCATCATATCACGTTCTCCAGTTACTGCCATAATCCCAGGACCCCCCCTGAGAAAAGCCAGCATGGGATTGTGGTGACTGTGCTCCTCTATTAGGCACATCCTGGAAGTCAGAGGTCGGTTTGAGGATCCTTCGGGGGATACTGACCATTCAGAATGGATAGCAAGTCTATCTGAAGCATTTCTGACTTTGGCTGGATGCAGTATTCGGTACATACAGGGATAAGTGCCATACACATTTTACCCTGTTTTATTATTTATTTAGGTTGGTCATAAAGTTGGAGATTTAAAATTAAGAAAAATAATGTGATATTATATCAAAGGGGCTTTAAAAAAACGTGGTATAATGTATTTCTTAAGTGATATGTTCTAAAAAAGTAAGACAAAGGGGCCTTCAGAGGTAAGATTACCAGCTGAATGATGCGTTCTAAAATTATCCTGGTCTTTTATTTCACGCTGGTGAAGAATTCATGCCCATATTTTATTCTAACATCGCAGATAACAAATGTCTCCCCCCAGCACCTGCTGATTAATTGAGTCTCGCTAAGGTGGTCAGTGGTTTTCAAGGAAGATCCTTTTTATACTGAAAAGCCGTTCCTTCTCTGATAGGGTCCATTTAATTGCCTTTGGAGACAATTCTGATAAATAAACAGGAGCTGCGACCACACAGAGGGCGCAACCACAACCATGAAGGTGAGTCCAGGAAGCCTATCAGAATTTCCAGGAGGGAAGCCCTTCGCACCTTGATGTCTGCTGATCCAAGGCATGTGGCAAACTCACTATGAAAGATCTTCCCACATCCACCGATTTTTGGCTTGTTTGTGCCAGAATTCCTGGACATTAACATGGTTTTGAATTCTTGAGTGGGGTTACAATTGCAACTGGGGGGGGGGGGGTAGGTTCTATCCGATGTGAGCGGCCAGCTGGCCACATCAGTGATGTTCTCGCTGACCACCTACTGTATATAGAACCAGACCCGGGACTGTCGCAGAGCTGTCCTGAAGCCTTTATAGAACCGGGTCTCGGGCCTCTCGCAAAGCCACCCTGTCGCTCGTATAGAACCAGGCCCCAGACCTGTCGCAAAGCCGTCACATCGCCCATATAGAGCCGGGCCCCGGGCCTGTCGCAAAGCCACCCTATCGCCGGTATAGAACCAGGTCTCGGGCCTGTTGCAAAGCCGCCCTGTCGCTGGTATAGAACCGAGTCTCGGGCCTGTAGCAAAGCTGCCCTGTCACTGGTATAAAACCGAGTCACGGGCCTGTCGCAGAGTCGCCCTGTCGCTGGTATAGAACTGGGTCTCGGGCCTGTTGCAGAGCCGCCCCGTCGCCCGTACAGAACCAGGCTTCAGGCCTGTCGCAGAGCCACCCCACCGCCCATATACAGCCGGGCCCTGGGCTTCTCATAGAGCCGCTGCCCGCTGATCTCCCACCTCCACTGCTGTGGGAATGCCCGTGCTGTACCCTGCCTCACCACCCACGGAGAGCAGGACTCCAGGCATATCACAGCCACTGCCCTGTAGGAGTTATTAGCTCAGGTAAATTTTAATATCTCCACCAATATGTTTTGAAATTAATTAAATTATTATTTAATGCTGATTATTAACCAATTGTTATGCCGAATGGTCGGCTCCTCCAAACTCAATTGCGGTATCCCCGTGAGTCTGTTAATGTGAGACTTAAATGGGATTCACTAATTACCAGTATCGCTTAGTAACCTGGGTTAGAAGGCTCGCCCAGCAGGCTGCATCACCAGGTAATGTAAACGATTGGTAACGAAGCTCCTCTCACGGCCGATGAGAGAGAGTCTCGCGATAGTTCAGGCAAGTTTGAGGTTTCAGAGCATGTAGCAAGATCGCACAGAGGCAGGCACTCAATGAACAGAGGCTGAAATTGTGTAAAAGACATGCATTTATTCCTAAATAACACTACAACTAACATAAGACAGACATTATACTTAACACAAACAACAAACACGAAATAATGGAATCGAAGAAAACAATGTAATTATGGAAATGCAATGATCGGATTTAAATGAGTAACCTTAAAAGGGAAATACTGTTCTGCAAAGCAAGCCCAGTTTGTGGAAACATGACCCTAAA
>JAODLC010000002.1:14904626-14921782 GCA_026781145.1 Hippopotamyrus pictus | reverse complement strand
AAGAGTAAACCTCAAGTAACAAGAGGAGCTTAAATCCGAAGCTCCACTTGGCAAAATAAAAGTGTTGGCACAATAAGACACCCAGACTAACATCCCGCTTGCTAAACTGCCGGACACGACAAGGGGAGGGAAAAAAAAAATAAAAAAATAAAAAATGAGTAACAAACTAAGTATTAGTTACATACTGACTGAAGGAACAAGTCATAAATAACGCAAGTTAAATACTGAGCGATATTTGTTTGTCATTAATGAATCATGATGCATCTTTCATCCCAAGAAGTTACTGTATTTGTTATTACATCTGTTAATTTTGTAAACCTTTGTGAAGTAATACAGTAATAATAATTTATTGATTCCCATGTGGAAATTCTCTTTACGCCTCCCCCCACATGCTTTCTGTAGGTGAGAGTAAGCTGGCTGTGAAGGGCAGCTGCCTGTTGCGGTGCTCAGGGAGATGGGGGTCAGGCTGAACTTGAACCAGCAACCTTCTGACCACAGACAGTGGGGCTCAGCCCAGTGAGCCACATGCTGCCCCCCAAGTACTAAAGTCTTACACTCTCTCTCTGTCCCACTGCATTCTGGCAGAAGGTACAAGAGCATCCGGGCATCCTTCTCCAGGCTCGCAAACAGCTTCTTCCCCAAAGCTGTCAGTACTCTGAACTCTTTATCAGCCACCTCATAGACCTACCTTCACACCACCACTAGCCAATATATCCAGTGAACGCTGCCCAACACTGCACCTTTCACAATATATCTTTTTTACATCACTTTTTAAAATCACGATTTCTACAATCTCTACCATATCCGATATACTGTGTGGGTACCCCTAGCTCCCCTATGTGTCAGTGTATGTGCATTCTTTATTTTTATTTATTAGCTATCATTCTCCTTTTCCTCTCTCCCTCATGTGTTGCACTTGTCTTGTTTACAGTCTCTGCACTTTATGTATATATATACTGCACCGCAGTCCTGGGGAACGTTATTTTGTGCCACTGTAAGCTGTGGACTATATACAAATGGTATGACAATACAGTCCCACTTGACTTAACTTTGTCCGGTTTTGGGCTGTGAATGACACCCAAGTAAATGAAGGAGACCTTTACAGATATGAGAAGGACCTCCACACAGCAGGGGGCAGCAATCAAGCTCACAGCCATAAGAGATGGAGGCTATTGTGCCCCACCATCAAACACCCTCATTTCCCTACCTCTCCTAGTAGATTAATGTGTCTTTACAAAACACATTTGAAGATCCACTTGCGAAGTATGCATATTTAAAAAATTGCTCTGATTTACCACTGACACACTGGACATTTAATATCCATTTAAATGTCAAACGCTGTCATTAGCAAATATTTGTTTAGAATTCCAAAGTGGTGTAATGAATTAGTCACGCTGGGAGTCGTACCTGAATATCTATCCATTTCTTAAACAAGCATGTCTGAATATATAAATAAAGAAACCTGTTTATGCATGAGTCCATTCCATCGTACAGACAATTAAGAAAAAGGGCACATCATCTGAAGTGTTTATCTGGGCCGGGCAGATCTGATGACTTGACAGGACTGTCGGAGCCTGTGACCAATGCTGTGGAGATACGAACCCGTACAAGACAGCCCACGCGCCTGAAATCTGACACCTTGTACTGCTGCACTGACAGAGAGGTAACATAGCAGCGCCAAACTAACACCCCACCATTTTATCATCACGCAGCAGGTTAACCAGGACCACCAAGCGGGGGCACAAAGGGAGTCCCCGATTGCCCATCACTGCCTCGCTTTTGCCTTGCAGACAAAAGAAAGCGAAGAGAAGTGAAAGCTATCAAGAGAATTTTCTTGATAAAAGACTCTTTTTCTTGAAAGAGACTTTTCTTGACACCCTTTAACTCAAGATATGGACTGTTTGATGAACGCCCCCTGCTGGTGGGGGAGCCCGAACGTGAAGGTGACCTACATGAGGGTGGCTGCATTTGCTGCAGCGACACAGGGAGAGGTTCACAACTGCCACAGACACCAGATGGGGAGAGGAGACGGACCTCAAAGGAAGGACTGGTCACTAGCGTTGAATCCAAACCCACACATGCTGCAGACACCTAGCCGGGGCAATAGACTGTACCGACTGTTACGCTGTATGGCTAGGTGGCCTTGTGGCTTCATGTGCAGGGAAATGTACACAATGAAATAAGGATACTGGGAAGCAGCAGATTCAAAGGATCAGCCCAGCCTGCTGGTTTAGGAAAAGTCATGCTAAAAGGCCGAGCGATGGTGGGTTAAATCAAAAACCAAACGGCTGTAAATTCCACTTAATTCGTTCAATTATGATACATTTTCCATCTTAGAATACCTGGTTGTAACCAACCTCATTCTCAGATACTCAAATGCAAATGCAACTTTTACCGGACAAATCTCTTTTGCAAGGAAAAGTAGTAACATATGTGAAAATGTGAGCATTTCCCTCCTATATCGGGAAAATAAGCTCATGTCCAGCAATGGTACTTTATTTTAAAATATTTTAAAACTTTTTGATTCATATTCAGGAACAGATTAATCAGTATAATAATGCTGGAATAGACAGAATGGCACACCAGTGACGATGGAGATAATCAAGGAATTAATTACTGCTGATTAGAGTAGTATGTTAACATTGAAAAACAAAGGAACAGCACCTCACACTTCTCACTTACATTCACCAAAATGTGCGTGTTTGTGCCACAAACTGAATGCAGATCTGAATCTGCTGCCAGATCTATGGCTATTAAAACTAGCTTTGGAAGATCAGATTACTGGGCTATCAGAGGGAGCTCAGTTTAAATCACCCTGCAGGTGGCCATCTCATTGGCTGACCTGCCGGTCTTAGCTGGCACGCTGCGGATGGTGAGCCGGCTGTGAGTGCAGTGACATTTCCACGCTGTCTCCTTCACTGATGTGATTATATTCAAATGTGAGGTTCAGCCCGAGACTAAAAAGGGTAGATTAAGAAAGCAGACAATAGAATTACCACTCAAGCAATACTTTGTATATTACAGATAAAAGCACCCATAATTTACCCCCACTACACAACCGGCAAAGTATTAAAAATTAGCTTTTACCTCAACCTTGAAAAGTGTTTTGATGTTTAATTAAGCTAAACAGTCACATACAGACAAACAGACAGACAGACAGACAGACAGACAGAGACCTACAGTATCTACAGACGTGGGCAAATTTTTTGCTACCCCTACAGCTCATTGAAAAAATGCTTCATTTCTCCTGAAAAGTGATTCAACTGAAAGCAATTGTCTAATGCATACCTGCATGCCTTTAGTATGCAGTAACGTAAACCAATAATATTGTGAAAATAAATAATTTGTTGTTTATTTGACAAAGATATGCTAAAATAGTATGGCCATATTTGTTGGTAACCCTAAAGAGACTATTTATCCTTGCATTATAGTCATGTTTCAAACTCAGTGTTTAACCTTAATTAGTATCATAGGTGCCTTCAAGCTTTTCATCAGCTATTCAGCCTATTTGAAGGGAAAGAACATGCTGCTGTGTTGTTTGGTATCATTGTGTCACCACACTGAACATGGACCAGAGAAAGCAAAGGAGAGAGCTGTCTGAGGAGCTCAGAAAGAAGATAATAGATAACCATGTTAAAGGTAAAGGCTATAAGACCATCTCCAAGCAGCTTCATGAACCTGTCACCACAGTTGCCAATATTATTAAAAACTATAAGGTTCATGGGACTGTAGCCAACCTACCAGGACGTGGACACAAGAGGAAATGCAACTCCAGTTTGGTGAGAAGGATTTTGCGGATGGTAAAAAAAGAGCCAAGGAAACCATCCAAAACCATTCAAGCTGGGCACCAAGGTCAAGGTACGTCAAAATTGGCCAAAATGCATGTTGACAAGCCCCAGAGTTTCTGAGAGAATGTCCTTTGGACTGATGAGACAAAACTGAAGCTTTTTGGCCAGTCATATCAGCTCTGTGTTTACAGAAGGAAAAATTAAGCTTTAAAAGAAAAGAACACCACACCTACTGTGAAACATGGAGGGGGCTAGGTTTGGTTTTGGGGCTGCTTTGCTGCATCTGGCATGGGGAACCTTGAATCTGAAGACTACCAAGGCATCCTGGAGCGAAACATACTGCCCAGTGTCAGAATGCTCAGCCTTAGTTGCAGGTCATGGGTCTTCCAATAGGATAGTGACCCAAAACAGCTAAAAGCTCCCAAGAATGGCGGAAAAAAAAACATCAGACTATTCTTAAAAGGCTCTCCATGAGCCCAGATCTAAATCCTACTGAAAATCTATAGAAAGATCTGAAAATTGCAGTGGGGAGACGCCATCCTTCAAACTTGAGACAGCTTGAGCAGTTTGCACAGGAATAGTGGGCCAAACTACCTGCTGGCAAATGCAGACGTCTCATTGTGAAGTACAGTGATCGCTTGTTGGCAGTGATTGCTGCAAAAGGTGGTGCCACAAAATATTAAATTAAGGTTACCATCTTTTTTTGTCTATGCCATTTTATTTGTTTAATTATATAAAATATGCAACATAATCAATAATCAAATGCAAAGTCTGATTTATGTTAAATATGGAATAAACAATAAGGAATGCCATTAAAGTTTTGTCAGTTTCAAGTTATTTCAGAGATTTCAGTGTTTTCTTTTTTGTTTTTTTGTGGAAGGGTACCAACAATTTGTCCACGTCTGTAAATGGGAACCTTCCATTGATTTCTATGGGAAAAACCTTAATCCCAACACCCGTACCCCCAACCCAGCCATCAACGTCACCATAAGAAACCAAACATTAGTTTTTTGATGGCAGTCACAGATTTTTATAAAATTGAATTTCCCCTAGTGGGGACTGGAAAAAAATGCCCCCCATTGCATCAAAGCAACAGTTTTTTATGACAATGTGGAGGATCAAATGTCCCCTACAATGTAATGTATACCTGAGCCACATGTAGACGGACAGATAGAGACAGACAGACAGACAGACCTGCAAGCACGGGGCCTGCTGACGAAAAAGGAGGACTCATACAATCGGGCTGCCTCTCTCTATACATGAATAAGCGGTTTTGACTAAACACAGGCATGCAAACACACACACACACAACCCTGATTTCCCACCATTTACCCTAAAACAAGCTACTTTAATTAATGTCACTGCTAATTGGACTATTTTAGTGAGTTTGCACCTTCGCTTCTGGCGTCCTGTTCAGTGCCTCACTCAGGGTTACTGATGCTTACAGCTTTTTATGATTAATTTAGCATAATACAGGTCACAAACCATTTCTGCTATGTTCTCAGTTACCCACAGGACAAAAACAGAAGTAATTTTACTCCAATGGAGCAGGTAAAAAGCTTATGTATACCTCCGTGCTCCAAGGCACCCCATATCCTGGCTCATCCTCCTACTCATGTGAGGAGCTGAAGACCACATGGACTGGGGAGGGATGCACCTATTTATCCGTCATAAAATTAACCAGTGTGTCGTTTGCTTAATTTTTTATGAATGTTTGTGAAGTTGCAGGAATAATTCACCGCAATGTTACTGTGAGATGTGAAGTTTATGCTAATGGAATAAATCAATGGCTCATGTCTAGTGGGGCACCTTCACGGGTGGAGGGGCTGCAAGGGCGCCAGAGACTGCACTGTGTGGGGGAAAGGGGGCGGGACCAGGGAGGGGAACTCAGCTTAGTTGAAGTGTTCTTCAAAGCCCCCTAGTATTTTCTATTTCTCTAATTGCTGTCAAATAGGCTAAGTGATTGTTTCACGGTGATGGATTCCACAATGAGACTCTGTTGGTCAGGAACAAAAGGTGCAAATAAAACAGAGAGAGAGATGTGTCTAAATGAAATGGTGACTATATGCAGTATATATACACCATACAATATGCATGTGTGCTTTATAGACATGAAAAGAACACTGCATCACTACTGCACAATATAAGTACAGACCTAACTGACATGCTCTTTAATATTTCTTGTTGAGTGCCTTTGAGATTTGCACAAGATTTGCATTTTCGCCATTCTGTCAGCATGCTAAAAAACATGAAACCACTTATAATCGGACACCTTAAGATTTTTTAAAGACCAGAAGTACCCTCACAAACGCCAACCATCCTTCTGACACCTGCGATCCTTATGACCCCCAAATAGAATGATGTAACTTCCTGTTTCATGAGACGAAACGACCACAAGGCTGGGGTCCCAGATGTCACCTCACCCCTTTCGCCGTCCTGCCGACAGAAGCCCCCCCCCCCGCCAAATGGGCTTTACAGATTTCACGTCACACCTGTTAGGAAGTCGGTCACATTCCAACTCACACCTGCGAGACTGCTGTGCATCATGGGAGAGAAGGATCATCCATCAGCTATCCTCTCCTTCCTAACACCCTCCTCGTGAGAATACATGTTAAAAATAAACAGAAACACCAGAGAACAAAGCTTAGAATGGTCACCGGCTGAGCAGCCTGAACCAGCATGAGCACAGTCTGAAGTCGCCAATAAGCTTATTTCATTATTTAATGGAATATATGTACTTATTGACCTGAGCCAGCAACTAATGCCAACATTTCTCCATAAATCCTCCACTAGCATTGTGGGCTATTATTATATCCTAATATTTCAAGAGGCTAGACCAACTAAAGTAAAAGGTATTTGTGTAAGGTAATAGAGATCATGACTGCCTTATGACATCAGGCCAATCAGCTAATCACACCAGTACGACCGTTTTTAAATCCAAAGGGAAAAAACAGACAGGAAGCGAATCAATGAGAGGCTGTTTCAGAGTGGTATTAATCCACAGACGTCGAGGGCTAAATAAACAAGTGTGGAGGGTTTACAAATGGGAAAAACAGAGCAGTCCGTCACAAAGCCCTGACGGAAAGGCACTCTTTCTGAGCGACGGGCATTTTCCTGCTCGCGGATCATGCGAAATTGACGTAGGCATGTTTGGCCGCAATGGAACAGTATTACTGTAAAGCGGGCCGGCCGGACGTGTTAGTCAGATTAGCATCCCAGAGAAAGGTGCTCATCCATCATGCCGTATAACTGCACGCGGTGCACCCACTCAGGACCACCCCCCCCGTGGCTTAATACCTCTTCAGTGTGATTGGATGTTTATAAATCCCCCCACCCCCATGGCAACTTTGTCTCTGTCCTTCAGGTGCATCTCCTAGTAGCTTGGCCTTTACCAACCATCAAATAGGCAGTTATAGATAGCCACCTGTGTATCCCCTATCATCAAAGAATGGCGCCTCCTACTGGGCGGCCGGTTGAAGGGCGGCAGAGATGTGTAGTGAAGCAGTCCCAGCCCAGCTGAGGTTCAGCATTGCTGCTGATGGGTGACGAGCACCTCTGCTAATCCTGAAATCGGATTAGAGGCGGCGAGTCACACCGGATGGCCGAGGGAGATGACTCCACTCACAACTGTTTAGCAAAGTAATCTCTAGTCCCATCTTCCGTCTTCATGGCAATTTTAATTTAGCAATCCCACCACGGGGCTTACCTTTGCGAGGTGATGCATGGTGTGTTTCTGCTGAGGTGGGCTGCAAGCCTATCCTGACAACACTGCCAAAGCCGTCCGGTCCTGACATGGGGCATTTAATCACATTACTGCCCTCCAACGGCATGAATGGCGAGCGAAAGGGCATTTTGCAGAGTGAACCAGATTTATAGGTTTTATATAAGGGCACAGGGTTTATCTTCAAGAGCCTGGAAATTCCACT
Source organism: Hippopotamyrus pictus (assembly GCA_026781145.1). Taxonomy (NCBI): domain Eukaryota; kingdom Metazoa; phylum Chordata; class Actinopteri; order Osteoglossiformes; family Mormyridae; genus Hippopotamyrus; species Hippopotamyrus pictus. The sequence continues at coordinate 14,914,068 of JAODLC010000002.1, read as the reverse complement.
GAGCTGACATCACAGAACACTTGATTTAATGGATACCTTATGCAGGTTAAAAAATAAAAAATGTAAGTCAGAGTTACAGAAAAGGAAAACACAAATGGTATGGAATGTGGTAAAGGGCTGAAGAAGCCGGGGGTGGGGGGGGTCTCCACACTGACTTGGCTATGGATTAGGTGTACATATACAAAGTGTTTATTATGAGGGCAAAAGTGACCATCCAGCGTAGAACCAGGCAGGGGAGAAAGACGCGATATCAATATCACTGACTAATAATCTGCCCCCCCCCGCCCCCCATGATGTTGGCCATGACCCGGAACACCGGAAAACCTGGGTGAGTGCGGATGAAGAGTAGGAGTACGAGGGGCCAGCAGGCTTTGGGAGGCCATTGATCACGGCATGGGCACGTACCACTCCTGGTCCTCTTGCATACATCACACGGCTGTGGCCAAATGGGGCCATCATTCAGCATCATTTACATACGAACCAGTGAAAGATCATGAAGCACAATGCGGCCGCATACTCATTATGAATATGATGCTCAATTTGCTGATTAATGTCTTCATGAGGGTAGGGGGGCTGTAACTAGGCATTTGCTGCTGGGAGCCCTGAGACAGTCAGGCAGAGACGGGCTGTATGGGTGCGCGGGGGGGATGCCGGTCAGGCAGGGATGGGCTGTATGAGCAGGAGGGTGGGGGGCAGGGATGTAGAGGGGGTGTCTCACTTTACAAGCGGCCATACACAGCACAATTATCTGAACGCCTATAAACTTTTTAATTAAGTCATAAATCCTCAGAGAGAGCGCACATGTTCATTGAGCTAATATTTCATGTCAGAGGAAAGAAAAAGTTTGCAGATTAAAATCAAAACCTGATGAGTCACATTGAATTTTTGAAGCATGGTAGGGCAAAGCAACTTCAAACCTCATGGCATTGGACGGGATGGTACCATGTAACAGACAGGGTGTCAACCTGGAAGCTCACCACTCAGGGGCCGCCCTCACTGTGCCCGTACACAACCGCACAGGGGCACAGGAACACTGACAGGGGCACAGGAGCACTGAGGCACGAGGAAACAGGAGCACTGAGGCACAGGGTAACAGAGGCTCAGGAGCACTGAGTCACAGAGGTGCAGGGGCAAGGGGCAGAGGAGCACTGAGGCACAGGGCCACAGGGTAACAGGGGCACAGGAACACTGAGTAACAGGGGCACAGGGGCAAGGGAAGCAGGAGCACTGAAGCACAGGGTAACAGGGGCACAGGAACACTGAGGCACATGGGAACTGAGGCACAGGGTAACAGGGGCACAGGAGCACTGAGGCACATGGTTACAGGGGCACAGGGGCACTGGGGCACATGGTAACAGGGGCACCGGAGCAATGGGGCACATGGTAACAGGGGCACAGGAGCACTGAGGCGCAAGGTAACTGGGTCACATGGTAACAGGGACACAGGGGTGCAAGGGTGTAGGGACACAGCGATGCAGGGCCACAAGGGAACAAGGACACAGGGACATAGGGGTGCAAGGGCCGAGCGGTACAGGGACAGGGGAGCTCATGGCAATAGAGACACAGGGGCACAGGGTAACAGGGGTGTAGGGATGCAGGGACACAGGAGCACAGGGGTACAGGGACAGAGAGGTACAGGGGCGCAGGGCCTGTAGCATACTGCAGCTAAGGGATACTGGGTCCAGGCAAAAATTCTTGCAATCACACAACATGGTATGAAACCAGCCCAAAATGCACTGGAAGTGTCTGACAGTGACAGTATGCTTCACATATCCAATGAGAATCAGAGCACATACGGTGTAATGTCACGGCAGATGCAGAAGCAGGGTCTGGTAGTGCTGTAGTCTGGCTGCCAAGTTCCAAAATGCAACATTATCTTTACTGCTTCACTGCAGGAAAATAGCCATAATGCTTCTGAGACTTAATGAAAGGTACATTGCAATAGGTCTGCTGTCTGGAGTAGAAGCTTAGGGAGGGAGGGAGGGAGGGGTGCCCCCTATCTGGGGTCTGAGATACGACCCCCCTGTACATGTGCCCCCTCATACAGACTCAGGCTCACCTTGGTCATAGTCTGCCAATCAGAGAGCATCTTTACATTGATTGGGGTTGAATTAACAAACAGCACAGAAGGATGTTTACTGACAAGCTGCTTAAACACTAAAAATGTCATTCACACCTGAGATGTAGTTGTGCTGTTCCATACCTGTTCTTGCCCACTTAGTAATGCTTCTATCCATTTAAAATTAAATGACTGCTTGTCATCACACAATATGCTAAATTTACTTTGGAATGTAGGTGCATAATTTTCACTCATGTGGTTTTCAGAAATACCTTTAGCCGCAATAACTTTCTATTTAATGCAAGAATTTCCTGTGGAATTTATAATTATGACATATTAACTGAGTTAACTAAGACATTGCTTTTATAGAGTACAATTAGAGTGCAAAATTGAGATGAAATTGTACTCTGCTGTGAAAATATTGAAGAGAACCCTGTAGAAGTGTTTTTTGCATTATCAATATTAGTATTAATTAGATTGTATAAGGCAGAGAATATGGCAGTATGTGCTATACATTCTCAGTTTCATTTACCTCAGATGTTACTCTGTATGGAAATAAATTGGACAATTAGTTTGGCAATGAAGCACATGCAAACGTGTCACTGTGACAATACTTTGACGTGACTTTAGTGTTGCCACAGCTCATTCATCACACTCTGTTTAACAAACAATGTTGTAGATTTGCATTTAAGATGCTGTTTAGTGGGGAATCATACACATCTCATGTACAGCAGCAGGGCCAGAAGTTACTTAGCATTGAAATGTTTTTGCTCATTTTTATTTTGCGAGTGTCTCCCCCAGTGCTGCGGGGAGCTTCTCTGAGGCCCATGAAGCTGTAAATACAGGATACCATCCGATGATTAGATAAAAGTCATTTTGGGCCAAAACTCGTTTAAGAGCAATGGTAGTTAGATTGAAGGGGACACTCATGGGGCGGTGATCCACAGGGAATGCGGGACGGCTGCAGAGGGAAGTGCGGCTACAGACACACTCTGGGATGCCCCCCCACCTGAAATCCAGAGGAGCGAGACCTGTCAAGCTTTCACTCAGACCTGATCCATTCACAGTCCCCCCCAATCAAAAACATGTGCAGCATTTTTAATCGTATTACCAAGTCAGTCTTGGCTAGTAGCTTGTAAAGTGTGGTTTTATTTATAACGATATCCATAATAAATTTGCTGTTATCCATGCAGACTCTGGGGGGGCTCATCAGCAGACAGGTGCACTCTGGACCTCGTAAATGGGAAGGATGGCCTTGGAAAGTTCATAATTCTGTGTAGAGTTAGGGAATGGGTGTGGCCTTTGGGGACGAGTATAGAGGTCAAGGAAAACCACTGAGTCATCAAAAGTTATGGCAACGTTTTTGTGACAGGAGGAGTAACTAAGAGCTTATTACGTACACAAGGAACCGTTGGCCCCATACCCTGAAACTACATCCTGAATATGTTTATTATTATGATTAGCATTATTATACAAAAATAATTCTAAACAGAGAATTATGAAGGTCAGAAACAGATCAAGCCCTGAGTAGGATGCCAGCATATCATCGGGTACAGGTACACCCTGGGCAGGATGCCAGCCCAATGCCAGGCACAGGTACACACTGGACAGGGTGTCAGTCTAACGCTGGGCACAGGTACACCTTGGGCAGGATACCATCCCATCGCCGGGCACAGGTACACTCTGGGCAGGGTGTCAGCCCAACACCGGGCACAGGTACACCCTGGGCAGGATGCCAGCATATCACCGGGTACAGGTACACCCTGGGCAGGATGCTAGCCCAACACCGGGCACAGGTACACCCTGGGCAGGATGCCAGCCCATCACCGGGCACAGGTACACACTGGGCAGGGTGTCAGCCCAACGCCGGGCACAGGTACATACTGGGCAGGATGCCAGCCCAACGCCGGGCACAGGTATACCCTGGGCAGCCCATCACCGGGCAAAGGTCCATCACAGGGCGCAGATACCCCCTGGGCAGGATGCCAGTCCATCGCAGGGCACATAAACCCTCCCAAACTCAATCACACACTAAAGGCAATTTAGGGACTCAAATTCACCCTGTCACACATTTCTGAGTGTGAAGGGAAACACAAAACCAGGATAAGAAACCAAGGAGAACATGCAACATCATATATCATACAAGCTAGATTATATGGCCTAATCGTTTATGATTTTATGTAAGCGTACCCCATTCGTTTAAAAAGAAATGTGTAGGTTCATGTCCTTGGAAAATCTGTTACTTTAGCACCACTGAGGAATGAACCTTGGAACCTACATTGTTGTAAATAAAAATGCTATTAAAAATGTGAGAAAAGGAATACAGAGGGGCTCTGGCTAAAGTTCAGAACTCATGAATCTTTGGGTAAAATGTTCTCTAAGCTATACGAATGAAGACTCGCAGAAATAAACAGGAAGAACGTCAAAATGTAAACGTTGCCATTGATGCATTTGCCATCAATACAGTCCTATTCAGACCTTGCGTGAATTAATGCGTTCAAAAACACATTTTTTAGGGGGGACAGACAGATAAAATGAATTGAGTGTACATTTCTTTTGTCTTTGCTTGGCTGTTTCATCATCTTTTTGAATATGAACAACCTCATGTATAAGAACGTTTTCCAGCTTGAAGCCAGAGACAAACAGTGAGGTCTCTTTGCCAGGCAGGTCTACAGAGAGACAGATATGGCCCATTCCATCTTGGGGAAGCCAATGTGCCCGGCAGCACAGCGCTGACCTTTAACAAGGCCTGCCCGCTCCCCTCTGAACTCTTCCATTAACATGGCATCTTTACGCACAGAGTTACCCCTGATTGGATGTGCTTTGTTCATGTTACCATTGTTGGCAAATAGTGTGTGACAATCCCAGGAGGGCAGCTGCACCACCTCCACGTTGAGCACCAACAACTGCAGCACATTCAGAATCCTTTAAATCAGGCATCTTAGCCTTTCTAAGTCTTAGCCAAACAGTGTGCCTCTCGACCTTGTCTGTGTGCTGCATGTGTTCAGTTACAGACACGTGATTTGTGTTGTTGCTGTTTGGAGGATCCAGCTGTTTGTGTTAAGCAGGTGTACCTAACAATATGGCCACTAGTTGTATATTTAAGATTTTGATCACTCAAGCTTCTCATGCCGATTTACAGATGAGCTTTTTGACTTTTTGAAGGCGTCATTTGATATTGAAGTCAGACATCTGCGGGCTGGTACATCCCAGGGTGGGGCAGGGCGGGCCTCACATGCAGGACCCCGGTGACATAGAGGTTTCGGCGCCTACACTCGCGTGCCGGACTGGACATGGAGCTCTCGCTGCCTGGGCTTGTGTGCCGGACCCCGGCGACATGGAGCTCTTGGCACGTCACACTTCAACAACCTCATGATTTATTCCCTGAGATCGGCGGCTGCTCTCAGTGTGACCCTGCGCTAACCGGCAAGGCCAGCGGCCAATAAATCAGAGAACAACTCCCTGTCAGGACGTGCACGATTGCAGGGCTCGCAAAACAAGATATCAATACCAATTTAGGGGAAAATAGGGGCCACACAGTGGCTTCAGCAGGGGGTGCAGGCATGTGTGAGTGTGCTGGAGCCTAACCCAGACAGCACAGGGACATGGGGGGAGGTCTGGAGCCTATCCCAGGCAGCACAGGGATGGGGGCACAACCCACACAGGATGGCAGACACACACACCAACACACCATCAACACACAGAGGAAACCTATGCCCAACAGAGGTGACATTTTCATCTCCAGTCCTGAAGGTAAGGCTGCCACCCATCGAGCCTCTGTACTACCCCAGATATACAAAATGGGGGTGTGTTAACCGCAATAAGACACAAACCTCTAGCTCATTAATAAGACTTTTAAAGTCCCCACTAGGGGTCACCTGCATCCCTGCGGCTCATGGCCCTCTGGCCTGCGTCCTTGCGGCTTATGGCCCTGCGGCCTGCATCTCTGTGGCTTATGACCCTCCAGCCTGCGTCCCTGCGGCTTATTGCCCGGCGGCCTGCGTCCCTGTGGCTTATGGCCCTGCGGCTTCTGGCCCTGCGGCCTGCGTCCCTGCGGCTTATGGCCCTGCGGCCTGCGTCTCTGCGGCTTATGGCCCTCTGGCCTGGGTCCCTGCGGCTTATGGCCCTGCGTCCCAGCGGCTTATGGCCCTGCGGCCTGCGTCCCTGCGGCTTATGGCCCTGCAGCCTGCGTCTCTGCGGCTTATGGCCCTCTGGCCTGCGTCCCTGCGGCTTATGGCCCTGCGGCCTGCGTCCCAGCGGCCTATGGCCCTGTGGCCTGCGTCCCTGCGGCTTATAGCCCTGTGGCCTGCGTCCCTGTGGCTTATGGCCCTGCAACCTGCAGCCCTGCGGGTTGTGGCCCGTCATAGGCCTGGCCAGAGACTCTGCCACTAGTACCCCCCATACATACCTGCATCTATCACAAGCGTTGATTATGTGGGGGGGCAGTTTTGTGTATCTTGTCACAGTGTGCAGTCCGCGGCCAATGAATCCCAAAAGACCGGGAGTACATGGAGTACATGATTTCCTAAGGACATAGCGCCCAGGGTGGGGGTGGTGTGAGGCCCCTTTGAAGCTGACAGCAAAACAGCACCCCTCATGGGTACAGACCCCTCCCCCACCCCACCCCACCCCACCCCACTGCCTTGTGAGACATCCAGACACTGTCACATTTAGGCTTGTCCACAACAGTTACAATAGTCTGAGGGATTTAATAACAAGCTGGTGCTCCTTCAACCATAACAGATAAACGACCTAATCACACAATGCTGATCGCCAGAGTCCCGGGTACAAGGCCAACGCTAGGGTGAGCGATGACATTGATATCCACCCCCAGCACCTCAAACCTTCCCCGGTGCGTCACTGCCATCTGACGAGAGGGGGCGATATGAAAACCAAAAATAATAATGCAAGACAAACAGCAAAGGAGAGCCCATAAAGAAGCAATATCTGCAATGAGGCCTGGGAGGGGTTGGTGTATGGGGGGCTGGGGGTGCATCCAAATTAGAGGGCCAAATGGAAGCACTCCATCTTGAGAGAGCGCCCCCTTCACAGTATTCCTCAGCTCCTCCCCCCAGCAGAACCCCGCACAGAATAAATCATCACGCTGAGATAGTTTTAATGGCTTTTTAATGAGTCTAATGTTTTCTGTTTTAATGAACTTCTTACGTCAGCTTTAATCTTTTTAGAGGAATGAAAAATGATTGAGAAATGGCCCACATTAATTTAATTTACCATCCGGTGTGCCCTGACGGTCCACACGGGACGGCGGAGAGAGGAGAAGTGCCAGCAGGGGGAGCTGCAGGCTCCGTGGCGAGGAGGAGCGGCGGTAATTTATGACGGCACACGGCGGGGCTGCTGTTCCTCCTTATCTCCAATTAGAAGGCTTTGGTGGGAGACCTCCGATTCTTCTTCTCCTCCACGGGCTGAGCGTTCCAGGGATGAAGCGGCTAATCCAGAACAGCAGTGCTCAGGTACAGTGTAGGTACGGATCCGGATCTGGAGCTCTGCCCCTCCCCCTCCCCGCTCCTCGGCTCAGACTGACGGCTCCCACGTCAAACATCAATGCTCCCTGCCTGGCAGAAAGTTAAGAGGACCGTGACCCAGTAGTGTGAGTCTTGCATCTCACTAAACTCACAAGGACTCCTGGGTATGTATCAAATGCTCTGCGCTTTGATGGTGGCCTTTGAGCATTTTATATCTCTCACAGTAAGGAGCTGCTGGTTTCCTGTTTTCCAGAGTTCTGGCTTGATAGAAGTTTGTTTCTCAGTATAGAAATTAGGTTGGCATCCAGTCCAGGCTCTACCCCGATGTGCCCTGGGATGCCTGGGATAGCTTCAGGGCTCCCATACCATCTAGATGGACAGATGGAAGAGTTTAACGAAATATTTCCAAGCCTAAATTAAAAATATGAAAAGTCGGCCTCTGTGACTAGCTGCTTGTGTGAGTGGCAGAGCTTAAATAATTTAGCAAACCGGCGCTACCTTGCAAAGCCAGACCCGAGTTTGCCTTCAGGGATGTTTTCTTATTTGTAAGTATATAGATGGCAACAAGAAAAAAACATTATCGGGGAGATTTTTGGAGAGTTCCCTGGGGGGCCGTATTCGGGCAGGTTCATATTAGGTTTCTGTGCCTCTGGGAAGCAAAAGCAGACAGAGAGCCGCGTTTCCGCCCAGGGGGCGACACAGAGTCGCCCGTTGCCGCTGGCGTGCTGATCGTTCACTCTTAACGCAGCGGGATGCTTTAGCGTTATCGATTCCATAAGTGGCGCTGTAAATCACGAGGAGCCAGTGAATGGCACTTAACAGCCGAGCTGCACTCACACGTGTGGCCAAACACACGCTCACGCACACACACACACACACACACACACGTACACATACACACACTCGCTTGCACACACACACACACATACACATACACACACTCGCTTGCACACACACACATACACACATGTGCTCATGCACACGTCTACACATACACACACTCATGTGCACACATACACGCTCGCACACACATGTCAAACACTTTCTCACAAGAGAAATCTTAGATGCTCTCTCACAGACACATGCACACAAACACACACACATAAATCTATTTGCATTAACCGGATGCATACCCACACAAACACACGGTGCAGGTTACGCCTTGGACTTCCCTGCCATGCCCTCCGTGCAGCCACTCACCGACACGCCAAGCGAAAGGCCAACGGGCCAAGCGGGATTGTGGACAGTGATTTCGTGAATTTGTGTTTGGAGCTGGGAATTGTGGAGGGAAAGCTAATCCCCTTAAGAGGAGAAAGCTGCCTCTAATTGATCTATGTGAGAATGCTGAGCGGTGACCTTTAACCTCAGTTCTCCTGACCTATGCGTCACCGCAGAGGTGAAACATCACCCCAGACAGGTTATTAAAGATCAGCACCAAACAGAGCTGGTTATGTGGCAGACCATTCATTTCAGCATTCTTTCCTCCCAGGCAGCCGTGGGTATCCCCCTATGGGCAGGGTGCAGTCTCCCCCAGTGCAGGCTCACCACTGTCACTGCTGTGTGTAATCACACAGTGGCACAGCCGTCATTGATAAAACTGGCCTGCTATTGGCACGCAGGGGGGCGGCCCTCGGTTATTTGCAGGGCTGTAATCCCTGGTCTGTCGGGACAGGCAGGGCTCTCAGAGGGTATTAAGAGAATCAACAAATGCTGTGGTGCCTTAATACCCTTCAGCCATTCCCAGACAGATCTGCCTAAAGTATGCAGGTAACAAAACTGAGCTACTCACCTTGACCGGCACCCCCTAGAATGGCGGGGCCATTTATTAAGCTACCCACTATAGTCTCCATGCAGTCCTGGCCCCACCCCTGTCTCCTTCCTAACCCCCCCCCCCCCCCCC
>JAODLC010000002.1:14879197-14891788 GCA_026781145.1 Hippopotamyrus pictus | reverse complement strand
TGTAAAACATGAGGAATCCACACGTGGTTAACGAGGGGGCGTGGCACACAGGAGGAGCGGACGATCGGGATATGACACACGCAGTGCACTCTGCAGTTTACGCCAATCAATGCCTATCGAACAAACCTGATCGGATGTGTCAGTGAATTTTAAATTAAACATCTGTGGTTTAGCTTCTTGGATTGGTTGAGTGTTCACTAATTTTGCACTAAGCATCTGCAGACCCTAATGACCGGGACCCTCGTCATTTGTTCAATGTAGGCATATACGTTCTGTCACAGTAGGGGAGAGAAAGAGGCGCAGACCCAGGACTGCAAGGATAACAGAACTTTAATATTACGAATGACAGGCAGGCGAACAAGGTTGAAAACGGAAGACGAAGATCGTGGTCGTTGTGCGGGAGCGAGAGTCGGTTGCCAGGTAATCAGTCAAACGAAGAGGCTTGGGACGGACAAACATGAGGGTGGGAGGACAGACGAAGCCGGGCTCAGCAGGGCAGGAGAGTTAGGGACGGGAGCTGGACTGCGGGAGGAAGGTACAATAGGTAAGGATCCGACAAAGGAGGAATAGGTAAGGTACGGGGATTCAGGAAGACAGAAGACAAGAGAACGCTCGGTATGGCCTTTTCTCATTAGCTCAATACTTTGCGAGTGTTCAATGGTTTCCCTTCCCTTTTAAAGGAAGTCTAATTAGGGGAAGAGGAGCTGTCCCCGTCGAGCCCCGCCCCCGTGGGTGTGACAGAGCCCCCCCCCCTCCGACGGCCGCCTCCTGGAGGCCCTCGTCGCTTGCGTGAACGTTCGCGTGGGCGGGGCGCCGGCTTGTCGGGATGCGAGCAATGGAACTCCGATGTCAGGGCCGTATCCGAGACTTCGATAGCCGGCACCCAACTCCATTCATCAGAACCCGCACCTTCCCAGTCCACTAGGTATTGCAGCCGACCCCTCCTGCGTCTGGAATCAATAATGGAGCACACTTTGTCAGAAGGTGAGTCCACTGACACAGGCGGAGGTACCTCCTCTGGAGGGTCCGTGGGACGTAGACAGCTGTATTTCACGGGTTTAAGGAGGGATACATGAAAGGTGGGGGAGATCCTGTAAATACGGGGCAGTAGCAGTTTTACGGTCACGGGTCCTATTCTTTGCAATATGCGGAAGGGACTGATGTAGCGAGAGGAAAGCTTACGGCACCCAGGGATTCGAAGGTTTCGGGTTGACAGCCACACGTGTTGTCCCACTTGAAATGGGAAGCCCGGTCGGCGGTGTTTGTCCGCTTGAGTTTTCATCCGAATGGCTTGCGAACGTAAGGCTCGTTGAATGTTCTTCCATGCACACTTGCTCTCCTGAAACCAGGTCTCAACCGTCGGAACAGTGCTGAATGGAGTGTCCCATGGAAACAGGGGGGGCTGGAAACCCAGGACGCACTGAAAGGGTGTAAGATTTGTTATGGGACTCACCCGAGAGTTGATAGAGTACTCCGTCCAGACCAGGTGATTGAACCATTTAGCAGGATCCGTCCGTATGAGCAGTCGTAGAGCCAGACACCTCCCGGTTGGTACGTTCGGCGAGGCCATTGGACTGAGAATGGTAAGCTGTGGTGAGACAGCGTTTGGAACAGAATTCCCTGAACACATGGGATGCAAACTGTGGGCCTCGGTCTGACACGATGTCCTCCGGGATGCCCGTAAAGCGGAAAAGCTCATGAATGAGCACATCGGATAGCTCTAGGGCAGAGGGTAATTTAGAAGGAGCGACCAGACGACACATTTTTGTATATCGGTCCACGATTGTTAGGATAACGGTTTTGTCGGAAGAATGAGGCAAGTCCGTGATAAAGTCCATGGCAATGTGGGACCACGGTCAGGATGGGACCGGTAGTGGTTGAAGCAACCCTGCAGGACGGAGACTGGAGGCCTTGCATCTGGCACACTCCGGGCAGCTCTCCACAAACTCTTGGACCTCCTTGCGCCATCCTAGCCACCAATAACGACGAGAGACCAGGTGTTGTATGGCGGATATTCTGGGGTGCCCTGTTCCTGGTTGGGAATGGATCCAGTGCAACAGGTCAGATCGATGAGCGCGAGAGACATACCATACGTTCAGGGGGCATCCTGCGGGTGGTTTCCAATTCTCATTCTCCAGTCGGATGGTCTCCTCCAATCCCCAGGTAATAGAGGAGACGAAACATGCCGGGTCGAGGACAGGTAGGGTCTGGTCTTCACTCTCGGGTGGATCAAACTGCCGGGACAGGGTGTCAGCTTTCAGGTTCTTCTTTCTGGGGAGGTAGCTTACACGGAAGACGAAGCGTGAAAACCATTGGGCCCAGCGAGCTTGACGTGCTAAGAGTCGTTTAGCCGACTGGAGGTATTCCAAGTTCCGGTGATCAGTCAACACAACAAAGGGATGTCGGGCCCCCTCTAACCAGTGCCGTCACTCCTCAAGGGCTAACTTGATGGCTAGCAATTCGCGATCATCCACCTCATAATTGCGTTCCGCCGAGGTTAACTTGCGTGACGTCTTCCATTCTCAGGGCTGCGTTGTATCAAGAAAGCACCTATGCCCGCTTCCGACGCGTCCACCTCCACTACGAAAGGTAACTCGGGACGTGGTTGGGCTAGTACCGGGGCGGTACAAAACGCCTCCTTTAGAAGATTGAAAGCACGGTCCTGCACCGACGTCCAGGAAATCCTGGTAGGTTTTCCTCGGGTAAGGGAAGTGAGGGGGGCTGCTCTCTGACTGAAGTTCCTAATAAAACAACGATAAAAATTAGCAAAACCCAAAAAGCGTTGCACCTCTTTCAAGGTTCGGGGAGGGGGCCAATCCCGGATGGCTGCGATCTTCTGGCAATCCATGGCCACCTCACCTGGTCGAATTACATACCCCAAGAATTTAACTGTAGTCTGGTGGAAGTCACACTTTTCACCTTTGCCGTATAGATGATGTTCCCGAAGCCTTTGTAGTACCTGTCGGACATGCAACACATGTGTCTGCTTGGAGGGGGAATAAATCAGTATATCGTCTATGTTGATTACCAAGAATTTGTCCAGCATGTCATAAAACACTCGATTCATGAATGACTGAAATATTGAAGGGCTATTAGCTAGCCCATAAGGCATCACGCAATATATATACTGCCCCCTACTGGTGATGAAGGACGTCTTCCATTCATCCCCTTCCCTGATTCATACCAAGTTATACGCGCTACGTAGATCCAATTTAGTGAAGATGACAGCCTCACGTTATTGTTCTAATGCAGACGGAATAAGGGGCAGAGGCTCTCTCCTTTTGACCGTGATAGCATTTAGAGCCCGATAATCCACTACCGGTCATAGACCCCTATCCTTCTTTTTAATGAAAAAGAAACCCGCAGTCACGGGTGAGGTAGATGGTTGGATTATACCCTGCTTTAGCCCGTCTTGGATGTAGGTCTCCAGTGACTCTTGTTCCTGCAGTGACACCGGGTATAATCGACCGTGAGGTAACGGAGCTCACTTTAATAGCTCAATGCTGCAGTCGCACTCACGGTGAGGCGGAAGGCTGAAGGCCCTCTCCTTACTGAAGACGTCCTTATAGTCTTGGTATTCTGTGGGGATGACGTCCAGATTTTCGGGTTCAGGACTCTCCACATCAGTAGCCTTACAGGGAAGAGACATGCAATCGCGATGACACCTCTCGGACCAAGCCTCTATTCCCTCCTTTTGCCAGTCCAGACGCGGGTTGTGCTTCTGTAGCCAGGGAAGTCCTAGAATTAACGGATCTTTAGCTCGATTGAGTACAAATACCTCCATAGTCTCTGCATGAAGCACCCCCACCTGCAGTACAAAAGGGTGAGTGCGGTTCTTGATGATTCTGTCCGCCATGCGTTCTCCGGTGACTCTGTGTACGGTGAGCGGATAGGCTAGCCTTTGGAGAGGAATCTGCAACTGGTGAGCAATGTTAATATCCAGGAAATTGCCAGCTGCCCCACTGTCAATGAGAGCCCTTACCCGACAGCTCCTCCCCTTCCATCTCAATAGAACAGGTATAGTGAACTGGGTGAGAGATGAGTGAGGTAGAGAAGTATCACCTACCGGTAATGCTCTTTCTTCACATTGGGGCCGGACGGGGCAGGCATTAAGGGCATGGTCATTACCCCTGCAGTACAGGCACTGCCCTTCTCTGTGCTCTTCTTCTGCGTTCCGACGAGGTCAGTGGTGTTCGACCGACTTGCATCGGTTCAGCCGCTTCAACGTTCGGTCCAGCAGCGGCTCTCTCATGATCCTCCTAGTGTCAGCGGCGTCGTCGATCCCTCACGGTGTTGTCTAGTCGAACAGCTTGGCATACTAACTCCTCAAACGAGGATGCCTCCCCCCAAGCCAAGAGCTCATCTTGTAGCTCCGGGTTGAGGGCTCGCAAGAAGATAACTTGGAGGCAATCATCCGGCCATCTCAGAGCGGTGGTGATAGTCCGAAACTCCAGGGAGAACTCTGCAGCTGATTGGTTCCCCTGGCAACACTCCAATAGCCTCCATCCTGGACAACGACCCACCGCAGGATGGTCGAACACTTCTAGTAAGGCCCTGTGAAATTTGCTCCCCGTGGGCGTGACACGTTCAGTCTCAAGTTTTGTTTCCAACCAATCATATGCATGCTTACAGTACTCCCTTACATGCCTCACTGGCTCTCACTGGCCAGGAGGGAAGCAGTGTTCACCTCATATTTCTGAGGACAAGTGGAAGAATGAAAAGAATGAATCTGTGCAGGGAAGTGCCCATGAGTGTATACAGTTACCGGGGTTTCTGTAAAGGACACTATACCATTAGTGTGTTGTAGGCTAGCATTTCTTCAGAGGTGTGTAGCAATGCGCTACACTTACACTCTATGGACATAAGTACTGGGACACTGGGCCATTACACCCACAGAAACTTTCATGACCTCCCATTCTAGATCCATAGGCATCAATATGGAGCTGGTACCCCCCCGCCCCCCTTTGCACCTAAAACATCTGCCACTCTTCTGGGAAAATATTGGAGTGTGTCTGTGACAATTTTTGCACACCTACAGGCAATTTGTAGGTCCAATTAATCTCCACATATTTTTGGACTGTGGAACAACAACACGGAGAACATGCGAACTCAACACGACTAAAGCCAGCTCCCAGAGGTGTGAGGCAACAGCGCTGACCACTGTACCATCATGCCGTGTTGGGCTTTTACTACATATATTTAAACATAAAACATATGAAATTCTCTACAATAACAGTATGTTCATTTAATCAAACAATGCAAATAACATGGAGCATTCCTAACATTATCTAATATATTAATTTATTTTTCTTCTGGAAGATGTTGGTTCAAAAGTCTGGGATCATCAAAAGAAGGAAACCCACTTTTATTTATTTAAATAACCACTTAAAATTCAGACAACGTAACGTTATTGAAAGCTAACGCCAGTTTTCCTTGATCATTTATTATTCTTTACAATGTTACGTGTCACATCTGTCTTCCTGCTATCTTGCATATTTGTGCTACAGTTCATATCTGCCTGGGCTGTTAGCCAATGCTGTTGTTTTCCTGTGTCTAAAGGTACTTCCTGTCACGTGTTTGTTTTTGATTGTCAGAAAAATGGATAAGGTTTTTTATTTGCACATTTTATGTTTCATTGCTTTATTAGGAGAGTATATTTTAATTTTATATTTTGTTTTATGATTGGCTGTCACTCTTGATTGTGCAATCCTGTTACAATTTGTTAATAAGAACTTCAGGTTTTGAAAATTAACTATTCAAGTACTCTTTTTTCTAGAAACTCTATTACTCTTACTCAGATAAAAGCTTTCATGACCAAGAACACATTTAAGATGTTAGTCATGAAAATCACCATCCCTTT
This sequence comes from Hippopotamyrus pictus, assembly GCA_026781145.1. Classification (NCBI taxonomy): domain Eukaryota; kingdom Metazoa; phylum Chordata; class Actinopteri; order Osteoglossiformes; family Mormyridae; genus Hippopotamyrus; species Hippopotamyrus pictus. The sequence goes on along the minus strand of JAODLC010000002.1, from coordinate 14,885,928 downwards.
GGAATACAGCAGGAAGTCAAATGATTTTATCTTTTTTGTATTTACCTAGGGGGGCGACATCGTGCTGCAGTGGTTAGCACTGTTGCCTCACACCTCTGGGACCTGTGTCACGTGTGTGGAGTTTGCATGTTCTCCCCGTGTCGTCGCGGGGTTTCCTCCGGGCACTGCGGTTTCCCCCCACAGTCCAAAGACATGCTGAGGCTAATTGGAGTTACTAAATTGCCCATAGGTATGCGTGTGTGAGTGTGCCCTGCGATGGGCTGGCCCCCCGTCCAGGGTTGTTCCCTGCCTCGTGCCCGTTGCTTCCGGGATAGGCTCTGGACCCCCCGCGACCCAGTAGGATAAGCGGGTTGGAAAATGGATGGATGGATGGATGGATGGAATGCATAATTTGAAGTTCATCACCATAAATTAATTGAAGGCTTTGGGATGAATATTCAAGATATTCACCATAAATTCATTGGGTTCTCATTTTGACATAAGGCATGGAATTATGCAGGATCTAAACGATAAGAGTATGTCGGCTTATAGAAATAGCGAATAACATTGCTCAGTGTACCACCCTCCCCCCCAAGCCTCACCGCAGACGCCTAGCACCACCACTACCCCCCTCCACGACTGATACACCCAATGCCAAAACAAATATGCCCCCATGACAGTGAAGAATGAATATGCCAGCTGACACTTTATATTAACGGTACCTTCAGAATGCATTTATAATGCATTCATATAGGGTTTATAACATTCATAAGCAGCATGTAAGTATACCTTAACATATTATTGTATGTTTAAAGCTTTAATATACATTAATAACAAATATTATATGATATTAACAAACATTAGAATCATATAACTGTCATGACCTGCTTGTTCGATCCTCCTGTGTGCCACGCCCCCCTCATTACCTCGTGTTAATTCCCAATTGTGATCACCTGTTACCTGTTCTTTCCTGCTTGTCTTGCGTATTTAGTCCTCGTCTGAGTTAGTTTCCCCAGGTCTGTCATTGACGTAGTTTGCAGTGTGCGCCCCTTTGTTTCTGTCTGCATGAAATAAACCCCGTTTTGATAGAATTCATGGCGTCCTAGCCTGCTTCCCCGTTCGCCGACACACGGATCCTAACAGTAACCATATAATGTTTGTTATTAAGGTATTTTAGGACATACTTAGGATAGGAAGGTATACTTACATGCTATTTATGAATGTTCTACGCATTACGAAGGTGCACTGAATGTTCTACAAATGCATTATCAAGGCATTATGAAGGTGCAGTTAATTTAATGTAAAGGGTTACCATATAGCCCACAACTTTGTTTCCTATAATTAAACTATGAAATGATTACAAATTACAGGCAGTTGCAGCATACTTGGCATGGTTTTCTACCGGGGGAGGGCAACGACGTTCGTGGGCGCTTTAATGTGCGGGGTTACCCGAGCTGACCCCAAGGGTCCCTGCTTCTGTCACTCCGGCAACTAGGGAGCCACTGACCATAATAAAATAATAAAATAGGTGCTTGGAAGTCATAATGCATTATTACTGTTTGATGGCGATAACTTTAACTATGATTATTCTGATACCCCAAAGGCAGGGCTGGTCCTGGCCCCTGGGTGTTCTGACTCCATAAGTGAGATTCTGCAGGGGAACCCCCTCCCACCTTCCACCTCCCACCACTCCGAGCAGCAGAAAAATTTGATCAATTAATTTATATGAAAAGCTTTTCAGTAGCACGTGCTATCTGGCTGATAACTAGCTAGCTCTTTTCACAAAAGTAGTTTGACGGCCCTATTAGTAATCTCTGAACAAATTGAAATTTTGGCGTCCTTGTCGCCACTTCACTTAAAATGTTTTGGTCATACTGTGCTAGCCTAACCTCCTGGACACCGTTTCCCTCCTCCCACATCACATAACTGTTCTCTGCAGACACTGCAGAGGATACCTGTGCTTCTAGGGCCAGAGTCAGAGGCATTGGAGTGGCGTGGATGCCCTGGCCATTACAGGACAACAGTACTTGACAGGGGCTCTGTTGGAACATGTAAAATTGGATGGGGGCGGGGGGGGGGGGCAAGGTAACGTTTTGTCAGGGGGTCCAGAATTTCTTGTCACGTCCTTCAGCATGAGTGAGCCAATTTTACTTACATACATTGCTTATGTCACCTATGGGATTAACCACAAGTTGATTTATGCAGATTAATACACTGTTATTTGTACTTTTTAAATAATTGAGGACCCTTCCCTGAGTAGGCAGTTTCTGCTAATACAATGAAAACTCCCTGTGGCGGCACTGATCCAAATCACTGCACTTACGCACAAACCAGCACTGACTACTGTCAGTGCTCCCGTACTGAATCAGCAGGGTTTGCGTTAGGGCGCCGCAACATGCACCTATACATACTTATTCAGTTAATTAATCACCAGCTAATCCTACAATCGCACAAAGCTGCTTGCCTTTCTTTGTCTTTATGACAATATTGAAACTTGAAATATAAGTAAATTTTACGCAAACATCCCCAGATCTTTAAATTCTGCATGCTGTCACTGGCACATACAGTAAAGTGTGAGAAACCAGGCCTGAAATACAAATAAAGCACTGATTAGACAAAAGATTATTAGTAGAACATGATCACACCTTAAAAAAGAAATGCTTCACCCTCCTGCAACGGGGTCATAATTCACTAATGCTAGTTTGTAATTCATCAAATTGTCTTGTACTTTCTATACAGATATCCTGTGATTTGCATTATTATTAGTATATGAGAGAGGTCAAACATACTGTATAACATAAGATACAATATCACAAGCATGCCTCACAGTCAGTTTGTTTTGGTTCTTGCCACATGCCGCACACAGGGTAAGATACGTCTGCTAACATCCACTATGTCTTGATAAATGTTAGAAAAGCTCTTATGGGACATAAATATGATTGGATGTCACTCAGTAGTGTCACAACTAAATGCGGAGAAGGTGTGCCAATCCACGTGCAGCTCAAGGTAAAGGGGACTTCATTTCCAGACCAAAACAAATGGACAAAAGCACAAACCAAAGGACTAGGGTTAAAACAGGAGGCCAGGAGGAAAATTCAGGAGGGACAAGGGCTGACCTGAACACAGGAAAGGCATGGGTAAAACGATAACTGAAAACACTGACACAAACCTTGAGCAGAAACCAATACTGAGCACTATCAATGACTGACTAAGGAACTTGGTGTGGGCAGGCACTTACATACACAAGGAGAATATGAGGGTAGATTAGAAACAAGTGTGGGTCATTGACAATACACCAAACACGAGAAAGCACAGATAATAGGAAACAGGTGAAGGTAATCAGGAACCAGAGGGGAAGGAAATGGGATGAACAGCAACCTCTACTGTCCAAGTGGGAATATGACAATATTGACAGAGACAGATCATGAATGATTGTATTTCTATATGTAAGGTGCCAATAGAACAAACTGATGTGTGGGTCAGGAGGCTTTCTACTTTTAAAATTTTCCACATGGAGTTTTTATCTTGGTGTCTCTGAGATGTGCTGTCCCATAATCCTTTTAGCATCCATTTAATCCTGTTGTTGTGCAGGGGAGCCCAGGCATTGCAGGACATCACAGGATGCACAGCCTGGGGGCTGCTGTAGGAGGGGCTGCATGCCGCACCACTTAAAGCAGTGATTCTCAACTGGATCTTCAGTGACCCCAGGCAGTCCACATTTTTGCTCCCTCAAAGCCAGACAGCCCACACTTATGCTCCCACCCCGCTCCCAGTAGGGAGGGTCCAAAACCGTGTACTCACGGAGGGGTCCCTGAAGACTGGTTTGAGAAACACTGGCCTAATGGAGTGTCCCTTTGGGCAATCTACAGCCGTGCATCATGGCACTGAGACTCTGGTCCCATTGCTGTTCTCTCTGCCATGAGAATAAATCTCAGCTGTCAGTTAAACACATTAGCAAAACCAGCAGTGGATATTTTAAATATCCCAGCTCAGGCACACTGACTTCTTGTAATTGGCCATAATTGTAATGCATGAAATGTGTACTCATTTTCACTCTGACAAAAACACTGCAGCTGTTTTATCTTTCTTTTTTATGAAAATTTCCAAGTTTAATTTTTTAAAAGTGACAAGCCATCAGTATTGGTCCAGATATCACATTACAATAGATAAGTTATTACCGCCATGTATGTGGTAAACTTCAAGATATTCAGATATGAACAAAAAATGCTGTGAACAATAAATTAAACAACTAATGGTCTATATTTATGGCCACAAATGGGCAATATTGCTCTAACACAATTGCTGAGGAAAAGAAAGATTTTAAAAACTAATCGTTTTTTTAAAAAAATATGCATCACAGTTATTCTTTAAATGGGATTTAGCAAAAATGAACCAGAATTAACATCCTGGACTCACAGGGTCACATAGTCAATAATCCACTGGAGTGCTAGTAAGCCGCCCAACAGAGGCTGAAGCTCTGCCCTCTTCTCCACACGCAAGCTTCACTGCATCCTGAAGCTCTGCCCACTTCTCCACACACAAGCCTCATCCCAAAGCCTTCAAACTTACTAGGTGCTGTTGCCACGCTAATCATTTTTTAAAGGATAACCAGGAAAAAACATCAACAGAAGTTAGTAAAATGTTCTGACAAGACACCATGTACATGGAAAGTTCTGGGTTTATTGCCAGAAGGAGGTTTATGTCAAAAATAATATACCTGAAAGGAAATACGGTGGTTGATTTAACTGAGCTCAGAGGATCCCTGAACTGTAGTGAGCATCCAGACATTGTGCTGATAACCTGGTTCTCTCTACCAGGAAGTTATGGCCATCACTCTCAGCAAGACAATTTTCACAAGTGCACCTCAAATCCAACTAAGAAAAGCTCTAGTGATAGCAAAACTACTGTTTTCCAATGGCTGGTTCAATCCAAATCCCTGAAGCCAATCACAAGTGTATCCCATAAACACACACTGCAGAATCACAAAATAAATTAAAATCTCACCTCAGTGCTGTTTATCATATACATCATTATTTGAATAGTACCCTTCAGGGTTAACCTCCAGTCAATAGGTTCTGTATAGTGATGGGCTGCCTTGTAGATCCTGCTATAGGATATGGTGAATAGACATGTTTAAAAGTATTTTATAGGATTTTTGCTACATTTCCAAAAGATGTCACTGGTGCACAAGGTGGGATAAAATGATGAAGGGCACCTGCTGTCTCCGTGATTGAGGGAAAAACATATTTGTTATTCACTCGCATTTTTATTTTTTTGCTCGTGGGGAAGTGATTTGGAATTATTTCCATCCTAGCATTTTACCGCTCCAGGTATAACGAGGTTCTTGGGTAATTAAGAATACATTTCCAGGTAGTGAAGCAAAAAATCACGATCACACAAAAGCTAACATGAAATAACTAATCTTCCCCACAGATGAAGCCAATTATTAATTGATTCCATTTGTGTTGAGCTGAATAGGGGTTCAATCTGCGTTATTCTTCGGAGGAAATATTTTATGTTGCCTCTGAGCAGGTCTCCAACAATCAGCATCCTTTATTTGTGCAAGTATTAAAGTAAGAAATCAAGGTGGTGAATTCACTGCCAAAAGTTGTGTTATTCTCTTGGTCTAAAGAAATCAAGGCCAAAAATGAAATGGGTTGTGCCTTCACAAAAAAAATAACATACAGTCACTGGCCACTTTATTAGGTAGAGCTTGCCAGTACTGGGTTAGACCGTCCTGTGTCATAGATTCAGCAAGGTGTTTGAAGCTTGGGTCCATATGGACATGACAACATCACACAATTATTGCAGATTTGTCAGCTGCACCTTCATGAGGTGAATCTCCAGTTCCACCAAATCTCACAGGTGCTCCACTGGATTGATATATCTGCTGACTGTGGAGGCCATTTGAGTACAGTGATTCCCCCGCCTAGCGCTGAAGCTACTTTCCAGACCCAAACTATAAAAATATAAAAATAAAACAAGTGGTGGCAACAACAACAACAACAGTAACAGCAATAACAGTAACAATAACATTGATAACAACTGCAGCTACAACCGTAATACAACAGTAAAAATGGCAACGTCAACCATATGTTGACAATGGCATATATATATGTGTGTGTGTGTGTGTAATGATTTGTTGTTTTATTTTTATATTTTTATTATCGTTTTGTTTCTCTTTGTTTTGTGTTTTTGTGCCAATCTGTGTGGTCCTTTTTCTTTATTCCCCCGCTATACTTCTTCCCACCACCCTTGTTCTCTGTCTCCCCTAATCTCTGCTTGTTGTCTTCTTTATATTAAATAGGGAGTATCAAAAGGGGGGGGGCTCAAAGTATGGCAAGAAAATATCCCCTACACCATTACACCACCAGCAGCATCATGAGTTGCTGATACAAGGCAGGATGGATCCATGCTTTCATGCTTTTGCCAATTTCGAATGGTAGACAAACACGTAGCAAGACTGAGAGCATAGGTTTACATTGTTTTAAAAAAAAAAAAAAAAAGCTAATGAACCCTTTTCTGCATGGCCCCTCATGAGGAGCAGTTTATCCTGGACGTGACAGCTCGCTGTCCGGCACCTGTTCTCACTTGTAGCATTTGTGTACAGGTGAACCAATTATAGACATGCAGTCATGCACCGCATAGCAACATTTCAGTCAACGACGGACCGAGTGACGACGGTAATCCCAATGAGATTGTAAGTATTTGTGGTGACACTGGTGTAAACAAACCTACTACGCTGCTAGTCA
>JAODLC010000002.1:14821710-14879097 GCA_026781145.1 Hippopotamyrus pictus | reverse complement strand
ATAATAGAGAATTATGTCACTGGTTTATAAGTTTACCATAGTGTCTTCATGTCATTGTTTAGGTTAAAAGCCCATAGCTTAGGTTTGTAGTAGGTCATCATGTAGGTAACAGTTACTGTACTTGAATTTTCCTTGCAGACGGAAAAAAAAAAAAACATTTAGGCCTGCTTACAAATTTTCCTGGTAGTGTCTCACTACACTCACCTCATATATATTTTAGTTAACTTCACGTTAGGTCTGCTAGCTAACAACATACTGCTGTAAGTAAAGTATCATTGGGAACCAAGCTGTTTTTCATTTCAGCCATAATTAGCTATGCTCAACTGGGTTGTAAGACATTAACTGCTCCAGATGTCACACCTATCAATGATTACAGCCTAACATTTCCTTTTAATCATTATTTTTCTTAAAAGTAAACTGCTCTAAGTGCATATATGCACATAAAATATGTTCCATTACAACAATCTAATTTCAAAATGGCCTCTCAGTAGCTTCAGCAGTCAAAGAACTGTTTGAGAATCTGTTATTAATAAAAGTGTTAACTGACCATAAGTAACTGTGTCAGGGTCAGTAACTTATGACTCCAGCCCTGTGAGTTCAGAGTCCAGCCCTGTGAGTCCAGAGTCCAGTCCTGAGTCCAGCCCTGTGAGTCCAGAGTCCACTCCTGAGTTCAGCCCTGTGAGTCCTGAGCCCACTCCTGTGAGTCCTGAGTCAAACCCTGTGAGTCCTGAGCCCAGTCCTATGAGTCCAGCTCTGTGAGTCCTGAGCCCAGTCCTGTGAGTCAATCCCTGTGAGTCCTGAGTCCAGCCCTGTGAGTCCAGTGTCAAGTCCTGTGAGTCCAGAGTCCAGTCCTGAGTACAGCCCTGTGAGTTCAGAGTCTAGCCCTGAGAGTTCAGAGTCCAACCCTGTGAGTCCTGAGCCCTTCCTGTGATTCAAGCCCTGTGAGTCCTGAGTCCAGCCCTGTGAGTCCAACCCTGCGAGTCCAGAGTCCAGTCCTGTGGAGTCCAGCCCTGTGAGTCCAGTCTAGTGCAGAACCCTTTGTTTCTATACAACACCTGTTTGCCTTATATCAATCTCAGCCAACTGGGTGATTACAATGAATAAGCCAGGCTAAACAAAGCAGGGATGAGGCTTAGCTTTCCCTCTGCTCGCTCTGACTTCATTTATGGACCTATTTCTCAATTTTGTCCCTTTCATTGTTTTGGCAATGAAGGTTCTCATCAGCCTGCAGTTGTCAGGATGGGAGGCTTTGCAGGTGAGGCATGTTATGACTAAGCACTGCTGGCATGGCAGTCGGTGCTCAGGGCTACCTTACATAATCAAATGCACATTAATAGATGGTACAAATGCACTGTCGCTTGAAATGTTACATCACTACACAACCAAGACTTCAGGATTTCAGGAGATGACTTTTTGAAAAGACAAATCTTTACACTAGATCTGATTAATTTAAACATACATTAGATTTTTTTTCCAGATATAAATTAGATGAATGTTTATTTGCAAGTCTAGTGCAACAACAAACAGCATACATTCCAAATTTTAGAGTAAAAGACAACAGTCAGTCTTGCAGTTCACGTAATAAAACCAAAAAATTACAAATATTTTAAATTATCTCAGAAAAGATTTATGTGACAGATACAACTATATAACTTGCCTCTACATCTAATTGCATTTTGGGTTTTTGTTCTACTGAAAGGTGTATTCCATTAGTATTGCTCCAAGAACATTATGCAAGCTATATAAATGACAAATGATTAGCACAGCTTTTTGCATAATGACCACTGTCATGCATGCTGGGCAAACAGGAATGCTGGAAGTTACCAAAAGTAACATTACGCATTAGAACAGCCGATGCTCAGCCTATGGGTCCATTACCCCAAATATATGTCCTACTTATACAGGTCATGCACATTAATGCACAATAAAATATTAAATCGACTTCAGAGGAAGGCTTTATTATTTATTGCTGCAAATAAGAAGCCTCTAAATTACCACAAGGTCTACAGTAACATGGGGCGTCAAGATAAAGTTTGAACAATGATTTAAACACTGACAAGTAAATAATACACCAGTCTTGGTTGCCCAACCCCTCCACTTAACATGGAGAAACATACAAGAATGCAATATGGCTGGATAAAGGGACTTATTAGGGTGAGTAAAATTACAAAAATCAGAACTCGTAATAAAACACGTCATGTCACAAAGCTCATGTCTCACACTGGTTTCTTGGACATGACAATGAGTTCACTGTACTTAATTTAACAGCTGAAAGATGACAATAAATTGTCAGAAAACTCCTAAATTTGACCATATGAACAGATGCTAAAAAACTCCTTAACAACTGAAACCTTTTAGAAAAATAGAAAGAACCATTTTCACTTGCCGTGATTTGTCTACCAAGGTTTGCAAAGAGATTATGTGGAAATGTTACCTTGAATCACAAATACTGAAATTGTTATCGCAGAAAGTTATTACAGTGTTCTGATTTAGTAATCTAATGCTTTATTTTTCCTCACAAGACCAAACATAATAGGTATGAGCTTGACGGGACATCAGAGATAATGCAGGTAAGAATGATTTATTTTTTATCTGTTTCTCCATGCAGTAGTTTTATTAAGTACTAGTGAGCTGATGGGGAAACGGTTACAGCAAATGTGATTCCTTGATCACCACCCACTCGCAGCCAAATTCACCAGTGGCATACTTCTTTACGACTCTAATCGGTCACGGAAACGTGGCCACCAGGGATCCCGTCACGGCAGCAGGGCGGAGGCGTACATGGCCTCCCACAAAACAGCAGCATCTTCCGACGCCTCGACGGGAGGGAACAGGGGGGACCATACTTCACAGAAATAACTCTCTTGCATTAACTCCAGCTACAAAAAGTTTACTGACCCAGTTTCTTGTGGCCCGTCATAAATAACAAAAAATCCTTTCCTTTAAGGCCACATACCATATTCCAGTCAACAAAACACATAAATAGATACTGTTAGTTCCCCATCTAGCATGACAGCTTTTATCTGGCTGCCAGATAAACATGAGCAACTTAAAAACATCCCTAATGGAGCGGAAGTGGATGACTTGTGTCACCATAAGGGCTGATACATTGAATCATACATCATTTAAACCAGAGAGCCTGCTGTCAGACAAGGCAGATCTTGTGATATGCCTGCCTGGTGCACCTTAATGTTTTTTACCAGTTGAGCATAAAGCCTGTGATAAAGAACCACAATTCAAAAAGGGGTGAAAAGGGGCGGAAAGGGGGAAAAAGAAGTCACTAAAATCACTGGTATAGCAGTAAATGTTATGAGGTTGTGTGTAAAATAACTGGAAGTACAATAACCACAGTCCAGGGTTGGTTTCCGAAATCTGTTGCATCAGCTCAATCAAATATACCTGTCAATAGATCTTTAAGTGATTAGTCATGCCTTTTACATTACCCAGGAAAAACAAAGTCAGTGGATATGTCCCTCAGCCAGTCATTCATCTCTAGGGGAGCCCCACCAACACACAAAGACAAAGGTGATGAAATCAGCTGTCACACACCAAATATCTTACAAATCATATTAATAAACAAAGTACCCTGTAATGTGAAGTGACACATTCTCAAGACTCAAATTAACTGATTAATAATTAATGGAATCAGACCACTTTTTTCCAGAATAACTTAAATTAGGCCTAAATATGTGCAAGGATACGATAGCCTAGTTATCAATGACAGATAGTTTCACTTTATAACTTCATACTGTAGTAAAAGATATCAGGTTAAGTAAGAACATAAGAACTATACAAACGATCGAGAGGAGGCAAGTACTGGCAAAACAGCTGTTACCCAAATTGTTTGGTTAAGCAGTGATGCAACATATTCATGATGTGATGTGTGAGTGCTGTAAGCAAACATATGACTGGCTGGAAACTAAACCTGGGACTGAAACGTAAACACCTAAGGTGAATTTCAATATGTGCATCTGACCGTTCCTGTGTTCTCATGTACCTGTCTTACAACATCTTCCATTGCTGCAGATCAGTTCCAATACTATCAACACAAGTACAGAGGATGGTAAATATCCCTGGAGGTCTATTTTGCCCCTGGCCAGATTTCAAGAATACATTGGCTGCATCTGAACGAGACCAATCTCATGATTCATTGCGCACCAAGTTCGTTCTTGGAAGGCAAATTGGCAAGACTGGTCTTGCAAAGACCACAAGTACGGATTTTGTGTTCTTGATATTGCACCCCAACAGTGACCAAACAACCAAAAGTCTCTCGTTCACTCACCTGCATGGTCACTCCTTTGGGACTCATGTTCTGAATGATCAAGTGAGTGGATGAACAAGAGATCCAATGGAGAGAACAAGTTGGTCAGCAAGTCGATGAGCAAGAGATTCAGATAGGCTACGGAGTGGGAGAGTACCTCAGCTGTGACTGAAATACACCATCTACTGGTATACTATATGGCTTACATGTACAGTGATTTCCTGTATGGTATAATTATATTTTAGAGATGATTTAAGATGATTTTAACCAAGGTTTGTTAGTGTATGGACTCGTTAGCTGACTATGTGATGAGCTGTTGGGTTTGCGTTTTAACTATGAGTAGCTAAGATAGTACAACATTGAGAGACTTGAACTACAATTCAATAACAAATATTATTCCTCTCACATGACTTATTGGTGGTATCTAGCTTATTCCTTTGCCCTATTTAGCCTAAACAATAGGCTATTTTCTCACATATCAGAGCACAAGCATTTCAGATCTATATTATGCAAACTAGAAGTGCCACTGAACAAGTTGGTGAATGAATCAACACGAATCATTGAGGTGAACTGAATCAAATAAACTGCCTCCCCCCCGCCACAAAAAAAGGAGTCACTTTGCCCATCCTTATTCACCACTAACTCATGGAGTGCGGTACACTTGTACGGCCTGATGCCTCACACAAATGCAGTTGACTGCAGACAGGCAGTTAACGCAAAACACTAGCACAGAGTGCCTTTATCTCATTAATGTACAGTCAATATTGCACCTTCAGCTTCAAGGTCATCGGTAGCACTCTCCCATTTTCTAGCACCCCCTTACTATTCAAAACGTTATTATTCAAATGCAAAACCCTGCCTGTGCATTATTTTCGTCCATTTGCTGGGCAAGGGCCAGGTGCATGTGCTGGGGGAGGGTATGTTACAGGCAGTCAATTACAGCTTTAAGAATCAGCAACGGCAAAAGCCAAATAACCATGCAAATTGCTTTGTTTCAGGAACAAAATACATCCTGGATGCCTATTACAAGATGTTTGAACTAAATAATAGAATGAACGCCTTGGAGGCAACTAATGTATAAATTGACGGTGTGAGAATACAGTGCGAGCCGCCCCCCCCCCCCTCCCCCCGACTGCAGCATCCTCCTCTGTCCTCTCACCTCATCAATCTTTATTTATAACCCTCGAATTACAGCTGCTGTTGCTGCTGCAGAATGCTGCTCTGTGGTATTTAATTTGCAGCGCTTCCAACCAGCTTTAAAGACTTTCACCTGTTCTTCGGCAGCTAGTTAGCACTGGGGAGCTGGAGGAAAATATGAAACAGAAAAGTAAGTCAGAAGGCAAAGAAGTCAGATGAAGAGGTTTTGTTATCGTGTCAGATGCACAAAGCCGCCTGGTATGGCAGGCGTGTCTTTTAAAACTGTTTTATCATCGGGCACACAGGGTCAGTGAAACCTCTTCCTTTGCACGTTGCTTTCAGCCTCTGCCACCCCCACAGATGCATCAGTACTCGGGGGAGACGAAAGACACATCAACAAAACAAGGACAGGGTTACCACAGAGGAAATCAGATAACTGCAGGAAACACGGAGCTTAATGTTTGTCTTGCATTCATTTTATTTTAAAAAGGATTCCTCGATTTACCTGAGCAACTAACCTATTACTCATACCTGTACCTACCACTGAGGACACCGAGGTCAAGTCCTCAGTATTTTTTCTGCAACTACAATAACCATGAACCACCTCCCCTGCATGGACACACCTAGGAAGGGTTAACACTTTTGACCTTGCCGTTTTAGAAATCCTGGTTACAGCCCTGATATTACTACAATGAGTTTTTTTCTTAATGTCTTCTGTTTTGGTAGCTGAAATGAGTAAAGACCTCTATGATAGAACATAAAATTATAACAGGCGAAATGCAGTGAATTCCATCCGTAGCCCTGACCGATGTCCAAGCGTGTCGTCTCAGATGGCGCCACACAGTCATTCATTTGTAACAATTTTATTACACCTTAAGTTTCACTTTACATTCTGCTGCTGCCCTGAATCTAGATAACTAACACTTGATACGTCTTAACAGACGTTAAAACAGAGTCTATGTAAGTGTCACCTGGAAACAAACTGTAGATGCTTGACTATAAATAGACCGAAATACACCATACACGAGACATCTAAAAAAAAAAAAAAAAAAAAACAGGCAATCCATCATTGTGTTACACAGCTGAAGGGTACACTGGCTTGCTTTCACCCAAACGCTGATTTTTCTTTCTATTTTTCACTTCATGTAACTCACATGTTTTCCCCCTATGACTTTTTGAACAATATTATTACTATCACTATCTGACATGCAGCTCGCTGCTGGAAAAGAGAGATAAGGAGACACATGGAGACCATCTGAAATTGAATTCTGCCAAAATCTGGCAGTGATGAAGTGGTTTTTATCCCTCGTTCAATTGTCTCTATCGCGCATCCTGTCCTGGCCTATTAAAGCAGGTTTGTTTATTCTACTAAGCCCAGTCATTTCAATTTGAAATAACACAATTGGAAAACTAAATTCGCTGCTGGCCCTTGATCTTTACTACGAGCAGAAGAGACAGTTATGTGGCTCCGGAACGTGCCATGATGAGGCGCTGTTTCTCTCCAGTCTGATGCTTTTAAAAGACCCTTCATTCTTCTCTCTTTAATGAGATCGGTCTCCCCACATACAGTACCAACTCTTAATAACAGGATAAAGTACAGCAAACTGATATGACTCCAGCGAGAGCATTTTTTTCGGGGGCTGAAGGCAAAGAGGATCTGGCTTTTCCCATCTCCCATCCAATCTAACTGAGAGCCATGGGTGTCGGCAGGCGCTGGAGGTGTGAAGGTGACAGGTGTTTGGCTCTGCGGAGGTGCGGCTCATCGGTGTGAGGCGGGGACGTGGTTTGTACACAGCACCTGTTCTTCTGAGGTTTCATTTTCCCTGGTCCCTTACAGAGCACAGTGAACGGAGGGTTATCTACAAAAAATCTAGTCCAAGTGAGCTTCATCACATAGGACAGTCATCCCCTGGCCTCTGGTCAAGGAGATGCCCTCCATCCTGTAGCTGGAGCACTTTGCACACTAGACTCTGTGTATGAGCAGCTGGCATGGATTCAAAAGGAGCATCTTCACTGGAAAACGTTATCAAGGGGACATGCTACACTTACAGATAAACATGCATTTACACATCTGGGACAATGAACCACAATACAACGAAATAGCTATTACAGTTTCATTCCAAAGAGAAAATAAGTTAGCACTTGTTAAACGAGTATGCACCCACAAAAGAAATCTGGGCGGGTAATATCTAAACATCTTCGTCAGTTTTAAAGCCACAAGACCACAGACGGGCTCTAGTGTTTTCGTCGGCCTTGGCATGACTTTGCAGTGATACATCTGCCACCTGGCAGCGTGACTTTGCATTTTCTCCCAAAAACATGCTCGGAAGCTGCAAACTTTTAATAAATAGAATAGGCTGAATTTACAACGATGACGAGAAACAAACAGTTTTGTGCTCCAAAAACATCTATAATCTGACAAGCTTTATTGTTTAAATTTGCATAATCTTTGGCCAGAAGCCTACATAAAACAACAGACAACAATATATTCCAAGACTAATTTCCTAACTGTGGCAGTCAATTCATTATCGCATAATGATAATGTGTAACTATGAAGGACTGGTAATAAACACAAATGTTATAATTAATACTAAATAAAATGAACATGATGTAAGAATTCATTTTGTCGCATGTTTAGACATTTTCTCAGTCTTTACAGCAAGGGCAGATAAGGCATAAAATGGGTTGCTGTGATTTATGGGGCGCCAAGTATCAAGCGTTCATTTTCATGCACAAAATACATTATGTGCCACAAAAAGGATTATTTAATGATGAAATAAAGTAACGCCTTGCTGCATTTTGTCCATAGAAATCCAAACTCCAGTTACATTCTGTCCACAACAGCATAAAGATGTCACTTTCTTTAATGTACAGATATCAAAAGGAAGGTTTCATTTTATGTATGAAATTGATATCAGCACCTTGCATTTTGTGGACAGAAGGCTGAATGTATCTAAACAGTGAATAAAAAGAGTCATTTTGTACACAATGTGAATTTATTTAGTTGCCAAAATGCATTTTATGAATGAAAGATGGTCATTTTGTGGATGTGGGTCTAATGCATTTTCAGGGGTGTCGTTAGACCTGTTTTATGGGGGCTTTAGTGCTCAGTCTGCACTATAACCGTCAACCTTTGTTAAATACTGTAGCTAATTTATGAAATACTTGCACATTAGTTTTAACAACAGTGCCGCTATCTATAGTTTTAAGAGTTATAGCAGTTTTTTTTTCACCAGGGTAAGAATGTAATGTCAAACAAGTTTAGCTCCAGGAAAACAGAAACTTAAATCTTGTTAGTTGCTACTGAAATGAAATATTTTTATTTAAATTAAAACAAATACTATAATTTAAAGTTGTGTCAAATGCAAAACAAATACGTGGTACCTCGGTTCTCGAACTCACTAGAACTCGTATTTCTTGAAAGTCGAACAAACCAGTTTGACCTAGAACGCGATCTGAATATCAGAAGTTAAACCGTGAACGCTGACCTAATATAAATTGTATTCGCCAGGAAATGAGTAATACAACAATGCAATTCTTACTTGAATGCCTTCTTCACAGACTGGATAATTAACCAAATAAAGCAGCGCAACATTTCAGTAACTAACAATAAATAAATCACTAACTTACGTGTACTATTGGAGTATTTATGTCATTTATTTAAACTTTATTTTACCAGGTAAATTGAAAACCTGTTCTCACTGCTTTTCGTGACATTCGGGATAAATAGCAGATTACGCATCCGCACTGCCTCTGATACAAGCCTACAGCATGTAACTAAACTCTTCAGCTAATAAGGGCAATGGTCTGTCGTCACGGAGGCGGTTCCAATTTGTGCAGCCGGGTGAGAGGTGGCAATACATCTAACCATAATGCATTGCGTCAGGATCAGAATGCGCTGTAAGCAAGTCGAACGCACCCATGACCGGACTGGGAAAACAAACTGAAACGCAGACTTAATACAGTGGACTAATGACAACAACCAGAAACAGCTGATCACATGGGGATCCCACACGAGGTTAACGAGGGGGCGTGGCACACGGAAGGAGCGGACCATCGGGGCAGGACAGGGGTAATGTTGGGATAAGATCTTAATCGTTTTGGAAGCCATTAAAAAAAAAAATGCTCTTCTTGTTTTATCCTGTTCATTTTGTGTTTAAATGCTTAAAAAAACATATTTATGTGTAATTTTGGGAGGCCGGGAACCAATTAATTGGTTTTCCATTATTTCGTATGGGAAAAATTCAATCAGAACTCGAACTTTTTAGGATTCGATCTGGAGTCGTGAACGGATTAAGTTCGAGAACCGAGGTTCGGAGGTACCACTGTACATGTGTTCTGTCGAGTTTAATGGTAAAATCTGATCCTATGTTTACAGAATTTGTTAGTACACAAGAATGCAAAAAATATATCACCTCAATTATTTGTAATAATGTAATAATATGAATAATATTTAAGATAAGCTACATTAACACGCAAGGGTAGCGAAAATGTTCAGACTTTGTAGACATGTGAGTAATGTTGTTTTGCGCATGCGCTGTAATGCTTTGTCAGGTAGGAAAAAATGACAGAACACCTGTTCTACCTCTGCTTTAAAAACATGTATTTCACTACTTTGCATAGGTAATGTTAATTCACAATTAATACAGTATATCGAAGATTAGTATAAAACACCACAGTTACTGCTGCAGTCCCCGTCATACTTGCATAGGTGGACACAGTACAGTCAAAGTATGTTTTAAATAAAGTTGTGTGTGTTTTGTGTTGAAAATATTAATTTTATTTTTATTTCAACTTTGTGAAGACATATGTGAATGTGTACTTATCCAAAAATAACAACACTGGTGGAGACCCTATTTGTTGAGATAATTACAAATATCCCATGCATAATTAGGCAGCAGCGTAACAGTAACTAGTGTCCGAAATGTACAGTACCAAGCACTACCTGCCCTTATCCCCTAGCGAGTGTTCTAGGTAGCGAAAACTATAGACTGAGTGAGTGAGTATTCTGATTACAGGTTTGGTTCATTTCGTTTTTCAACATTGACAAAATGTCTCACAGGTTAAAATATTGTAATTTGCAATATTAATTTAATTGATCATAAAATGGTCTTTTCAGTTCTTAAGTGCACTTTCAATAGTTGTCAGGCTTCTGATTTTAGAGCCATTTGCCAAATAGGTTTTAGATTTAGGTTCTAGTTCTTTTGTTGGTAAACATTCAATTTTTGTTTTAAGAGCACAGTTATAAACTGACGAAGAAAATGCTCCTGGCAGACTGGAGTGGAGGGTTTTATGTTAAGGCTGCTTTTTTGGACCTATGCAACTCAATGCATAATTATTTTCTTTTTATTTTGAGACTACCATTCAGAATAACGAAAATGCCAGAACTTAATAGTGATGGTTCTATTTAATAGGGGGGGGGGGGGCATCTCATAATGGCTCTGATTTAAAATGAAACTTTAAGCCCATTTCATAGAAAACAACTGTATATTAGGGTTGTGAATCGATTAAAAAAATTAATCATAGTTTTCTCTGATTAATCGTACCCACTATTAAAACATAATCATAAATATTTATACCAGGAATCCCCAAATTAATGTATAATTAACACAAAGGGAAGTATATGGGTCATTGTAACAAACTCATTAACATATTAACTTTCTCTTATTTTTAAGATTAGTTTGAAGACAAATTCAAGTTATATAACCTTATTGTCTAAACTGTCGATTGTGCTTCTAGGGTAGTTAATCAGGGGTGTGTTTCCTGAACACGATCGATCTTAGTGAATAACAAACATGATAATGAACGACGTAGGTAAAGAATGAACAAGATTTGCAAGTGTTTCCCAAAACCCTTTGTTGTTCCAGAATTAACAAACAAACTTTAAGTAGTATACTTTGCTGGCTCCTCTCCAGCCACTGTGTAAGAAAAAGACATAACAGGGACATCAATCCCGTGTATTTCACTGATGAAATATATTATATAATTGTCACATCAGACTTATGAAAATTAAAAAAAAAACTAATTGGAAACCCAATAAAAACAGATGAAAGCGGCCAAAATTAAAAACCAAAATAAAATAACCTATTTGCTGAAAATATATAAATGGGCTCAAAATGTGATGTTGCTTTCTTGGAAAATAGAATAATGGCTAGCAGTACTAGGAACAGGAAGTAACACTTCTCAAAATAATCGTTAAAACAACTGATTGAGTAGGTGACCAAAACTATATTTTAACAAAATAATTACTGCAGTGTTGTGCAGAATAGCACACACTGCAATACCAATATAGCAGCATTCTGAGGAAAGTCTTACAGTTCCCAAGGACTTGTGCTGGCACTAGAATCACATCCTCCACCTGTCCAGAGCACACTCTGCAACTGTGTGTTCTTTTGTGCAGGGTGCAATACCTCTGTTCAGCTATGGGATTCATCCCTAGAGTCAGCAGGTATTTGCTAAGAGCATAACTGAAGTTTCCCAATAACCAGCCACCAGCAAACACACCATCCTTTGCCATCTGACACAATCCAAAGCTGGACCAGATATACAGTAAGCATCACTTGTACTCCCAGGCCACTTGGTCACAATGTCTGTAAAATGCCAAGTGCCCTTTTCGACAGGTGCAGAGGCCACAAGTATGAATAGGGTTGAGCGTTCCATCCACTGCAATTAAAATGCCTGCAATGGCATGAAAACCAATTGTAGTGTCACAGAAGGCAACCGCTCCAGCTAAAACATATATGTAGTTGTGCGCACAGTGTAATAGAAGTGTGATCTTACATGCACAAATGCATTAAGGGCAAAATTCCAGTGTGTTCCTCTTTTCAGTTTATCCTGCACTATACCAGGTAGGCTCGCTATTTCACCCCAGACCAGCCTGTATTGCTCTATGAATTGCTCACTGCTGAGTTGGTCCAAGAGGTTCATGTCCACATGTCCACAGGATTGTCATTTAATCTAGTAAAACATAAATAATTATAAAATAGATTTATTTTCTAGATCAGGGGTGCCCAACTCCAGTCCTGGGGGGCCGGAGCCCTGTGTAGCTTAGTTCTTTCCCTGTTAAACCATAAATGATTCAGCTCAAGAGCTGTGTGGTAATTAGCACATGGAGTTGAATCAGGTGTGTTAAATGAGAGGAAACTCAAAAATGTGCAGGACTCTAGCCCTCCAGGACTGGAGTTGGGCACCCCTGTTCTAGATGGTAGATGCATATATTGACCTTATATACCACCCCGGTACACACTCAAATGGCCCAGCCTCAAAATGTCTGTGGGTCCATGAGCAAGGCCCTTAACCCCCAGCTCCCTGGGCACCCCAACAGGTGGCTGCCCTTCATAGTCATGGGGAGAGGTAAAGAGAATTTCCCTACAGGGTTTATTAAAGTATCAGTTATTATTATTATTATTATTATTATTATTATTATTATTATTATTATTATTATTATTATTATTATTATATGTACTACTGAGTGAAATGTACTTTATATTTGCATGATTGTAAGATAATTGTGTAATTGTTTTAGCCTATTCTAACAATTTACAATAGGTTTATGTCAGCCCTCAAGCTCTTTTTCAATAGATAGGGTTGTGATAGGCTTACTTATATGACTGTATGAAGTGCTCTTACACCATGAATCACAAAATGACAATGAAATCATTTGTTCTATTAGGCTCTCACGCATCAGGTGTGACACTCACTATTTCAGACTCTAATGCTCACGCAAAGAATCTTACGGCAAATCTGTATTATTCCGCCATAAACCTTAAATTCGCAACATCAAAAGCCTTAGGGTAGCTTGCAAACCCTACGGACTATTTAAATGTAATAAAAATGTTACATACATGTAAATGCATGCGACTGTGAGTGCAGATTTGTCTCGAATTGATGCCAGCCAGGTGATCGCAGTTGGTAACCCTGCCTTTAAAAATATACGTAGAAAGCTGAAATTCTAGCCTGTATAGCAATTAATTTACAAGTGATTACCTGGGGGTATTTAGGACTTACCCAACTGTGAATCGTTGGATTCTGTAGAACCTCCGGAATAAAATATCTTTCAATGATATTCCATTTGCAAGATGTACGTGTTTTTGTCAGAGGAGTGCTATTCCCCGACTGGCGAGTGCTCACATTTTGCCCTCATTGAAGCCGCTTGGGGACCCGGAACTAGGAAGGGAGGTCTCGGTGTCAGTCAGAACCGGGAAAATACAACTGTGGGATTTCTTAAGCAGGATTTCATGCTTTGTGGATAACTTGTTGTATTAACACTAGAACTACTGACCTTTTTATTTTCTGGTGAAAAATACCTAGGACTCCTAAACCTCCGCAGGCCTTCAGCCCCATTGTCCTCCTGCTTTTGTTGTGCAAACACACAAATTACCTGTGAACCCTGGCACATTTGCATTTGTGTACTCAGACTGCTAGCTCAAATGCAGGGCAGCCCGAACCTACAGTATGTGTGTGACATGGGAACCTTCACTGAAGCCTGTCATATCTATACAAAATATCCCACATGCTGACTGACCTGCAAAATGAAAGACACACATTCACTAAGTATATGGAAACACAAGTCTGTTTTACTATAAAAATAGAATGGAAATAGAATGAAAATAGAATGAAAAGTTGCTAATAGAATGAAATTAATAGATTGAAACCAAGCTAAAACATCAGTCGCCAATAAGTCGTCATAAGCTGCGTGAAGTCATGGTCCATGGTTGATGACATGCCCGTACACTCAGTTTCAGGTTCATTTGTCTCAGTGGCCACTCTCCCACACAGTCTGTCTGTCTATCTGTCTGTTTCAAAGTCTGTGTTTGCAGCGTTGCAGTGTTTGCATTTCGCCCAGGTGAATTTCTGTCACTTTACGCAGGCAAACTTGCTGCGATTTCTGTTGCAGCTCTCTTGTACCTGGCACTGAGTTGTCTGTACAGGCCTTGGAATAGGGCAGAGGGCAGCTGCAGCGGCGTCTCTCTCTGTCTTCATTGCCTTTTTTTGCATGACTCGGCAATGAAGTTCCATGGCTAGAAGACTGAGGAAGAGTCAACTTTTGCCATTCCACCCTGTGCATGCCTTGTACAATACGTAGGCATTGACTGCCGCCAGGTCCAGCATGTTATAGAAGACAGCCAGGTAGTCTGCGCTTAGTTTAAGTGAACGAAGATAAAAGTCTACTTAATCTAGGGTACCTGATATCCGACAAGTTATCGGGCTAAGAAAGAAGAAATCCAGCTTCATGATACAGGCCCCAATTCTCTATTTAATTCACGGTATCCCAGTGTAAATTTACTTTATGTTCGTTCACTTACATTTGTCCCAGACTACCTTAAATGCAAGTTATCAACCAATCAGGTCTTGCGTTTACACGTAGTCAGCCAACAGCGTGCCAGATAGACTGTTGCAGATACTCTCCCAATAGAGTGGAACAAATATATGAGATTTTAGAGGGTTCTGACCATTAAACTTCTTTTACTTTACCTGATAATAATACAGTTGAAATATTTTAAAAACATTGTATGTAGTTTTGTATTACTGATTTTGGCTACCTATTTGTGGAAAAATATAAATATATTGGGGTGGCACGGTACGTGAGAGCACGGTTAGCGCTGTTGTCTCACACCTCCGGGACAGTGGCAGTGCCCAATGCAGGAGGGGCTGAGGCATTTACAGATAAGCAAGACGTTTATCTTCATGTAAAATCACTGTGAATACAGTGACTCGCAGCATCTGCAGCAAGTATTCACAGCGATTTTACATGAAGATAAAAGTCCAGCTTTGATTAAAGCACACAAAGCAGCGGCAGTGTTTTCCCCCAGCAGTCACCTGAGATCGAACACGGAGCAGGAGTCAGATTGAGAAGCACGCACACAGACGCAGCTCGTGTTCCCGACGTGCTGCTTGGGAGACCGCCGAGTGCCTCGATTGCAGTGCTCCGGATTATTCCGAATCTGGAGTGGCTGTAGCTTTCCGCACCGCTTGCAGTCTGTCAGAACACTGCCTTAGCGCGTAGGAGGAAGAAGGGGGAAGGGCACTGTTCAAAACACATAATTATCCTGAAAGTGAAATGGTTATCATTATGCCATGCAGTGTGTTTACCAGGAAGGAGTACGCTAAATATGATCTCATTGCCTAATTACAGCTTGGCATCCCTTGCTAATAGCACATGTATGACACACCTACGTTTGACCTCGGGTCCAGCAGACGGTCATGCCTGGGACCCTGCCAGCACAAACACCATGCCCTAAGGGACTGCGCTACATATTTTTGCTCCCGTGGCCCACCTCCTGCATTTATGTAGAGCTACTTTAACTTTAGGAGTTCATGCCCTCCCAAGACATTTGGAACTTTTAAGCCTTCATCAAGCTTCTTGTGCATTCATTAAAGATATGTGCACTGTGTCCGCTCACTGCAAAAGGGTGTCATCCCAGAAAAACAGCAATAGCCATCTATGCAATGCAGGCTGTCAGAGGAGACGGAACAGAAGGACAAAGATCCAGAGATGCGGGGACAACGGAGTTTTAATGGACAGGCAGATCCAGCAACCAGTAACACAAGGGGAGCGGAAAGAACCGGCTCCTCGGCTCCAGCACTCGTATCATGAGCGAGGGGCAGGAGGGAGGCCGCAGTGAGGAGCAGCGAGTTGATGGGCAAAGTGATGTCAGGCGGTATTCGTAGTCGATGTCCGATAGCTAGGGTCAAAACCAGGAGGGTCCGTCCGACAAGCAGGCATGGGACTGGAACACACGGGATGGGACGAACGGGAGGAGCTGGGTTCCACAGGACAGGCGGGTTAAGGACGGGAACTGGACTGAGGAGGGAAAAAAAGGTAAGGATGGCACACAGGACTGACAGGTAAGGGCAGGCAGGTAAACGAGAGACAAAAAAGTGCTCGGTATGGGTTGAAGGCATCAGTGCAATACTTCGCAAGGACTGACTGGGAGTCCGCTTCCTTTAAAGGGGTTAATTGCAGATTGATGTGTTGCACCTGTCAGTTCCCGCCTCCGTGGGCGTGACACAGGCCTTAACTTACTCATTTATGTGTGATTGTGTATTTATTTTTAATGTTGTGTAAAATATTATCTTAGCTGGGGTTTGGGTGGCTTACATGTGGCTCTGTTTTATATGGGCACGTCTCCAGGTTTGATTAGGAAGCTTTCTCAAAAGCACTGCCGCAGCTGTGACCCTGGATTGGGAGCTGGCTGCCTTTGGGTTCTGTACCCGTTAACACATTTTATAAAAAGCTAAAACCAGCGCAGTACTCAGCAGAGCCACTCTCTGAGAAGGAACGGAGGAGCGAGATTAAGTGCATTTCTCCAGAATGTTTGTGTGTGTGTGTGTGTGTGTGTGTGTGTGTGTGTGTGTGCGTGTGTGTGCGCATTTGTGAGGATTTTTTACAGTCCCGAAAGTAGTTTCGCTCTTACACTTGCAAAGCCCCCCTCTGATTCCCATCCTCCTGCGCCGTCAGGTCGGATCCCAGCTGCACACTGTCTCCCTAAGCCCGTAATCAGGAGCGCGTGAGCAGGGTCCTCTGGCAGTTCTGCCTGGCCAGGCCTGGACACTGAGAGGCGTGGCCTCGGCGTTGAGGCTGAGCCTGACGCCTCTCAGCGACGGGGATACAGCGGAGAGTGGTTGGCTGTCATTCTCTCAGGCGTGGAGATGTGATCTCTGTGATTAACGTGACTCGCAGCATCTTCAGCTTTCCCCCGCCTAACAGCTTCCTTTCTTTTACTCTCTCACTTAAACGCTGATTTCAAATCCCACACAGAAATGTGCCAGCTTGAAGATGGCACTAGGGCAAATATTTAACGGAATAGCTGTCAGGAACACAAAGCCATTATAATTACACAAAGGGTGCGAGAAAATATTGTTTGAGAAACTTGGACGACTGTAAAAGACTGAAGAAGAATTTTAATGTGACAGGCTGTGAACTAGTGAGGGCCTGACAGAGTTTTACAATGTAAATAAGGCTGATGTACAGCTTTTCCAGCGATGCACCCTTATTTGGTAACTGCTACTATCGATATTCACCATTGTGGAGAATGATAATAAATTAAGGCAGTACTAAATTAAGCGCACATGTATTAAACTAAAGTAAAAATGACTGGGCCATGTGGTGGTTTAAACAGGCTGAAGGGAAAACTGCAGCGCTGACATGTAACCAGGAAGCCTTGGGAAGAGTGTTCCGGCAGCCATACATCTGACGCTCCGAGGTTCAGCATCAGACCCGGCGTGCTCTTTTGATCCTTCTGTGTATTCTCCCTCCGGTGAATTATACAAAGGGAAGATGTATGAGAACGGGCACTGAAGACTTTTTTCTGAAAGATCCATGTTACAAGTACAGTTGGAGACATAATATCCTGTTGATATTTCCAACTTTTCTTGCCATTCATTCAGTTTGAGGACCCTTCTGGCTTTGTTTAGCATGGCTGGTGAGGAACGGCAGGATGACAAAGAATGTAAAGCTCTGCGGGCACACACACCTGTTGGTCCCTCTTGACACGTCCGTGCAAAATCTAGTGAAACTGTGAAGCTACAGATTACCTAACTGATGCTGAACAGAAGTCTAAACAGTTTTTTTTTGTTATGTCACAATCCAAAGTTCCCATTGGATAAGACCCCAAAACATGCTGTGGATACTTTATTTTTTGGTAGGCTAGCTTTTCAACTATGTTTGTGGATAATATGAGTGCAAAAACACTGCAAAGTTCAGTGAGACTTCTGAATTTTCCAACATCAAAGAGCAACATGACAATAACGTTCTAAACGAAAGGTACAGTACATTTTACTACACTATTTAGGTAGCACTGTGCTACATTTATGCAGATTACAGTGTTGGTGAGGACACAGGCCCATCCTGAAGGTAATTGACTGTAGTGCCTTTGAGCAAAGTGCCTCATTTGAATTGCTTTAGCAAAATTTGTATTGCTTTGGATGTTTCACACAGGTGCGAGAACCTCTCAGATAGAAGTCCGGCTCGTCAACTGCTAGAGCAGCCCAGAGAGGCTCTGGAAAGATGGTGCTTAAGCCTTCAGCCTCTACAATAAGCCAGTCCCAGGTGATTTTTAAAAATAGAGAGGGGAGCTGCAACTTCAAAGGTGGCACCGTCCATCAGTATGCTTTCCAAGTCTACTGAGAGAGAGGTGGTCACCCATCTGTATGTTTTCAATACCCCAGTAGCCCAAAGACAGCTGAGGCAATCCAGAGACCATCCTGGGTATCGCAGAACTGTTATACATACACACATGCATGCATGGAATAACATGACCGCAAGAAAGATTAGTTAGCTGTGTTGGTAATCGCCATGTTGCTGAGCTGCAGCAGGAAGGACACGAGGCCTAAATGTAAAGAAGTAAGGAATGATCAGGCCTGGATCCTGCCTGTGGAAACAGATGGAAACAGCGCCACCGAAAGAACAACTGAGGGAAAGCATCCAATGACCCCAAAAAAACCACAAAAAAACGTATTAAAAAGGAATATCATACAGTGCCAGTCCTAGAGCCACAATGAGAAAGAAACAGGGGATTTTCTGCAATGGAGAAATTGAAAATGCAAAAATAATTTCTCTGTTTACGTAATTCCACTCTTGTGTCAGCGTGCTCCCCAAGAACCCCAACTTTGTATGAACAGGATTAAAGCATTTAAAAGTAAAGCACAATAAAATCAAATCACAATCAAATCATCCTACATTTAGCCCAATTTATACATAAATAACCATTTTGTTATTAACCAAAAATAACCAAAAATTTCATTTATTATCCCAAATGTTGCTGCTTTCGACAGGTTATTGATATGGTAAGAGATCATTCATGGACCTTACTGTAGGATTATAACCTTTAAATTGACTAGCCTGACAAGACGTTTACATCACCCGTAACTAAAATCTGATCTGCATATTGCAACCTTAAAACATTTTCCTTAAAACGTTTTCCTTAAAACATTTACTATAGGCCTATTTACTATCTGCTTACCACCCATTACCAATACCATCTCTACCATGAACACTGATTGAGTCCCTGTTACAGGCCTGAGCATTAATTTAGTACCCGTTACTGCCCTGACCACTGATTAAGTACCCATTACTGCCCTGAGCACTAACTGAGTACCCATTACTGCCATGAGCTCTGATTGAGTATATGGTAGTGCCCTGAGCACTGACTGAGTACCCATTACGGCCCTGAGTATTGATTGAGTACCCATTTCGGCCCTGAGGACTGACTGAAGGTCATCTTGGCTCCGAGGTCCAACCCATACGTCCACAGCCCCACAAAACTCTGACTGTGTTCTGACAAGAAAACACCTCTGTTTGCCCCCTTGTTATAAAAAAAGGGGATGCTTTGCTGATTTGTTACATCAGAAGACCGACCCGAGAGAGAAAATGTTTATTTGCAGAGCTTGTGGGATCTGAGAGACAGACAGGCGTGTCAGAGCAGTGGGCTTAAATGAGATTTATTACGCTGTCAGCTCAGTGCTTTCAGTCAGTAATGTTTACAGCATACAAGGGAGCAAAGAAACACATGCCATTAGCAAAGGAAAAAAAAAACAAAATCAAGAAACAAGACTTTGGGGAAAAAAGCAGGCTGACAAAACCACAGACTTATTAGCCAAAATCAATTGGGGATCCTTCAAGTCAGCAAATGAGTATCTACAGAACAATGACTTATAAAGTTATCAGAGCGAACAGGATTCAAGCACACGCTGGGGGTCTACAGATAAAACATACGAGATAGAAGTGATGCCCCTCAAACACATTAAAAATATCAGCTTTAAATGATACTGAATAGAACGTAAACACAAGAAAATCAGGAGAACCCTTCCTTGTATAATTTATGGCTCAAATTGCAATCAATGGATTGATGAAACATTCAGAATTGTTCACATAGTTATAAATAGCATAGGGGCTAAATATATCATCCATATATCATGCACAATTTGGCAAATAACAAATCACAAATTCTACCAATAACGAAATAACAAAAGGTACCTGACAGAGAGAAATTGAGAGAAATTATTAAAAACTATATACATCTGTTTATTTAAAAAATAATAATATATCTATTTTTTCTAAATATTGATGCAAACATATATTCAGTGTATGTCAGGGACAACTAGCTAGTCCTGGGTAGGACCCCATCTATCTCTAGAACCAGGATAGACAGACTGTGTGGTCAGAGAAGCCCTTCTGCACACCATTATAGCAGGGACTCAAGTGCTGTCTCAAGTCCATCCAGTCCTGTCATGCACACAGGTAAATTTTTACTCAGTCTTGAATGGGACTTGGCCCTGAGTCCATGGTGTATGTCTGCAGCCTGCAAGCAGCTTTGGTCCATCCCCAGTTTGTTATATTAGCTTCAGTGCTTTTCAAGCAATTATCCAGGGTTACCCAGCAATTATCCAGTTTGTGTACATAAACTATAAGGAGTTTTCATTTCAGTGTAAGACATCTAGCAAAAAGAAGCACACTGCAGAATCCAAATAGCAACGTTAACTGAGGTGGCTGGCATGACTTCCAATTTATATCAACATTGGGAAAGGAAACAAAGACAGGTATGTAGGCTAATGCTAGCAGACTTGGCAAGCAAATTTGCTGCCCAAGGGGACCCCCACAATCAATTTTGCTGATAAATTACCAAAAATTATATATCACATTACCTTAATACCGCCCAAACCTAGTTCAGTTGCTGAATTGACTTTTAACACAATTAATCACAAATAGTACCATTAAATATGATAGGGTGTCATTGTATATGTGTGAAATTCACATGTTCGATCTGAGTTTTTTTTTTTTATTGTGTTAAAAGTCTGTTCACCAACTGACCATGTTCAACAATTGTCATTAGTCTCCCGATCAAGGGCCGATCAGTGGTGTGACTGATCTGCTGGGAGAGGAATCAAACCAGCAACTTATCAGACACAGGACATTGTGTGTGTGCTTAAAAAAAGTTGTGTTATCCACATTCCTTGGTTCTAGAACCAATGAATGTGTTCAGGAAAATCAGGATCTTAGTCCTTATAATGTTTAGCCATGCAGTAAGAGAGCCTCTTGACCCCGTCTGTGTGTGTGTGTGGCTGTATGTGTTCAGTTGCAGATATATGATTGGCTGTTTGGAGGAGCTGGCTGTTTGCGTTAATTAGCAGGTGTACCTAATAAACTGGTCACTGGGTGTATGTACATTTTTTATGCTGTATTCATATGAGTCATGAACACGCCGTCTGTCTGTGTAGGTGATTCCATATATTGGTGATTAACTGCTAACACGTCCCTCATCTCAGCGCCACACAAACAGGTAAAAACAGTTCTACTTAAATTCTGCTAAAAGGCTTGACCTAACTTCTGTTTCTTTTGCCGCTGGACATGTGCCTTTGGCGGGTCCCAGTGTCGGCGTCAGAAGCTTTAAAAAGAAAACAAGCAGCTCTCCATGTCAATAGATCGAGCGTCTGTCCTTCAGCACCCCGAGAAAGGGGTGGGGTCTGTCTGGAGAGTGGTGGTGGGGGGGTGACCTTTAAAGTACTTCCTGAGGCCTGGCAAGCTGCTGGCTGAGTCGATGTGCTCCAGCTCTGATGTGCTCCAGTTCTGAACCACGGCAACTGGTTGCCATGGGTGACCTTTTTAAAACCAGCACTGTCACCATGTGACAGAGTAATCTCAGTAAAACCTCACATGCCGGTGTCTCAGAGATTGCTGACTACGCTGCTGCTTGACCTTTTTTCCAGTGAGAGGCTCCTGCCTCGGGGTTTCACTGTCCATCTGCATACGTCATTTAGCCAGAGAGAGGTGGCGGCGGCTAACGGGAATACACGGCTGCATCAGGGCTGATCCCTTAATAAGTATTATATCGGCATCTGTGTTGCTGTTATTTTCATTTATAGACAAAAAAGCAGCCGGAGGGTCTCAGTACTCAATGATCTTAGATTTGGGGGAGCAGGAGGTCACTCAAGCAGCTGATTTCAATGACAGTTTGGACAGGCCAGCAGAAAAAAAACACACAGAATTGTATTACATAGAGAATAAAGAGAAGGATGCACCACTCAGAATTAAATTTTCTTCTAAATGCAAGGCATTAATGTTGCCCAACTACAATCAATTATAGCCAAACAAGCAGGCGACTGAAAAAACATTTTGAGGATAATTATGTTTGTCGTGTTTAATGTGAAATCACAGTCACAATCAAATTTATTCACCACAACTCAAACCAAGCAATTTACACTTAATCCTCCTCATTTCTGAGAGGTATGCGTTTTTCGGTAGCACATTTATTCTGTTTACACTAATCTTGCTTTATGTATTTCTGTGTGAGCTTGGCTGCCTGGGTTTATACATATTATTGCGGGTGAACATGCAGTCCCTCTGTGGTGCGATCAAGGAGGCTTCTGTTACCTTTCCCCTTTCTTGGCCTATACCGTTCCATTCCATTCATTGGTCCACAGGGGGCAGCAGAGAGCACTAACGATGCCATCCCTGCACAACTACCCCCCCCCCCCAAAAAAAAGAAAACTTCTATTACTTTTTAGAAATAAATATGAATAGAAGCTACAGCCTTACAAAAAAAGGAAAAAGAAGAAATCTGCCCGTTGGGTATTAAAAGGGCTGGAATAGCAGAGAAAAAGTAATAAGAAAAAAAAAACACTTCAAAAACGTACAAAAAAGTCATCTTTGAAATGGAAGCAGGGGATGGAAAATCCCATGAGGAGGGTTAAGATGGGGCACAGACGAAAGACTCGCAGCCTTCAAAGTCACTGCTCTGTGAGTCATTTTCCACGTGCTTTGAAAAAACAAGGAGAAAAAGGCAAGACATTCAGACACAGAGGAGAGCTGGCTTCAGGCTATGGCTCCCCCTAGTGGTCAACAACCATTAGTACAGAGACAATGGAGGTACGAGTGGCTGAGGGCGGAGCCAAACCAAAGCGAGAGGTAAACGCACAGTGGCCGAGGGCGGGCCCAAACTGTGGGCAGTGGTAAATGCAGTAGAGGAAACTATGGTATAGACACTAGGGTAGGGTGGAGGGTGCGATGTAGTCAGAACACTGCGACACTGCAGCAATAAACAGCTCAGAGCAGTGCTGCTGGGGCCACCCCCACACTAAGGTTACCATATTTGGTGAGACCAAAAAGAGGAAGTGTCCAGGGATCAGAGTATTACTGAGTTTTTACGTTCACCAGCCAATCAGATAGCACTGCTTTTATGGATATTAATGAGTTTTCCCTAACCACCCTATAAAACAAAAATTTGTATCTGGGATATCCGGACATATAGTAACCTTACAGTTATCTTTTGTTTTTCAATCTACACACAATTGACACAATATACTGTATACAAGTCTTTTTTAAGTTACAAAACACTAAGCTAAAGTTTGTTAAACTTTGGCAAACAATGCGAATCACTGTTCATACAAAAACAAAAATTAAGTGTCAAAGTGACAATGGTTTCCGGAAGTGGAGCCATGTGACATGTAGGGATGTGCATATCATTTAATTTTTAAGGTAAACGAGTGCACGAGCCATGCAAATGCTGTGTGATGGCACTGAGTGGCTGCTGCGTATTGAAAATAGATGCCTTTTCTTTCACTTGGTCCTTCACTATCACTTGCAACATTGGGTCATACAGGGACAAACCGCTGATTCTTGAAAAACTGCCTGGATGCCCAGACAGGGGCCCAAAAGGAGGATGTGTCTGGGGAAACCCGAACCTCTGGTAACCCTACCCCACACCCACATCCAGTGAGTAATGAATGGGCAGTGTTACAAGCAAGCTAACGATTCAGTTACTAGTGCGGTAACGTGCACCGTGCAAATGGTGTCTTCCACAAGCCTGTGGCATTTACAAAAATCTGCTCAAAAACAGTCAGTTTGTAGTTCTGTGATGTCAGTCATGGCTGCCCAATCAGTGGGGATCGATACACTCAACAAATTAAGAACCATGGCATAAGCTGTTAGTCCTTAGTATTATTTTCCTGTACTATTCTATTTATGAAGAAAACACAAATGCATACCGGAACTATGCAACTGATGCACAGTAAATACTGCGGCTATTAAAATGCACTCCGTTGCTTGTGAATTGTCACTGCGGTGGTACGTATTGATTTCCACTTGGTGTACTGGCAGTATGGACCCGCATTATTGCCACTGATAGCTCGTAAAGCACGTGAGCTAAACAGAAAGGCTTATTTTCACCATAAATCAGAGTATGGACATGCTGTAAGCAGCTTATGATGGAAGGAAGTCCAGCTCTGATAAGGGAATTTAACGTTAGCTCCCGCACTGCCCACAGAATCATTTCTGAAAATAATCCCCAAGGTCGCAAGCACTGCTTTCCATGTTTCTTTTTTTAAGCCAACTTACAATTCGTTTTATTACAATATTGCTTTACAGTCTCATTCCGGATAATTATCATGTTGAGATACAACCATTGTAATTAATTGCATGGCAGAGAATCATGGAAGGTACAACAGAGGGTGAAAAGCGGTGCCCCTGTCTCTCTGCTAACATGTATGTAAGCGTAACCCCAAGGTGTAATAACATGGTGTTTCCTTTCATCTACACCCTCGGCAAACTTGCCAGCAAGTCTCTGAACTGCGCCGAGTGCTTTCTATGTATCTACTGTGTTCAAAAGCAGTAACCCAGGCCTCCAAGGTCAGAGGAGCCAGGATCGACATGAGTACTCTCGTTTCTGGTGCTTTGTGGGATTAGTCTCAGCCTGCCTGTGTGAAAGGAGCCGCTTCTTCAAGCTTGGTCACCGGGCCGGGTTCAGGACATTCAGTAGCATTTAGAAATGCTTTTAAAGACTTGCACGTCTATTCTTTTTGTGTAAATGTAGGCTAAATGCCAGGTGATGCTTGTCAGAGCCATATCACCGCAGAGCCAGAGAAATGAATTTCCGTTTTAAGTCCGCCAGTTTTTCTCTGTAGCTACAGTTGTGCTAATGTATTACCCATGCAGATGTCAGGCGGCTCGGCCCGTGCTAGCGTATTACCCATGCAGATGTCAGGCTGCTCGGCCCGTGCTAGCATATTACCCATGCAGATGTCAGGCGGCTCGGACCGTACTAGCATATTACCCATGCAGATGTCAGGTTGCTCGGCCCGTGCTAGCGTATTACCCATGCAGATGTCAGGCGGTTCGGCCCGTGCTAGCGTATTACCCATGCAGATGTCATGCGGCTCATCCCGTGCTAGCGTATTACCCATGCAGATGTCAGGCGGCTCGGCCCGTGCTAGCGTATTGCCCATGCAGATGTCAGGCGGCTCGGCCTGTGCTAGCGTATTACC
Source organism: Hippopotamyrus pictus (assembly GCA_026781145.1). NCBI lineage: Eukaryota > Metazoa > Chordata > Actinopteri > Osteoglossiformes > Mormyridae > Hippopotamyrus > Hippopotamyrus pictus. Next base: position 14,853,440 of record JAODLC010000002.1, on the reverse strand, counting down.
TATGCAGATGTCAGGCGCCTCGGCCTGTGCTAGCGTATTACCTATGCAGATGTCAGGCGCCTCGGCCTGTGCTAGCGTATTACCCATGCAGCCATCTGAATCTGAATTTCTCTGAAGTCATTCACAGGCATTTCCCCAGCACAGCTCTACCTCAGGGTTGGGGCCATTCCGGAATGCATTCATCAATTCCAATCCAAATCAGTAAATGGAACTAGAGCTGGGATTGGAAAAAGAAACTATGAGGAGGCAAAAGAACCTCACAATGTGATAAAAACCTTTTTTTTCGGTCCCCACAAGGGGAAATTCAATTTTATAAAAATCTGTGACTGCAATCAAAAAACTAAAAAGACTTGTATTTTATTTGGTAACTTATGGGTAAGGTTAGGGCTGGGTAGGGGTGTCATGTTGGGATTAATGTTTTGCCCACAAAAATGAATGAATAGCGAGTCCCCACAAAGATATGAGTACAGGTCTGTGTGTGTGCGTGTGTGTGTGTGCGTGCGTGCGTGCATTTACCATCTACTAATCTGGCACATTCTCACCCAGAGTGATTAACCTGACCAGAGAGGTAGGCTGTCAGAAATACATAATAACAAGTGATGGTAACCAAGGAAAGGGCATTTAACCCCAAATGAGAGAAATCAGCAGTCAGATACAATCATACAGGTAGTAAAAGACCTGTCTTAACATGCACAGATATCACAGCTCCATGCGGAAGGAAAGGACACCAGGACACTGTCCCAGAGTGTGAAATGCACACAGGATTTATAGTCTTTGCTATAGTCATAGTGAAATCTGAGGTCTGCTTAGGATTTATGTACATAGCGGGTAGATACAGGTACCTAGTGTGTAGATATATGTACATGGCAGGTAGATGCAGGTACCAAGTGTGTAGATGTACATATATAGTGGGTAGATGCAGGTACCCAGTGTGTAGATGTATGTACATAGCGAGTAGATGCAGGTACCCAGTGTGTAGATGTACATATATAGCCAGTAGATGCAGGTACCCAGTGTGTAGATATATGTACATAGCGGGTAGATGCAGGTACCAAATGTGTAGATGTACATACATAGTGGGTAGATGCAAGTACCCAGTGTATAGATGTATATACATAGCGGGTATATGCAGGTACCCAGTGTGTAGATGTATATACATAGCGGGTAGATGAAGGTACCCAGAGTGTAAATGTATGTACATAGTGGGTAGATGAAGGTAACCGAGTGTGTAGAGATATGTGCATAGCATGTACTGTACACAGCATATATGTATATGTAATGTGTGTATATGTATGCATATTGCGTGTAGATAAGGGTACATAATGTGTTGATAGAGCTTGTACTGTATATAGGATATAGATGAATGTGTGTTTGGTCTACACTTGTCAATTCCTCATATCCACGCATGGCACCCAAGGCAGCTTGGGAGGGCTGAGTTTGGCTCATACATACCTTCTCCAGAACATGCTGCTGGCCATCTGCTTCAGTGCCCTGTCATATAACTACTCAAGAGCTTCCTGACCACAGACAGCTAACAAGGCGGGGGGCAGTCCACACCTAGATGCCCAAAACTATGTGCACAATTTGCATCCTGGCACATTATGGAATGCCAGATCAGTGGATCTCCTGTCTTATGAACACCATGGAAGATTTTCCACACAGTAGTGGCTGAATCTCTGGGACAATTAGCAATACCCCTAATTAGCTCTTCCTCATCGCGGGAGTCAGAGACAAAAACGCACTCTGCCCATGTGGAGCATGGATCATTTAATCAGAACATCAGACACCAACTGCCAGCACAGAGCAGCGGAACACATAAATGAATGTGCACACTCGAGATGGTTGACCTGCAATCAGGAAATAATTGTTTTTAAAAAATGGTTTCATTTTTCTTTCCCAAGGAGCTGTACTCAGGGCAGCTGGAGTCAACAGTAATTAAAAACTTTAACATGAAGGTTATTATTACTCTCTGGTGTCATCAGGCCTGTCCTTGTTATTAGGATCGGTGTGGGGTCCTCGTCACCCAACGAGCAGCTGTGTCCTTCGTCTCCGCCTCCTCGCCTCATGGTGACATTCGATGTGTCCCTCATGAACCTGTGCTTTCCTCATGTTCCAGGGCAGCTCCTATAGCTCTTAGAGCCCTCATCTTCCCACCTTGGGTGCTCAGCAAGAGACTCTGGAGGAAAACCTGGAAAACCCTTTCCAAGGGCGTCTGGCTTGGGGAGAACAGCCCGTCACCTTGAGACTATAGAGAAAGAAGTGGGGAGCTGCGGCCTTGCAGGCTTGTTAAAATGTAGTATGACTGAAAATATTCATTATTATCATTATCCATCACCAACACCCCCCGATTGCCCTTAAAGAAACTTTAACAGCAAATTGCACTAATGTACGTCCATAATCCCCTTGCTCTCTTTTGCTGCTATTGATGCCCATGTAATTACCATTTTACTCAAAGCTGATTGATTAATACATAAAGTAACAAGAGAGGAACAATCATGTCAGAGGAGACAGATGAAGCCGCTCGATAGTATGGCTGTGGATTCTGCTGGTTTCCGGGAAGCCGTCCTATTTCCCCTCTGGCTGGGGGGGGCACCCAGGCCATAATTCACAGTCTGGGGTAGGCTGGCCATCTCTGCTGGGGTGTTGCTTACATCTGTTATACCTTCTGAAGGCCTTATTCCACAAGAGGGGCACCATAATGCCAGCCACAGGATGCGAGCTGATGCTGGCGTTGGCTTATTTGCATCTATACATCTAGGGTGTTCATAATTAATTTACAGACCTGTGAAAGGGCAAAAGCCAAGCTGTAGTTGGAGGGTGGGTAGAGGCTGAGGACTCAGCTTATACAGTACAGAGCAGAAAGGGAAAATAAGCAGCCGAACCCAGGCTAGCAGGGCGAAAGACTTGAGTGTTGTAAGAAAGGATAAGATGATCCAAAACACTAGCAGCATTTGTGAGGACACACCGCACTTAATGAGAGCAATAAGCCTTAATGAGTCAGTGCCAGATAGATTAAAGACAGTTAAACACCTCTTACCTTAACCTGTCCTTTGAAAGTAAATAAATAACAAGCGCACAAAGAAGAAAGTGGATCCTTCTACTTCAAAGAGATTCTATGATTTTCAGATTAGACCCACCGTTTTTCAAAGGGAAAGTAGCTCAGCGGATCAAAGAAATGACATTTTTTATTTTTATCCCCCCCCCACACACACACACACACACACACACACACTCACACTCTTATTGGAGGAGCAGTTTGCCCAACCAATCAGCTAAAGGCTGAGAGACACAAAGCTATGGAAATGCCTTCTTTTGTCACTCTTCTGTCAAATACGTTCGATTCCACTGACATTATCAGCGGCCTTTGGCTTTGTGAGGTTTTTTTTTATTTTTTCTTTACAGGGCAATAAATCATGAAAAGTCAACAGCGTCTCGAAATGTCACAGACACAAATTGTGGCTGGAAGGGAATCAGCTCAAGTGGTGCTTCTGACTGACCTCGTGGTTGTCATAAGGAAAGTACCGTTATCCATCCCGCTCCAGCATCCACCACGTGGGCGGAAGCACGTTCACAGTCGCTTTGTAGATTTTGCCTGACAAATAGAGAGTAATTGCTGCCATTTACACACAGACCTGTCTGTCAATAATGCCTGATGATTTCGGCAAACTGAGGGGCATTTAACATACCTGCCAAGTGAGACAAAATAAATAAGAGGCCAGTCTAGATAAAGCATCTTAACCTTGATGCAATTACCGAACAACTTCCAGTTAAAATCACGGCAATTAACAAGCCTTCAGCAGGACTGATGTGAGCTTCATCCACAGGTCCATATAGTATCAAGCTGCCGATTCAAGCTCAATAGACTTAATTAAACTGTTCAGAAATACTATCAGTGTCCACAGATTGAGCGGAGCATAGCGTTTTTAAAAGCAGATTCCTGTGTCTAATGAAAATATCCATTCTTCAAGCCTTTTAAAAGAGCGCTGGTAAGGTTTCTGTCACGTCTTTTCAACTGCACGAGTGGCTAAATTATAATTATGTTCATGAATCAATAGATTCCCATTTAGTATCAAAGTAGGCCAGGTATAATATTGCATCAATTAACTTAATACCAGAGAAAATGATCAGTGTAAAGCACCATGCAACAAACACTAAGCCATATATGAGACTAGGACTATGGACCGAGGAAAAACAAATGGTCCGGTACGATATACATATAATTCATAAAGGTTAAAGTATCTGCAGGGGCTGTCACCATATGCATGGTATAATGACCCATATATTACACAAAGAATTGCTTCTGAAACCCCGTTGGAAACCAGAGCCACATTAACTCTTTCATAAACTTCAGAGAAGAGAGTTAACGGAAAAAACAACATAACACAAGCGAGTTTGTACTCAGACTTCATTTATTGTAAATGTCCAGAACCCCAAATATTCTTTCATCTGAAATTGCCTGCATTGTTATATACATGATCAGCCTTCACAGTAAGCTCTCCAGGACGTTCTGCTGATGAGCTTTGAGTGTTTTTTGCTCCAATGTGGCAGTCTATCTATTCTATATGCTATATCTAATGGTACTAATAATAAGCTATGAGCTGTAAAATGGGCCTCCAGTTCATGTAAATGCCTCATGGCACGGGAAACAAGCAGCTTGAGCATGAGGCTGGCCAGGACCATCTTCTCTACTGTGTTCACAAATACACTATTTTCATGGTTTCCAAACCTTCTTGAACTAAGTTTTGTAACAAATTACACTCCCGGCATTTATCTCAGGTTCAGAACAACAGGTCCTGAATAGTCAAGGTGGGTGATCATAAAATTAAAATACGAACACAACAAATTTAAAGTGAATTAATAATTTACACCCTTGAGATACCCCCTACCCTCTTTCAAATTCAATACTTTAATTTAGTAAGTATACACATCTGAATGTATACCTGACTAAATTATAAATTTAATACAGAACAGAATATGTTTATGGTGTATGTGGGAATGCTTTGCACTAATATCATTATTAACGATAAGTCTGAAGCTTTTGCTGTTTGTTAGTATAACATGCTTGCTGATACTTCCCCACTTGTCTGACATCTAGATTTCAGGATTTTTAATTCCTTGTGTCTTGACAAGCCTGTCAGCTGCTTGTAAACAGCACATAACACCAGATTTATTCCTTGGACTGGGGGGGGGGGGGGGGGGCGGGGGGGGGCTGCTGTTAGATTCTGGGCCCCATGAAAGCATATCATGCTGCACCTCCAACCCAGACCAATCCAATTTTCTTCCAAATATTGTCGGGCCCCCATCAATCAGAGACCCTTAGAATTGTCTTAACTCTTCCCTCCTTTACAGCCCCCCTGCTGGGTAGTTACCTGTGTTGGTCAACAGAAACCATTTTGTGATGAGGAGGATTCTGGGGTTCTGTAGTGAAAAATTTTAAAGGAAAACTACTGGTCTCTTAACATGTAACAGAAATGCCAAAAAATTCAGGGCTAACATTCCCTGTATGCTCTGCTCACACTGGCAGGTTCTAAAGAGACATTTAAGGACTTGTAACAATAAGAAAGAAATGAATGTCAAGTACCTTGTATAAATCCCTGGGTTTTTGGTTGCGTGAAGAGGGCCACTTTAGACTGAAAATGATGACCTATTTTAACAAGGCTAATTTACCAAACAGGCCACCTTCCTCTAGAGTCTGTGTCAAAAATGTTAATTACTGGGCAGATATATCAGTAAGTGCTTCCTGGGCTTGTTCTAATGTTTTACTCCCAGGACGAGGGAGGCAGTGTAATGACTCACAGTGGCCCGAGTTAAACCAAGCTGCTACATTTACACTTTGGTGATCTTTTATGCAAACAACCCCACTGGAAACTCTTAGCACACTTCAGAGGCAGCTCTGATCGTCCTCTGTTAATACTGTCATTTTGTGACTGAAGTCTCCGGAAAAGTCCATGCTCTTTTAAAGTCACGGGGCGGGGCATGCAGGACATGTGGGTGCCAAAACCTGAAAATCCTGAAGCTAACCCTAACCCTGAACTAGTACCTTTACATCCAAACAGCAAAACATACAGATACACCTATGTGTCTCTGCCAGGTTGACTTATTTACCCATCAGGCACCGTGGAATTTGAGGCCATTGCTGTTTTCGACCGCTGCCCTGAGCACACTCTGGGAAAAGTAAAAATCCTGCTTTAATTACAGATTCATATGTTTTCCATTTTATCAACTATTTATGCTGAGTGGTGCTGGGAGATGTTCAAACAATCTGCCAAGCCTCCCAGGATGAGGAAGACACTTTGAAATGGCGCCACTCGCTTTGCCAATCATCTCCTTCATCTGGCCACAGTTGTTCTTTCCTTAAGCTAGAAAGCCTTCCCAAAAAAATACAATATAAGAGGTTTCAAACATGATATTCAGGCTGATGACACTGTCCACCTATAAGACAATGAAGTAGATTGTCAAAGTCAAATGGTCAAATTGATTCTCGCAATGCATGGCGCCCCCTACAGACTAGCGCACTTATAAAATACATGTAGTTGCTGCAGATGTGCTTGAACAGTGACAACCAGCTGTCACTCAAGATCTGACATGGCCACACTGCCGGGAAGAGGGTTTCCCACATGCTGCTGCCTAAGCAGCATCTGAACACAGCTGAGCTGTACAGAACTTAGAACACTTTATTTGCAGTAAGAGAACATAGCAGAATTGGTTGTGGTTTGGTGCTGACAGTAACAGAGACACATGTCCAACACGTGACCGCACGACCCAGGGCATCGTCGACTGCATGTACTTTTTACTCTCGCAGATGCTGGAGCTTTTTCGGTTCACCAACACCGAAAAGAGCATGCTCTGAGAAATGTGCGGTGGAGACGGTGGGGAGCGAATTGCCGTACGGTAATCAGAACCTTAAAGAAGCACTGCTATGCACTCATTCGTCTCCTGTTGTGCGCTACTGCCCGAATCAATAAAAGGGGCAATTCAATTACATATTTGTATTTCCCACTGTGTATGCAAATTTCTCCACTGGTTTATAGAAGAGCAAGATTAATTTTTACTAACCAAACACTTAAACCTTAAACTTTGAAAAGGATGTGAGATGCCCCATCGGTCACAGAGATTTCCCCAAGTTTCTTCCAGCGCTCACAAACATTTTACAGTACGGATATATTTTGACGGCCCCTTCGATAAAGGATAAAAATTTACAGAAAGTCAGGATTTAAAATCCTGGGTCCTGCATATGCATGTAACTGATATCCCAGCCCTCACTGTGTAAGCACATTAAATACCTGCCAAGGGTAATACCTTTTTTTGGATCCTAATAAAAATAACTGCCATTGCAATATCCGGTATGGTAATCCACAAAGACATTTGCGCCGTCTAATTACAAGTCAATCGGTGTGTGTCTGTAAAGCAGTCAGAATTATTCATTTTAATTATTCTTTTCATTCTCACCTTCAAATGAGAAAAGCCAGCCCATTAGAGGCCTCACAGCACAGGGAATCTAAAAAACTCCTGCTGTAATTTGAAATTCGTTATTAAATAGTTCTGACCTCACCTCCTCTTTCCGACTTTCTAATCAGCACTTTCTAACATCTCACCGCGATGCAATGGCCCTAAAATAACCCGCCTGCCCCTCATCAGCTCATTCGGTGTTCCATCCCGAGAGCAGTAGGGCGCCCCCTATCTGCACATCACACCTCATGACACACCTGTGGCCCCCAACTGGGTTAACAGCACGTGATGGTTGCCCTGCCGTGAATCGACGTCTGCGTGCTGTACAGTCGAGCTGTGTCTCCACTAGCAAACTGGCACTCTGCACACCTGTTCAATTTTCCTACCCCTGAAATTTATCTTAAGGGTAACACCATACTTGTTCTGCCGAACGAGTGATTCTCCCCACTGACTTCAGAACGGGGTTCTATCCAGAAGGAACCATCTGCTGTCAGCAGTGGCCCACATTTGTCCCTCGGCCGGGTTCTGTGCATGTGTAGCCTAGCAGACGATAGCCTCAGCCAGCTCGACTGGGAGGGCCCAGATCCTGGGGGGGCCTGCAGGTACATCACATGTCCAGGGGGGGCATTTCCTATATCAGTAGAAATATTTTACCCAAAATGCTCCATTTAAAGTAGACATTTCAGATCAAATCAAAAGCTTGTTGGTAGGCAGCGCATTAATGATGCATTGACCTACTCTGAACAATAAAATATGTTTTTATCCAACGTGAACTATTTCAAATAATGGTGACCGTATGGCCCTATGTCTGATACAAAGATAACCTGACAGCACTGATGTTCCACCTTCAGTTTCACCCCTGAAAGAAAGTTTGAGGAACCTTTCAAAGTGACACTTTTCCAGGCAAAGCGGAGGCCAGCCTTGGGTCCTACCTGCCTTTGGGTCCTCTCTCTTCCCTTCCCTTCGCTCAGCAGCGCCTTGGCCGGTCCTGTTTCCCGCTTGCGCAGCTCGCTGCCCTGCTCCCTCCGAAGTCGTGCTGAGAAGCGCGCAGCTTCACTGCGGTTTGGCGGAAGCCACCGGCTGCTGCCTGCTTCTCCAGCTGCCCGGACGCCTTTCTGCCGCCAGGAGACGCTGCTGCTGGCCAAGTCTTTCCAAATGAGCAGGAGGAGGAGAGAGGCCAAAACAGACACGTTTCTGCTGTGGAACACAGTGAGTGTGGCAGACAGAGAGAGAGAAAGATAGGGAGGGAGAGTGGGAGGGAGGGTGAGAGAGAAAGAAAGAGAGAGGGTGAGAGAGAGAGAGAGAGAGAGGGAGAGGACTCTGTCACAGAGCTACTGCTGCTCCCTGGTTGTGCCCCCTCTGGAAAGGCGCCGTGTGCAGTAAATGCAGACACAGGCCATCTCCTCACCCTACTGCGTCTCCCTGCATATTTCCCGACATGGACTGGGACACACACCTCTCCTCTCACTAGGGAAGAACCCACCTGGTACACACAGGTAAATTAAATAACGTACTCCAAAACACAGTTTCTTCTCTCTCATGGCTTATGATTACTAGAGACGTCAGGCAACTGAGAGCCATTCAGCACTAAGTTATGTTCACTCAGTCCACTTTCCCTAGACTGCATAAATGTGTCCCTTTCTCCGAAGAATTCCCAGTTAGGGAAGCGGGATCCCCGGGAGACATCCAATAGAGACACTCATCATGCAATCACAGACGAGCAAGACAACTTCAAATTGACAAGCTTCTTTTCAATGGGAGGGACGACATCAAACACAGCAGCCAGACACGGAAGCCAGTCACAGGGAACCTGTTGACAAAAGGCAATTGATCTTCCTGGCTCTTTCAGCACAAGCCCCGACCTTCTGTAAACCGAGGTTGCTGACATCTTATTGGCCTGGCACACTCTACCACCCCGGCCTCTCATACTCAAATCCTCAGACAGAGGAACACACCACTGATGCTTAAAGAAATGACTGGAAGACGGATGCTATCATACCTCTGGCGGCCCAGAAACAGAAACTTGATCTAACAGAAAATAAAATGAGATGCCTGCATGTGACTGAATGGACCCAGAGAGCCAGAATGCAAAGCCCATGTATGACCTGCTTTGCTTCTCATGAGAGTGATGTCTGTAAGGGATAACGGCTCTTTGAACCTGGGAATCACTTAGTCGGCATGGGTAGCCCCCGTGCATGCTGAGAGTGATGCACGACACAGGCGTGTCCTCACAGAGGAGAAATCGAACAGTGATTCTTTAAGGCAGCATTTCTCCATCCTTCACAAAGTCGCACAGCAGCATGCTTAAAAAGAGCATCTCCTCACCACTGACTTCCGTTCCATTTAAAGTGGCACTGTTCTGCTCTCCTTCCAGCTCTCTGTGGCGGCTTCACAGAGCGAACAAAGTTATTAATGTTCTAGTTAATTAACCTTGACCAAATGAGGCTGCTGCGAGCAATGGGCTGCTGCCATTGGCTATCGGAGGAGCTCTGATTTAATTACCACAGGTAAATGGTGAGCGAGACGTGCCATCTGGAATTCCCCAGAGCTTTCATAAATATCCGCCTTCTCCGCCGATTTGCAGTAAATCATCCAGCGTTTACCTGCATCCCACAGCGGGACGCATCAGCCAGTCTTGGTTGGGGAGAATGTGGTCGTATTACATATCATGGAGCTGCGTGGGGGCGGTGGGCAGGGCAGGAGGGCTGGGCATGCAGGAGAAAATGCAGGCGCATGCTGAGGCATGGTAGAGTGTAGAGGAACCGGCTAGTCCTAGCAGGAAGTGCCCCCCTTAGCAGAAACTGTAGAACTCCTAAAGTGGGTGTTTATACCTCCCCCATCTCCCGGTCCTGCTCTCTAAATCACCCCTCATCCCACACCCTCGACCTTCAGGAAAGCTCCCCTTCAGTGCCACCCCTGCAGCGTTTCTTTTCCGTTTATGAAATACATCGAAGCCCAGGACCAGCTGAACACGTGAGGGAGATGCCTGGGCCAGCGAAATGCCATTGCCCAGTCACTTTCATCAGCACACCGGTAATGTGGGGGTTTCATTTATCTGATACCTTGTAATTCCTTACAGTGCCGTTTGGGCTGAATTTTATACAAATTTGTGCTGATTTCTTGTCTATTCTTCTCTATTTTTATTGTGATCCCTAATCTTTGTGTCAAAATTAGTCATCAATAGTATTTGAATAAAGATTTTTAGGCACTTGAACAAAACTTATTTTAAAGTCTAGATATATTTAGTCACTTTAAATGAACATATTTATCTCAAATGAGGGTAACTGTGTAGTAATTATGATTAAAATTCTGAACAACTGATATTATCGATATGTGTACTTTGAAGGTTTTTCATATAATTAGATGTCAGATAACAGCTTTTTCCCAGGGACCACCTGTCTCATTACTCGCACACTTCGGGGAGATAAGAAGTTCCCAAGCAGGTACCGCCCGGGTGAATCCAGTCCCTGCACCTGTTTCTATTCCCCAAAAACGGCATGCGAAAGGGATTTGAAGCGTGACGAAAATCCTGACACCCCATTAACTGCTCCAACTTGACTGGGAACCAGGGACAGCCGCCCATCGCCATGCTGGTTTATCGGAAAGTCTGGAGATGGTGACTGAGCCCCAGGCTTTGCCGGAGGAGTTCATTTCAGCTGGTGACCGCCATCCTCCACAGCTCACGTAGCTCCATGATAATTGCAATGCAAATTCTTTACACGGCTCTTTGGAAACCAATTACCATCTGGGTCGCTATGAAAAGCAAAAACTCAAAGCATGGGCCGCCAGCGAGGAGGGCTTAATTGTTTACAGCAACATATGTTGGCATGCCAGACGTAAAATAACAAATGAAACAATTAAAAATGAAAGAAAAAAGCAATCACGCACACTACTCATGCAACCTGTTTCCAGCTTCATGTAACAGATATGCTACCGCTAAGCGCTAACATTCACCAAGTATATGAACGTGATTAGTGTGATTGAGGGTGACGTTATTGCAAACCGTCACAACTGGGAGACCCTTAGGCTGTTAGGGATCTCTCTCCTTAGATAAACACATAAATTATCACCTCTTTCAGCTGTTTTTTTGTCAAAATGCAAACAGCAAATATAGGAGGTGACGTCATGACTACATGTGTAAAAGGCTCCAGATCGGCAAGGCGAGTCAGGTCGTTGAGGAGATTCTCAATTCTCGATTCTCAATATCTGCATTGGCACTTTTTCTAACCATTAACTATCAAGAGTGGTACGTTTTTGGGAAGTGTCATGAATGTGGAGCATCTAGCAGGGGGGACGCGTGAGCCCCACAGCCGTGAGCCCTGAGCTGGGACTGAATCCAAGGCCTCAGTGCTAGGAGTCAACAGTGCCCACGCGCCAACCCAAACAGTGTCTTTGGTGCCTCAGTCCTCCAAGCAAACACAGATAGCTAGATAACCCACTCATGTGCATCTCTATCATCTCATTAAGGCCTCAACTCTCCTGCCTCAAGGAAGAGTGAGTCAGAAACAACGCACCGGGGGTGACCCCTCTTTTCCAACTTCATGAATCGGGCCTTTTGGAGTCGGTTCATACCGAACACTCACATTGAGACGCCATCACACTCATGGTTACCTCCTGGGGCTCAAACAGAAATGAAAAATATACACTAAAACTATAACGTGCGATGGGTTGCTACCCTGTTCTAGATTATTCCCTGCCCTGCACCCGTGGCTTCTAGGCTCCAAACCTCCATGACCCTGTATAGGTCAAGTGGGTATAGAAAATGGATGGATGCACTAAAATTCCATGAATGTGTACATATAGTGATTCTCAGGCAAGAAGAGAAGCAGAACTGAACCGGAGTGATCAGGAAGTCAGGCATGTTCTGTCTGTATGAGTGGAACATCTTTGATGTGACGAGAAGCCGCCCCCAACCTCGTATGAACATCCAGAGGCTTCTTTTTTACGCATTATACTCATCATGGAGCATTTAATGCCAGCGGATCTGCGTGGGATAAGGCTAACGGATTAGCCTGTGTGCTCAGTAACTACCACAGCCATTAAGGTCCATAAAAGATGTGTGCCTTTGAGGCCTTGCTATAAAAATGGCATTTGCACCATGAAAGAGGCCCAGCCTCTAAAGGACTCCTGCTTCACAATTCACAACTAAACTGACAGACTTTCCGCCTGGTCAGGCAACATCACTTCAGCTTACACTTGCTACACTCACCGGCCACTTTATTAGGTTCACCTTGCTAGTACCGGGTTGGACTAGCTCTTGCCTTCCGAACTGTTAGAATTCTCCATGGAATAGATTCAGCAAGGTGTTTGAAACTTTCCTCAGGTACTTGGGTCCATATGGACATGACAGTATCACACAGTTACTGCAGATCTGTCGGCTGCACCTTCATGTGGTGAGTCTCCAGTTGCACCAAATCTCACAGACACTCCATTGGATTGAGATCTGATGACTATGGAGGTCATTTGAGTACAGGGAACTCATTGTCGTGTTCAGTCTGAGATATTCTTCCAGCATTATCCTGCTGGAAGTAGCCATTAGAAACTGGGTACACTGTGGTCATAAAGGGATGGACATGGTCCATAACAATCCTCAGGTACAATCCTGTAGGCTGTGGCATTTAAACAATGCTCACTTGGAAGTAAAGGGCGCAAAGTGTGCCAAGAAAATATCTCAGACACCATTACACCACCACCAGCCTGAATCTGCTTCATGGTTCGATGTGTTGTGTATTCAAATGCTCTTCTGCATACCTTGGTTGTAGTGAGTGGTTAGTTGAGTTACTGTTGCCTTTCTATCAGCTTGAACCAGTCTGGCCAGTCTTTTCTGACCTCTGCCAAGGCATTGTCACCCAGAGAACTTCTGCTCACTGGATGTTTTTTTATTTTTTAGCCCATTCTCTGTAAACCTCAGAGATGGTTGTGCACGAAAATCCCAGCAGATCAGCATTTTCCGAAACACTCACAAAAGCTCGTCTGGCACTCACAACCACGCCACGTTCAAAGTCACTTAAATCACATTTCTTCCCCATTATGGAGTCCAGTGTGAACATTAACTGAAACTCCTGACCTCTGCCTATATGATTTAATCCAAAGTGCTGTTGACACGTGATTGGCTGATTAGATACACAGTATATACGTACAGCACTTCTACTATTACTTACTGTTTTTCATTCATGCATATTTCTACCACTTATCTTGCACAGGGTCCTGAATGGGAGAGGGGGCACAAGACTGTTCAGGATATCTGTCAGTCAGTCAGTCAGTCAGTCAGTTAGACAGTAAGACAGACAGACAGAAAGAAAGAATATTGTTCTTCTGGAGTTTTCCCTGATCTTCACCATTCCTAATCTCCTAATTTGTTGACCACAGAAGACTGAGCAGCCCTGGTTGTGGCACCCATTTCCAGTCAAGGTGATATTTACCAACACAAGCTTCGACACCCACCCAGCAACTACCAAGGTGGCAGCAAGTTAACTGTAGCAGCAAAATGCAATTAATGCGACATCTTTCTGCTTCCTACTCTGCTGCTTGCGTTTGTGTTCTTGCTGCTCATCTACTCGCCCTCACATCCACCCCCCACAAACTCACCTGCTTCACACCCCTGTTCTTCCCTCTTCCCTCCTCTCCCTTCTCGCCCCTTAAAATTAAGGAAGGTGGCGAACATGACAGTTTCACGGGGCAAACTCCTCATGCATATTTCTGGCGAAGAGGTGACATCATCAGCTTTACTTGGATTGAGGTAATACCGCTGCTCTCCGTAGGAGGGGGCTTAAATATGGCAGGCACCTAAATCATACTAGGGGCTTCTGGGAAGAGGGGGGGAGGATGTGCCGTTTGGCAGGTTATGGATGTGTAAAGGACTCCAGTGCCTCTGCGGCATATGCCAGTAAGCACCCACTCTGCTGGTACTGTATGTGCGACGTGAACATGGACTGTAGCTTTAAGGTTATTAAGAGAGATCTGCAGTATGCGTATCAGCTGTCATGCAACTGGACAGCAGTACACTGGGCCATGACAGAGCAAACACTACACACATGGCAACTGGGGAGCAGTCAACCAGCAGAGAGGCTTTTCTCACTGATGGCACTGTTTAAGGTATGCGTCACCTTTTTAAGGAGTTAGAAGATAGCTCAGCTCTGGTTCAGATGAACTGCAGAGCGTGTGGGTGTTCAAGTTCTCATGAGGCTTCCAGGAGCCCCCCCCCCCCCCCCAGGGCTGAGTGAAAAGGCTACATTAGCCCAATTAGTAGATTAATTAGTTCAATCAAATGCTTAAGTGCTCAGCTGGAACGAAAGCAGCGAGTATATAGATGGGCCCTGTGGGGCGACGTTTGGACGTGGTGTGGATTTGGTGCAGTCTGGATGCACACACCCACATACACACATGCACACACACAGGCACTGAGAGTGACACACACACATACAGGCACTGAGAGTGACACACACACACACAAACACACATACAGGCACTGAGAGTGACACACACACAAATAGGCATTCAGAGTAATGCACACACACAGGCACTGAGAGTGACACACACACGCACTGAGAGTGACACACACAAGCACTAAAAGTGACACACACACGGGCACTGAGACTGAGAAGGGACAGTTTGGCAGCATTATCCCAGTGTGGCCCAAATATTGTATGGCTTAAGATACAAAATGATTTCATGAAAAGAACAACCTGCATGTATTATGTTACCAGTTTGTTTGAAGGCAGCAGAGTACATCACTGGCATGAGTCTTCCTGCTATTCAGGACACTGATCTCCAGCGGTGCCTCTATAAAGCACACAGCATCATCAAGGACCACAGCCATCCAACACCATAGCTGTTCTCCTTGTTACCATCCGGCAGATGATACAGGAGTCTGTCTGCTCGGACTACAAGACTAAAAAATAGCTTTTACCATCAAGCCATTCAACACCTCAACTACAACACTTGAACACACACACCACACTTCACTAGATGCACATACGAACTGTTCCCATAAAATACAGACTCAGGTACACTTTGCACTGACTGCCACCTTAAATCATTGACAATTGTACTGCTGCTCACTCTTGTCACTTTATTTCATGTGCAAGAACGTTGTCTTACTTCTCTATACTATATTGCTGAGAGACTTGTTTATTCTCGTCAATCACATTTCATTGCAATGTTGACCCTGTGCAAACTTGCATATGACATTAAACTAAACTGAAACTGAACTGAACTGAACAGTGTATCTGTAATGTCACTGTATGTATAGATACAAATGAGAATGAATCAATCAGCTGTCGACTCCAAGCGGTGACAATCCAAAGCTATAACCTTTGCAGATCAAAGCTCTGCTGAATTACCACAAAACCAATTAAATCATCAACACTCTGGTCCTTTTAAATGCAAAGGTGTCAAATGTCTGGGTCAAACTGATTGGTCAATTGGACAATTAGCCTGAGAAGCCCCACTTACGGAAAAAAACAAACCAATCAGCTCCAGCATGTACTGCTCCACCCTACCCAGTCCCCCAATCCTATCACCACAGCCAGTAAACAAGGACAGGTATTCAATCTTTGTTTTCCTTGGTGCCCCTGGCTTTTCACTGCACAGTTTCAAGCGATTTCCAAGGTAGATTCTTCAGATGTGGACAATGTGCTCTGAATCATCCCTCCTTTAAAAAGGTGACCTAAAAGGCTTTTAAATCACATTATTGTTCTTCTCCTCAAAACTAAAAGAGCTAATTAATAGTTTAGTTCTTTTAATTGGGTGAAACTGCTCTTACACAGTCATTTTCCTGATCTTTACACAAACATACATCACCGTAAGAAACCACCAAGATACCCCCATGTAAGATGATTATGAAAAAAGACAAACCATTATATTGGCTTTGACCTGGACCTGCAAAAAACACTAAAATGAAAATGTGACTTCACCTCAGCATAGTTAAATAAGGAGAGTTTGGTACATGCAACTGACATACCGTGAATCTCAAACACTGTCTTTCGTGTTTTCAAATATAAATCCTGTATATGTAAAAGAAGGTGGTAAAATGGGCTGATTCAAAAATCTTAGACACTTATGATGCCTACGCCTTAACTAACATACACCAGGCCACTTTCATGCCCAGTGCACCTGGTGAGGAAAAAAAATATATATACACTGACAGCCATTGATGTAAAGTTATTTATTACTAGTAGGCTAAGAAGGTAGTCTTTGGGGTAGTCAGGGGTACGCTTCCCAAAGGCTCCCATTTGCAATTTATATATTTGGAACTATTCATTTGCATGGTGCCAACTTCGGGTGACACCTGTGATCAAGAAGGAGGACCAAGGGTCAAAAGGGAGGTCACCTGTGTCCAAAAAGGAGGACCAATGGTCAAAAGGAGGTCATCTGTGGCCAAAAAGGAGGACCAACCGTCAAAAGGGAGGTCACCTGTGTCCAAAAAGGAGGACCAAGGGTCAAAAACGAGGACACACAGGAGGACACCCAAGTTGTTGAGCTAGGGGGGAGTATCACACACATACTACGGAAGCAAAGAATTATCTCAATATCATTATAACAGCATAAAAAAAAGCATGGCCGTGAGACCAGGGGTGGGGGAGAGTGATGCTAGTTGTTGATAGGGAGGCACGAGGATAAAAGGGCTAAAAGGAGGACAGGGAGGCTAAAGGGAGGATGGGAGAGCTAAAAGGACTGGAGAGCCTGTCATGCCCTGTCATGTCGGCCGACCCTCTTGTGTGCCACGCCCCCTTGGTAACCACGTGTGGAATCCCTGTGTCTAGTCTTGTTTAATTGAGTTCATGTACTTAAGGGCTTCCCTGTTAGTCTTTCCCCAGTCCTGTCATTAATGTCATAACATCTTTTTTGCATGTTCCGTGTCCCTGCTGGTTGTTACTCCGAATTAAACCCCATGTTTCCCCGACTCCTTGACTCCTGCTCCTCTATCCCCACTCCATACCCTGCTCGCTGTGACAGAGCCGGACAGTCTGGATGAAATCCAGATGGGCACCTTATTCCAACCATGTACATCCCTAACGTTGATAGCAACAATGCCTTCGGAAAAACATACACGAATTTTGGCCTTCCGGCCTCCACTTCTTCATTCCCTTGCTCCCCATAACCACACTGCACTTTGCCGCATAACCACACCAAACTTTGCCCCATAACTACACCAAACTTTGCCCCATAACCACAACACCATTTGCCACATAACCAGACTATGCTTAGACCCATAACCGCACCGCGCTTTACCTCATAACCACATCCCGCTTTGCCCCATAACTACACCGCCCTTTGCCCCATAACCACCCCACTTTGGCCCATAACCACATCACCCTTTGCCCCATAACCACACCAAACTTTGGCCCATAACCACACCAAACTTTGCCCCATAACCACAATGCCCTTTGCCCCATAACCACATTATGCTTAGACTCATAACCACACCGCACTTTGCCCCATAATCACATCGTACTTTGCCCCGTAACCACACCGTGCTTTGCCCCATAACCACATCACACTTTGCCCCATAACCACATCGCACTTTGCCCCGTAACCACACTGCACTTGGGCCCGTAACACACACATGTGTTTTGTTTCATATTGTTCTTCGGAAGTAAAATGTCCACGTCCTCTACTACACACATCGCTCCATCTACCCCCCAAACCCCCTCCCTCAAACACCCTATGATTTCTCGGCACTTTTAGCAATTCCCTGCCAAATTACCGGGTTTGGGTTGTTCTTGGAGCAGCAGGTGGTGGGATAGACAGGGACAACAGTGCTGCTGGTGGCAGTGATGATTGGCTAGCTGACACCTGTGTTGCATTATCACTCTTCTTTCCCAGCCCCTGCATGGCACCCCCTACCTCCATGCCCTCCCATGGAGCAAAGAAGACACTACCCCCCCCCCCCATGATGAGAGATCCAGCAGTAATGCAAGGAGAAGATAGGAATAAACACCTTAGTCAGGAGCTGACCTAATCTCCACCCCTCCTGATCTTTGGGACTTGTTTCTGAGACCCCCCGCTCCTACCCCACTTTTACATTGCTCATAAATGATAAAGTTTGGTCAGCAGGATGCATGGCGCAGCGTCCCAAACAACATGGGCCGTAAAAGCTGGAGCAGGAACTTAAATAAGCAGCACTGCGGTAAATGGGAGTGTGACGAACAGCAACGGCGTTACGTCACCCTATGGGCGATAAAGCCCCCACGTCTCCTCCAGCTGGGGCGATTATGCTGTAAACTATTTGCTCTGCCTTGTGTCCCACACTGAACTGCTCATAAATGGGGCCTGATTTAAGTCCCACTGTGCTGATTCAGGGCATCCGCCAACGTGCCGGCGGCGATTTTGCAACAGACCCCTCCAGTCCATCGAGAAATCCAAAAACATTAAATAAAAGCATAAAAATAAGCAAAAGGGGAAGACAAACACTAACAGGGCCAGACAAACACACCAACAGGGCCAGACAAACACACCAGCAAGGGCAGACAGACAAACAAACCAGCAGGGGCAGATAAACACATAAATGGATGCAGACAATCACACCAGCAGGGGCAGACAAATACACCAGCAGACCAGCCCAGAGTCAAACACTCCAGCAGGGGCAAACAAACACATCAACGGGGGCAGATAAATACACCAGCAGACCAGGCCCAAGACAAACACTCCAGCAGAGGCAGACAAACACACTAATGGAGGCAGACAAACACACCAACAGAGGCAGACAAACACACCAGAAGGGGTAGACAGACACAGCAGCACAAGAGGGGATTCTAATGACAGCCCATTCTGACAAATTAGCTGTGTGATGAGATGAGGGGTGTGACCAGAATGGAAATTAAAGGGCTACCACAGTGTGTGTGTGTGTGGTGTGTGTGGGGGGTCACAGCTGTGTCCTCACATACAGCTTGAATAAGATAAACCCAGGTGCTTGCTGACTCCGGGGGGTGCGACCAGCAGCTAGGGCTCCGGTGCCATTAGCCAGTGGCTACAATCAATCCAGCCCAGACGTGCCGCTGGAGCACAAACAATAAGACTCCCGCTGGTGCACAAGGCAAGTCCGAACCTGTCCCCTGCCTCCCCCCTGTGCCTCACCAGCTTTGCCTGGATTAGTGAATGAAACAGTGGCCACTCCATGGTTAACGTAGGTGCTTGGGCTGCGCAGTGTATATCATTAGCTATTGATTAGCCGCTCACACCTAGGGTTGCCACTTTTCATTTGTGAAAAACCCAGACACTCAGATATTTTGTTGGGGGGAGGGGGAGATCAACCCCATCCAAACATCCATCCATCCATCTATCCATTCATCTTCTGTAAGCACTTCTCTTATTCAGGGTCACAGGGGGTCCAGAGCCTATTCTGGAGGCACTGGGGCAAAGCAGGGAACAATCCAGGATGGGGCGCCAACCCATCGTAGGGCATACTCACATACCATTCATAAACACACGCACACCTACGGGCAATTTCGTACCTCTAATTCACCTTATTGTAATAAATGATAAACATGTAATTCATTTGGGCAGCGTAACACTAGATTTCTCACCTTGTTTGAGCGAAATTTAGTTTGAATTTGCATTTGGTTTAGACTCTTGCTTTGCTTTAAATTTACTAGACTTTAGCCTGGAACTTTTCTTTTGATATAGCCTTAGGTCACCTGGCTTGTCAAAGATGGCGTCTTCCACATGGTTCCTGGTCTCAGGTAGACAATGGAAGATGCCGTAGCTGAATAGTTTTTTACAGCTTTAACCCAACTCTTTGAACTAAAAAAATAGAATTTAAGATACTTTGATTTCACCTCCCTTTTAGTAAAACTTGGAATTTATACTTTGGATCAACCCTCTCCTTTGTGGATTACAAAAAAATTGGATTTACTCCACTGTGTTACCTGCTCGCCTGCTTGCTACTTGCATGCCTGCTTGCTACCTATCTCCCTCCTGCTTGCCTGACCATGTGCCCTCCCTACCCGCCTGCCTTTTCTACCACCTATATATATATATATATATATATATATATGAACACAGGTATATGAGCAACAACTGGACACAGTGTTTTAAGATGAGCACGTAAGAACTATGCAGCATCTACACTTTGGATTTGATTTGAAGCTCACACAACGCTTCTTCCATATGTGACTAACTCTTCTTTGCTGGTCACAGACATCCCTGCTGTTCCTCTTTGCTGTCCGAAGATGTCCTTGCTGTCCCTCAGTGCTGTCCGAAGACATCCCTACTGTCCCTCAGTACTGTCCGAAGATGTCCCTGCTGTCCCTCAGTGCTGTCTGAAGATGTCCTTGCTGTCCCTCAGTGCTGTCCGAAGACATCCCTGCTGTCCCTCAGTACTGTCCAAAGATGTCCCTGCTGTCCCTCAGTGCTGTCTGAAGACGTCCTTGCTGTCCCTCTTTGCTGTCCAAAGACATCCCTGCTGTCCCTCAGTGCTGTCTGAAGATGTCCTTACTGTTCCTCTTTGCTGTCCGAAGACGTCCCTGCTGTCCCTCAGTGCTGTCTGAAGACGTCCCTGCTGTCCCTCTTTGCTGTCCGAAGATGTCCCTGCTGTCCCTCAGGACTGTCCAAAGATGTCCTTGTTGTCCCTCTTTGCTATCCGAAGACGTCCGTGCTCTCCCTCTTTGCTATCCGAAGATGTCCCTGCTGTCCCTTCTTTACTGACTGAAGGCGTCCCTGCTGTCCCTCTTTGCTGACTGAAGACATCCCTGCTGTCCTTCAGTGCTGTCCACTAACATCCCTGCCATCCTTCAGTGCTGTCCTCAGATGTCCCTGCTGTCCCGCAGTGCTGCCTGATGATGTACCTACTCTCCCTTAGTGAATACCTTATACTCCAAGCATGATTTTTTATTAAAGTTTAATCTAAACTCAAGCTTTGAACAAAAGTTGCAATTGGTACATTTTTGCATTTGCTTGATACAAAACTCTGGCGCTTCTTTGATTTTTTGGTGATTTTCTAGTGTTGTCTTTCCTTAATATTTAACTGAACTTTTTAAACTTAACTTTGGCTGGAAACATAATACATGTGGCTGGGGATAGGCCTCCTTGGGTGTGCCTTAACCATTCAGAAAAGTTTTCTCTCTCGGCCCAGTCTGAGTTGTATGTTGTAAATTTTGTATTTGATGCTAGTAGCTTATGTTTTGTTGTCCTCCTAGTCTGAGAAAATATATATTTATATATAGACTAACATTACCTCGAACTAGCAGCCGAACTTAAAGTGGGGTAGTGGATGGGGAAGCATGCGGCAGACCACCCGCCTGAGCAGTTGCTAGGGAATAATTTAAGCATTGTTTTTTTCAGCTACCAATTAAATAAAAGCATAGACATGGTCAGTTGTTGCTGTGTTTTACCTGTTTAACTATTTACAGATACAGGGTTGGTTGTATAAATGTAACCAGAATGAAAACAGAATAGGAATCCAAGAGAGTAATAGACAGTCAGGGACTGAAATGCACTTAGTGCAGAATTTATTTAGAAAAGCAGAAAACAGGCAGTCAATTGGCGTACAGATCTGTTGGTCAGGGTCACAGAGCTGGAGAGGTGAAAGCTAGGGCAGTCAGTTCTACAGACACACGATGGACAGGAGGTGAAAGCCAGGGCTGTCAGTCCTACAGACACACGATTGACAGGAGGTGAAAGCCAGGGCAGTCAGTCCTCCAGACATACGATGGACAGGAGGTGAAAGCAAGGGCAGTCCTGCAGACATACGATGGACAGGAGGTAGTACAGATACATGATGGACAGGAGGTGAAAGCCAGGGCATTCAGTCCTGCAGACATACGAGGGACAGGAGGTGAAAGTCAGGGCAGTCAGTCCTGCAGACACACGATGGACAGGAGGTAGTACAGACACATGATGGACAGGAGGTGAAAGTCAGGGCAGTCAGTCCTACAGACATGATGGACAGGAGGTGAAAGCCAGGGCAGTCAGTACTACAGACATGACGGACAGGAGGTAAGCACATTGGGGAAGTCTGAGGAAGACATGGGAAAAGGAGAGCTGCTAACAGAAAGGAGGAGTGAGTGACACCACATGGAATCACAGTAAGCTGCAGGTGTTTCTCCCAATCAGCTGCTTTGCTTAAGCTACTTTCGCATGCATGACATGACAATAATAATTTTCATGGACAGTCGCTTAAAAAGGAGAATAATCCTGGGAAACGAGAGGCTTTAAGCCATTTTTCCTCAAGTGCCAAAATTGTACCGGTGGTGCAGGTGTCGACCAACTGACTATTCCACTTAAAAACAGGTTGCTCGCCTTCCTGAGCAGCACCAAGTGCTTAAACTAGAGTGTGAACCATAAATACCGCACTGCAAATATCTTTAGTCTGATGCTGGATGGACTGGGTCAGAAGGTAAATAAGTGTACAAAACGAGCTTGTTACATTCCAGCTGCTCCATCTGGCACAATAACCCACAACAATCTGGTTTACGGCACCATTTTGTTTTATTTTAAGGTAAATATCATGACAAGTTATTCAAAAGAAAGCAAATAAACTACTGGTAATATAAAATGAAACCTTATAGTTATATGTAATGAGTATATGTAAGTATATAATTCTTTGATTCATGCATTTGTAAAAATAGTGGTTTGAGGCAAATGAACTGGAACAGATAGACAAAGGCTTAAAGTTTTGGACACTTACTGTTGCTACCTAAGATCTCTTACCTAAACTCATAAGTAAAGCTCAGGCAGTTAATAATAGGTTAGCGGTCCTGTGTGTGACCACAATGATAATTACGGTCGGCTGCTTTCACAGAGGTCCTCTGTAGACTGCGGCCCTCTGTTAGAGGTGAGCTACTGCACCGTCAGGGGCAGCTCGAGGATTCCAACGTGATGGAGGGATGGCGTCAGCTTTATTGGGAGCCATTATACTTCATCATCATACCCCATTTGCCCTGTTACCCCCCTCCCACACACTCCTCCATTCTCATTCCTCTACATGGCCTCAGAGCTGACCACCCCCCCAACCCCCCATCTGACAGGCTGCTTGTCTCTATCTTGGCCTCGCAGGACAGATGTGATTGGATGCCTGGACTGGGGACTGATGGGCTCCTGGACTCAATAATTGGAGCCCTCCCTTGCCCCCCCAGTGATTGTTGTTCTTCATATTGAACGTTTTTCTGTCGGATCCGCATCCATCTCTGAAACAGCAGAGCACAGCTAATCAGGTGTCTCAACCGTTGTATGGAGCTGCCCTGAATCCTACTCGTCTCTCACATACTGCAGTTAGCATGCAGCCCACAGATTGTTTGACCCGTGAAATACCCCAACTCATTCTGCTTTTCCATCACATCAGCTAGGGCTTTTACTCTGACAGACCCGGGAGTACCACAGCAGGCCCCCGTCCTCGTTTTGCTAAAAGCTAACAGGCAGTCAGGAGGTCAGAGGTTCTGCTGCAAAAGCCAGAGAGGGTCTGCGAGTTGTGCTGAAGCCTGGGCAAATGGTGTTTTGCTGCCTGGTCCTAAAAGTGCCACTAGGGGTGCTATGAGCACTGAGATCCCAGGTATGCTGGCAGGCCGGGGAAATCGCTAAACGATATTTTTATTGCTCAAATTATGCTTAATTTTCAGTTTTTTTCTTTCCACTTTCTGTTCGTTAACCTCGGGAACAACACCAGCATTTCAACACGTAATGCAAGTCCTTTCAAAAGGAAACCAAAACGTTTGTTGCCAAAGGATAGCAACTGCTCTCGCCTCCCACAATATGTTAGATCCATGAGAGATAGCGAGAAGTACATGACGTGCGATTTAACATGGCCTCAGTGCTTTCTGGTGCTTGAATGAGATGTTTAAAGTGCCAGCAGAGTGATAATCCAATGTGTCGAATTCACAGTCCCCCAGATAATACTCTGGGCTAAACAGACGGCAAAGTTCAGCATGCTGTCAAGGAGAAATGCAAGAAAAACTACAACATATTCACTCTGCCATCTGGTGTGAGGACACAGACATCATTTTCCTTGGTACTTAGTTTTCTATTTTTGCATTTTTACTATTGCATGTTTTACTATGCGTGTGACACAGAACCTGCTGGTCCAAAAACCACCTTGGACTGCCTGTACTAATTTGTATCATAGAATGAAAAGAGTCATCATACGATTAGCTACAGTTTATATAGTTAGCATAAGGTTAAGCCTGCATTCAGAAACATGGAGGGAAATATCCATGACATAACCCAATGACAGAAATGAAGTGCTATCTATCAATATCCATCCATCCACGTAGCCAGCACAGGGACTTGGGAGTCTGTTGCCTGTCCCGGGAAACACCTGGTACACCTGGATGGGGTGCTAGTGCCACACAGTCACACCCTCTGCTCAATATAAGATACAGCAGAAGTTCATACAGAAGTTTGGTTTCCACAAACCAACTGACCAATGGCATTTTGGATTGTAAGAATCATGGCAAACACTCAGGCATCAAACCAGGACGCCTCCTTGCGTAACTCACTGCTGACATGGTCAACAGGTTACTATTACTACATTGAACATGAATCCAACAAAAGCTTTTGGGTTTTAGGTTTTCATCAGCCCACATCAGCTTCTCACTTCCATTCATACCCTTGTTTCCTCCCATCATCGAATATGTCTGATCGTTTTACCTTCTTCTAATTGGTCAGGTGCAGGTTTTTGTTCAGAAGCAAAGAAACTGTCAAAAAAAAAAACACTGACTGGACAAGCAATGTGGAAAACCTTAAAAAGAGAGTGATCTGCCAAGAAAACCAATTTTACAAGAATTAAAAAAATAATAATACTCGTTCTGATACTGTCCTTAATGAGGACTAAACATCTGCAATATCGATTCTCTCATTCTTCCTGGGGAAGACTTGAAAGAGAGATAAGTGGCAAGTCAAAGAGCGCTTGGCATGTCGTTCACGCGGTATTCTAGCGGCACAATGAAGGACATTTAATGAGGAGGGAGACACTCAGGCAGAGTCAGTGCCATGTGCAAAAGCAGAGCCAGTCACGGATGGTGGGGCTGCCCATGCCAGGCAGCTTATACAGCGCTAAACGGGGACGCGAGCCGCTAAATGGTCTGCAAATTATGATGGGCCTGTCAGATAATGGGAGAGCCATGCTCTGCATTTCACACATCACAGCTGACACAACAAGCGGAGGAGTTATGTAGATCCATTAGTTGCCTGGCCTTAGATAGACAGGGCTCTGAATAACTCACCTGAAACTCCCTCCTAAATGCATCTAATGGCTGCTGGATGAGGCCACATTCGCTGACTGTACACAACTGAAGGAATAATTTCCCTGACATTCCAGGGTTTCATATATGCTTAAGGGATTCACTGACAATTTTGCCCTTGGCTTCCACACAAATCATATTCTATAGGTTTTTTTATAACCCAGGTACAACCTGCTCTTGTATTTCACATTACGATGGCCTTTACAGAAAAGATACCTGTGACATCTAAGAATTGATTGTAATGTATGAAAACCTGCTGAACAGTGGCATGTAGCAACGTGAGTGAACAGCCAATGGTCTTCAGTGTCCTCGGAAGACACAGGAGAGGTAGCCTCATTTTTGCAAAGCGTGTACAGACTTGGTAAATCATGCAGGTGCTTTGATCCTGAGCAAAGCCCTGTCATGTTGAAATGCTTAAAACCTCATGCAGATCTGGCTGGTGTCCGTGGTGCACAACTCCCCCTGTAGATGGAGGTGCAGAGTGCAATAATGGATGGCGTCACCGTTTACCTGGGACAGATCTTCATAAATCAGCTGACAGACTAACTCCAAGGGGCAAATTGCCCCAGGCAGGAACGTCTGATTAAAAACTTTTTATGTTTTAATATGTTTACTCTTATCAAAAAGTCAATGCGCTGGACATGATTACAGGAAAAAGATGTTTACATGCCTTTCTGTAAAAATTTATAAACTATTTTAAACAAATAAAACTCAATTGCAAGATTTGACTGCATTTGTTGTCTTGCCAAAAGACAACATCATCATCTGCTATTAAGACAGTTACAGTCATGGATTGTGGTCTGCGTGGTAAGTTTAATACTCCGAACATGTTTTGTAGGTGAGTAGACTTTTACAAAAATGTTTAAAATCAGTTTCAATGCAGCCGCAGATAATCTGATGTATGAGAATAAGGGGTCGACACCAGGGCAAATTCTGACCGACATTGTGAGCAAACTGCAATTTTTTACCATGGACATGGTATTTAAAAACATACTCTGCACGGTATTTTACCGTGGTTGCAGATGAGTCTTGCCATGAACACTTCTGTCCGTGCACAGTTGACGATCCCTGCTGAGAATTCTTAATGAATAATTAATAAAATACAACAGTATAAATATTACAGCCGTGCTGCCATTTCAACAGAAACACTCAATGGGTCCAAAGAAGGGGATGATTTTCCCCTTCGCAGGGTCCCTCTGAAACAGAAATCAGAAGAATAAGATGATGCTCATCCAGATATGATATCAGTACCACAGAATGCTGTAATGATTTAGAAAGAATTCAGCAGATAGACTGGCTAACATCACTCTGTCAGACAGTTATGCGGGTGTGCGTTGAGTAACAACAGAGGACATCTACACTTAGACTGTGAAACTCAGGCAATAATTAAAATAAATAAAAAAGATTTTAAAGAAGGTTGTGTAATAAATTTCTTGTCTTTTATTAAAGCATGCTGTAAGGAATGTAAAATACATAAGTAGTAGCCAACTGCACAGCTGTCTGAAGTGTGACTGTCCAGTTAGCACCAGTCTGCAATGAATCACAGTAGATTTGCCTTGCAGTTCCTCCGTACTTTTTTCTTTTCTGTGGCTTATCCAAGCTTTTCCTTCTGGATTCAGCATTGGTCTTCTGCTATGATCCCAAAGCCTCCATATTAGATCACAAAATATAGATGTAGGGGTGTTGATTTGGTTAAAAGTGCTAAAGACAGAATTATTTACATTTGAAGGCAGTCCCATCTACTGCATTTTGAAAGGATGCAACCCTCACTTAAGGCTGTGACACATAGCTGTGACACCAGAGAAGCATTCAAAGAACAGCTGATTGAAAAATAAACTTCCAAAGGACAGCACTTGCCACAGACCAAGCTGTGACAGAGTCCTCTGTGTCACCCCCGGGACGATGGCCTTACACATATGGAAAGCTTCTGAATGGTAACCACAGAGCACAGGGACATGCTCTGAAATCCTTGCTTTTGAATCCCTATTATCTTAGAGAACTTCACACAGCCAACCAACTCACATGTACCAGCAAGACATGTGTGTGATGGTTGGGGTGATCAAGGTATTTTGTGGAGGGGGGAGGGGCTTTTCATCTACAGATTTCCATATTCCGCTCCCTTTGAAGAGATCAGCCACACCCCCCAGAAGATCTCACTAATTAACCAGGCAACAGGCACTTATTAGGCCTCTCTTTTGATCATAAACTTTCAGTTTTACTTTCTCTCCGGTTGTTCCATCCACCTCCATCACAACATCATCTTCTGGCTCATATCAGACAGATGTGCTACCTCGATGAAAGACAACGCAAGCACATGCACAGTTGCAAAAAGCAGTTCTGAGTGTTATTAAATCTGCCAAAGCTTTTCAAAATTCCCTCTTCATCTGACTTTGAAGACCGAAGGAGAAGGACTTCAGCGCATTCCATCCAGGCTGTAGCCCAGCCTCGTGCTCAAAGCTGCCTGGAATGGGCTTCAGACCCCCTGTGACCCTGACCAGAGGAGGCGCTTAGAAGATGGATGGATGGATGGATGGATCATTCAGAAGTGCACTCGACTTTTCTCAACATAAACTCTTTTCCTGAGGTGATGTGTGTTCAGAGATCTTAAATATACCGAACCTGATTGCATGAGCTCAGATGACATTCACTTAAGGTACTTCATAATTGCTGGGCTTTGAATTGGACACCCTGGAGCTTTTCGCTGCGGTTGTGATGAAGAGAACAAGTACAGTACCCAGAATCTCCCGTAAGCTTGGCTCTTTACAGACGGAAGTTCCTTCAGAAACAAGGCAGATTTCAATATCGTATACAACCAACATCAACTCAGGACAATCTGTAAGTATGCTGACAACATCTTTTAATCTTCATTTGCCCTTAAATGCCCTTTGGATTAAACTCCCAAAACAATAAAAATGGGAGCACAATATACCAGAAAAAACAAATCGCAACGCTGCAGCTGCACTGCAGCCAGTGAAACAGTTAAATGCATTAAATACACAAACAAGCAAAGCACACAAATTGTGAAAGGAAGATGCAGGTAGCCATGCAGGAAATGGCTTTGGACCAAAAAATGTCCCCCAGGAAGTGCTGCCATGTCATTCTTTTTGTGAAGTACTTCACCTGAAATGCTTCACCTGAAATGCTTCAAAAAATGTCTAAAACTAATGGGTGAAAGTCTGCAGCCACAAGTGATGTAATTTTGGGAACCTACTAAGCAAACTGTGTAAATAATAATAATAATAATAATAATAATAATAATCTTCGAAGGGAGCAACCCCCAGGGCTCCCGTCACAGGGGGACCAGTCACTGGCTTGTCATGAAGAATGAATTCTCCTGGCAGCTTTCATAAATTGATTCTTTTGATCTTTCACTTTAAAATTAAATTTCTAATTCAGACAATGAAAATTTAATAACCATTTTCATAGTTTCAAAGAGAATGGCAATTAGTATTTTAATGCATAACATGTATTACACATGTTAAGTAGGTCCAGGCTTTTTTTTGGAGAAAATGATTTTTTTTAACACAAGCAAATTGCTAAATTGTGAAATAACCTTCGGTCCCTGAAAGTCAAACCTCAACAGTACATCACTATGATGGAAATTCCCAGCAACATTTGCAGCAATATCACTAAACGAAAAGAAACTTGGAAATGTCTCAAATATATCATTTCTATTCTTGAGTTTAGATCTTTGGGACAAATATCTACTTAATTAAGGAAAGAGGTAATAGAATCCCCAATAACTAGGCTGAAGAAAGCAACAGCAGCTTTTAGTATCAACAGGGGAATCGAGAGAGACAATATCTTACAATGGAGGACCTAGCAGCAAGCAGGGCTGCCTTTGGCATTGAGAGCAGCTCCTGTCCTTCTGGGAATGCTGTCGCACACATCCTGAATTGCAAGTCTTTACACAGTGTGTTTTTCTTCAAGAAGAAAGGCCTCTAGTTCTTGAGGGCTGAATGAGGTAGAAATCAGCTTTGCACTGTGAGCTGCAGGACACCCCATAAAGGTTGGGTGATGCTTAAGTCTGGTGATTTGGGCGGCCACAGAAGGGATTTGCCTTCATCCAGGTGTTCATAAAACCACTCTTACATTTGTTTAGCATTGTGTATGGGGTCTTATTTCTTGGATTATAGGGACATCATGAGGGAACAGTGTTTGGACCATAGGGTGCAGCTAGCCATGACAAATGTCTTCATATTCCTGGGTTATATGAACACTCAGAGCAATCACAGGCTTAATGACTCCCAGGAGACAGCTCTCCACACCGTTACACATCCTTCATATCACGGGCTGAAGGCATAGTCTGGCTTTGCCCAAACTCACCTGGAACATGATTCATTAGATCACGTAACGTTATTTTCCAAAGTGATCAGATAACTAAACGTGATTTTGCAGGCTTCTGGAGCATCACCGAAAAGACCACGTCAGTTAAACCTGAAGAAAATCAAACTAGGACAATTATAATAAAGCATTAGGTTTCCGCACATTTCCCCCAGTTTTGGTTCTTCATGCGCAGTCCAGAATCCTGCCATATTTCATCACAACACCCAATATCTTTTTCCCCAACACTTTCCCTTGTGCTGAGTTTGAAATGGCTATCCATTCTCCACCGCCACACTAACGTGAAGCCATCCAGGCCAGTGATTATTTCCCTCCCAACATGGTTGAGGATCCAACCCCTGTAAAAAATAATTCATAATACCTATAAGATTCATATATTATTTATTTGACATAAAGCCATTCCACAACTGTGCGCAGGAATGAACAGTTTCAACTCATAGCATTCCAGTTGAGAATTTCTGCCCATAATAAGCAACTGTTTGGAAAGAGAAAAAAAATAAGTCTGAAATTCTTGAAGATCAGAGTTATGAAGCTTATTCTTTGGGTTTTAAAGTATAAATACAACTTGTGACTTGGAATAAAAATGCTGTCATCTGCACATGATCATTTGTATCACATCCTGTCTTTATTATGCTTCAAATACTTAATATACAACTAGGGGCTGATTGAACATAAACAAATGGAATGTGTGAAATGAAACAGATTCTGTATTTAGATCCTTCTTGGACTCATCATCAGTTTTTTTATGTTCCACAAGACAAATTATTTGGAATCTGAATGCTCTGGTATAATGTCTTTAGAATGCTCTTCCCCTGAACTCTGCAATGCGAATAACTGCTTATTTCCTGAAACAGCAGGCCTTTCACCCCTTTATATATGGAAAGCATTCATCTTTTTAAAATACAGACATTAATTATAGAATAGAAATGCAATTAAAGAAATATGAGCCAAAAGGCTCATGTGAGGAGGACAGTTGAGTATTGCTTTAGTTTAAGACTTCTCAGCTTCGTAAGCAGTTATCGTCTGACAACTCATTTCCAGAGAGTCACAGATATTCCAGGGAGAATTCGCGATGGCATCGAACGCGGAGGATTTGGCCTCCGTCGCTCCTCGCTCCTACAGGTCTGGGCTCCATCACCAAACCGGCCCTTGATGCTGGATTCTTACTGCACTGTAAGGACAAACTGCCACCGACTGCGGCAAGTGGTGGCATAGGGGGCGCTGGCGTGCCTTTGTAAACGCGATGTAACTTCAATTCACACACACCCTCCTCAGAAATGGCATTCCTAAGTAGCACTCTCCCTGCTCCATAGGCGGATGTGGCATCGTTGTACATATTAAGCGGTCCGCTGAGGCTTCTTCCTGCAAGGTTGTTTTTACAGCCCTCTCTGGCATGACGTGCCGGTGGAGGCTGAACAACAGCAAAAACGTGCCCCCCCCTTAATGCTATGTCTGTAATTGCGGCTGGATGGACACGTTGGTCCCATAACTGTGAGCCACTAGGGAGGAAGAGCCCCACCTGCACTGACCCTGTGCTCCTCCAAGCCACCCCTGGGGACTTTGCTCCCCCAGCACTGCAGTAATAACTTTGGTCTCCTTCCAGGAGCAGCTCCAGTTTTATGGTATAATGTGTCTTCAATGGTGTGCTGGTGACATGGCTGCTATTTCGCTAAGAAAGATTGGAAAAATATTCTCATTAAATCAGTGGGTTGTGGGGTGGACTGGGGTGGGGGCGTGAGGAGCTGAGTGTTGGGCTAGCCT
>JAODLC010000002.1:14807222-14821653 GCA_026781145.1 Hippopotamyrus pictus | reverse complement strand
CATTTCTCTGTTTTCTTCCAGGATTCCACACACCATGAAACTTTCGCTTTACCCAAAAACACTTCTAAGAGCCAGTAGCTGCAGAATATTGGCATTAATATAAATTAAAGAATCCTAAGAGGTTACTTTAGTGCAAAAACCAACACATTTTTTTAAAATTCATCAATAAGACATAACATTTCACCTCCCACCCACCTCCTACCTTTAATACCCAGATACACAATTCTTAATTCATCATGACTGAGGGCGATTCACATAAAGTGTGGAGAGTTAGAAATAATGATCCATTCAGTAACATGCCAGAACTTTTCACTTTTGATAAGCAGAATGTCAGATTTTCAGCAGCATGGAATACACAGTAATGAATCCTGATACAGTACATTCATGGCAATGACCTGCTTGTAATTCTGTGTCTCCAGATGGACGACGCCAAGAAGGTTTCTAGTGTTTTCCCATTAAGGTACAATGAATCAACTTCATGTCTACACCAAGACTTTCTCTCCACAGCACAGAACAGCAGCCAGCCAAGTTTCAACAAACAAACATGCCTCATTTGTGCAAGTACAGGTACACTGGAATGCTTCTCTTTGCATCTCACCTTTCTCTCCATAGCTTGGGGGTCACAGCGCAGGGTCAGTTGACATGGAGCACCCCTGGAGCTGGGGGTTATGGGTCATGCTCAAGTGGCCATGGACATGTGACTGTTCTGCTGAGGTCTGAGCTTGAACCAGCAATCTTCTGACCACAGGCACAGAGATTTAGCTTGCTGTGCCACTTACCACCTCAATAGTATCAGTTTCCACAGTATTGATAAATACTTTTCAAAATGTATCTAATGCATGATGTCAACTTATTATGTAAACTGCAAAGCCAGTCGTATTTCATGGAATTTAAGAAAGATTAACTCTAGTATCTGCCCACACCCCTTACCCCCCCCCCCCAAAAAAAATTTGTCTACCTAGATCGATTTTACATTGTTCTCCAATTCACTGCTAATTCCATGTGAATTAAGTTCGATCAATTTTTATTCCAAGTCTTCAGCATCTGAAGTGAACAGCAGGATCAGGATCGTTTTTTCTCATTTGGATTTGGCTGAACTTGAAGTTTGTGATTCTGACATTACTCTAAGTCTGTGATCCTGACATTACTCTAAGCCTGTGGTGCTGACGTTACTCCAAGCCTGTGGTGCTGATGTTAATGTGTTCAAACCGTGCACACAGCATAACTTGTGGCCTGGACTTCATGACCCCAGCTGACTGCAGTAAAGGTCACTTTATATGTCACAGCGTCTACTTGTCATCATTAATCATAGACTGAAGTAAAGAAATTTACTTTTAATGGCTATTTTCTTATTACTTGATAAAGCGGACAAAGTTTTCGTAAGGAATTAATTTAAATGTTAAATTAAGCACCGTTTTGTCTCCACCTGATTGGGCCCATTTTAATTTCATTGCCCGTTTCAATAAGCAATATTTAGAAGCGTAATTAATTTCTCTACTCTCACACAATTGATTCATTAAACTGGGACATTCCTCTTATCATTTTCCCGAAAGGTATGCACTTTTGATTTCCTATTTTACTCCAAGCTCCTTAATCAGAAGAAACCTCTCTGGGTGAAACTATCTGAACAAATTTAATATTACCCTTGTCAGTCTCTCAGATCATTGACATTCCAGGTCTGTTAACTCTGAATCCCTCCAACCAGCGGATATTGCTTGTGCATCTGTTCAGATTCACAGTATTTGAAATGGCCCCGCTGAACGAACGATTTTTTTACATTTTTCAGAAACAACAAGGTACACGCTTTGGTGGAACCATTGTCGGTCATTACAAACTTTGATTACAAACATTCCTTCTACCTCCCTAATGAATGATTGCTGCCATCCCATTGGTGGATGGGGTAGGAAGCAAAAGAACTACGGGGGGCAGAGTTTTCCAATATATGGACCAATCACAGCACAGAAAATGTCTGGTGTCAGCTTTCAAGCGTGCTTTCCTCAGGGGTGATGTTCAGGTGGCTGCTTCCCAGATAAGACAATATTACCAGACAAGTAATGCAGATTTACAAGGTTTCATTGATCTATTCAAACATATATTTATCTTTCTGTTCGTCTAATTTATGAGATGATGGCCAGTGCGCTGAATTATGCACAAAACCTTTCATAAACAATGAGGGAAAAAAGTCAATATTAAACATTCAAACATGTTCGATACCAGCTTTATTCTAGAGCAATACTGCCCCCTAATGACTTTGAAATTATGTCTCAAAGAGAATATTTATCTGTAAAATATATAAAATGGTTATTATTAATAAGATTTAGCCTGACATTATCAAAAGCAAGACAGTGATGCAGAATGAATCAAATTAAGGGAAGGACAACAGAAATGAGGAGAACAGCCATAACAGTGTAATGTGCCGTTCAGACAGCAAAAGATAAACCTGATGTATATTCCAATAAACCTGCATTTTGGAGGGAGAGGTTGTAACTGATTAAAAGTAAATAGTCATTCAAGTAATGAAGTGAATCAAACCCCTACTACACAACACCACCAAAGAATGAGATATGTATCCTGCTGCAGCCGGTTCGGCCGGACAGCTTTAGCTGAGAGGCGAGTTCCTGACGGCAATTTACAATCATTTCAGATGTGTGTGACATCTGGGGCCCAGAGGAAGTCTGCCACACAGAAATCATATTTAATGCTGCACCGCGTTGTTTTCCCCTTATTACCAGGGGACATGGATGTCAGCTACCGCTCAGCAGAAGTGAGGACTCAGTCCACATTTATCTACCAAAGCTTTTACCCTCTTAATAATTGGCAGCAGCCAGGTCCAGGACAGGAAATGATCCCTCAGGTGAACAAGATGCTCAGAATTTCCATGTGGCAATTCAATTTCCTCAGGCTCAAGTAATTTTGCAGCCTTTATAACTGCCCCATTTCTAAACAAAGAAGAAAAAAAAGTTGATTGTTCTGTGAAAGTGGCCCCCGTAGCATGGACATTAAGTGCATCACTGCAGTGGCCCCTGTAGCATGGACGTTAAATGCATCACTGCAGTGGCCCTCGTAGCATGGTCATTAAGTGCATCACTGCAGTGGCCCCCATAGCATGGACGTTAAGTGCATCACTGCAGTGGTCCCCGTAGCATGGACGTTAAGTGCATCACCGCAGCATTTTGCGATGCCCTTGCTCAGCCTGCATTTTACACATGCCATTTGTTTGTCCTTCTCGAACACCACAGACAGTTACTGACTGAGACACAGAAATTGAAGGGAACAGGTGAGACCTCAGCAAATGCAGCGGGAAGATAAGCAAAGAAAGTGAGGGAAGAACAAGCTATTACCCCAAGCCTCACCATCGCCGGCTGCCGCCTTCGCCCCCCATACCTGTCTGTGCTCAGGCCCACTGCTGAACGGTCTGCGGGCAAGGACCTTGCAAATGAGATCTCATCGTCGCGCCTCTGCTGGGCTCGACTGAGCCACGCAAAACCAATTTATTTCTGTGTACTCTGGCAGTGGTAATATCTCCGGTGATAAATACTCTGACGTGGTGTCTACCTGGGGTGTTAAATACCCCAAGGCGATTTCACTGCACCCCCTTTTCCCCACAAGGGCTAAAGTTGTGAACAGAGGATGTGAAAAAAAACAAAAAGTCAGGTTTCACATGAAAATGGTAAATTATTGATAAGGCATGTCTCTTGGCCAAATGGCACAAAAAATGAGACTCTGCTTCTGGTGGTGGGCCGAAGGGAGAGCTGAGCAGGTCAGGAATGGGACGGTTACTATGAAAATCAAGGCAGAAAAGGTACTCAGGTGTAGCA
The DNA here is from genome assembly GCA_026781145.1 of Hippopotamyrus pictus. NCBI lineage: Eukaryota > Metazoa > Chordata > Actinopteri > Osteoglossiformes > Mormyridae > Hippopotamyrus > Hippopotamyrus pictus. The sequence goes on along the minus strand of JAODLC010000002.1, from coordinate 14,817,835 downwards.
CTCAGTCAGGTCTGCAGGCCGGCTGCACGCTTCACCCCTAAGAGCCGTGGGCAGGCCGGCTGCAAGCCTCACCCCTAAGAGCACTTCTCCTGTAAATTTTCCATACAGCATATATAAGTATATATAAGTGGCGAGTAAAATCAACCAGAACATTGCCTTTAAAATCCTTGCTGAAACATAATTTTGTGCTCTTTAAATACTTAGAGAAAAGGGTTTCAGATTTGGTCAAAATATTTTCTTGTTTTCCGATTGCACACTCAGATGTAGTTTGATTTAAGGTCTTGTCAGCAAATCATAGGTTCGAAGTATTAATTCTTGTCTTTTACCTCATTCCCCTGAAATGTCATCCTCACAAGAAGAAAAAAAAAGATTTGTGGTAGCTGATGTCTGAACATCAGTACGAGGCACAGTAAAATGCTTACATCCATCCCAAGCCTTCCTTCCAGGCATTAACTCCTGGATATTTACTGTACTATTTGAAACCAATCTCAGGCTACACAATAACACAAGGACCAGCGGATACATGGTCTAAAGGAAGATATTACTTATGTATAAATCTGATATGGTTCTCTCGGGGCCAGGTGATCGTACCATGAGGGATTCTTAAGTATTAAGATATCGAAAACCTTAAGTCTCCATCCCTGAATAATGTCTTTCAAGAAATCAGGATTAAAGTGAAACTCTGCGTCCCTAAATGAAAATGTTGGTTTTGATACTGGAACATATGCAGCAGCATCCGGAGCGATATGGACTTATTTTGTCCAAAATAATGAATCAGATGCCAGGTTACAAGAGGTTGCTTACGCCGGTGCAGGACGAGTCAGGATAGTCACGGCGACAAATAGAGCCATCTGACAGCTACCAAATGACAGGGTTCAGTTGGAAGCCAGGCCGCCCCTTAGCACGGCACAGGTAGAGCGAGAAGCGAGGGAGTCATTTAAAGTGAGTCGGAGAAACACAAATCAATCCGTTTCTCCTCTTAATTTTGTGCTCTTCCGCCTCCTAGCCTGAGAGATGCATTCAGAAGAGGGACGACGCAGAGCCTTTCCTCCACAGGCTGTTTAACAGCTTTATGGCCAGGAATCTCAAGCAATTCAATTGCCTGAGGACAGGAGGTGTCATACATGCTCTCAATTTTTAGGTAACTGTCCTTACGCAATTTTTTTCCAATGTGCACCAAATTCATTAGTTGGAGGAAATCAACATACATCGTGCTGGAGGCGTAGTTAATTAATTATGGGTGGCGGCTTAATGGTTTGGGATCTAGTCCCAGATCTGTGCTTGTCTTTTTTCCGTCTGCTGTCCAGAAAGATGTACTTAGGTGAAATGCTGTTTCCAAATTGCCTCTGTTGCATGTGAGCCTGTATCCTGGGATAGAATAGTGTTCCCTGCCTTGTGTTAAATTCTGCCTGCAATAGGCTCCAGGCTGCCTGTGACCCAGTACTGGATAAAAGATGGATGGATGATCTATAAATACACACAAGCTTCCGACAGTGTCTTTCACCCTTGTTGTTCCTTAGCAATTGCAAGTTGATTACAGCACAGTTCAGGTGGGCACATACATTTCATTTTATTTTACTGTTAGATATTCTTTTAGTCTCCCTGCATGTTGTGATAATCTCATAAGTCCACAATATCCCAGGCTATGAATAATTCTATTAATTTACTTCCTCCCTGCCCGTGTTTTTGTTATATCGTGCTCAAAACATTGTTAGTGAGTGTCCTGTGGGGTGTTATGCAGCAAGCTGTCTGTTGTCCAAAACTGCACAGTCAGTTGGGGAAGATCCTTTGATGTCAGTGATGAAATTTCTTGAAAGCTTGGCCAGGAATGGAATAGAGAAACAGGAAGAGGAGGGTGGAAATTATGAGGAGTGAGGGTGAAAAGATGGAGGAGGAAGCTGATAAATGATCCACAGCCTCTATGCCAATCCTGAAGGTTTGTAAGTTCCACCATCCTTCCTCAGTGAGTGCCTAGAGTGAGACATTGACATAAAGAGCTTCTGAAAAACTCCTAACGCCCTTGGTCTTCTGAGGAGGCCGTCACGTGGAGTGAGTGTGAGAGAGAGACAGGCTGATGTAGATGTACTGGCATGCACATGCCGGGGGGCCTTCAGGGCCTGGAGTAAGCTGTGGGGCTTGACCCCCCAGGAAGTAAGCAGACCACAGGAAGTCGCCCAAAGCGCGATTCAAAAGGTGGCCTTTTTCAAAAGACAACATACATATTAACCGCTAAAATCAACACAGGTGTTCAAGATGTCAAAATGACCCCTGTAGGACCGTTTTGGCATATTTATTTTCAAGCCACAAACATCAGAAAGCTTTTGTTACAGAAGAAGGGGCAAATATATTCACATGAGTAGGAGATTCGCCTCTCCTGTCACAGCCCAGCATGCCTTGCTCCACAGGAAGTCCTGCAGAAACTCAAACACACTTAGGTACAACACTTCTAGATAAAATGTTTTTCGAGAATGAAAGAAAAAAAAAATCCGCCACCCTGTACATTCGTGAGACGCGTTAATTGCCCCGATGATCATCTAACACATTATGTTGCTGGCCATATTTATAGTTGTGTCCACTTTTCATTATGGTGTTCATTACTGGGTATAAATAATGCTCATAAACCGTGCTGACACCCCTGGACACTCTGTAATACTGGCAAGCGATATCTATCTCGTCTGCAGTTATGAGACATAACCTTCCTCAATCCTGCCCATTAGTCGTTTCTCAGTTCCCATCAGCCCCTCCTGCAGCAAGAGAAGCATTAACGTTTGAGTCTATAACATCCTCCTTAGCCAATGGTCGTCGTGACCCCTTTCATTCCATTTCATAAAATAATAAATGTTATTAAAACACATTAAAAATGCTTTTGTACAGTATATTATAACAGCTCATGGCACTTTTAAGAGAATGGTGCAAACGACATTCACTCCAGCGTTATTGTTATTGGTGTAAATATCCATTTTAAATGGAAACATTACTCATTTGAATAATCCTTTTGGCATTTTAACGATTAAAAATAAAAACATTAATGCCTGTAAAGTAAGACTAAATGATGGAAACATTATATTAATTATATTAATATTTCTGAAGTAACAATTAGTTTTGTGGGACTACTTAACTCAGTTTGAAGGGTATATTTTAAAACAGGCTACAAAACTACTTATAAATGAACTGAGAACTGATCGGAAAGCAAATGAAAAAAAAAACAAAATCTTTGGAGAGATAATGTGAGCCATCAGTTTCATGTATTTAGCTATGTTGAATGTGTTTGTCTTCTATACTTATAGTATAATTTTTCAATAATAACACCAATAAGTATTTCATCAGGGATGAAAAACAATGTCCCACAACCTTGTACTGGATAGATGGTAAGGGAGATTGATGGATGGATGGGGTCATTCTTCCAGCAGGACCGATGCCAATGTTCAGCTTCTTAACCTTTACACTACCTTTAGCTTCCAATAGGTCACTGAACTCCAGAACCGTGGTGAAGCTGGCAAACAGATCCAAGAAGAACCGACGTAGGCTGTGATCAGCTCCGGCTGGATGATTCTCTCAGACCCTACAGGAGGGAAACTGCAGACAGCCATTTCATGGCGACGATCTCTTGCCTGGATCACAGCCCAACTGCCAGCCAGCTTCACATCAACACCAGCGGATCAAGGAGAGCAGCTCTGGTTCGTCTGCTCTGCGGTATCGTGAAAGGCCCCACAGACAAAGAATTGGCATCACATGAGCTGTTAAGCACAGATTGTGTGACCCAGGCTTAGCTAGCAGGAAATAGGGCTGTGTCGTCGTGCTCAGAAAGTATTTTACCACCTCCTTAATGGAATCCCACGTATTAACATAAAAACGTCCACTTTAACGCTGCCAGCCGGCCACCAGGAGTTACGACGGGGATCAAATGAAGGACCCAGGAGCCACAGAGAAAGAGTGATCAATCAGACCCCGTGCGACATGTAGCTGTAACTCCAGCTCGCTTAGGGATGACACGTCAGCCCAACTCCCACGTGGCCCCCTGGTTTAAAACCAAGTACAGTCTGCCGGGGGAAAATGTAGAACATCATTTGAAACCAGCAAAGAGTGGGAGATGAGGAGTGCCACACTGGTCTCGGTTATAAAGTGCCCCCAGGAATAGGATGCATGGTGTGAGTGAAGACTTGTGGAAGGGAAAGGACAGAATTAACGGATTAGATTAAAATGAAAAACGGTGACATGTCAAGACCCCCGCATACAGATGCGATGTCATGGGCTCTGCACTCCGGAGACAAGTTTGCACCCCTCATTACTGGCCACCTCCTCCCCCCGCTTAATCATATCTCTGCTATTGATCAGACCGCCAATTAGACTCCAAATGAACAGCATTAAACAGAGAGCCCCTGCTGTGTCGTACTGTGGAGGAGGAAGAGGAATAGAAGACAGGAATGAAGCGAAAGGAATGAATTTTAAAGAGATCAAGATATAACTGTGCTTTTATGTATTTGCGCACACTGGACGACTGCCTCAAGGACTTTCGGACATCTGATTTGACCTTGATGGTAAAAATAAACCTTCTTGAACGCAGATATTTTCTTCGGTTGGTTGTCCTTTTAGTAGTTCAAAAGCTCAACCTTTCCCATTCGCCCAATGTACGAGCAGAGACGAGGGAATAAAATGAATAATTGAAGTAACACAGCATCTGATAGGTTTGTCTGATGACAATAATCATTCTAAAATGGCAAAACATTAAATCGAAAATGCCACAAGTTTAAAAATCACACGGCAGTGATCTGAGGCATCTACCTTGGCGTCACAAGACCCAAAGTTAAATGAATCTGAACGATACGGATGCTGCAAGATGGAAAATGTGAGTCTGTTCTGTTCACAGGTGACAGGTCTCCAAATCGCTCCAGAAACTGCAGCACAGCTGATTAACCAACCAGAACTGTATCATGAGCCTTGCAAACCTGATTAACTACATTGAACATAAGGTTGTTGCAAACAATAAGTGGTAGCATACAGCATATGAGCAAATTACCAACATCTCAGAAAGAAACATGTTTTGTAATTATATCTACATGACCTGCAAAGACATCTGGCCTGAATATTATGAAAATTCAGCCACTCTGGATGATGCGTTCAAATGAGGGACTTTAATTGGCTAGATGGATACTGAAAAGCTTCTCTAATCAGACACCTCACAGTCTGCTCATCCTCATGTTTCCTTACCTCTCATGCTTTGATTACCTTCTAGAACATTCCACACTTTTGAGACGTTACAAATAAAGATTCAGAGGTCTCATTTCCAGCAACTGTGGGAAAAGTGTGAAGAGTTGTATACAAATGATACAACACTTGTGGGATCTGGTGTGGGGTGTTCATGTTAAAAACCATTAATTGACACTTAAGATTCAGGGTTTCATTGTGGAAAACTGAATGATTGAGAATGAAAATATCAGGGGCCCAGTTCCCAAAAACCACTTCTCCAGCCATTTGAGGTTAGATTTAGAATTCTCTCTAGCCACTGAAAGTCACTGCTAAAGCTGAATATTGTTAAATTAACAAGTGATTACTTAGACTTGTATAGCTACTCCTCATGCTCTGCCTAATAATGTTGCCATTGGTTCATATGCTAAAAGCTCTGCCCATGTAGATGCTGTAGCCTGACTGTCTCATCTCTGTGCTGGAGTCTAGAGCCAGGTCCCTAGCTGGGTCAGCAGGCTCCTTGAACACTCCCAGCCAGCACAGACTGATGGTTTGGATTGGGACGTGACACTGTTCGATCTGAAGTAACCAGGGCTCCAGGAAAGGGGCGTCTGATAGACCTCTGGGGAAACTTACAGCTAGTCTAACAAGCGTGACTAATAGCTCCACACAGATGAGAGCAGCCTGTTGCTTCTCCATCAGAACACAAAGCATTCAGAAGAAAGTGCCCTTAATTGACACACACAGATGTGGGCAGATCGCATCTCACTTCCAGCTTTGCTAGGAGTGCGTTTTACCTTGAAGTGAGATGCTTTAAGTCCAAGAGCGATCATCTGCATTGCGTTAAACATCAAAAGAGTCTTTGTTACTTGAGAGGAGCAGTAGGGAGCTCATTATAGCCGTGAAGTGTGGGAGCAGCTCACCTGCAGAGCCGAATGCTAATTCATGTGAATAATACCCACTTAATGCAGCAGCATGAAGGTGACCATTCGGGTGGGACGGGCAAATCAAGTGCTCAAGCCTGGAGCCGTGAAAGCCAGAGCAGCTCTGCTTACACCTCTGCCAACCCACCAGGCTTCCCTTCAGAGTGCATCTGGCTGCAGAAAGAGATGAGTCCCGGGTCTTGACCCTCCTCTCAAGTTTTGTCTTCTAAATATCATGGCGACAACTTTCCAAAGGTGCGTGATCCAAAAAACTCGCAAGAAAGTACAAGACACCAGGCTAAGGAGGACGTAAGAGTAGCTGCTTGTATGGAACAATAACAGCAGTGGGAGGTCTCCGGCATGAACAAATTTAAATACAGAAATAGAATCGTGACATTCACGCTACATGTCCTGTTGTCCTGCTTTGTCCTTGGAATTCATTTAGGGATAATTGAAGTTGCAAAAAGATTTAATTTCAGAAATTACAAAACAGCAGGGTATACAAGATCCTTGAGTGGTTTGGGGAAAAAAAATCTCCCACACACTGACAAAAAGAGTGAAACAGGGAGAATTCGAAGAGTACAGAGGTAATTCAATCTTGTCCCAGGGAAAATGAGGGTACAATCAAATTAAGCTTGGAAGTCTCTTTCTATTCCTGGGCAGGGATTTCATACGGAGGACGCCCTCACATATATCCCTCTGCCTATTACTCTTTTATGTTCAAATGGAGGACACCCTCACGTATATCCCTCTGCCTCATACTCCTTTATGTTCTCCTCTGTGTTGTGGAAGAGATGCTCTCATCAGCACATCAAAGCTCATCAAATAACCACTTCACAGCATCAACATATTACTGACATGAACTGAAGCTGGCTCAACATTCTTCAGAAAAGTGTTTACATGGACAAGTCAAACAAAATCACAGTTATGTTATGGGAAACCAACATAAGATGTGCAAGTGTGCCCTGCTGACAGCCACGTAAAGAACATGAATAATAGTGATAATGCAAGTAAAAAAATGTAAAAGACACTTATTAAAGCAAAGCAGACAATATTTAAAATATTAAAAGAGGCTCTGCAGCTAGTAATTGTCCTCACATTTGCAGGGCTGTGGGTTTGAGCCCCACCCTAGACTCTGAATGTGCAAGGTGTAAACTTTCTGCCCATAATGAGCCGTTTCTAAATTACCCAGAGTGCACTGGTGCCCTCTTCACATAATACCATCGTAGATGAGCGGTTATGAAGGGTGGATTGATGGATGCACAGTTTATATACAGGAAGAAGTCTGAAACAAGTACAGGCAAAAACAGCAAATAGCGTAAGAGATTTTGGGTGATTAATCCTTATGTTATATGCTGAATAAATGATTGGCTATGCCATGTAATTCCTAAATTAATTGAGAAAGACAATAAATGACAGCTTGTTATATCCCAATTTGGTTTATTTACATGAACGAGGCTGCAATCTGAATTCATGCAAATAAATTGAGAGAAGTGAAGTGCTGTATAAATAGGTTCCTTCCTCTGCTGTTTGTTTTGTCTATCTCAGGATTAAGAGTTTATTGGGCGAACACTGGAATCAGAACTGGGTTTAGCACATACAAACAGAGATTTTATTATTTCATCTTTATTGGTTGGGGTGAACTTTCCTGTTATTCTGATCACAGGGCTTGTCAGATAATTCAAACAAAGATTCACTTAAAGTGAGGATGCCGTAAGGTGGTGCCCAGCTACTGAGTGCAACCACTGCAGAAACTTCTGGAAAGTCAGCAATAGAGGGGTTGCACAGAAGCTGCTGGACAGTGTCACAGAGCAAAGTCTTCACTTTCTCCATGATTGACGAATAAGCTGAAACTGACCGAGGCCAGAAAACGCTGAACACTGGGGTCCTGTGGAGGTCAGGCAGGTGGGGCAGGCGGGACAGGCAGGCAGAATTTGTTCAACTCTCTTGTCTCCATCCCTTCCTTCCTCCCTTGGCCCCTTCTTCCTCAAACATCTATTCTTAAATGGAATTTCAATAGTAAGATCCCAGCGCCCCCCGAAATACAAAAATGAGACCCGTGTCCTTGGAAGGTCAGCCACACTCACCTCAGATATGTACATCTCATACTGAGCAGTTAGCATTATCGACCAGCAGTGCCTAGTTCTCTGGCATCAATTTCTTTACTTATATATTTTCATGAGCAAAATATGGATCATTCCAGCAGCTATAGCATCTAAGGGGAAGGAGAGCAGGTGTACTGAGCAAACAGGGCCTCAGTTCCTGCAGGAAACAGACGTGAGTCACATAAAGATGGGGGGACGTGCCCCCCAGGGTCCTACTAGCTAGCCCCACTGGACCAATAGCTCCAAGCAGCTGAGCAGTACCCCCCCTCCTCCGATAAAAGGAGGCAGCTCTCTCTTAGAAACCATAAGATCACAGATGTTCATTACGGGCACAGTCTGATATATCGTCCCGAACGTCTGGTGGGTCAAAGTCACATGTTGCAGGGACCTGCGACACCATTACCATGAGGCTCACTAACCTTTCTCAGGGGCTTGCGACTCACGCGTGTCAGACAGAAAATCACGCTTGCCGGTGCAGGACGGGGAAACGAGGTGGGGGTGAGCATGGTCGGGGAATTGATTTACTCTGACCTTTCACGTACCGGGGTTCTGCCACAGAGTCATTTCACATTTTTCAAAACCTAATAAAAACATGTGAAATCTCTATCTCTATATATACAACCTGAAATGAATGAATCAGACGTCTTCACTAAATCCTTCTTATATGTCTGGCTCAAGCTGCAGCCTTCACCTTTCTCCCTTTAGTCTTTAGTCTCATTGTGTTCCCCCACCAAGCACAAATTCGGCACATGCGGTGCCCCCTAGAGGGTGATCCACATGTCTTCGTTAGCCTGTTTGGGAGGTCCTGCAGGGAGGAGCCACGCCTATCGACTGACCCCCCCCCCACCATGGCCCTGGCTCCCTCTCCTCTCACAGGGGAAGCTCATTACAATCTGCTCTGTCCATTCACTGGTACCTACGTTCCTTCCCAGCCACAGTGGCTATGACCAACTTCCCCTTCAGCCCAGCTACACTGCCCTTGTCACAGATAACTTGTCGACATTGTAATCTGTTTATTCAAATTGCTACACGTTGGCATGCACGGCCACCCACACCACACCACAGAATCACCCCACAAACCCTTAACGCGCACACCCCCCCACACAATGCCCTTCTCTATGTGCCCCTCCTAATGTCCCTCGGTTCCCATAAGTCCCCCCCAGTGATGCACTGGAAAGGACTGCCGTCATCACTGAGACACCGATAACTGTCTATCACTGACAGGAGACACAGGAAGTGAAAAAGGCTTACCTTCACTGCACTAATTTTCCCCAATGACATTGCACAGACCTTGATGATTAATAAGATTATCGACAACTTTTCCAGCAACACATTAGTCACGTTGCCAAATAATAAAATCCAATATAGTCAAAATTACAGGTAAACCAGCACTACTAAGCAAATTCAACAACTAGAACTTGCTTTAGCAAGTTAAAATTGACAACAGCAGTACTGGGTAAGCGTGCTCAGCACATTGTCTATATTTCACAAATACCAGACTAGGGGGGTATGTCAGCCCATGAGAATGCTGGGTTCAGTGGTGAAGGTTGGCTGGAATTGCTGTGTGCTGGCACACAATGATCATCTGTCACACAGCGTCTCAACTGACTGGGAGGTGAGTTCAGCCAGTGGCTGACTGACAGCTCACTATAATCCCACATGCCAGTTTCAAAACCTACTTCCTCCCAGCACCAGTGTTCAGGTTTTTGCGTCCCGTAATGAATGCTTAGCTGATACGAGGCTCACAACACTGAAGAAAGGTTTGAAAACATAGTATGGAACGAGACTCTCACATATGCCAAGGAACTAAGACCAGATTCAGGGAATTATTCAGGAAGATTTTACACCCTTATATAAATGTGTGTGCATACTTAGAAAGTAATCCACTTAATAAGCTGTTTAACATCACCTGAGGCTGTCATCTGACACTAAAATTATCAGTGCCTTAATGTGTGTTTTTCCAAGCAAGTTGGCTTTCCAGAAAAGATCGTTCACTTTTGCTGTTGCAAGGTCCAGCCTTGTAGTCTATCACATGTTTGTCAAAACCTTGCCCTCAAAATCTAAAGAAAACTGCTCACCAACCCGTGGTTTTGAGACACAATAGGAACAAAGGTGAGACAAATTCAGCCTGAAGTGGTGTCAGCTCCCAGCCACACGCCTCTCTAATGATAAGGGGGTCAGCAAGGCCAACAGTGTGCTCATCTAGACAATAGGGTTGAAGAAGTTATTTCCTGTCAGTGATGGCACTGTTCTTCTCAAGAAGCCAATCACTCCAGCCTATTTGCTCATGTTTTGTGACCCACCCAGTCATAGCTTAAGATGCAGACACATTCCCAAGATTAAGAGGTAAGCAATGCTGTGGAGGGCACACCGAGACTGTGGAGGGCACACCGAGACAGCC
>JAODLC010000002.1:14782469-14798197 GCA_026781145.1 Hippopotamyrus pictus | reverse complement strand
TATATATATTTATTTATTTATTTATTTATTTATTTATTTATTTATTTATTTATTTATTTTTTTTCAGCCAATTAAATTAACTGTCATTAATTTAGCTTTATGTACCTCCTAGTATTAAGCTACGGCTATAGCTCGACTATGCCATTTAATCAGACTGCTGTCCTTGTCCCAGTGTACACGCACGGAAGGGGAATCGACTTATTGACCTAAGTATGTCTGACTCCACTACAATAGGTGCCGATATGGCTCCTTTTAGCTTGTTAGTATTGCATTTCCCTATGACGTGACAGACGCAAAAAAATGATAAAATTAATAACAATGGGTGTGTGGACAAATGAAGTGACAAACTTTAAATGCAATTTAGTTGGAAGAACAGATACAAGGTCAGAACGAAGCAATTAAGAATGAAAATTATGACTGTCTCGGAGAGACCGCGCTTATGCAAAAACAGCGGAGGTAAACTTTAAACTGATTTTTAAACATGTGCTAGATAATTTTGAAAATGAATAATCATAAATACTACAAAATTTGCTAGGTTTTTTCCCCTATCAGGTCGGGGAGCCATGTGCTAATGCAGCGCACGTGGCGAAACCCCGAGATTCCAGCTGACGATGCCCCCTGGAATCGAAAGTCTAATTATTGTCTTAGTTCGACTAAAGGAAATTCGATTTAGTACGATTTCAGTACTACAGCCATGTTTACATGTACTTTAAAAGTCCGATTTTATTCGAACTAACACAATAATTAAATTTTCTTAGTGTGCATATAAACGTGGCAAGTGAAACTTTGGTGTTTAACAAAAAAAATTTTTTTTCTCTCTTTAGCGCACTCCTTTTCCTTTAAAACAAAACGTCACATTATTGCTTCTACTAATTGCATGTTTCTTACCAAAGCATTCATCGGTAACACAGTTAGGATTGATAAAACATGAATTGGTGGCATAGCGTGTCGATTTAAGTGGCACTCCTAAAATTCTCAGTAAGGAGCACCAGTGATATTAGTGGAAATTGTTAGTCTGGAGCTCTGGACAGAGAACCATTCCTTCACGAGAATGCAGGTGCCCTCATATTAGAGCACAACAACCGTAGAACTCTAAACCGTAAAACTGCCCAAACTCATGCCTACAACTGAGCAACTAATCAGTACTCAAACGAAGGGAGATTTAAGTAGGGCTCAATTGGAGGGGAAAAAAAATATTTTAGCATTCATGTAAAAATCATTAGAATTAAGAAAAAGTTCCTAGTATCCTCTGGAGGAAACCTTCATGTGATAAATAACCACTTCCATTGCTCCTAATCACGGTACTCAAAATCAATTTATGCAATTTGGATATTGGGTAAATGCTAACCTATTTCTGAAATGGCACTATAATGCCCTCTACTGGGTCGTACAAATATAACATGCAGCCACTTCAAATAAGACATTCAACAATGCTGACTTGTGATGAGCTTTGAAACATGTGTGATGGCCGAAGTGGTAAGATTGTTTGTTCCTTTTTGCTTACCGTAGTTTCCCAGGTAGCAATGGTTCTGGACGGATTCGAAGATAAGCTGATGTTTTTTTTTCCTCTCCGTTAACTTTTTAAAAGAACATACATTAAGTACAAAGTGACATTAATTGCATTACTTACCTTAAATACCTACCCGATAGGCTGTTAAGTTGTTCGCGATCTGTGAAAAAGGTAATAAACATTGAAGCAGGACTTACAAGTGGTTAAATTAACGACTAGCGGGATGCTTGTATAATATTGTAAGTATTTATTGTGCATTGTTTGAGCTGTAATATATGCTTATGTGTTCAGTTTCATAGTGCCTCTTTTAGTAAGCATCTTAAACAGCAAGATTTGCTTCCCGCATGTTTATTGTTGGAGCGTGTTAGCCATCTGTCAAGCTAAATCAGGGGTGGCCAATCTTATCCGCAAAGGGCCGGTGTATATGCAGGTCTTTCGGATAACCTGTAGGTCAGCTGTTCAAACCCAGGTCTGAGGACTCTTCAGCCAATCAGTCCTCTAATTAGGGAGTTGCAGCGAAAACCCGCATACACACCGGCCCTTTGCTGATTGGCCACCCCTGAGCTAAATGCTGCGCACTCACATTAGCAAGGACAGACAGGAAAACATGCATGACTAAACTCCAGGTAAGGGAATAACTATGAAAAGATTTTAAGCTCTTGCTAAAGTGCTGCATGTTTGCAGGTCTTACTCAAGACAGAAGTATCGTGCATTTTCCGACTATAATGTGAAATCATCCAAGGAGCCGTGAACACATTCAAAAGGAAACGTACTGTTATTGGTGTGATGAATCTGATGATACATCAACCATCCAATGCATGTTAAAATGACAAGTGAACAGCTGTGTGCTTAAAGCAAATTTATTTTAATGTTTTCAGTTGTCTTAAGTCGCCAGAACAAAAACAATGTTTAATACTTAATTTAGACCTTCACAGACAATGTTAGAAACACACAAATATTTTACAGAAAATTATGATCGATATTGAGAATGCAGATTTGACCCTAAATGGTTCAGTGGAGAGACTCAAAATTAAAATCCCAAAATCACTCAAAAGGAGTTGATGTACAGACATGTATCCCTTTAAGTTCAGGACACAAAGCGTTTACCACAATTAGGCAGAAACAGGGTGAAAAATACTAGTAAAAATTCCAATCCCAAATAGTTAATATTCAGAGTCATCTATGTTTGCAGTCATTTAACAGAAATCATATATACATTAACATGAATTAACCCTATGAAAAAGCCCATAGACCCAGTAGCTGAGGTCAGTGCTTATCAAACCTACAGGTCCCCTACATACAAACACCAATCTCCTCAGCTGGCTGCCAGGCTGCAGGCGATACAAAAATATACACAGGTACCGCCCACTGCTTGATCACCATGGACTCCAGGGTGTCCACAAATCCAGTATAGACTTTAATTTTCTGAAAGGGAAGAGAACAAGTTTAAAAAAAAATTAAAAAATTAAAAATGACCAGCAAAACACAGAGGGCAGAGATTGAAGGGGAGCTACAGTGTGCCCAAGCATTTCTCAGGTACCTGCACCCGAGTCATGAGGTTCCTCAGGACATCTGATGACTGTTCTCACCTTGCCTGAGGATCGAAGGGGGGTGATGGTTCTCCTTGCTCTCATGTTTGAAGGCTTTGCTTGGGTCAAATCTGCGAGGGACCTGACTGGCCTTCAGCTGCTCCAGCTCCTTCTTCTGCCGTGTCACTTGAGCCTTGAGCTTCGACACTTCCTGTGTTCATTTACACGTTATAACTTCGGTAGTCCAAAGGAATTTCACGATGGCCACAAGGGTGCAAAGATGATGCTCATTCCGAAAGCAATCAGGCAAGCGCCATCAGATTTAAACACAAAATTCAGTAATCAAGAGCATGTCACTTCGACTGCCGTAGCACACCATCACTACACATTCTGCCACTACGCTCTTCAGAATGACTAGAAACACACTGATGCAAAATGCACTCAGTTTGAAGGACACATCTTAGTACGACACGGACTTAAAACTAGCTTGCAATACAGTTGAGATAGGAGCTGGCACTTACATGGCAAATCCCGATGAAATTATTAGCGTCCCAGATTACCATTCTTAAAAAGACGTCCCGGCAAGAATCGGCCACGTCACCTGCTTGAGGGAGATGTTCTCCTCCTTAAGCTTCATCACGTGCTTGATCTTCTGCCGCTGATTCTGGTGCCCCAGGAGGCGCGCATAAGCATCTGCCAGCCTGTTCAGCTCCTCCTGCGTGGCCCCATTCTCATTCAGTAGGGCATCCCGCTCCGCTGAGAAGCTATCCAGTTGTTCCTGCAGTCACACACACGTTAAGTGGGACTGTCACCACCTACCGAACCATTCCATTATACTAGAACACAGGGAACCCCTGTGCTTTCAGAATGAAGGCTTTGCCTACCTGGAAAGGTTTAACTTTGGCGTAGAGCTCTTCGTAGCGCTCTCGCCAGATGCCCAACTCTGTGGAGTCTGCAGCGCTGAGAGAATGTACATAAACACCAAGCTATAGAGATGTAACATTCTAACTTTAGAGCAGCTATGCTTTCTGTAAAGGACTTGGTCACACATCACAGACACCTAACACAGAATCAGGAGGCGATGCTGTCGAATCGTAAAGCAGACAAACCACCATGTTCTCTCCACCTCGCACCACGCTCACCCCTTCTGGAGCTCAGGCTCATGCAGCCCCTGATAGTTGATCCTTTCCTCCATCTGCTTCTCGAAAAAACACCTCTCCTGCTCCATCTGCTTCTCCAACTCCAGTCTCTCGCTTTCCATCTCCTTTTGAATGGCTCTCTTCTCATCCTCCATCTGCTTCTTCAGGTCCACTTTACCCTGCTCTGTCAGTCTTTGAAGATCCTGCTTCTCCTGTTGCAGCTGTTCCAGTTGGGTCTGTAGCTCCTTGATTTCTGCAAGACGTGTCTCCAGTGACTCCTTCAAAGACTCCTTTTCTGACTGCTCCTGCTCCAGCAGTCCCTGGAGCTCCCGTCTTTCTGTCTTCTCCTGGTCCACCTGACACTGGAGCTGGACCACCACTGAGGTGTGACTATCTGCTGCGCTCCGTAGCTCTGCATCCCTCTCAGCCAACCTTGTCTGCACATCCAGCAATGCCCTGCAATACAAATAGTCACAGTATGCATATTTTAAAAATCTGACAAATGTCACACTGCAAATCCACATCCAAAGCCGGCTATCAGTACATGAACCCAGACATCGCAAAGCATGATGGACCATCACTGACACAGCTGGATGCTAATGGAGGAAACCACCTTCTGGTTCAGAGGTCTCTGATACAAAAATCGACCGCAGGCTGTCAATGACCAAACATATTAGGGAGACGACCCCCAGCATTACAGCACTCAGCTTTAATTTACCCCTCTGGCCTGCTGATTTCAGAGACCACATGGGTTTAATGAGCACTATAAGCTATCATTAACAAGCCAAACAGTCTAACATCAGGCCAGTATTTTCCTGCTAACTATTGTCCTCAGATCAGTACAGGAGCCAGTTAATTTTGGGTCCATACTAGCCCAGAGTTCTGGAAAATTCTGGAAGACTGCATCCATGTTAGTGTGGAACATTTTTCCAAAAATAAAGTGAAATGGGATTACGGCTATTAATGCTCAATATTAATAATTGCATAACCTATCAATCTATTTCATTATTAAGTTGGGCAATATTTTTGTACACTTTTTATATGGTCAGTTTAGGCACTCCATTCATTAAGTGAGTCTTAAGGAAGTATAATCAGGTTTTTACACTGTAGGAAGAAAATCAGGGGATCCGGTGTAAACACACACATAAACAAAATTATATTGGCTGCCATATATACAGGCTGTCCCTGAGTTAAGAACGTCTGACTTGCAGACAACTTGTACTTACGATGTGACTGCCATATCATATTAAAAATTTTGGTTAATTACAATCATGCATAATAAACACGCAGTACAGTACCATATGCAGCTGCTTTATTACTACTGTATTATGTACTTATTTTTCTGACTCGAACAGACTTTGGGAACAGCTCTTGCTCGTAAGCTGGGGACTGCCTGTACTTTCTTTGCTCTTCAGACCCTCATTTTGCCATGTCCAGTCTTCCATTCACCATATTATCGAGTAAAGGAGGCAGATTTTATTCATGCTTAAAAATAGAGAAATAGTAGTCACAGCTTGAACCAGATCATCATCAGAAATGGAAGTTAGTTTTGCCAAAACATGTGCTGTGTTATTCTGCAGTGTTTTAAACAATCCAAAAACTCAGGACTCCCAAACTAAAGGGGATGGATTTACTCAATGAAATTAAATCTGCCTCCAGTCAGTTTACAGGTTCATGCTTCACATCATCTCCTCTCAGCCTTTTACAGCAGCATCACGTGTTAGCCCACCTGGCATGATCATCTTTGGCTTTGCCTAGGGAAAGCTGGCTGTCCTGCAGCTGCTCATGTTCCTCCTCAAACTGCTGTTTTACCTTCTTCACCACCTCCTCCAGCTCCTGGCACCGAGCCTTTACGAGGGGTATCTCGCCAGCCAATGACTTCTTGGTGCTGCCAATCACAGGTCAATAATTAAACTGCTTCCTGTGAAACAAAATTGTTGAGAAATCGTAGGCCTGTCATCCCCGGTACCTCTCAAGCTCAGTGGTCATCTGTCCAATCCTCTTCCAGGACAGGCTGTGTCCCTCTTGGAGTTCTCTCATTTCCAAGTGGTGGCGCTCTTCTAGTTCTGCCCTTTCCAAATCCTTTCTATTAAAGGCATTTCTCTGTCAGCTCAACACAACCTGGCTCTTGCCATCCCATATTCACCCATAACACTTACGAACAATAAAACCCTAAACCAAGCGTCAGTTTATAAGAATCTTTTTATACAAATCTCCCCCAGGGCCTCCCCAGTCACTGACCTCTCCACCTCAGCCTGTACCGTCTTCAGCTCCATCTGCAGCTCCCGGTTCACTTGCTCCAGGTGCTGCATGGCCTCCTCACAGCGCTGCTCCTTTGCCTCCAGCTGAGACACCTCCTCCAGGACCTCCTCAAGCTCCGACTCCAGCTGGTGGCGCTCGGCCTCCGTCTCGGCCTGCAGGCGCTCCACCAAGTCCGACAGCGAGCTTGCCCGTGACTGAGGCAGGGGGACAGGGGCGGTCACCACAACATGCTCACTACCAAATGCAGCCATCCAGAGCACACCAATCTGACATTTGAAAAGGGGCTCACCTTTTCTTCCTCCAGAAGCTCAGCCAGGACTCTGTGGGCCTGCTGAAGCTGCCAGTATGACTCTTGGTCTGCCTTTGTCTTGTCCTGCAGAGATGTGATCTCTGCTTTCAGTTCTTCCACTCTCCTCAGCCCTTCCTCTTGCGTTTTACCTGTGCGGCAAAGCAACCTTTACCTCAGACACTAAAATGACAAAATCACCGTTGTACTTCCTCAAATTTAAGCGATCCAGATATTAAAATCAACCAGACCTTCAAGTAAAACCTAAAATTCTAAAGCCAGCTTAAACAAGAGGAAAGAATAGGACTTCGTACCTCTCTCCTCTTCCAGATGCAGGCACCTTTCTCCAAGGAGGGCGACCCGCTGGTCCAGCTCCTCCTCTGTTCTCCTCAGGATGTCCCTGAGCCTGGCCAGCTCCTGCTCTTGATGGCTCACAGCATTTTGGGAATCTCGCAGCTCCTTAGTCCGCTGCTCCAGCTGCCTCTCCACCTCTCCACACGTATTCCTGGAGTCTTGCAGCGACCAGTCACGTTTCTCCAGCTCCCGCTCCTTCTCCCCAAGTGCATTCTGGGATTCTGACAGCTCTTCAGTGCACTGCTTTAGTTGGTGCTCAAGATCTCTGCAGAAAATTCAACATGGGCTTTGAATCACAAACTAAAGCTACTAGCCAATTTTGCTAGATTAATGCCGGAACAACAGTCTCCGCTACAGCCACATGCTCCAAAAGGGTCGTACCAAGTCTCACAAAAAGTGATAGGTGTGTTTGAGCCATAACATGCTATAAACCAGAGTGTCACCTCGTATTCCCTTTAAGAACCAGGAGACCTGCGGTAGTGGAGTACGCTGCAGGTCAGATTTCCATTCCTGAATGTGGGAACTCAAATGTTTGTTATTTTATCAGAATATTATTTATGTACATGAGCGAACTGATAGGTCATTAAAATTTTCACAGAAAAGAAAAATAGGTTACTACGCCTAATTTAGTTTTTACACAGCCAGCCTATGCTGGAACTTCCAGAAGAACGTTACCATTTTGAAAGCTGGCAGAGACAGCATGTAAAACACTGGAGGATGCAAGTATTTAGCAGTTTGTCATTGTGAGTGACCACAATGGGAACCACTTGCCTTTTGTGACAAATGCACCAAATTGCTGTCAAACTATAGTCATGCTAAATGTATTTTTCCTTTGCAGGTGGGAAGACCAGATTTTCTTGGTCAACTGCACAGTTGCTTATGGCTGGCCCAAAGTAATGTGCTGACAATGCACCTGACTCCTTATTTTAAGACTGGACATGCTGATGGGTGTCTGTACATTTGCTATTTAGGGAAAGGGGAAAGTGATTAGCTGCCATTGTTGACACACCACAGCACACAGTGCACAACAACGAAATGAGTAACCCATATGTGACATAGCAGGGGGCAGATAATTCAGTGTCCAGGGAGCAGTGCTTGGGTGTGAGTGCAGGGTACCTCAGTGGTGCCTTGCTGGTCGGGGATTCAAAGCAGCAGCTTTTCAATTACAAGTGCGCTTCCTTAACCATTAGGCCACCACTGCCATGTGGGCGCAGGACAGGAAAATGGCAACAGCGCCAGGCTCGTATGGCAGCAATGCATGACAACAGCGTTGGGGTTGTGCTGGCAGAGATGCATGCATCACACCTGGTGTCGCTTTGCCCTGGATGCTAAATAGGGCCCTAGAAGTGCAGCAAGACCCTTACCTTAGTTTTACCATAGACTCGGACATTTTACTGTCCACCTCAGATGAGCTCTCTTGAAGCTTCAAACGCAGACACTAAAGATATACAAGAAACCAGCTCAGGCAGACTTGAAGGCTTACAGGTATAAGCAAGTTCATTTAAGTTAATGGTACCTGGATCTCCTCATTGGCCATATCCAGGTATCCCTGCACCACCGCGATGTCATTCCTCAGCTCGTGGATAACAGCTTAAAAGAGCAGGAGTATGACTGTAAATTGACAAGTTACTCATGAAGAGAAAACCGGCCCAGGACAATGTGGGATATGTACATTGGGATATGTTCTTACATCCAGAAGGTTGTAGCTTCCTGCAACCAGCAGAGTAATCATATAATTTTGAGCAAGGGCCTTAATCCTGACTGATCCAGGGCTGCTTGGTTTCAACTAAACATCGCTTTGGACAAATGTGTGTGTTAATTAAATGCAAGTGTAAAATCTTACCATTCAGCTTGTCATTCTCGGTGGCCAGTTCCTCGTTCTGAGCTTTATGGTCTTGGTAGAGCTTGTCTTGGGTGGGAGAAAAAGAAGACTATTAAATAGGGGGCCGTGTGGCTCCACAGGTTAGGGTGCTGTGCCTGTGATCGGAATGTTGCTGCTTTAAATCCTGTGTTTGGCAGAATGATGCCATCGTCAGGCCCCTCAGCACAGACCCCAACCCCCAATGGCTGTAGGGACTGGCCGGCCCTGCTTCCTCAACTGCATGTCGCTTTGAATTAAAGCACCAACATTTCCACAGCTCTCAACTGGAAGCCCCCTCCTCAGGTTGTATGTGACGCTCCCGTAACACGGTGGTTTCACTCACCCAGGTCCTTGTCCCTGTCCTTCACAGCCGCCAGAGTCACACGTGAGGTCTCAAGCTCCTTCTCCAGCAGCTTCACCTGTCCTTCTAAGCTGATCTGCAGGTAGCTGAGCTCCTGCAACAAGATGAAAAGTGAAGTTGGCTTGTCTGGAGTACCCTCGTGTATTAAAACCCATTTAAAGATGGTTATTTAAAATTAAAAGCAGTCATTTAATTTCAAGAACTGTGTAGAGTTATGCAGAATGATCTAATCACCATCTACACCTAGACGGAACTAGGTTCACAGTCTTACCTTGTCTTTCACATCCAACTTATTTTTTGCTTCAATTAACTCCAGGGACAGAGAGTTAATCCTCTTTTTGGCAGTGTCTGCAGAAACCTTTTGAGGAAAGGGCAGCCCATTAAAACCAATCTGAAGAAACTGCAGATGAAAATGACTAAAGAAAGGATCTTTATGATTATGCTCAAACAATCCAGCAACATCAATGACAGAAGTATTTCAGATGAGTCCAAGGGGCAGTGCAGGTACCTTGGCCTTTAAGAACTCATTGGCTTTCTTGAGCTCTCCGATCTGTCTCTCTAGAGATGCCACATTGGAAAAGAGGCCAGTCTTTTCCCTCACAGCAGCCAGTAACTTAGCCTCCATCTTCCTTGTCTCATCCTCTAGGGTTTGCAGCACACGGTCCTGCTCCCCACGCTGGTGGACCAAGAAGCGGATCTACAGCACAGCGGTTCCGTCATTAAAGGGTACTCGCACGAGTATTCATCAACACCACTTATTCATATTCACTTTTGTGGGGGGGGGGGGGGGCTCTTTCACCAATTGAAATGCTAATCCAAGCATTGAAAATATCCAAAAGTTACTATAACTATCCACAGTTAGCACTTAGGTACAGAGATATGGTATAACAAAGCACCTCTCTTTCCAATAATTTCTGCTGTCTAATATGTGCCGACACATTGCTCTTCTCCTTCCTTCGGTTGAGTCCTTCAGCCTGGAAGGCAACACAAATGAGCGCCATTAAATTCAATCTCCTTTTCCACTATTAAAATCTCAAAGGAGCCGCAGTAGCGTACAAACTGAACACTAACCAGCCCGTCAGCGGACATGGTCCGCCTCATGGGAGACATCAAAACGTCTTTTGCTGGAGACCCCAGGTCGGCAGCTGGAAATAAAACATTTTTTATATACAAAATACATTTGAATATGTACAAATAATATAGAATGACAGCAGGTGTGCCCCATTTCTAGGACCAACCCATCTCGCGGTGCCGGGCGGCGTATCAACGCACCCTTAGCCGCCCTGAAGCGCTCCGCTTTGCGGAAGGAGACGGCGCCCTTCACTTCGCCGGTTTTCACCTCGTAGGATCCCGGCGGCGGGGCGCACCCTGCAAAAGTGACAGCTCGATAGCAGCGTCCATGGCCGACCATAAGCCGGTCAGCGCCGACGGCTGCGGCATTGCGAACACGTATTTACCTTAAAATAAAGCTGAAATGAGCAGCTAATGACACTTACCGATGTGCTCATTAAACCTCTTTATTGGAGCTCTCGAAAAAGACATTGCTATTTAGAAGAAGCTTTTATGTCCTGAGTGACAACGTCCAAAGGCTCGCTAGCCTGCAGGTTAATGGTAAAGAAGATTTTAAACGACCAACATCAAGCAAAACATTCAAAAGAATATGGCCCCGCTGCAAATTTTAAACTAACGTCATAACCAATGAGTGAGGCTTCCGACAGACCAACCAAAACACGGACCAATGAGCAGCATGCATTTCGGGAATTGACGGCCTCGTTTTAAAGACTTCGTATCTCGATCCACCAATCAGCAAGAAGAACGTAAAAGAGCAATATTTGAAAATCTGAAGTCATAGTACGCTGTTTTAAATCCAAAATATTTACGATTCACTCCCGAATAATTAATTATTTTATAAAATAGCGCGTTGTCTAACTCTCGAAAAATCACTTGTATGAATTGATGACACTGTGGCTCACACTTTCGGGTGTGTGTTTTTACTTGGATCACGACGTGTGTGATTAGTATGGTCTCCTTATGTTTGCTTCCACAATAAAAATACATTAGATCAATTGAATTTGTGTCTGTGAGTAACCTCCGGGTGACCCTGTGCTGGGGTACAAAGTATTATTGCAAACAGAAGGTAAGACAGAACGCCAGGGCCCTGAATTTCCCCTGATGTAATGAGTTAAGTGCTGAAGACACTAAAGATGTTTGAAATAATAATTAAAAATAACCCACAAAAAGTCATTATTTTTTTTTTATTTAAAATACAATATTTAAACTCCCTCAGTGGATCAGTTGTTATTTTTTCAACTCCATAATATTATGACGTGTACAATATCATGAACAAAACCATGTCACACACAGTGTCAGGACAACAACAGATTGCACCTGTCATGCTAAGTTCTCAAAGTTATTATTATATATTTTTATTTGTATCACTTTCTGTTTCTTTAAGTAACAATAGATCTTTTTAGGAACAGAAGTATACTCATTTTAATAAATAATCTAAGGAATGATGGGAAAAAAAAATACTTTGGAAAAATCACTGTAAAAACAGTACATATTTCTAATTACCACTAACAAAATGAGTAAAATTAGGAGGGAAAAAAAATAATTTCACAACAGCTGCCATGCATTTAATTTCAATTCCTGTCAGCTTGTTGAAGCATAGTTTCTTTGGAACATTATATTAAAAATATCCATGTGTTTTGGTAACACCGCCAAAGTAAACAATAAATGCTTAATACTGATATACCTTTTAACAAAAAAAAAGTAAAACAAGTTATCTGCATAATACTCTGTGAAATGGACAGAATGGTAGCACTAATCATTCTTTAGTTCAATTAATTTATATCTAATGTGCTCAGCCGCTAACATCAGATATTTCTGTGTATTTTATTACTGATATGTGAGTACATTTTTTTCTGTCGGGAAACTCTCTCAGAAATGAGAGACTTAACATTGACAATATTTTATCACTGTAAAAACATATAAAAACTGTTTACGAGCAAAGTTAAGGGCTTGTCTAGAAAAGGATGACAGTTCTTGCACAAATCAGAAAATAGGGCACAGTGGACGTACAGTAAATAAACTATATTGAGAAAGAAATACTTTGATGCCTCAGCTCTTGGGAAATTTCCTGCGAAATTTACAACAATTACAATCACAAGAAATCCAAAAAAAGTGGAATAATTTAAAGCGGCAGACCGAAAATAGACTTTCAGTGTTATTCCTTTCTATCATTTCATATTTAGATATTTTAAATCAGATTCAATGTATTTTTTTTATAAAAGAAATCTCTATTGTAAATACAGTAAATATAAATAACATCTATTTTCTGTAAGCATACATATTGATTACTGGATTTATTATATATGTACCAGTTGCTTTCATTAAATAAAATATTACATTTATGTCCCAGTTGTGTCATTCCAAAGAAAATGCATGTTGCTTCTATTGGTGGAAGAACAAAAACAAGTAGAACTTGGAGTTTAAAGCGAGGGGGGAGGCTGGTCGGAGAGAGAAATCAGGGGGTGTAACAGCTGGAGTGGCGAGAGAGGAGTGGGGGGATCTTTATATAATCACTGGATAACTTACTTAAATGATACAATATATAATTTTTGTATATAATCAATATATAATTTTGTATATTTAGTTTTATAACCTCAAATGTTATTTCAGGTCTCTGATAAAGGACATCATCTGAATTACTCAAGTACAATATTCTGTTGAGCTGAAAGTTTCTTTGCATAAAAGGGTCAGCTAAATGAAAGAACACTGGTTAGGGGTGGTGGCAGCACATCACACTTAACTGTAAGCGCTGGGAGAAGCTTCATTTCTTAATGTCCCCACATATGCTCTGTAAAACCATAAAGAAAACACTTTTCATATTTACAAAAAAAGTCATTTTAAACAAGCCAACACAGAAGGACAAATGTAATCCAGTGTCTGCAACATGACCAAAAAATATATTAAGCAACCAAATCAATACATATATTTTAAAATTAGCTGTCTTATATAATCTAATCTGTTTTTTTTTTTTTTTTGAAAATTCCATTAATCAGCTCATGGGGTTTTTCAGCTCATATTTGGTTTTATATGCAAAGGTGTAAACCATTTTTATGCATTTTTTGCATGGTCACAAAACGGACCATTCCCCCATTCCCTGAAGAACACAAGACTGAACTTCTCACTGAAGGACAGGGATACAAGCCTGCATCAACCCCTCCAAAACAGAAAAGCGCAAAAACCTCTGAAACTGGGCAGACAGGATGTTCTGATCCAGTGTAGGTACAGTGTAGGTGATGGGCAGGGAAGCTCTTGCTGGGAAGGGGGTGGGGCTTAACAGGTGGTAGCCAGGGATTGGTGTATAGGGGGTTGGAAGCAGCGGACATGCTCCACTGTCGAACTGTCCGTCTCAACAGCCTTCATGTACTTGTTGAGGATGGCAAAAATCTCATTGTTCAGAATCTGGTACTTTCTGATGCGGTCTGCCATCTTCTTCAGGGGCTGGAGAGAAAGAAAGAGAGAAAAGCCATGTTTGCTGCTCCTTTTGTTAAAGTTTCAAGAAAAACACATTGAATGAAGGACAAACAAAGACAGTCAGGCTTAAAAAAGGGCAAGATTGGGCAAAATTCTGTCATCGATGAGTTGAAAGGGATTTTCTGAAAGATGGCTGGCACAGCACAGACCTAGATGTTACACTTATTAAACCATGAAAAACTCACACAGCTTTCATCTGCTTATCCTAAACCGGACTGAGAAACAACAAACGCAAAATCACATTGATACATCCCATAAACTATCAATTATTGCTATATCGAGTAGCACTGGTAAAATTCCCCCAAAACTGATTCTGTCCTCATTACATGTTTTGTAGGCTCATGAAATATATATTTAGTAGACAGCCCTGATGTTCCGTCCCCTTCCTGGGTCCTGTGGACTTCCCATGGATACTGCTCTGTCCACAGATATCCAGCCAGGTAACCTGCTGTTTCTAAATTACCTTTAGCCTATGAACGCCTGTATGTATGTGTGTGTACCCTTCCTGAAGTCCCTGTCCGGGGAGTTCTCCTGACTAGTTTTCTGTAATTACATGGCCAGTTTCCCAGTCAAGGATTAAGCCTAAGCCTAGACTAGCTTTGAGTTACAATGGTGAATCTCCATTGAAACGGCAATTTAGTCCAAGACTAGTCTTAATCCTTGTTTGGGAAACCGGCCCACAGAGACTGCCTCCATACTCCTTTTGACTCCTTCTTCTAAGTAGTAATGTAAAATCTCTGGACGAATGGATTTGTAAGCACTCTACAACACATAGAGATACCAGACAAATAAAATTAACCACAATATTTGAACAGTCCTGTTCCAGTTCTGTTTCTAGCTCCCAAATCGTACCCAATAGCATCAGACTTTTCTACACACTTGTGCTTCACTCAGATAACCAGCTTAAAACTGGTCAAATAGCAAGATGACCTACATCATATCAGTCCAAATTCCAGTACTCAGGCAGACTGAGACTCCACTGACTACCCAATGGCACAGATGGTCCAGGATTAGTTTGAGAGTGAGTGCGAGACTGCCTGTTTGGATGATTTGCAAATTAACTAGTCTGTCTGATTTTTCAATACCTATACGGGGCCAGTAGGTGGAGCAATGGTTAAGGTTCTGAACTTGGAACGAAAAAGCTGCTGTTTTCTGTGCCACAAGGCAATCAGCCTTGGAAGGTTAGGTGGAGGCTGACTGCACCCACCACGTTCTTGATGATCTCATCCTTGCCATCCTGCCTCTGCACCTTCAGCAGGTGGTAGCAGAAGTCAAAGAGGTCAAAGCGCCGCTGCTGTCCAAGCAGCACCACGATGGAGCAGCCGGCCCAGTTCAGCCCATCCCCAAAACACTGCCTGTGGGGACACAAAACGTGGCCGTGTGACGGACAAGGGCAGCAGGGAGCTCCCAGGAAGGAGGTGCATGTGCGACAGGACACCTACTCGGCAGTGAACTCGTTGGTGCCCACGGGGATGCAGTAGACGAACTGCATGGCGCTCCAAAGGCGGTGGAACTCGAGGCACTCGTCCACGTGCATGACGCCGTTGGTGGGGGGCGGGCCACGCCACACGGCGTCCTGAAGGTAGCTGCGCACACGGGTCAGGATCACCTCGAACATGGAGAGGCCGCAGCACAGACGTTCTTTGGTGAGCAGGTCCCCCTCGCGGGCGATGGCGATTTGCTGGGGGAGAGGCAGCAACAGCAATATTAATAATAATAATAATAATAATAATAATATTGTAGGCAGTGGTGGCTTGATGGTTAGGGAAGCGCACTTGTAATTGAAAGATTGCAGGCTTGAATCCCCGACCAGCAAGGCACCACTGAGGTACCCTGAGCAAGGTACCGCCCCCAAGCACTGCTCCCCAGGCACTGAATTAGCTG
>JAODLC010000002.1:14750805-14768238 GCA_026781145.1 Hippopotamyrus pictus | reverse complement strand
TGCGTTTTTATTCGATAAGTGTAATTCAACGTGTTTTTTTTTCATCAACGACTTTTGTCATTAATTTACTTCCATAAATTTCTGGACTAACAACTGGCTTATGGTCTTAGTGATAGAGTATTTTCAAATTAAGACACTATCTTTCATAATTTATAACCAAAATATTTAACAGGAGTAAGTTATATCTATTTATTGATACCGTCCGGACATTACATTCAGGTATATGGTATTTCAAATATTATATAGTAACGCTATTCTAATATTGTGAAATCCCCCAAGATACAGTTCTGCCAAAAGGCGATACCGCACTACGCTGTGGTGCCATTAGACTGGCCAAGCCCAAATAGTAGTCAGGAAACAGGAAAGTAATTTCAAGTATCACACTTTATCCTTTGCATAGCGGATTTAAAATGCACGTGTAGGAATAGATAACTGGAACCGCCATTTGGTTGGTCTTATGGAATTCCCATTTCTTTAAAATTTAGAACCATTTCTATTTAGGAACTGGTGTTCAATGTACAACCCTAACACAAAGATCTTCGCTCCCTCTGAGTGTTTAATATGATATGCGATGGTGGTTTTAAATAAATAAGTAAATATAATTATAAGTCACTCTGGTACACCTAGTTATTAAATTTAGTCTCACTGTTCCCAAAAATGGTTGCAAAAAGCGATTAAATGGTTGCGGCTTGGAGCCCTTCAGCCAGGTCCGGACCATTCTCCCTAATGTTTACTTCCTTTCTCATCCAGTTACTGGGATGAGGCCCACTCTGCCTTTCTAACTCCCATGTTGCAGTCTCATGTTAGTTTAATGTTTTTAGTCTGTACACCGAGCTCACTGCTCTGCATTTATATGCCGTTCATGTTGTCTTAGCCACAGATTCACTGTATAATACTGAAATGGAGAAATACAACTCGCTGCCAAATCTGTGTCTCATCATGTACTTTGCAGCGCCGACCAGTCACTCTCACCCATATATTGTAACAAACACAGTCCACATCAACTGCAAAACGTTTACCTTCCTGGCACACATTAACATTGATATCAGATTTTACGGGAGATTCTGGTTGAGGTCTTTCACCTGCACAAAGAAGATACCTCTTAGTTATAGCTCATCAAACAAAAACTGGAAGGTTACCAAAATACTGCTAATCAATGACTTAACTCTTCCAAACGCCAACTACAGAGGATAAGTGCTCCAACAAAAAGATTTCCTGTTCAGTCTGAAATTTCATGCATATAATTTTGCTGCTGTAGTCCTGGCATGACTTTGCTTTGAATCAAATTATGAAAATAATGACTACTTCCTAACACTGTATTTGACTTGTATTCACTGCTCCATCACCATGAGCCAAACGCTTTCCAGAAGACAGATCAGTTAACAAAGACCTTCGTGAAAAAGCACCTCTAAGGCCCTCAGATGGTGAAGAGACATACCTGGTACATGATGGAAGATGGCGGGGGCTCGATGCAGGGCTGCTGGTCTGGGAGCGGAAGCTCCTCCAGTAGGTCCACATTGGACAGGGCGTCCTCCAGAGTCACGTGGGTCGTCATGGCAACACTGCTTCAGTCACACCACCAGAGATCAGTCTGCAACAAAGTTCCAGCAGTCACATGGCACAGTGCCCCCACAGACAAGCACAGAGGCCAGGCAGACCTGTGCTATTGGCATTATCAACTGCTCATTAACTCAGAGCTACTCCAGCACAGGCAATGACAAAAACAGATAACATGAGTACTTTTTTGGCTGAAATGGTTTGAGCAAACAGATGCAGACATACATAGCACACTTTCAGTGGGTCTGTATTCAGCAACCATAATCAAGAATAGCAAAAACACAGCCCAGCGAAGCAGAAAGGCCATGAGCAGTGACTGAAGATTCACCTATAAATAACTGTACAGTGTATGCTGTCGGCACTGTGCACTGTAACTCTTTCCCTGAGATGAGACTGTCATAGGTTGCAGACAATATTATCTGGTTGGATCAACTCAGCACTCCTGGCTCCTAACCACTAAAGCCCCCCCCCCACCCCCACCCCCACCCCCAAAACATTGCAGTTTCATAAGCCTGCCACTGGCGGATGAGGGGTGGGGAGAGCATGGAATGCGAGAAGGGACTGTAGACCAAGTGTCTGTGCACCAGCTATCAGGTTGACTTCCTCTGCACAAAGGGTGTTTCCTTTCATTTCACTTCAGCAGGTTCTCAGTCTTGAAATATTCCTCTGCTTTATTTTCCTGTCAGTGTGCCTTTGTGTAACCTGTCAGTAGAGGAAGGATCCCTTTCTGAAGAACTTCACGGCACACCCAGGATCAAACATACATCTATAAAAGACATACTTTCACAAAGCATACATATATAGCGGCATTAAACGTAACGATAATTTGAGGTGACCAGCTGCTACACTGCGGGTCATAGGAACGTGACATTTGGACAGTTCCGGGCCCGAGTGGCCTTCCTGAACGCATCACACTGTGTTTGTCACACATCGCTCTCCATATGGCCAAAGAAAAGCAAGAACAAATCACCAGAATCAAACCAGCTCCGCAGCCATCACACCTCCAGCCTCTCGGCTTTTTGCCTCTCCGGTTTTGCCAAATTTCATGGACCTTCAGCCCCCCCCCCCCTCAAGCAGCTGGAATACCTCTCACTGCACTTGACATGGCTGCAAAATCAGCTTAAGTTAGACAGCGCGGGGGCTGGAGCAGCCGTAGTACCCATGGCGATGAGAGAATAACAGCTTCCTGTCTGCTGCCATAACAACCACGTAAGTCCGCTGTCATGATCACATTAGTGAGGGCTGCCTGAGCCAGCAGTCCGCAGCTAGAACACTCTGATGGATGGCTCCAACTTGTTGACCTGTCACTGAGATTCAAATATGAGAGCCGAGAATTTTATAAACACAGCTGCTAGTAAACACTGCCATCTTTCTCTATGCTGATTCACCCTGACTAGAAAAAACATATATTTTATATATTATAGATTACTTATATTATTCACATACACTATATGGACAAAAGTATTGGAACACACTCCTAAATTCAGACACATTGTCGCAGGTGTATAAAATCAAGCACCTAACCATGCAGTCAGATTTACAATCATTTGTGAAAGAATGGGTCTTCTGAAGAGCTCTGTGAATTCAAGGGTGGTACTGTCATAGGATGACAGTAAATCAGTTCATGAAATTTCTTTTCTGCTGGATATTCCACAGTCAACTCTAAGTGGTGTTATTGCGAAGTGGAAGCATTTAGGGCCAACAGAAACTGAGCCACGAAGTGGCAGATCATGTAAAGTAGCAGATTGGAGTTGTCGAGTGCTGAGAAGTGCATGGTGCATAAAAATTACCAACACTTTGTTGACTCGCTTTGTTGAGTTCCAAACTTCCTCTGGCATTAACTCCAGCATGAAAACCTTGCGCCAGGAGCTTCATGCAATGGGCTTCCAGGGCCGAGCATCACCAAGCACAATGCCCAGTGTTGGACGCAGTGGTGTAAAGCACGCCGCCACTGGACTCTGGAGCAGTGGAAACACGTTCTGTAGAATGACGAGTCACGCTTCTCTGACTGGCTGTCTGATCAATGAGTTTGGCTTTGCCGGATGCCAGGAGAACGTTACCTGCCTGACAGCATTGTGCCAAATGAAGTCTGATGGAGGAGAGATAATGGTACCAAAGTGCCCATAGGTGTGTGTGTGAGAGAATGGTGTGTGACTGTGCCCGGCGATGGGTTGGCGCTCCATCCTGGGTTGTTCCCTGCCTTGCAACCGTAACCTTCTGGTTAGGCTCCAGACTCCCTGGGACCCTGGATAAGAACAAGCAGTTTCAGAAAATGGATGGATGGATGGATGGATGGATGGATGGATGGATGGATGGATGGATGGATGGATGGATGGGATAATGGTACGGGGTTGTTTTTCAGGGGATGGGTTAGGCCCCTTATTTCCAGTGAAGGGAACTCTTAATGCCACAGCATATCAAGACATTTTGCACAATTCTATGCTTCCAACTTTGCTTGGGGAAGGCAGCTCTTTTCTGTTCCAGCATGACTGTGCTCTAGTGCACAATGCAAGGTCCATAATGATATCGTTAGGTGTGGAAGAACTTCACTGGACCACACAGAGCCCTGAATTCAACTCCACTGAATACCTCTGGGATTAACTAGGATGGAGAATGTGAGCCAGGCCTTCACATCCAACATCATTGTCTGACCTCTTCTGTACGAATGGGCAAATATTCCTACAGACACACTCCAAAATCTTGTGGAAAGCCTTCCCCAAAGAGTGGCAGCTTTTATAGCTGCAAAGGGGGAACCAACTCTACATTGATGCCTATGGATTTAGAATGGGATGTCATGAAAGTTCCTGTGGGTGTAATGGCCAGCTGTCCCAGTACTTCTGTCCTTACATGTATTTGCATACTTATATTTGGACAGCAGCAATATATGAATAAAAACAAAAGGGTGAGGCTTCCTGTGAAACTGTGTGTATCACACTGCCACACCTCGGTGACAGAAATACTCACTTTCCGTAACACAAGTCAAGAAGCTTCACTGGTTTTGCTTTTTTTAAAATTTTATTTTTGAGATCATGACCTAAAATGGGCAAGCCACACACAGCACATCTCAGTCAAGTCAAGGACACATGACCCATAAACAAAAACAGACACAAACCAGGTCATCACTCAACAATGACATATAATGTTTATTCTATCTTTCATCCATCCATACTGAATACAGTACTACAAGGAGACAGGAAAATAACCTGAGCAGCACTGGGCACAAGGCTGGGGACACCCCCAATGGGCTGCCAACGAATCAGGGGGCACAAGACTGGGGACACTCCCAACGGGATGCCAGTCCATCACGGGGCACAAGGCAGGGGACACCCCCAACGGGATGCCAGCCCATCACAGGGCAAATACTGACACCCTATGAGCGACTGAGAGTCACAACTAATCCTAAATGTGTAGTCTCAGGGAAAAGTAACCAGAAGAAGCACCACAGGGAGGAGTTGGCCAACAGGTCACAGGAGGAGAACCAGCCACAGACGCAGACGTTTGGTTCATATAACGGTTCTTCAACCTACTCACATTAACAAGCGAGTTGAAGAGTTCTACCCACCAGTACTTCACTATTTCATACGTAGTGAGCTGCCTTGCATGGCCATTTTATAATGACTGTTCCCATTTTCTTCCCAACTCATCCTAAAGATATTCCCTTAAAGGTACCAATGATCACTGACTTTGTGTAAACATTCCCTAACACTCCAAAACCCAGCTTTCATGACAGGTAATACATCACTTTCTCTGATCAGTTTCACTGACTTTATACCCAACAGTCATATACATTCAGTGAAAATATCACTGCTCCATGACAGCTCCAAATGCATTTGAACCAAGAGCAATAAACTCATAATGTTGACAGTAAACATTACACAGAAATTTGGCCATGATTCAGTTAAAGCAGTTTATACCAGAGACCATCAACAGCCACACTGTGATCACATTTTGGCTTCATGAAACCATTGGTTCCTTATAGAGAAGGGGTGGAGGGACACTAGTAGAACCAGGCTAAACTTTCCCGGGCGAGTGTGTGGCGAGCACAAATCCCCCACATTCCAGCTCCAAGGCTGAAGTGCTGTTAACCGTCTCACATTTGCAATTTTACCAGGCGACGGCGACCGCGGACATCCCCCCACTGACAAAAAGACAATTTAAAATTGAAAACAGCAACAATGGGCTCTAGTATCCGGGTCTAGAAGCCGAAATGAAACAACCCCACGGTCTGCGTTTATCAAAATTCATGACATCATGCCAAGTGTATTTTTACATCTGATATGCGGATTTTATAGCATCATTCTGCTTCCTGCACAGCTACACAGACCATTTTTACATGCTGACTGCTCTCCAAAGTACCACAGAAAAACACTATTAAAATTTTTGATTCTTAAACGCAAAAGTGGTTCAAGTTAACTTTCAGCTTTCTGATGCGAGATTTACAGGGATGAGGCCAACCATAGAAGAGGAGGCTGTAAGAGAGGATCCAAGGCATTGCCCGAGATCTCCACCCTGCAGCCTCTCAATGATTATTATTTCGACAAAACATACTTGTGTCTCTTAAACAGACCAAGAACTGCAAGATCATTATCTAAAGGTGTGGCTGAGGGGGGAGAGCTTATTTTAGGTGCTGGGGTGGATAGGACAGATTATTGGTTACTGTATGATCTTAGGCAAATATAAATCAAAGGGAATCATTGGAAATTCTGTACACATGCTTCACCAGTAGATTTTCTGAAACTCACATGCAAACACTATATTTATAGTGAGTCTTGGCTTGTGAGATGGCACTGTCATAAGGCTGCAGACAATCAAAACACCAGATCTGGTATTTACTCTATTATAAATATAAAATGGAACCTGATCACATCAGATTCGATCTGCATTAATATCAGTCCAAAATAACAAGCAACGAAAAAGCCATAAGCGGTTTGAATGACCGTCCAAGCTGCGAAGCTCATTCAGAAACATGGAATGTTTGCAAACGCAGTGGTTTGATAATGTCACTCCCTTCGAGTTTATGCAGCCCTCTACGAAAGCCTTCACCTCCTGTAATATGGTGTATCAGCACTGGACGGCTCCTCGCCATCTAAATGAACTGACCCATTTGCAGTTTACTGTTACTTATAAAACAAGCCTCAGTACAACGTCTTTCAGCGAATAGCCGCAATCCGGTGAATGTGGAGGTATACCCATTATTCTCGAGATACACCCATTCAATGAACGGCAATCGGTTTGATGCATCAAACTGAAACTGTCGTAGCCATAAAACGGCACTTTACGCCCCGGCAACCGCCCGAGCTCCGTGAATCGCCTCTGTATCTTTGCTCAGACGTGTACGTATATATTTTCCAACAGTCACCGCCAGGTTGTCGTCGGAGTGTAAAGGGACACCTGCGCCATTACAGCACGCTTTGGCGGCCTGTACTCGCCGTGTGGGAGCCGGAGATCAACGATCCCGGTAAGGAAAGTGGGTTCCCGAGCTGAAGATGTGGGATCCCTGTAAGGAAAGTGGGTTCCCGAGCTGGAGATGTGGGATCCCGGTAAGGACAGAGGGCTTCTGAGCTCTAATCCGAAAGCCCCGGGTACATTAATACAGCACCATAAAGTTCTATCTAACCTGATAGAGCTAGATCATCTGAATTACTAGCCCAAGTAAAACAGTTATTCCCTATACATGTGTAAATCTTAAATTACAGTATTTTACGGCACACTCTAAGGAAATAGTTATTTGCATTAACACCCTGCTCTATGGACTTGAGGAAATCAGCATTCACCCCTCCCATTTCAAAATGCTGGTGTACGAATCCACCCTAATATCTGTGACACATACATGCCATATATACATTTATCAACAAGAGTAGGAATTATTTTACTTGAGAAAATACCCATAAGCCAAGAAAAAAACAACATGTTCAACTGAACGCGTTTCTCTACGCAAGTTCAGTATATCACGGTATTCCCCGTTATCAGATCTATTGATGGTGTATCATGTTAGAGGAACAGAGCACAGGCAGGTTCTCGCTATCATCACTTCATGCACCCCTCCCTGCCCGACCATAAATGTCGAACATTTACGTTTAACGCCGTTTTACCTACCTCTAACTCGCATGCCCGTCAAAGCGGCTGCCGACGGACACACCGGTGCTGCGATCGCCCCTTTTCTTTAACTTCAGACTGATGCTCTCGTATTATGACTATCCGCTAGCCTCCTTTGACACAAAGAGCAGAAAATGGCTGCAAGTGCATTTCCTTAAAGCGGCGGCGTCCCGCAGCGGTGAGCGCCGGCGATGCGTTTCTTAAACCACGTTTTTCACAGCACAAAGTACTACATATGAC
Source organism: Hippopotamyrus pictus (assembly GCA_026781145.1). Taxonomy (NCBI): domain Eukaryota; kingdom Metazoa; phylum Chordata; class Actinopteri; order Osteoglossiformes; family Mormyridae; genus Hippopotamyrus; species Hippopotamyrus pictus. The sequence goes on along the minus strand of JAODLC010000002.1, from coordinate 14,760,345 downwards.
AATATTTCTGTTTTAAATATTAAAAATGAGTTATGTTCTGTGCCGGTTATATACAAGTCTAACGCTTCCCTGTTAATTATATCCATGCGCTCTTTTCTGTGTTAGGCTTTGAACGTGTATGATAAAACGCCGATATTTAATTTAGGAGATTAAAAAGAAATTTCTGCTTTATCTTTTTTTTTTTTCTTGGGAAATCCACTAATTACTCTAAAACACATATGGACGGATTGATGGATGGGTACACAAATGAACTTTTAGCAAACTGCACTGGTAAATAAAACATTTTTGTAACTCCTCTACAAATTTTGTAATTCAATTTTGTAATTTGAGATTGTGTAAACTGTGCATTATCATCCATCCATCTATTTTCGGTGCCTGCTTGTAAGTACAATTGCAAGGCAAGAAATAACCCAGGACAACCTTCAAAAAGCAGACAGAACCGATAAGTCTGTATAAATACAGACTATATAGGTAATATATAGTACTATATAAGTAAGTGTAAAAGTGTTAATCATTTTATTAATGCCATGCACAGATAACTAATAAAACATAACCAATTCAGATTTCCTAAACCCTTATACTCAGAATACTTGTGTCACAAAGTATGGCTGTTCTCAGATTTATTAAGCAATACAATATTGTAGGCCTACCGTAGTTTATTGAAGGCCAGATGATATAGGCTAAGTTGTTGAATATAAGGCTCACCCATCCATGGCTGTGTGTGCTTGCATATTCTCACTGTATTCATCCTGGTTTCTTCCCACAACCCCAAAGCATTTGTATAAGTCTGTAAATCGTCCGTAGTGCATCTGTGCACCCTGTGGATGAACTGGCAGCCCACCCAGGGCTTCCCTTATGTTTTGTGTAATAGCCACCAGGTCATTTTGACCAGTTCCTGAAGTGGGAAAACTGGTGCTGATATTATTCTTTTTGTTATTCAGTATGACCAGATACTGAAAGGTGGACATATTCTCCTTGTTTTTCAGTACCAGGTGTGGGACTATCCTTGCTATTCATTTCCTGGTGCCAGTACTCCACTTGTAATTCAGTACCACGAAATATTGATAGGTGCTGGTACTCCCCTTGTTATTCAATACTGGGTGCTAGTATTCCCCTTGTTATGCAGTACTGGGTGCCAGTACTCTCCTTGCTATTCAGCACCAGATGCCAGTACTCTCTTTGTTAGTCAGTACAGAGCACTGGTACTCCCCTTGTTAGTCAGTACTGCGTGCCGGTACTCCCCTTGTTAGTCAGTAGCGGGTATCGGTACTCCCCTTGTTAGTCAGTAGCGGGTATCGGTACCCCCCTTGTTAGTCAGTACCGGGTATCGGTGCTCCCCTTGTTAGTCAGTAGCAGGTATCAGTACTCCCCTTGTTAGTCAGTAGCAGGTGCTGGTACTCCCCACATTATTCAATACTGGGTGCTAGTATTCCCCTTGTTATGCAGTACTTGGTTCCAGTACGCTCCTTGCTATTCAGCACCAGGTGCCAGTACTCTCTTTGTTAGTCAGTACAGAGCACTGGTACTCCCCTTGTTAGTCAGTACTGGGTGCTGGTACTGCAGCATTCATCTGTGTCTGGGGCAGCATCGTAGACTCACTATAAATACAGTGTTTTTATGTTTTAGAAAAAGCCACAGGTGAAGCAAGTATCTACGTAACATCAGATAGTAAGTAACCAGTATCAGCATGGTGGTAGCAACTGCAGGAAGTAACTACAATGTAGATGAAGGAGAGAAACCTTTGGGAAAACAAGCCAAAAGCATGTAGCTTAATGTGTGTGTGTGTGTGTGGGGGGGGGGTTCCTTTGGGATCCTACTCAGATTGGTCATGTAAATGCAATCAGTGAATATCTCATAATAAACCACACTATTCACTTTTTCCTGTAAAATAATTTAAAGGTAGAATTAATGCATGATGGGACATTTGAGAATTAAATTGGAGAATTAAAACTTCACCTGAAGTAAGAACGAATTTAAGCAGGTAGCACAAGGGTTCCGTACGCCCCCTGGAGGAGGTGAATAGCAAAAGTGGATCTGAGAAGACAATATCTTTCTAACGTGATTAGAATTTATTAATTAAAGATATTAAACAAATAAAGCACCACAATACACCAATTATGTCTCCCATAATTACAATTTATAATCCTGAATAATAAATATTGCACAAATAACCAGGATAATCTAACACAGAGGCTTATAATACCATGTTGTCCAGAGCTTACTTTCCATACTGGCTAATAAACAGGCATGTATATTATAATACATTTTTTCATGAAATGATAAAAATAATAAATACAAGCTAAATATATTAGTAGAATCTGTGGAGAGCTGAGGGAATAGATGGAGCCTCTTCTCAGTGCTCGGCCAGGATGGCCAGCTCGTGGTACAGTAATGTGAAAGAAGGTCGGTCTTCGGGTTTCTGCAGATACAAACCAGAGGCAGATGTGCTTCCACATACCATATGGCCACAGCGCGCTGGGGCATCGGCCTCTGCTTCCTATATTAACTGTTTCTCATGTGTAAATATATAATCTGAATCATGCAAAGTGATTGGGCTGATCCAGTCTAGGTGTACAAAACTAAAAACCTAAACCAAAGCACTGAAACTTTAGGTATTTGTTAAGGGTGCCTCTAGAGATTTTTTTTTTTTTTGGGGGGGGCGGGGGTCATGCCATATTGGGCCCACGATTCAGACCAATCCAATTATGTTCCAGTTTTTTGAGGGCCCATGTGACACAGGGTCACCCTAAGTTGCCCCCCTTTATGGCGTCCCTGCAGTGTGTAGCTAAATCTATTATTACTGAGATGGTCCAGCTTTTCTGTATTCTGCAACCAGCATAAACTGTCACTGTTTAAATGTCCCAGTCTTCGGTCTGCCTGCCAGAAGAAAGGTGTGTGTGGAGAACATGCTGGAAAGGTGCCCATGCCTCACTTTATGCTGTAGGGGAGCTCACCTCTTTCCAGCTCCACTCCATGAGCTGAAAGACAAGCTCTGGGGCCAACCGGGGCTTCAACAGCCGTAGGCCCAGCTTCAGGCCCTCCACCACCTCGCCGTTGGAGCGGTTCTCATACGGGATGCGGCCTTCATTGTACACCTCCCACATCAGCACGCCTGCGGGAGACAGCAGAGGCTGTGGGCTTCGGCCTCAGATCTGGCCACAGCCAGCCCCAGACGGGTCCCCTGCTCCAGACAGGACCCGTGACGCGACTGCCCGAAACACAGCATAATACATAAATACAGGAAAAAAGGCACAGCGTAACCCTCACCAAAAGACCAAACATCAGACTTGCTGCTAAACTTGGAGTAGTGGATGACCTCTGGGGCGGACCATTTCACAGGGAATTTGGACCCCAAGGAGCTTGTGTACTGGTCATCAAGAACAAACCTGCCACACATGTGACATTAATTTTTAACAACTTCCATTTCAGAAGAAAAAAGACACAAAAAAGAATGCCAGTCAGACTGAGTCCTACCTGGTCATACCAAAGTCAGAGACTTTCACAACCTGATTCTCGGACACCAGACAGTTTCGGGCAGCCTGAAAAAGATGTCAGTCTTTCAGAAACACATACTCCACGATGAATTACACCAGAATGAGGAACCGCAAGCCAGCTGCTCCGCTCTGATCTGCTGAAAAGACCTGAACTAAATCCAAATATAGGAACAATCAAAAAATGAAAAAGGGGAACTTCTGCACATCTAAACTGGACCTTCCCTGTCATTACAACTTAGTACAGGCTGCCCCCGACTTACAACTGTTCTGTTGCAACAGACTGAGCACGTATCAAAGTGGATACGTTGGAATTGATATATACAGGGCAGTGTATCAACTTTTGACATGAAATAGCTCCCCAGGCGTCAGAAAAAGTTTTTGTTATGTTATGTATAATAATTTTGAAGTAAAAAAAGTCTTTAACCTAAGTGAAATGGTATAAGAAACCAAAAGTCTCAGTCTCCCAGTCATTACTAACTCATACTACTCCTTCTGCTATCACATTGCTGAGATTCCTTATGCTGTCGTCCTGTCAGATTGGGGGGTCTTGGTGGCAGTCTGGGATGGGGAGGTGTGTCTCAATACTAACCTTTCTCCCCCCAACCCCCATTTTTTGCCCGGTACTGTGCATAGCACTGGCAGACTCTCCATAGTTTTTTTAGACATTTTTGTACAAAATTCTGTAGTTTCTCTTTTATCATTTTTACTTTCCTTCAACAACTATCATATGATGTACAACGTGAACTAAGTGGGATTTAATATGTTTTTTTTCCCAGTCATATGTGCTGGTGGTCATACCAAGTCACATAGATTGCAAGTCGGAGACTATAATTTGGGTTTCAGTTTATTGCTTCTTGATTGTTTTACTTATATGTACTGGTTATTTCTAACATGATATATGTTTTTGTAAACAAATGAATGAAGTAATGATTTTTGTTATAAAACCAATAAATTTCAAATATTCTTATTGAATTAAGCAAGTGTCCCAAGACTTTCTTTGAGCACAGTGTATGTGTGTATATATGTATTTTTTAAAAGTAATCCATAGTAACTATAACACAGAATAACATACTGTCACAAGACTTTCTATGAGCATTGTGTGTGTGTGTGTGTGTGTGTGTGTGTGTGTGTGTGTGTGTGTATTTTATGTATATATGCCACAATCACATAGAATAATATTCACACTGTCAATCATCATTTGTATAATTCCCACAGAAGGGCAAGTAAATTGCTAAAGATAGCAGACTACTGAAATCGGCTTTTTTCATAAAGGAGCTGATTTAGTTGCTTGATTGTTACTCCAATGTGAGTGTTAAAACTGCAGCATTTACAGCAGTGCAGTGTAACGTGGGCCTGGGGAGGACGCCGGCTCCTCACCAGGTCACGGTGGATGAAGTTGGTGCTCTCCAGGTAGGCCATGCCCTCGCACACGTCCAGGCACATTCCCAGCAGAGCCTCTGGGGACACACAGCCCCTGTTCCCCCGCAGGAAGTCCGACAGGCAGCCGTTCTCCATGAACTCGAAAAGCAGGTACATGGGACTCTGCTGGGTGCACACCCCATATAGCTGCACCAGTTTGGGATGGGATAGCCTCCTGGGGGGGGGGGGGACAGGGTTTAGGTCTAAAGCTGTCGGGGGGTCGCCCTGAGGAAACCTCCAGCCCATTGTTTCCTAGGTGAAGCCACATTTCCGCACGTAGCGATAGGATAACGACATACCATAATCACCCTGGTATCCGGTAACCTGCTGTCAGAATCCTAAGCACATCGGTGAGTCACACACGGCCAGAGTGAGCCAACGGGTCACACTTAGATACCCATATGCACCATCTGTCAGCTCAGCCCCCACAGGGGACACGTCCCGCCAAGCCCGGCTCACAGCAAGATGGAAACACAAGCACAGATAATCCCGCCAAGCGGTAAAGGTCGGGGGGGACAGCAAAGCGCATTGGCTGTGCAGGCCGCAGAGCCCCCCCAGGCTGCTCATGCCTCAGACCCCCCCCCCCCAGGCTACTCACGTCATGACCTGTGCCTCCTCTCTGAACTCGTCCTCTGACATGGCACCCTCACGCACCATCTTCACTGCCACCTTCACCTGCCGCCAGTAGCCCAGCATCACCACACCAAACTGGCCACTTCCCACCTCCTCCGCCAGTGTCAGCTCCCTGGGGTCCACCTCCCACATATCTGGAGGGTGGAGGAAGCGGAGATGGAGCCTGACTTGCAACGTAAAGGGGAATAACAAAGACTTCTCACACCCCTAACAGTGATCGTCTAAGCCCGATCCGCTAATAAGCCAGACAGCGGAGGGCGCTCACCTGAGGAGAAACCAGCAGTGACAGGGGCACTCTCTCTGCCAGTGGACACGGGGTGTCTCAGTCTGGTGATCAGGCCTGCATGACCCAGAAAACATATAAGGGCGGTCATCTAGTTAACCATGTTATCTAAGACACATCAAAGCCAAATTGAAAGGCAAATGTTTACGACATTCGCAATCTAACGCAGAATGTCTGTCCCCAAAAGTGGACTTTAACTATTGGTGCAGAGAGATGGTCTCTAACCTGCAGCATTGTGCTGGTGATAATTGATAAGCTCGGGGATCGTGCTGAAAAGGTACTTCTCTGCCAGGTAGAACTTGACTTCATCTGTGAACTTCTCCCTGATCTGATAATGCTTGACTCTGGGATTGTTCTCCCCATTGGAGCTGTATGGGACCCATGGACAATCAGTAAACCATGGGGCACTGACCTGCAAAAGCTGCCACAGCAAGGTACGTTTTTTTGGTTCATTGTGAGGACTCTGAGAGTGCAGAGCTCAGCCTGAGAGCATAGAGCCCAGCCTGAGAGCGCAGAGCCCAGCCTGAGAGTGCAGAGCCCAACCTGAGAGTGCAGAGCACAGCCTGAGAGTGCAGAGCACAGCCTGAGAGCGCAGAGCCCAGCCTGAGAGCACAGAGCACAGCCTGAGAGTGCAGAGCCCAGCCTGAGACCATAGACCCCAGCCTGAGAGTACAGAGCCCAATCTGAGAAGGCAGAGCCCAGCCTGAGAGCACAGAGCCCAGCCTGAGAGCGCAGAGCCCAGCCTGAGAGCGCAGAGCCCAACCTGAGAGCTCAGAGCACAGCCTGACAGCACAGAGCCCAGCCTGAGTGCACACAGCCCAACCTGAGAGCGCAGAGCCCAACCTGAGAGTGCAGAGCCCAACCTGAGAGTGCAGAGCCCAGCCTGAGTGCGCAGAGCCCAGCCTGAGTGCACAGAGCCCAACCTGAGAGCGCAGAGCCCAGCCTGAGAGCACAGAGCTCAACCTGAGAGCGCAGAGCGCAGAGCACAGCCTGAGAGCTCAGAGCACAGCCTGAGAGCGCAGAGCCCAGTTTGAGAGCGCAGAGCTCAGCCTGGGAGCGCAGAGCCAAACATAAGAACACAGAGCCCAGCCTGAGAGTACTGTCATGATCCACCAGGGCTCTGGGTTTGATATAAATCTATAGATATTAAATTTAAGCGCCAATAGAATCATTGTATAATTTATTACTGGCTGGTGTGGTGAGTCTGAATTTGACCTCCAGTCATAAGTTACTGTAGGACGTCAGATGACACACAGATAAATTCCATGGCAACGCATGACAGATGCACAGCAAAGATAATAGACAGTGGGCGTGATGGAGATTCGGTAAGAGCAGTCACCCAGAGAGCAGCACAGGTGAGCCAATTCATGCAGTTGGTATAACTGATCTAATCTAATAAGAGGCATTTCTCACATTCTGACACAGTGGGACAGTTACCTCAGTAACTGTCCCCCAGTTAGAACCAGAAGAAGATGAAAAGTTGTTACCCTGGAGCTTTAGTCAACAGCGAAACAGTGTACACCCCTTCACGTCTGGAGTCCCGCACCATAAAAGCCCCCTCCTTGTCCTGGATGCAAAACAAAAAATCATGCTGGAAGCCATATTAGCATATTTTAAAGGGCTTAAGAAGCAAGAAGATTACAATAAATTTGAGGCAATATTAAACATGGGTGTATATATATATAAACACACATGCACGCACACACACACACACAAACATGCATATATACATCAACGTCCAAAACAATGCAGGGTGCTAAACTGCCAGACACTAAAGGTGAAGACTCTATTTCAATAGTAATACAAAATTTTACGAGTGTTTTTTTCCTCTGAGACATGATATTTTCAAAAAAAACATTAAGTGCTTTTGCTCACACTGAAGAAGCATAGTCAGAGTAACCGTGAAAAAGGAAACCTTTATGAAATTTCTTAAAAAGGTCGTGAGCTCGTCTGTTGCTACAGGAAATCGGCGATGTGGTTTTCTCCACGTTCTCCGCCTGTGCACATGCTGCAAATGTGGCCATGCAGTGCGGAAAGCTGCAAAGCCCACTCTGCAGTGGCACACCTCGAGGCAGATGCATTCAAAGGTGCTGATTTTATTAAGAGGATGAGTCAAACAAACCCAAACAAACTTCACTGGAAATTAAAACCAGCACAGTACCTCCTTGAATAACAGCTCTTCAGCCTTGGATCTGGTTATATTTTTGTTGTACCATCTACAAGAAGATAGATAGTTTCTCAATAAACAGATATCAACCATCACTTTTTAGTGATGATAAAATAGTCACAGCAGTATATTAACTACAGAGGTAACTCACTCGTACTGATCTAGGCTCTCTGCCGATTTCTCGGTGACGTAAGCACTGGGCACCATGCCAATCTTCCTGTAAACAAATGAGTGTGTTCGCAGTGTGTCAGGGCTCACAGCAAGAAACAAGGTGACAAACTAAGAGCATTGGTCCATCTCCTGCAGAGAAATCCAGCAAGACTGGAGTTGTGGTCAGCAGACTTTACCCATTCTTGTCTTGGACAGTCCACCAGTTGACATCAGAGGAATCAATGACAATATACTCTTCGTATTTGTGGAGTGCAAGGTCCTGCTCCCCAATGGGGATAAAACTGTGCAGGGCAACCAGTACAGTCTCACATGGGTCAGAAAATCGACGCTGAAAGAGAGGTGAAGATCCAGAGTTATCTACTAGCTTATCTGTCAGACAGATAAGCAACATTATGTTTTTCATTTTGAAATGACAAGGCCTGCTTTAATGGAATCCTTAAACATTACCTTGAAATCCGGAGTTGGAGGAAGAGGTTTCTTTGAAGCTGTGCAACATAACAATCCATTTTTTAGCTTTAAAATTAAATTTTACGTTAACTGACATTCAAATCCACTCAACTTTACATCTGGAACACACACGTATTCCTAGACAAGTCATAAATGTTCATACATCATATCTACAGCTGGTCACATATTATTCATAAAACTGGCAGGTGTTTGCAAAAGCAGATTAAGTAAAATGTTAGTATTTTCACTTCATAAGTGCACTGCACACTGGAACCATATAAAGATAAAATATATTATTCCCAGGAGGACTTGGTATACTGAGAACTTGGAAGAACTGTGCTGCTTGAAGTGCGTCGTCAGCTCACAATCTGAAAAAGTGCGTACCATTTCCATCGGGATCGTACTCTATGCAACCTCTGGCCATTTTCTCATTTTGCTGACAACATCTCCATTTCCCATCCGCCCAAAAATTTGGATGATACATGTGGACTAAAGTGTTACTCCTTGTTCCTAAGAGAAAAACATTTCAAAGTATGAAAACACGGAAACAACCCAGTAGTGAACAGACACCTTTACATAGAAATACATATGCATGTTGCACACTAAAGAAGATCCCATCAGAAGGTGAAAATGGATACCAGTACGAGCTAGCTACATTTACTTGGCTGCTATCAGTAAAGTAGTGTAAGGGTTCCTTACTGTCCTTCAAGGTCTTCACCCATCTTAGCCGACAGTCATTATCCGGGGCAAATACATACAGGTAGTAACTGTCGTGAAGGATCTGGAAAATTCCCCACATTTTGACATGAAACATTAAATTTGACACAAACCTTTAAGACAAAAAAGCAATGGGTGCTCCATAATATATCAAGGAATGCAATATAATGGCGAAAAACAACAATACCGTAAGTAAGCTGCAGTATAAT
>JAODLC010000002.1:14731839-14744790 GCA_026781145.1 Hippopotamyrus pictus | reverse complement strand
TCAGCGCCCTTTAGTGGCTGAGATATGATGACTGTGACAACCTACCCGTGAGACAACCAACCCCGCTTTCCCCTACTTATAACAACTGCGACTAAGAATACGGCTCAGTGTAAACAACTACGGTCTATATAAAATACATCGTCCCTCCTCACCTCCTTTATTACAATATAAAGTCACCTGTTCACCGGTTCGTCGCCCAGCTACGCCCTTGACAATTACCGTATATCATGAAAAAAATACGTGACATTTATAAAATCAATACAATTAAAACATACATATGAATATGACGCCTATATGCAATATGTTAATGATATATAAAGTAGGTGGCATTGGAGCACAACTTAAAAAACTTCCTTATATAGTATTTGGATTGTAATTGCCTTGGGCATGAAACCTAAAGTATCAGCATTGTAGTCTATTGTAGTCTTGGGTATGTGAAACTGCAGAAAATGATGAGTAACTATCTTTTCTGGCCACGATATGTTAAATAACATAAAAGTTGCGAAAGAGTATTTGAATCATTTAACGCCAACATTAAGTTTAAAAATTAAACATAAAAAACGAAATTTCCAAATTAAGTCGCTGCGAGCAGGGTTCGAACCTGCGCGGGGAGACCCCATTGGATTTCAAGTCCAACGCCTTAACCACTCGGCCATCACAGCAGACGCCCTTTAACTATTTACATGTCTCTTTGTACATCTTTCTAATGTTTAATTTAATTTGTCACCATTGTTTAACATTTCTATATTAGCGGTTCCAAATATTTTCCAGTACTTTGGAATTACCAATTATGAAAGCTTTTTGATTTCGTTATACTCACAGCATTCACTAAAGTCAAGTATCTTCAGCTGCTTAAGTACCTCCTTAGCAAAAACTTTAAAACGTGCTTAGCAAAAACATATTATTCTTTTTGTTGTTGGTGTAATACTTGTAGTAATAATCATTATCCTGTTAGCTATCATATTTCGTAATTAATAGGTTAAAACGAACGAACATACTAATTTAATAGGGAGGGATGATGAACGCTTTAGGTAACTAAACATCTTATACAACATTGGTGGGAGGAGCTGCAGTGTGTTGTGTAAGTGCACTTTTTAATGTGTTCTATGATAACGTTTCCATTTTTTCTGAAACTGAAACTTCACTATAACAATTATAGCCAAACTAGACTTTTCAGTGGTTCTCAAACTAAACGACTGTATGCTGTATCCAAATCCCCTGTGCCAGACTTTTAGACAGTCGGAGTTAAAATATTTTTAACAGAGGTTGCTGTTAAGCATTTAAAGTTAACCTCTAAGTAATAAATATACATTATAAGGACATATATTGGGAGATAAATATATTTATTTTGTATTATATCGGTTTCATTGATTTGAATGAAGTAGTGCTCAAGGAAGATTAAAATATTTAGCTGCCACAAATGTAGTCACCTCAGGTTAATGAAGGTAGTCAATTTGAAAAATTTAGTGAATAAGGTGAAAATAAACAAACACTACACTTCTATAAACACTACACAGATCAGATAATACAGTCTACAACAACTGTGTTTCTGATCATACACTATTTCATCATATGATGCGGCTTATGACCATGGCATGCAACTAAAATTTCGCGTGTCCCTTTAACTTGTTGAACATATAAACACATTTTATCAAGTTTTATTCAAGTAAAGTTTAGGGCAAATTCAGGGACAACTTAGTTCCCGACCAAAAACCATCGTTTAAGATTGCAAGTCCTTAACATCATGACACCTGTTACCATTACAAGCTTTCCTTTTTTGCGTGCCTGAAACTAGGTAAATGCTAACCTCTTTATTATAAAAGACGACACCCCTGCCACCTGATCTTTGTTATGAAACACCACATTGCCCGTTTCACAACAGGGTGTAACGCTGAGTGACGGACCAACCGGAGGAGCCCGTTGCTGCCACGTGGTCTTTTGTGTAACGTGATGCTGTCATACAGTAACCCAGGCTTTACTGCCATATGCCGTGGCCGCAAGTAGCTCCACGGATGACACAGCGTGGAAGCAAGTAAATATATGCTGAATTGCTTCTTAAGGAAGACTTACAACCAAAGACGGCAAGTGGAGACTGGCTAGTTATTTTGTACAAAAAAAGGGAAAGCGCTTAACACTTTTGAAACCAACTGGGGTGATGGTTGGCAATACATGGTCTAGTGTTGATGAATAACTAGAGATCACGAGACTAAGGTCGGGTCCGGGGGGATTTTAGGTCGAGAAAACCTTGGCGAATTGACAGAAAGTTTTTTTGAGGAATGTAGGTAGGACACTTTTGCAGCATTGGCTATGGATCTGCCAGTTACCTAACACGTAGCCTAACTGGAGTCGTGTCTTTTCAGTACAGCAGTATCTTCATTAATACAATGCATTTATTTTAACAGCAAGTGACATTGACTTAATCGGACTTCCGAAACTGGGCATGGATCTGCTGGGGTGTCCGATTTGCGGATACCTGATGTGCGAACCCGTGACGGTGTCCTGCGGTCATTCTTTCTGCCGGAGGTGCGCAGGGACCAGCCTGCAGTCGCAGTGTCCAGTTTGCAAAGATAAGCTGAAGCCGAGGGATATCAGAAACGTCAAGAACAACGTCTTACTCTGTCGGATCATAGAGAAGTGCTGTCCGGAGGAGACAAAGCTTAAGTTATGCTTGCTGGAGCGTCTGAAAGCCTGCGACTATTCGCAAGCTTTGCGGATCGCGAATGATGGACTGGAGATAGGTATGTAAAAGGGTCGGTAAATGGTCCGACGTCAACAAGTTGAAGTACTTACGCAACTCCCGCCGTCTGTTTCCTGAACAAAAATATTTTGTATGTGATAAAAGAAAAAAAAAACGTATAATTTTTTGTCCCAATTTATATCTTCCCGAAAAACAGATTACAAATGTTAGTAATCTTGTATCCACACTCGTTCGTTATTGTTTCATTATTCCTTATATACAACATAACTTAATGTTGATGTTGGATGAAAGACCTCGGAAAGTGGAAGCACTGAAAAGCAGCTCCGCTTAAACATTAATCAAACTCCGTTTATGCCGCCCTGTCCAGGGATACAGTAGAAAAGAGTCGTAGCCTATGTATCTCTAAGAAGTTTTTGAAATATTATTAATAATAATTACTCTGCTGCTAGACAGATGTCATACTTGTGAAATCCCTCTGCACCTAACTACTGAGAATTGCTTTTGTTTAGTGTAAAACTCTCATTTTATATTTGGAAGGAGACTTTGAGGATTTATTTTGGCCTCTTCTTCCAAACTGAAGGTTTTTAATTACCTTATAAAATAATCACTTATTCTAGTGACTGATGGGCTGGAGATAATGTTACACGAAGCAGCTGTAGTGGTTTTGCAGGTTACTACCAAACATCAGACTGGGAAAGTCTGTCTTTTAGGGCTGGCAGGAAGTGGGCGCGTGAATGATGGCTGACCACCTAAGACCAAGGGCGTAACTTTGGCTGGAACATTGGGGGGGTTGAGGTCTCCACCCATTACGGGGGAAACATGATTATTGGGGGGGGGGGTTATATTGGCTGAATCTGATTATTGGGGGGGGGGTCATGACTAGTGATCGACCGATATTGATTTTTTTATTACCGATACCGATACCAATTATTTAAATGTTTATGTGCCCGATAACTGATATTCAGAACCGATATTTATTTACTATTATACTTCTGTTTTTGACACGATTACAACACCACTGAACTGAACAAACTTTTATTTATAACAACCACTCCCTCCTTGCATACAGTCATGTAAAATTTTATATTCATATTACAACAATAAAAATATTTTATGAAAAGCATGAGCAGCAACACTAACATTACCAATAAGCAAAATAAATATAGAATGTCTGTTTTCAAGCACAGGAGTCATATCAACTTTGCAGAAATGTAACTTCGTTTTAAACTACAGTTTTATTAGGTTTATAAAGCTGTTTTTAGGCTAAAGAGTGAAGAATAATTTGCTGGATAATGTTAATTTACTGAATAATATTCTGAAATATTGAAATATAACAAACAAAACATAGTTTTTATTGCTTTTCTGATATATCAGAATTACGTTTGCAATTTTTGTCGTTCTAGATTATGAAATGCGTGCTGACAAAGCGTATTCAATTTCTTAGTTATATTTACTTAGAAGATGTTTATTAGCGGAATGATGGTTATATAGCCTAGTAAATGTTAATATAATTCGGGGTGTTTTAGTGAATCTTGTTAAAAGTTATATGCGGTGGCTGTGCTGGAGCATTTCATGAGCATCAACCCGGTGAGTGAACAGCAAAATGGAAGCGACTTCAAGAGACGAATGATGAGCATATAGACGCTCGTTAGTGGCTGTATTTAATTCAGGCAAGTTACGTCTTTATTGGAACAGGACATGACGGTTTATCTTAGCATTCGTGACTCCGACTTAAGGAGACTAATAATGAGCATGTAGACAACAGTGAGAGAATTAAATTCAGCACTTTTATTTACAAGATGCGCTCATCCATGACTGTACATTATTTAATTCATGCAAAGTTACATATTTATTGGGATAGGACTTGATGGGTTATTTTAGCCGACCAACTTCACGAGACTAATGATGAGCATATAGACAACATGAGAGAATTAAATTCAGTGCTTTTATTTACATCTGCTAATTAATGGCTGTATATTATTTAATTCAGGCAAAGTTACGTCTTTATTGTGACAGGATTTGACGGATCATCTTACGTGACTATGTGAGTTCGTCTTTATTTCTTAGAGCCAGGCTGCATAAACTACATATCAGTCATTTACGTAACATCTAATTTGTGCATTAATAGCTGTTATGTTAAATAAAGTTTACTAAATATAGCAAAGCAAGTAAGTATACTTTACCTGTGCACGCAGTTTCCCCTCAGACGCCGTGCTGCAATGGCGATCATGCGCGTAATTCTCAAAACACCCACAAGATGGCGGCGTTTATCGGTGAACCCGATGTTACAAAACCGATAACCGATTATGGTAAAATGCTTAAATATCGGGAAAAATATCGGTAAATCGATATATCGGTCGATCCCTAGTCATGACCCCCTAACCCCCCTCGAAGTTACGCAGTGGTAAAGGCCAGCGCGTGTACTCAACATACCCCCAGTATTAGTCAGGATTTAAAGTTCTCCATTTGCAAGCCTGTTGTGGGGATTAGATGGGGAAAATGATGATATGGGCTTATCAGGTGCTATTTTAGGCAACGTGAAGACAGAGGTCCAGACAGACATACTTCCATGAAGAATACTGAATATTCTCTTAATGGAAATGCAGACATGAGAAATGTTCTCTATTCTTACTCTGGCTTACATAATCTTCATTTCCTCATTTGTTGCAACAGTAACTAGGCTGAATGTTTTAAAATGTATTTTTCCCAACAGAGTGTAACTCTTAGCGACACTAAAGCTATTCTGATGAGTCACTCACCTAAGTTCCTCTTGTTGCCTTGTCATTCTGGTGCACTGCCCTGTATTGTTTCCTGCAGGAGATAATCACGGCAGCTTCTTCTTCCTAGAATCATGTCCTCCTCCAGGGGACACCTGCTGAGTGACACGCTTTAGGCCTACATGCACAATCTATGCCAGTGGCATGGAGGAATAAGGCTTCAAATTTCCATTTGAAGAATCTGCAAGCTCCACTTTGGGGAGGCTCTCAAATGCACATACAGTTCAAAAAGTATGCTGTGTTCAAAATGGATCTGAATATGATATTTACATTCATTATACTATAGCATCTCATTTTTGAGAAAAAGGGGTCACTGGGGCATTTGGGGGCTAAGGGCCTTGCTTGGGGGCCCCACTTGGGGGGGGGGGTTGTTAAGGGCCTTGCTCAGGGGCCCAGTGGTGACCCCACTCTGCTGCCCCTGGAATCTTGATACTTACAGCTAGATTACTTATAGCTCCATGTCATATTTCCACTGTCTCTCCTGTGGTCCCCCCCCCCGACACACACACACACGCGCGCGCGCCTGGGCAGCCTCACTTGACGTTGGCCTGAAGGTACTGCGTGCGGAAGCCTCTGCGGGTCTGCAGCGGCTGCCAGATGCCCTGCAGGACCTGGATGACGTCTGCCGTTTGCATCCTACCTGGAGTGAGGTAAGATGGCTGCTTAACCAGGCCCGCTTAACCAGCAGCAATCCACATAGGTCATGGCTTTCCCTGTAGTAGCAAGTGTACCGCCCACCCAGAATAATGCAATGCGATTGGCCCTGACTTCTGTGCAGGGATTCTTCAGGAAAGGGAACATCCTGGCAGATATGGGAAGACAAAGGGACGCCTTGGTTCAGTACCATCGATGCCTCCAGCTGCAGACTGATTTTTTCCTGGCCAAGGACCAGATCAAGAATGTGAGATTGTACACATCTATAGCTGGAAATGTGTCCATAGCCCCAGCTGAACTAACTACTTTTGTGCAGAGCCAAGCACAGAGTGTTTCTAAGAGTTTAGTATCTAATGAAGAATTTGGCAGAGAGCACATTATAATAACAATGTCTTTCAGCCCCAGGATCATTTAGCGTTATCAAGACTTATAATAATTCTGCAGTAATTAGTCCTGTGAGAGCATTGGGGGTGGAGTTTCCATGCCCTGTCAAGTGCTTCCCATTGGTGACCTGATCGCTTGTCACCCAGAGTCATGTGACTAGCGGCTCATGGTTTTCAGCTCCTCCCCCTCCTGTCTATAGGAGATATAGTGGGTCCTGTCTGATCATGACTGTTTTCTTGGCTAGATTTTGGAGGCAGAGGGAGTGAGGGTCCCAGAGGAGGTTCCCCAACTCCTGCAGGTGGTTTCAGAGCATATGCACAGGCCCTGTGCCACCAGCAGCTCCATAGGGCCCGCCTCCGGGGACACACCCGGGCTCTGTCCAGATGAAGAGCAGGATGAGGTGAGGTGCCTTGCCTTTCCTGCCTGCGTGTGCTACTGTCTGAGCAGAGGCCTCCCTTTCCGAGCATCCCATACCCTCCCGGCACCAGGCTGCACATCCCGTGAAGAGGACCTTCCGCTCCGAGTGCTGCCACAGTCAGGCTGGGGCCTTCCTCCCTGCCACTGAGGATGATGAGGGACTACCGAGGAGGAGAGACGACAGGCTGAGAAAGGGTAAGGGGATGTCCTCTGCATGGTGGGTACGAGAAATAGAAAGGTTGCCATTTATGTGAGTACATGTGATCAGGGGTGCCCCCCCACGATCCGTGGAGGTTTGTGCTGAGCAAACTGGTCAGCTTAGGAAAATGTTATGCTAGACATCCTGTCCATGATTTGTTTTCTTTTCCTGGAACCCCTGGGCTAAGATTGCTTCATGGTTACGTACAACATTAATATTGTAGCTGTCTAGCCTGTTAGCAGAACATGCTGCTTCCACATCTCCTAAGTAAGGAATGAGTTTGTTTAATGGTTAGTGTGGTGGCTGTTTGTGGCCAAAGCTCAAGGGTCTCTTGCAAATGTGAGCTTTGAATAGTGGTAAGCAGTTTGTAGTAGTACTTTGATTTTTTTCCACTTATACCCGTCGTGCCCACTGTGAGACACACATGTGCAGGCGAGAGCGAAGCCTGGGCAGAGGGCACAGGGGCAGCCATTAATCCTGCATCTCTGGAGCTGCTTTTGGCTTAAGGGCTCAATGGTGATATGACAACCTTCCAGACGTGTGCAGAGATTCTTAACTCCACATGCATGCCTGCCCCACTGACTCCTCACATAATTGTTCTCCGTCTTGTATGTGCAGACACACAGTGATGGTTACGCATGGCCTGTCGGCTGTTACACGCTTCTGCCGATAGGGATATGTCATTCTTCAGAAGAGGTGACTTTCTCCTATCTCCCTCAGCATCCCAGGACCAAATGGGACAGGAGAGAGACCTGCTCCACAGCGTTCTCAGCGTGGCAGACTTTGAATGTCCTCTTTGCATCAGGTTTGTAGAAGAGGTGTTGTCATTGTAGCTCACATAGCAAGACGGGTGCTGGATAGAACGTAATGGATGTGTCATTCAAAGCATCGCCTGAAACACCGTTATTCCGGTTTCTGCTGCAGCCGTCGCTGTGATTTTACATGTCCCCACTTTCTACCCACAGGTTGTTCCATGAGCCTGTCACCACCCCTTGTGGACACACTTTCTGTAAAAACTGCATAGAGAGAAGCCTGGACCACAACCTGCGTTGTCCCCTCTGCAAGCAGTCTCTACACGAGGTGCCCTGATAATCTGCTGTGTTTGTTCGCTGAAGCTCTCACTCCATGACACAGGTGGACATTGTGGAACACTGCAGTACATTCAGCAGACTATACCATGCAGCAACAAACTGCTGCAAGACATTAACAGCATTCATAGAGTTTCATATAACCACTCAGTGCTTCCCTTTCCCAGTTCCTGCTAGTTAAAATGCATCCCTGTTGACCAAGGCCCTAACCCTTTCTCTGTCTGTCCCGCTGCCCTGTCAGTACCTCAAAAACAGAAAGTACAGCCTGACAGCTGTGCTGCAAGACACCATGTCCTGCCTCTTCCCCCAGCAGCTGGAGGACAGGAAGCGGGTGCACGAGGCGGAGATCGTCGAGCTCTCTGAGTGAGTGCCTTGTCATGGGCTGACAGGCATTCAGCCAATCAGAAAACAACATCAACCTGGTTCTAAGAATGATGAGGCAATACTCATCCTTCTGATGTTCGGAACGCATTTCTCTAACGTTCATGTGTTATTTCTGTTTCTCGTTATATAACCAACTCGTTTTTCCTCTTGAAGCACTTGCTACGAATACATTGTACATTATAAATATTCTTTATATATAATGTACAGGCAATTCTCACTTTCTGAGCTCCTGATCTACAAGTTATCTTTATAAGAATTTTCTAGGGCAAAAATTTAATTTTTCATAATTTTCAAAAATTTTCATGTAGCTCAATATGTGCTGCCCAGAAGCGCTGTCTGTAGGTCCAGAGTTTTCAGATAACTTGCTTTGTGGAATGTCTGACTATGTCCGATTTATACCTCGCACTGTGCATGCTTAGCCTTACATTTTACAGCACATTTTACGATGGTGCCCAATTTGTATCGCTTCGTTTCATAACCGAACTTGATGCCGTTATTACACCAGGTTCATTTTCCGCATTTCGCGCGATCTCTACCAGCTCAGAAAAAAACACCCCATCTGCTGAAAATCAGTGACCAAAACTGACTGTGAATGTTACTTTTAACAAAGATGTGGTTTTTGATTTTCTCCAAGGGTGTTTTTGTTGGTTTAAATGTGCGTACGTTTTTGATTAAATGCTAATTCTAATAATACATTTGTTTTTCCTTTGTTTATTTAGCAAACATTTGTGCTAAAAATTTTCTGGATGGAGCCAGAGTCATAATCTTTATATCATTTCCATGGGAAAGTACCTCCCGCTTTATGAGTTCTCGATTAACGTGCAATAATTTGGAACGAATTAGCTCATAAAATCGAGAACTACCTGTATATATAATGTAGATCATACATTATATATAATTAATATTATGTAAATATATAATTAAGCCAATTTAATGGTTATATACCTCTCTGCTGCCTTCCAGTCTGACCAGGGATGTTCCCATCTTCGTGTGTACGCTGGCTTTTCCCGGAATGCCGTGTCCCCTCCATGTCTTCGAGCCCCGTTACCGGCTCATGATGCGCCGCTGTATGGAGACAGGAACCAGACGGTTTGGCATGTGCACCTATGAGTCCAGTGAGGGGTTAAGTTTCCCGTTGGATTACACAGATGGGCGTGGTGTGTGACACCATCACCACGGTGACATGCCCATTTCTCATGCACCTGCAGGTTTGCCGACTGCGGCTGTATCCTAGAGATCCTAAGCCTGGACTCCCTTCCGGACGGGCGGTCATACGTGGACACAATTGGGGGCAGTCGC
This sequence comes from Hippopotamyrus pictus, assembly GCA_026781145.1. Taxonomy (NCBI): domain Eukaryota; kingdom Metazoa; phylum Chordata; class Actinopteri; order Osteoglossiformes; family Mormyridae; genus Hippopotamyrus; species Hippopotamyrus pictus. The sequence goes on along the minus strand of JAODLC010000002.1, from coordinate 14,734,890 downwards.
TTCCGGGTATTAAGGAGGGGGAAGAGGGATGGCTACCACACTGCGGACATCGAATACCTAGAAGATCAGAAGGTTAGCACCGTGCTAGATGTTGCACCCAAAGTGGATGTGCCTCCCTTTACATTACCTATACATTTCTACAGGTGATGGAGATAGACAGGGTGCTTGTGTGTGTGCACTGGCTTTAATGGGAGTCCTGCCTCTTTGTGTCTGGGCTTTGGCCTCCTCTCAAAGGTGGAGGGTGCAGATCTACAGGTGCTGCAGAGTCTTCATGACCGCGTGTACCAGCAGTCCCAAGATTGGTACCAGGGGCTGGGGGTCCCGGAGCAGACGCAGATCCGCAGGCAGTACGGGCCGATGCCAGAGAGGGAGCACGACATCCAGGTGAGCTCACAGAAGGGTGTCTCTTTGGCATTTGGCAGTTTCGATATGCCATGAAGTACAGGGCTTTACAGTCTGTCAGTAGGGGGCAGTGTTTGTGAAGCCAAAGGACTGTACAATGTTTGCACTCTGGTCTTTAAAGCCAAACCCTCCACACAGGCACAAACAGATGACAGCATGATGGATGACAGTTTTCCCTTGTGGATAACTGCGATATTAGAGGACATTCTTTATCCCTAAGTGGGGCCCCCTACCCGTAATGCCTTTTACAGGAAGTACCTTGTCTTGATGTCCAATTAATAATGTTCTGCACCAATAGACATGGTTGCTCCCCTTCAGGCGCACTAGCCACTATCCCCCAGTACTGTCCACCCTCCTCATGTTGGCACCCGTGACCTAATTGAATTGTTCTCCTTCCTGCATATTCCCGATGTGTCTCAGGCATCTTCTGATGGGCCTGCCTGGTGCTGGTGGCTGCTGTCAGTCCTGCAGCTGGACCCGACCTATAAGACCAATGTTCTGTCCCTAACATCACTGAAGGATCGCCTTGGCCATCTCCACATCGTACTGGAGTACTTATCCCAGACATAAGACCAGGCCTGGATTCGCAATGTGCCCCACCACTCCGGAGCTCAGCAGTCTGCAGGATGTGTGCAGAATTGGCCACGTTAGCACCTAAGATGCTCATCTGTTACCCCAGTGAGCCCACATTTTACCACTTCTCCGAGTGTCTGGCTTACACAAATGCAATCCAGATCAAACCCTGTAATACTTACGTTCGTCTCTCTTGTACATCAGTGTCATAATCTTTAAAATGAGGCATTGTAAAATGTTTTTGAGGCGTGTTTTTCAAGGTTTATACTGATAAAATTAATACTGCATAAAAGATCAGGAAGTGCATTGCCTGGTCTCTCCTGTAGAGGGCAGTAAACAAAATGCTGCACCACTATGTGGTCCCAGGTTAATAACAGACATCAGGGTTCTCTGTTCATCCTGCTCTTGCGCCACCATTGTCACGTTCAGCCTGACCTGTGGTATGTCACAGGAACAGCCAAAAGTAATACAAGTAATACTGGCAAAAACATTTTTTTTGGCTTTGTTTAAAAAAAATTCAGCAAAATGTATAAAAATTACTGTTTTCTGTAAGATGTGTTCTTGTTTAATGTTTTGCTCCTCAAACTATTTTGGGGTGAACAACTGACATGGGGAATCTTACTAGGTTGTGGTTATATGTCTGAACTAATTAAATGAAGTATGAAGGGTATAATATAGACCAGAGCACAGCTGTATTCTGACAATAAAATAGGGTGGCATGAGGGAGAAATGGCCATAGTGGTGCCCATGGAAGAGCCTCCCTCAGAGCCTCAGCATCTGCAGAGCGGCATGAGGGAGAAACGGCCATAGTGGTGCCCATGGAAGAGCCTCCCTCAGAGCCTCTGCATAGTGGTGCCCATGGAAGAGCCTCCCTCAGAGCCTCTGTATCTGCAAAGCCTCCTTTTCATGCACAGAACGCTGATTTATTTGCATGTCTTTGCATGTGTTTTTCTTTCATTTTCAGGAGTGTCAGATGTTTTGTTTTTTATTTTTTTCTCACTTACTAAATACATTCATGCTGAAATTAAATCAAGGTAGGCCATCCTGTTCCCAGATTCCTACTAATTCTTCTGGTTTTAGATAATGGCAGAAAGCAGAAGTCACCAGTGGCATGTAGGCATTAGTGGCTGGGATCATGGTTTTCTCTCTCCGCCTTTTCCAACCTCACGATGTCCATGAGTGTTGGAGCCCCGAGCACATCTGGGCCACCTCAAGACTATCTTCCAGTTAGATTTGGCCAAAAAAGTCACCGGTGACAGTTTTCTTGAGGATGAGTGTGATATTGGAGGATATTCTTAGTCTCTAAAAGGTGGCCCTCTTCCTCTAATGTGTGTGAATGCCTTTTACAGGAAACACCCTGTCATGTGTCCAATTAATAATGTACTGATAACCAAGATTGTGTTTCCTATTGTGATTCTGAGACTGGAAACAGGTGAGCGTTTTTAAAAATAAAATGCATTATACATGAGTATTTCACAAGTGCTGCATAAGCTCCACCGAACTAGGTTAGAGTGTGTGGTCAACCAGTGCCAAGAGGTTAAATTTAACTGCCTGATAGTTTAGCACAAATGTGCTGCAGGCCTGTTATCAGCTTCATAATGGGTGATTCAAGTCTGGTTAGAGTAGTTAAAGGAGCAGAACACCGTTTGTCCTACCAGCTAGTTTTGTCAGGTAGAGCAATGGTTCCCAGCTCTGCTTCTGCACAGTTTTTGTTAAATAACCTTTGAATGAGCTGATAATGATCCACATTTTGCATCTATTAACACAGCTTACATATTCCCTAAGTAGAGAAGTTTCTGGAAAATTTGCGCATGTGAAAGGTAGTTATTACTATTTTAGATTTAGAACAATTTCACAGACAAAATGATTTTTCTACTTATTAAATATTGTGTCATGTAGAAACATAACTTAGTCATTCTCGATTGCTTTGGCACCTTTCATGAAGCATACTTAACATTCTGAGGACTATAAGAGCATTTCTAAGAATAGTTAATGCATATACAACCCCAAATCAGAAAAAGTTGGGACAGTATGTTAAATTAAAATCAAACTGAAAACAGTACTTTGTTAAATTAT
>JAODLC010000002.1:14719236-14731739 GCA_026781145.1 Hippopotamyrus pictus | reverse complement strand
TCCCAACTTTTTTTGAAATGTGTTGCAAGAACCAAAATTGGAATACGTGTTTATTTTGGAAAAAACAATCAAAATCATGAGGAACACATTATTTAATGTGCTGTTGTATTGTTTTCAATGTAATACAGGTCAAAGATAATTTAACAAAGTACTTTTTTCAGTTTGAACATACCGTCGCAACTTTTTCTGATTTGGGGTTGTAGCATAACACAATGGTTTACCCGTAGCTTACCAAAAATAATCAACTCATGTCTCAAAAGCAAATAATTCCACCAATGAATTTCTCAGTGCCATCAAAATGAAAAATACAATCAGCATCGTTTTAACCATGAGATGCTTGCATATATTGTATGTTAGTGCACAATTCTAAACGATGGTTGGTTCCCATTTTCTTACGGTCACTGACTGATTCTACGAACTGATACTTATTCATGTCAGAGACCAGTTTCAACACTGCGAGACTCTACATTACAGTATGTACAGTTCACTGGCAAGAGGAAGCACATGCAACTCCTTCAGATCTCAGGTTACAGTACAACAGCAAACAAAAAAGTTACACAGCACTCTATAACACAAAAACAGCAACAAGGCAAAACAAAACAAACTGAAAACAAAACCATGTACTGCGTGAACCAAAAACACAGCAATGCTGTATCACTGCAGTTTATGGGATGCATTTTTACATCATTTTTAAAGCTTGGTTAATTGTTCTGCATGTGGTGACTAACACGATGATCAAACACATATATAGTTTTAGGTGTAAATTTATTACAATGGGAAACTACATAATCTATTTTGACCAACAAGACTAAAGCAACTGAAAATAGTGCCAAATGATGACAATTGTACAACCCACATTTGAAATTTGTGTAGCAATAAGAAATTATGTTCTGCTGTGCAGAAGTGATATCGTGGTCCGGGATTACACTTGTTGTTTGGCAAATGTTAATTGCCATTTGAGAAATGCCACAAAGTAATCGAGAAAAACTGTAAAAAGCAATACTGATTGTACTTTTCATTTTGACGGCACTGACTAATTCTCAATGGTGGAATTATTTCCTGTTAAGACATAAACCATAGTGCTGTGCTTTAAGCATGAACTGTGCTTAGAAATGCTCTTATGGTCATAAGAATGTTAAATACGTTTCAGGAAAGGTGCCAAAGCAATCCAGAAAACTGTAAAATAAAGCGCACAAAAAACACGACCACTAGAGGGCGACATGTTCTCACTAATGCATGGTTGATCTTTTTGTAAAATACCAGGAAAATAGCAAGAAGTGCAAGATAAATATAGTTAATGTTAAAGTACATTAAACAGTAAAGGTGACAGTGGTGGATTGGTAGGAAATAACTCACGGAGGCATCTGTTGCAGACTGTAGGTACAGTCCCTCACGGATGCTCTGATGCGAGGCGCCCTTGCCAGACCTCATCACTATTCCTGCTATCCTGCCAGTCACACAACCTGTAAATATCACCCCTCCAACCCTGCAAGAAAACAATGAGAACAGGTGGGAGGCGCCATGTCCGCCGACTGCCCTGCGCCACGCTGGGCAGTGGGACGTAATCCATGGGCTTTTTTCAGCCATGAATAAGAAAGAGAAGAATATGACGTCTTTTGGTCACAGAGCAAGAGGAATGGGAAGCGGGAGCTGTAGGGTGTGAACAGGTTTGCGTTGTACCCAATAATGGGGAAAAGCACTTGCTTCCTAGCAAAGGAACCGAGGCAGAACCAGAGACTGCTTTTTACATTGTCATTAATGAACAGTGGATGCACTGCACTGATCGCTGGTCCTTTTATTTCCCTGAGAAAAGGGGCTGGTCAGGGAGGGAATCGAAGGTAAAATCGATACAGATGAATGACTAGCTTGGGGAAGACAGGGCATGCAGTTTGGAGGCTCGCTATTGATTCAGGCCTGGCTCACAAAACAGGAAACAATTTAACAATGAAAGCAAAAAGTTTATTTCGAGGTCAGGACATCTATGACAGGCCTGTGTGGGTAACTGGCCGACACAGAAGAATGCAAAATGCTCCCTATGTTTTCAGCGATGGGTTGTGAGAAAAGGAAAAAACGCACCTGGGAAAGAGGGACATTGTATTTTTGTCCTAGCATATTTTACAAGTCATAGCTTTGAGAATAATTTAGACTGCATGATAAGCTACACTGATGTTCAGTGTAATAGGTGGTCCATCCTTCAAGGCCATGTGCATACGGCTTTGCCGGGTCAGACCTCTTCAATGGACTGCTATTTTTTTTATCAAGAAGCTCGCCTAGCAACTGATCAAACCAGGTGAAATGATTCAATAACATAATTCAATAACATTTCACTCAACACTGAATGTGTGAAGGATTCTAACAGTAATATGCAATGCCAGCGGTTGTTTTAACCGCGACAACAGGTATAGGAATAAGAAGAAATAAGCATAATTAATAAACATAAATCGAATGGCAAGCCATTAAACAAAGCTGCCTATTTAGCAACAGTCTTATATTTTAACAAAAGATTAACATAATGGAGTGCATTTTCATTTATATAACCACTGCACAGCACATATGCCCATGTCAGTCCGTACGTTTACTTGCAGACTAAGAAAATCGAATTATTGTGTTAGTCCGAATAAAACCGGACTTGTAAAGTACATGTAAACATGTTAGTCCGACTGAAATCATACTAAATCAAATTTCTGGAAGTCGAACTAAGACACCCATATAAAACGATTAGGATTCGATTTACTGCAGCATGTATACGCTGAATCAGACTCAAACTTGCCTATACGCTCCCGAAAAAGCCCGATACTAATGAGTTGAAAGGAGCCATATCGCCACCTATTGTAGCAGAATGGGCCATACTTCACTCACTAAATCGATTCCCCTCCTATGCATGTATACTGGCACAAGGACAGCAGTCCTATTAAATTGTGTAGTCATGACGTGGCTTAGCTGTGCATGTAAACGTACTCTGAGAGACAGAGAATGGAGAAAATGTGCAGCGTTGCTCAGAAGATAAAACGTAATCTCTCCTCTTTGGATCACGGTTACTTACAATTTTTTGGAAGCCTAAAGAATCCCTTACCTTTGTCGCGAATACTGTTGTTAGTCCGGCCGAAAACAGCACACACAACCTTGACGAACACGGAAAAACAGTATATAACAGGACATCGACCAGATACACCAACATGGCGGACGACGGCCTAGTTATAATGATGGCCGATTCGCGAACGAATAGTTCTTTTTAACTCGGTTTTTTTAGTGAACGAGTGGAATCGATTCGTAAGTCTGAACGAATCGATTTTTTAAATTATTTTAAAACGTTTTTAAAACTGATCTTTGGCTATTCAACATCCAAAAGCACCCACTGCGATTTTGGATTTATTTTTCATGTTCTGTCTGCGCTTGTCTTATCACTTTTAGGTTTATTCTTATGTTCGTCACTTACATTCGTCACTTTTGCGTTCGTAGACTTCCGTCTGGTGCCGAAAATACCCGAACGGCCGAGTACCTGGTCTCAACTCGCTGACTCCAAAAAACCTGAGAGCCTGTTCGATTAACGAATCGAACTTACGGTTTTAGGACACTCGGTCGGTGACTGAAACTAATTGTTCGCGAACCGATTCCAAGAGCCCTCGCGGCGTTTACTGCGGAAGTGCAGTTACGCTAGCTGTTAAAGAATAAAATAAACGCAGCTCTTCATCATTTTTTCACAACAGTAAATTATTGCATTTCTGTATAATAAAACTATATGTCTTTCATCAAAGAACAAGCTAACATATTTATTAACTTTGACGTTTACACAACAACGTATGCAAGTTCATGCTCATTGTATGTCTTTGTGATTGTATTGGTAATATTGCAGTTAACTGTAATGTAGTCATTTATACTCATGCACATGAATTTGGCTTAAGTAAAGAAAATAAGAACTATATATACACGCGTGTTTATTCAGTATCGACACCCTTTCTGCTTTTCATATATTGTTTTTTTTATTGTGAATAGTCAAGCTGAGCATTTTTGTTGAACACCAGCGCTATCTTTCAGTCAAATAACGTAACCTTGAGACAGATCTATTATCCGATGCCATGATTCGTTGAGTCATATGGTCAGGCGCAAAAAAAAAGACGAAAAAAAGTGAATCATAGAATCGGTTTTAGAATCGATTCATTACAACGGACAGTTCGAATCACTACGGCCTTAGCTTCCTGTGGGCGGTCCGGTATGACGTTAATTGCAACCCACAACCACAGTGCAAATTGAGGGGTTAAAAACGAAAACGAAGCTGATTTTACCTGCATTCCTATTTCGTTTTAGTTTGTGTTGCACTGCTCGTTGTAGGTTTTATTTAGTTTTTTTTTTTTTTTTTTTTTTTAAATTCATTTTTATTTTTACTTCAGTTAAACTTGTTTTTTCATTGCTAGTTTTAGTTTTATTCTGAGTTTTCATTAACTATAATAAGTCAGTCTCGGATCGGGTATGCATGGAGGCCTATTCCTGCTGTATTCAAATTTTTATCTCGTGCCATTGCTCAGCAGTGACTAGAAAGGTCCAGGGATGATTCTGCCCCTGTGGGAACATGCTCCAACGGCCAGTGGAGTTCTCTGACAAAGACCTCGCTTGACTGGCTGATCTGTGTTTGCCCTCCTGCCTACTGCTTGAATGCAGTATCGCTGAGTTTATCATCTGTGAAAATGACAAGCCCTGCAGCCCAGGAAGGAGTGAATCAGAGCAACAGGAGCCTCCTTGGGGGGTTAGGTTGTCAAAGATGACCACCAGAAAGGACAAAGTCCCAGTTTTGCCAGGCACAGACTATAAAGGGTCATAAATCATGGCAGCCTATGTAGCATGCCGTACTACGCTGCTCATAAATACTCTTCTGGAACATGGACATAACATGCGTAATGATCTAGGCGTGATCTAATGATCATCATAAATCCCACAGAGTACACATTGGCACTTCATCTCAGGTTAGCACGTCCTGTCATTATTATTGTGTATTCCCATAGGTCTACTTTTTCATGTCACCCGTCTGGGCCGTTTGTATCAATTGCTTCGACTCATTGCCAGATGTGATTATTGCACCATTCCCAGTTACAGGTATTCGCACGTTATCTCAAACTGAGATTACGTACAGCTGCCCAAGGTTAAGTATACAGTGTTCACTTCTCTCTTCTTGCTTCTTCTAAATTTCTGCTTTTGTTTTTTTTTTTTCCAGGATAATTACGGCGATGCTTGCAGGACTCCTCCCATGTAGACTTCAAAGCATCTAAAGCCAAAACCAAATTAGGAGCCGTAGCCCTGGTACCGCAATGTCATTTTCCGATAAATAGATACAGCTCTGCTTTGGGCGGAGCCCGGTGAGCTCTCACTGTACTTCTTAGGCCGGCGCAATGAGCCGCGACACGGCAGAGCGGCAGCTGTAGCAAAGCGAGTCTGATTAGCATCCCGCCCGTGGGTTTGGGACGACATGGAAGTGGGAGGCAGAGGAGCTTTTCAGGTGAGGAGGGGGGTGAAGGAGCCAGAGCTGCTGACTGTGTGAAAGTGAGAGATTAGAAGCCTGAGCCCCCCCAGCACACCCATTATGCAGTAGAGTACTGCTAGCAGCTACATGGAGAGTCCTCCCATGACTGACGTACCCGTGGATGGATGGCCAGTGCCGGAGATAACGGCCAGGGGAGCAGCGGCGGCAGTGGCCTCTCCCCAGTTCCACAAAAATGTAACGTAAATGAAAACAGCCAGCTGAAGCCATGCATGTAACACAGCGCTTCCCCGCTGAGCCCACCGGCAGGGAGCGGCAGACATTTTCTATCTTATGACGCATCCGGCAGGCACAGAAGTCTTGGGTACCTTCGAAGATGCCCATGTTGAAATGTACCCTTGAGTGACAGGGAAATCCTTTCCAGGTGACTGGGATTCTGATTGCACAGTTGTGTTAATAATAGCTACAATTAATGTAGGGGAAAATGAATGTGATTTCCACAGTGCCCATCAGGGAATGAGGGTCAGGAGTGAACAGGCCTACATTCCGCTACTCGCACTTCACCTGCCAAACCCCAGTGTATTATACTGGTGGCAGTTTGCAGTGTGCTTACAAGTGTGGGCTATTGCCATAGAAACCAAAGGCAGACAGATAAGAGGGCCTCAGACAGCTTAATCAATTCCATACACAATCAAAAAGTTATCCTGTCTATCAGCTGCGTGAATTTATTTGTCAGGTGTTGCTTGCATTGTTTGTATATATTTGCTATTTTACTGAACAAAAAGAGTGAGGAAATGGTGTATGTATTTTTTTTTTCTGGAATACAGTCTTATAGTTCTACTTTGAGGGATTAACGCATCTCTGAAAGTAGGTTGTGGGGGAGGACTGGAACTGATAAACTTGGCTTGTTTCACACCACTCTAATCCTACCATGTCAATAGTCAGATAATCCCACAAACGGAGTTTCAAAGCAAAGAAGCAAACATATCAGGGGCCTGACACCCCTGTCAGTAGAGGTGCACAGCAACAAAGCCCCGTAGAGGAAGAAGTAGTTCAGGGGGGGGGCCCACACTCTGCCAGATGGGGATGCTGCACTGGACATCGAAACATGACCTACACTGTGAGCCCCTCCTGTGACCTCTGACAAAAAAGGGTGAAAACGAATAACTGTTCTAAAGCCTGTCTACAAAAAAACTGGGGGAAAATATCAAATAGGATTTAATTTGATCCATTTTAAAATGGAGTTAAGTAGACAGGCAAAGTCAGGAGCTGGAGGTGAGTGAGAGAACCAAAAGGTTGGCATGGTAACATATCTAGGAGGAAGAATAGAGGTGGAAAGAGTGACGAATCCTGCACTGATGCCTGGACAGTGAATTCACACTAAACAGGGTGTCTAAAGCTGTAATGCTGAGGAATTCACGCACTGTTTTTGAGGGAAGGACGATTTTCACTTGGGAAACAGACACAACTAACAATGCAAGACTGTTATTTTGTGAAGCAGATCCAAAAAGCCAGGCCTCATGGTTTAATAGTGCTCACATTGTTGTCAGATCGGGAAAACGGAACAGTAAAACCCCAAAGCAAAAACCCAAACACTTCAAACATCATCCCCTTAACTCAGGTCTTGTTACATGACAACAATCACAAATGCTGGGTTGCCAACTCTCATGCATCTGGTGTGATACTCGCTTATTCAGACTCACTCATGGAGGAACTCTTACGGCAAATCTATATTATCCCATCATAAACCTAAAATCAGCAACATCAAAAGCGTTAGGGCTGTTGGCAGACCCTACAGACTACTTGCAATGTAATAAAGCTGTTATATATATGTAAATGCATGTGTAAATTTGTATAAAAGAAAGCTGTGTAAATGCATATATGTAAATGCATGTGCCTGTGTGTAAACTTGTCTTGAATTGAAAATCTCACGCCAGCCACCTGACTGAAGTTGACAACCCTACGAATGTGACCACTGAACAACATCTCCTTAACTACGGGCTTGTAAAATGACAAAATAATCAAGAATGTGAGCACTTGTTTTTAATGTCAATTACTTTCCTGCATCTTAATTCACAAAAGGACTACTGAAGCACAACAGTACATGCATATCTATCATTATTTGTTCATGTAATACAGGTGTGACCTTATATTTCAGGTATTGACCCTGCCTGATCCTTATTCCAATGCACTCGCAATATAAACCATGTGTAAAATTACACTGAAAACACTGGAATCTTTTTGGCTGGCTGACCAATGATGTACCACCATATGCTAGCTATGGCAACACATTCAACTTGAGGATAATCTGAGTTGTCAGTGGTGCAGGTTTCTACCTTTGTGGGTACCTGTGTACTTTGACTACTGTTATAATATAATGGTATTTGCTTGTTGCAAATCGATGTAGCTTTTCTCAATGAGAACGCTGTCAGTGTTTTGCTGTAAACATCCAACATTCCTTCGCTCGATAATCATGATCCATCAATATTTCTTGTCGAATACTTTTCTCTGCAATCACTTCAGAACATGAAATGATTGAGAAATAAATACTCTTTCACAAACAGGCCAATGAAAGAATATAATATAATGTACACATATATGTCATTTTTACTCACATGGTCTAGAATGTGGCATGAAGTATGCACCTATTCTAAAGTGATTATGACAATTTGTCAAATGCAGAATCAGCTAAATGTGATTAGGCTCTCACTGTTTTGTTGAAAAGCAATGGAAATCTATAGAAGCCATAAATTGGTCTCACTCCAGTTTACTTAGAGGACTGAAGCTGCAGGGTGGCTCTGGAGCTTAGGAAAGACCCGGTGATTCATTACACAGAAGCAAGGAGAAAGAAAAACAGAAAGGGAGATTATGAAAAGGTGAAAAGAATTATGTGGAAATAGGCAAAGTCCACAGCTACATAAGGGAACTGAAATATGTTGAACGATAGATACATTTTTCATTTACACTGATGAGTGTCTTTAGCCCTGCTGTGTATGGGGCTGTGTAATCATGGATCAGACTTGGCAGACAAATGCATCCCACAGATGCTTGACACATACCTGTCCGTCCACATGATGTTATAGCCTATAGGACATGGGATTCATCGGATCAGGAGACTTTTTTCCATTTTGCCATGGTCCAGTTCCAATGCTTTTGTGCTCATTTAAAGTGCTTCCGACACTGGACAGGGGTCAGCATGGGCACTCTGACTGGCTAAGACAAATTACTCCCGTGATCACCATTAAAATTATCTGCCATTTGTGGTACATTAGCCTTTCTGTTAGTTTATAGCAGAAAGGATAACGTGGTTTCCCTGGTTGTCCACCATCCTGTTGGTGGTACATAGTATTTCCCTCCTCAGACCACTCTCATTAGGTACTCACCATGACTGACTGAGAGCACCCCACAAGTATAGCCATTTCGCAGATGATCTGAACCAGTGGTCTGGCCATAATGAATCGGCCCTTGTCAGAGTCACTTAGACCTTTATCCAAGCCCATTTCGTTTGCATTCAACACATCAACTATGAGCACTGAATGCTGGTGTGGTAATTTCAAACTGAAAAAGGACCACTTCAACAACTTCATGCCAAACAATCAACTTCATCTAAGTGGCAAAGAATAACATGTAAGGCTTTATACTGAGCCAGATGGTACATACCTGCTGAGGCCTTATACTGGGCCGGATGGTAAATACCTGCTGAGGCCTTTTACTTAGCCGGATGGTACAGACCTGCTGAGGCCTTTCACTGAGCCGGGTGGTACATATCTGCTGAGGTCTTATACAGAGCGGGACAGTACGTATCTGCTGAGGTTTTATATAGAGCCTGCCGACGCATTATAATGAGTCAGACAGTACATATGGCCTGAGGCCTTAAACTGAGCCAAACAGTACATAAACCCTGAGACCTTATACTGAGCTGGATGGTACGTACCTGCCGAGGCCTTATACTGAGCCAGATGGTATATGCGCACAGAGGCCTTATACTGAGCCGGACGTCCCGTACACCCCGAGGCCTTATATTGAGCCAGACGGCACGTACACCTCAAGGTCTTATACTAGATAGTCCATATTATTTGCTGGGAATGATCATAATGTTCTTAAGCTGGATGCATTTTATGCCATTTTTCTCAAGTTTTAATAAGAAATACAGCCAGTGATGCTGATGGGTCACTTCTCCAGATCGAGACGTGTGAGAAAGGACTCAAGTGCAGGGGAATGGTGAATATGGGAACTGATCGGGCAGTAAATGGGAACCATTATACTGGAACTGGGAAACCTGAACCAGGAGGACTTTTGTTACCTGTGAACTAAGAAATGAATCTCCAATGGACTACAAATTAGAATGGAAGAATCCAACAGACTAAAACTTAGGAAATTAAATTCTGCGAAACTTGGAGAGTGAAACCAGAAATCTGACCAAGAGACTCCAGACAACATTGCACAAGTTTCCCAGGGAACCAACTTGTGGGCAAGACAGAGAGCTCTCATTATAGAGAGCCTGGACGTGGTACTTCTGGGCTGGTGCAGGGTCATAGGGACAGTCCTCATTATTTCTGGTCTGAGCATGGTGGTCTGTGGCAGGCATAACACACACACTCACATATGTAGACAACTGAGTATAAAGCATGGATGGATATTATTTTCAAGATTCAAAAGTTTACTCAATACAATGAAAATCTTACTATGCATGCCCTTCTGGTAAACGGGAATTAAACACAAAACAGAGATCAAAAATAGAGTATGAATGAAGGTGCAATACAGTAACACAAAAATGCAATTTGAAGTGTACCTTACTTATAAGCAATGCATTTCTGAGACACTTATATAAAAGGCATGGTAGAACACACTGAAGCTTCGTACCTTCAGCTCCCACCCCTTTCTGTATGTGTGGAGTCCCCTGAATATGGGATGGGTCTCATCCAAAAATAGCAGGTAGGACATCTAGCCACCCTTAATTGTCCATAATGTGTGTGTGTGTGCGATCCATGTATTTAGGTATTCCCCTGCTTAAGCCCTGCAAGATGAATGACCATGTATCCTCACAGTGACCTGCTTATGTAGCACACAATGCCAAAGATACAGATCAGAGCTTGGAGATGCTCTCGATAAACACTAATTCTGCAGGAGCGGCCAACCCACTCGCTTCTGGGAGGAGCTTAGCACCTTTGTCACCTGCTCTAGTAAATCATCTGTCTCCATATATGTGGCCAGATCTGAGCATCAGGCCTCCTGGTGGCAGAGACGGGACTCCTTGATCAGAGGGGTCCTGGGGGGGTTTGCTGGAATTGAAAAATGTGTTGATACATAATAATAACATGAATAAAATAGAGTATTTGAGCGTGCAGGCACTGTAGCATGGGTCTTGGGGACAGGTAGCCTGTCGCCACGGTGAGCTGCTTTTGTCAGCTATGTTCTTATTCACTGTCTGAGCAGGGCTGTGTGTCCCTGTGACCGCCATCATGTTGGGGTTGGGAAGGACAAAAAAGAAACCCGCCTTTACCACGCTAGCGGAACGAGGAAGAGCGAGTGGGGATAAAAGGGCTGCATTCAGGAGAGCACTTTCTTCTTTGTATTCATGTGACACAATAGACTTGATGAATTTACATTTTGCTCATTTATCTGACACTTTTATCTAAAGCAGCTTACAGTAGATAGAAGGGGCACAGTGTTTGTGTTCTCCCAGAGACACAAACAAATCCGCAAGACCCCCCCCCCCCAGCCAACAGGACACACTTACTTTTTATAATAAACACAACAGGTGTAACGTTTCTGAAATCCAGACCGAAACCACCACACAGCCATTCATGATGTCAACGGAACCGCGACATCCACACCCCTGCCCCCGCTGCCACAGGGGCAGATGCAGCCTGTGAGCTCTCATGCTACTAACGTTACAAAACTCATTGTCATCAGTTAACAAACATGTAAATCATGATATTATTCTATTTACGGTTAGGGCAAGCTGCATACTTTGTAAGTGTTACTCTGATTTTGTCTTCCAACTGCATGGGTCATGTGACTATTTTGGTCCAATCATGATTGAATGATAACATCTCAAACATCTCAAAAAGATGGATAATATCTGTGAGGTTGCAGGCATATTCAAGCCAGCAGTGTGGGAACATTAGGCTATTCAGTGGAGTATATGGACGGTGATCGTGTCATAGACAAAACGCACACAATTTGGCATGCTTCAAAAAAACTGAATGCTCCTAGAGCATCAAGACTGAACCCCAACATTTCAAATATGTAAGTGCATATCAGAAGACATAATAGAAGAAAATTTCAGCAGCACACGAAAAATAATACACAGAATTTTTTTCACTGTTGTTTCACCCCCCCCCCCACTCCACTCCTAAAAAACTAGCCAGGAACCAAATCATGGATTTGGAGAATCTTTGCACCCCTGGTAATTACAAATACACACACACACTCTATATGGACAAAAGCATTGGGATACCTGGCCATTACACCTACAGGAACTTCTATGACATCCCATTCTTAACCCATGGGCATCAGTATGGAGTCGGTTCCCTTATTTCAGCTATAACAACTGCCACCTCTCTGGGGAGGTTTTCCATAAGATTTTTCAGTGCGTCTGTGGGAATTTTTGCCCATTTATCCAGAAGAGCATTTCTGAGGTCAGGCACCGATGTTCGATGTGAAGGCCGGTATGCATAAAACTTCTCAGAGTAAAATTTCACTCTTAAATGTGTCACATTTCTAAGAGTGATGTGATTTTGCTCCTACTCCCAGACTTAAGAATAAGTGGTATGCATAAACATTCTCAAGTGTTAAGAGTAGGTCTCAGCTCCTAAATTATTTGAGAGAGCTGGAGAGGACTCCTAAACCAGCTAGGAGTTGCACGATGGCAGCAGCACTACGCGCACGAAGACGGAGACTGCGCACTTTCCGTGAAAGAAAGGGCATACTGCAGACTTACGACAATAATAAATTGATAAAAAGGTACAGGCTCAATCATGAGGGCATTCTTTTTGTTACCAACCTAATTAGGAACCGGATACAATCT
>JAODLC010000002.1:14697192-14716354 GCA_026781145.1 Hippopotamyrus pictus | reverse complement strand
ATTCCCGACCGTGTTATTCGTCTCTTCCCCTTCTGGACCGACGCCGATCACCCAACCTCCCCACCTGAGTCGCTGCTTCGGATTCGGGCCAAGTCCTGGGTACTGCGGGCGTCCTTGTGGACAATATGAATAAAGCAAAGTTACTTACTGCAGTGCCGCATCAGTGTCCATCTTCTTACATCCACAACACATTTGTGTGCGATGATGGAAAGAAAATGGAATTTGTCCATCCATCCATCCATCCATCCATCCATCCATCCATTATCTGCTATTTATCTGGGGTTGGGTCGCAGGAAAAGCAGCCTAAGCAGGGATGTCCAGACATCCCTGGAGGTAGACTGGTTAGGCAACTCCCATGAACCCTCCAGTATCCTTGTGAGGGTGAAGAGTTGGTCCAGTGTTCTGCGGCCAGTACAGAATCCACATTGTTCCTCCTGGATCTGAGGTTTGACCAATGGGCGGTCCCTCCCCTCTGTACCCTAGCATGTACCTTCCCAGGGAGGCTGAGGAGTTTGATTCCCAAATGACCTTGATGGGCTGAACGGCCTCCTCTCGTTTGTAAATTTCTTGTGTTCTTATGTTCTTATGAAGATGGGACACATCCTCCGGTCCCCTTGCTAAAAGATTGGGACCACTACCCCAGTCTGCCAGCCCAAAGGCACCGTCCCCCACCTCTATGCAATGTTGAAGAGGCGAGTCAGCGAAGACAGCTCAACAACATCAAGAGCTTTCAACAACTCATTCACCCCGGAGCCTAACCATAAAAAAGTATTTTGACTACTTCAGTGACCTCCCTTCTGAGTCTTCCAGCTCAATTTCCTCCAAGGAAGGCATATCAGTGGGATTCAGGAGGTCCTCAAAGTACTTCTCCCACTACCTGACTATATCCCCATTTGAGATCAACAGTTCTGCATCTCCACTGTAAACAGCAGGGCTAAAGCCCTGCTTCCTCCTCCTGAGGCACCTGATATTTTACCAGAATCTTTTCAAGGCTGAGCAAAAGTCCTTCTCCATGGCCTCACCAAACTCCTTTCACAACTGAGTCTGGTGAGCACGACTACATCTAGTCGGTATCTCTCCACACCAGCTCAGGCTCCTTTCCCACCAGAGATGTTACTTTCCATGTACCAAGAGCCAGTTTTGGTAGCTCATGGTCAGTCCATCAAACCCCCTGCCTTCAACTGCCACCCAATCTACATTATACGCAATCCCCACTCCCCCTGCAGGTGATAGGCCCACAGGAGTGCAGACTCATGTTATTCCTTCGGGCTATGCCCGGCCAGGCCCCATGGGTGGAGGCAGGGCCACTGCATGCTCATCTTCAAGCTCCCACCCCAGGCCTGGCTCCAGGCCGATGCCCCCAATCCGGTCAGTGTAACATGGTCCATTATATTGTTCATCATGAAGGTTTTCTGAATCACACTTAGTCTAGTCGCTCACCTAGGACCAATTTGCCTTGGGAGACATTACTGGGGGCAACTGCCCCCAACTACAGAGCTGCTAGGATCAGAGAGGCACACAAACCCCTCTGCGACAGTAAAGAGGCAATTCATGGAGGGGAAAATTTGTGTCCATGAAAACAGATACTCAAATATGTATAATTTTAAAAGGTAACCCACAAGATAATATAAAATATGTAGTCTAAAGCATGTGAGAAAACCCATTGGCTACATTCTCACAGAAACAAGCAGGTTTCACATGGCTTGAATGAGAAGCATCAGCGCAGAGAGACACTGAATGGAAGCTGAGAGACCGAGCCGACTGGGGGGGGAGGGGAGGGGGGAATGGATTACAATCATTTTATGCGTCGTCCAGATAAAAGTGTTTGAACCTACATAAAATGAGAGCAAAAGGAACAGAAAGAGAGAAAGATGCTTAATCTACATTAATATTTGAGCATGGAAGTTGGAAAATATGATAATACCTTCAGTTAAGGCAGTAAACAGCAGCTTTATGAATGTTTGCTGTGGGCTCTCTGAGGAAGCATTTGGGAGGGAGGTCAGCTATAGTGAAGCATTGACAGATTGTATGAATAATTAAAGAACAAAGCGGATATTTGCAAATATCTGAATAACAGATGCTCTTGCAGACACCCCCCTCCCCATAATATTATTTGCCCTATATTTTTTCTTTTTTTCTAACCATGTCTTATCATTTTGATCATTAATCTTTGACGCTCTGGAATTAAAATCGTAAAACCATAATATTGCACTTTTTTGTTAAATTTGTTATCCATACAGTACCAAGAATTTAGCTAGTTTTATTTTCGCCATATTTTTAACATTAATATTTGGGCACTCCCTGGATAGAATGTTACCAGCTTTTTATATTTCTTCATTATTAATTAGCTGTGCAATAACTGTATGTGACTGTTTCTCAAACCATTCTGAGACCCAAAGGAGCATGGAGGAATTTTGTCCTGCTGCCCTGTTCATCTTTGACTTTTGGATTTGCTCAAATTAGTTTAGTTTTTTAATTTGTTTAGGATTTGTAGCATGACCCATGTTACAAACTGGAGGATGTTATAAGTCTTCAGCAGAATTTTCCAGTGCATAGCTGGCTGTATGTTGGAATTATGTAGAAGAGTGCTTGACTTTATGCTCCTAATAGCTTATGCTGCCTTCCATTTGAACTCAAGTCAGAAATTTCAACTGGAACACCCCCTGTGGCCTGTACTATGAAGCAGGGTTACTGATTTATAAGGGTGACTTGTCGAATTTAAGGTACCCCAGTTTAAATGGACTTCATATTCGTTCACTTACATTTTGTCCAGACTACCTTAAATCCAACAAGTAACCCTGATAAGCCAGTTACCCCACTTCGTAATACAGGCGCCTGAAGTTGGAATTCTGACTTGGAAATTCGGAGGAACCTCTGCAACCCCGATCTCAGAATTCAAGATGGTTGCACCCTTCATCAACAGAAGTGAAATGCTGTAGGTATACTGTATGCAGTCTATTAGCAGTCTAATTTGAGATCGCCTGCAATGCATTGTTATCAAATGGTAGTGCTAACAATGACTAATGAACTGGGTATTGCTAATTGGCTTTCTGACTCATTGTACTGGAACACGGTTAACTTGGATGTCAATCACAGTTCCGACTTGCAGGGTAAATAGAATGCAGCACTAGCCTTCGGGGTTTCTGTTACTCTCCTCCGCTTGCTGTTATTGTCTGCTGTGTGGGTTAAGATAATAATAATAATAATAATAATAGTGCAATGATGCAGGGAGGCTGAGGCTGCCTCTACATTCCAGGGGCCTGTTTCAGAAAGCAGGATTTCTTGCTCAGCTAGACAACTTTCGGATTTAAGGTAGTTTGGGCTAAATGTAACTGAACATGAACATGAACATGAACATGAATGAAGTGAATATGAAGTCCATTTAAACTGGGGTACCTTAAATCCGACAGGCTATCCGGCCAAGCAAGAAATCCTGCTTTGTGATACAGGCCTGTGGTGTATGTGTGAGTGTCTGCTGCTGATTGCTGCTGTAGAGTGTGACTGCTGCAAGGAGCAAAGGTCTGCGAAGCCGCTCTATGAAGCAGCACGGGGGGGGCAGCCTGGTGCTGAAGGAGCTGCCTAGGGCATACGGGAACTTATATCCAACCCCGTGGGCCAGTTTGTCCAGCCTCTTCCTTTCCAATGCAGCAGTGCTCCTGCCCTAGCAGACGACCACGTAGAAGATGGCTGATGCCACCTGTATGCTAAAGACCTTAATATGTCAACATGTGGGCTTGACTCTGGCCCTTCTTGTCCATCTAGGCCAGCTTTTTGTTGTTGGACAACCTCAATTTCCGTACCCTGAATGTTTGCTGGACTGACTGGTAGCGGCTTTGCCATCTGAAAATCCACACACACACACACACACACACACACACACACACACACACACACACACACACACCTCCTAGAAAGAGTCCTAAAAACTGCAGAGCTGAATGTATACTGATGAATGTAGATGTTTTTCTAAGGTTCCTTGTGCCTTCCTGGACAATTTTATGCCCTGCTCTTGCAAAGATATCTGCAAGGCCACCATGCCCAAGAACATAAGAACATAAGAAATTTACAAACGAGAGGAGGCCATTCGGCCCATCAAGCTCGTTTGGGGAGAACTTAACTAATAGCTCAGACTTGTTAAAATCTTATCTAGCTCTGATTTAAAGGAACCCAGGGTATTAGCTTCCACTACACTAGCAGGAAGACTATTCCATACTCTAACTACACACTGTGTAGGGTGTAAAATACACCCTAAAATCCCAATTTCACCACTAACAATCATTTACTCCAGTCCCAAAAACAATGGTTGCCTAACTTTGTCCAGATTAACAGACATCTACAGAACAATAAATAGGGTTCCCTGAAATCCATTTAATTACAGCATAAAGTGTTCCAAAAACCTTCAGACAACTCACAAATAAGGTCTAAAGCCTGCAACTGATAACCAATTTATAGTGAGCAAGTCTAGCCAAGATCCAGACTGGATTCTTTGGCAAAGTGATCAAACAGTTGACCTTAACTTTATCTTTGAGTTAACTAGGGGGGACTAGCTCTCATATAGGAAGGCTGCACATTTGACTACCTACCAAACCAAACAAATGAAAACAAAAATGAATGCAAACATTCTGAAAATAAGACCTCAGAGATCTTCTGTTTGTTTTCAATGCCATTAGGCTGTGCTGCGATGGGAGGTGTTTAACAATGGTGGCCATGATGCTGGTGGAGGGACATGCGTGGGGGGTTCCATTTAATTAATGTTTAATTAATTAATGTCTCTGAAAAGTTTATTTGAAAAAAACCTACTAGACTGTGGTGTTGTTGTGATTTTGCTTGTGGCAGGCAGGGGGAAAGAGTGCAGCTCCAGCTCTCACGCAGATAAGCGGGGAGTGGTCGCCGAATGCTGGTGTTTTTTTCCAGAGCTCTTAATGGAATTCAGGACAAGTGTGAGATTTGCTGTAGTGTGAAGATTGGCAGTCTTTGGAAGATTAATTTTTCAAGGGAGCACAGGAAACTTGCTGTGGGTTTGTCAGAAACAGAAAAGGTGGGTGCGTAGGTAATGATTTTCTGTGCAACGCTGAGAATGAGGCCCTTCATTCTCAATGGACCCATCGAAGCATTGTGTCTTCATCAATTTATCACCTAGCAGCTAAGAAATACAGAAACTGCTTTTGCATTATTAAAGAAGGACATTTAGAGTTGCAATAACACTGAGGGTTCCTAGCTGGTCGACACTAATTAATTTAGAATGGGATCAGGTGCTGGGATCCCTCTTCATTGGGATCCAGGATGTGCCTCGCAGCTGTAGAAGAGAACAGCTTATTTGTGCTGTTCATGGTAAAGCTGTTTCACTCCATAAAAGATGGGAGTTTATCCCTCTGGCTTTGGATCAGTTGACTCCAAGAGGCAATTCCAGACATCTTGCTTTGTAATTGAATTTAATTCAGTTTGGGGAGTGAGCCAGCCACCTATCCATCTTCTTATCCGGTATAGTATTGCTGTGAGCCAATCCTAGCAATCACAGGGTGACCTGGTTAGCAGTACCGGTTCAAGCTAATGTGGCGCCCTAGGCAAGCATCACCGCCGGTGCCCCACATCTGAGAGAAAGTGAAAATGACAGGCAAATCAATGTCCCGTCTGAATTTGGCGCCCTAGGTGATCGCCTATGTTGCGTATAGTATTGACCGGCCCTGCTGGTTACGATGCCATGTCCATCACAAGGTGCAAACTCATACACAAAGGACCAATCCACCTAAACCGGTGGGGGGTACGGCTAACTGAAAAGTTCACTTTGATAACCGTTAATCTGCTAACTCCAAAGTTTAATTCAATAACGCTAAATCAATAAACATCATAAAAAAATAAAAATAAAATTTTTAGTAGAAGCTAACGATAATGCTTACTTTTCTTATATAAATTTGGGTTTGGTTTGGTTTTTGGCTTTAAAACCCTGAAAGACATACCTAGAACTTAGACACAGAGCTGATCAGGGTTTACACAAATAATTATATGAATAAATGAAATGAAACGCTGTTTTACAGTCAACAATAAACATGCAGTTTATTAACTGTAAACTTGTAGACTAGTACACTGATGAAAAGATGCTTACAGTAACGTATGCTGCTGCAGCCCATGTCAAGTCTAAGTTACAGTTCTGTATGCGGCCTATGCAGAGCTCACCCCAGAGTCTACGTAAGAGGTATTTGCAAGCATTTATGCTTGTCAGCTGGTTCACCCCTACGGCAAAGCAATTTGATTCACTATTTGATTCAATACAATGCGATTCAATGTGATACGATGCGATTCAAAAGAATACAATGCTATGCTATTCAATGTGGTACAGATAGATTGATTTTATTTGGTTCTCAGAAGACAGCAAATAATAAACTAAAAAGTGCAATTTTTACTTCATATTTTTTACTTCTATCACTATAGCTCAGAAAGTATCTTGTTTATGGATTATGTATTTATAATACTATAATTATATTTTATACAGCAGTTAGTTCTGACCAAGAAATCTGATTGAACAAGAGGCGTTCTATGAGTGCTTTTATCTGAGTTTACATTTCCCGTCATATCTGTAAATTTAATTAATGCAAAGTAATTGATATGAGTAAGGTATGTTGCATTGGAATGTTGACAACAGTCAACAGTTGGCCTGTAGGAACTATTGTTTTTTTTTTTTTTGCAGGGGCCCATAAATGTTTAAACAAATAATCAAGCAAAATATTATCTGTTGTGGCTCATTACTGTTACCTTATAAATGCTACTTGAGGAACTGTTGTATTAAAGCAATAACATACAGCCTATGGCCTCATGCCTACGACCAAATCACAGCCATGATATATTGGAGTACATCCGTACTTCTTCTCATTTTTATTGCTTAAATAAATCACATAAAGCTGCATCTTGAGTTCATCCCAATTTGTATCCAGTGCACACATTTTAAATTGGGGTAATCACATTAAACTTTTATTTTGGTGCACCAATGTGAATCCAGGTGAACCAGTCACAGTGACTGTGGTCTGTGTCACCATGATGTGCAGTTACCTTGCCAGGACGGTGCATGTCAGGCTACAGTGTAAGCCAGGGCTCTTCAAATTTGGACCTCGATTCCAAATCCAAGTCTTGTTTTCAGTTCTCCTAGCTAGTTAGTTTAATAATTACTGATTCTGATTGGCCACAGAGACTTCACACCTGGTTTAGAAGTAAAGGAAGATTGGAAAATCAGCAGTGCTCAGCCCTTGAGGGCTGTGATTTGAATAGCCCTGGTGTAGGCTATAGGATAGGCTGTGATGTAGGGTGCATAGCTACGCTGCCCCTATGGCTTCTATTTGACGCAGAAGTGTAAATCAGCCTGTAAGACTAACGTCGTAAGTCAACTGAACTGCAGAAGTACACGACACTGCTTAGCTGCTGCTGTGTCAACCAATCACATCTTGTGCTAACTCATAGTCAGCTAACAGCATACAGTACCAGATAGACTGTTGCAGACAAGTTCATAACAGACGGGAACAAATATGTATTATTTTAGTGCGCACTTTACTTGAGAAAAAATGTTAGTGGATTTGCAGTTAGCAGAACTAAATTTAACGGAAGTTAATTGGTCTTCTGACAGTTTTCAAAGTTAGCAGAAACACTAATCCTCTTCAAAGCATCAATCAAGGGCCCAAAAACCCAGCAGAGAGTGAAGGGCTGTTTTTTTTCCCTTTGAAGCAGCCATAAGAAGTTGATTTGAGCTATAAGTAAATCACTAGTGAGTTATTTCTGAATGCTTTGAACAGTCCTGTTATTTTCCTCCACTATAGAGCTACTTTGCAAAGGCTGACGGTTATGGTGCCAGACAATATAGAATCCTACAGTGACACTGAATTTTCATCTAGATACTTGCCAAAACTGAACTGAAGTTCAAGAATTTTCCTTTTCCTTTTTTTAGGTAATAGCAGTGTAAAGATGCGTTAATGTATTGAAAGGAATCCATTATTATGCTGGTGAATCAACGCATTGATCGGTAATGTCAGAATCAATTTTGGGGGCAAAATTAATATACTTGTACTTTAGAGTTGCACCTGGTTTTCTGGACATTTCATTTATATTCATAAAGGAAGCGTTACCTGATGATCTTTGTGCTACAACACTTTTGGGAAGCTCACCTTTGTTTTGTAGTGCCAAACGCTCTCTCTACAATATTTGCACTATGATTGCTTTTGGGAAACACTTATGTTTTGTAGCCATTCTTTTTTGTACGCTACCATAGCAATGGAAGAGACCCTTAGGTAGCTGACTAGCAAGCTAAGTAAAAAGTAATTTTAGTCTCAAAGATGCACAACATATTGATTATCTTATCTGAATCAACCAATATTCATATTGACTGTTGCCACCTGTTTGATGTGTCAATCTTGGATGATAGTTCTGGCCAATATTTAAACTTTATTACATATTGAAAGTTAGTAGCAGCAGAGTTAAAGATGCAGCTGCTAAAGTAATGGAGATTATAGGATTATCAGCCATTTTCTCTAGTGGAGGGAATTTATCAGCTGTTGCTTAGAAGAGGGTCTCAAAGTACCGGCCCGTGATATGTCTATAATTCATTATTAAATCTGGCCTGAACATGCACTGGTCATTTTTGAAAATTGTACGGTGTCCAATTCATTTAGTACTGGTACTATTCAATTCAATTTTATTTGTATAGCGCATTTTCACAACATTACATTGTCGCAAAGCGCTTTACATTGCAAAGCCCCCACTGAGCAAGCCAGAGGTGACAGTGGCAAGAAAATACTCCCTAGATGGAAGAAACCTTGGGAGGTTCCCCTCAGATTCAGAGGATCCAGGGGGTGTCAGAGGAAGCCCTAACCCTAACCAGACCCAAAGGGTAGCCCATCTTCTTGGGGGCAACAGTGGAAGCCCTAACCCTAACCAGACCCAAAGGAGCAGGTCAGACGTTAGACTGTAAGGTGCACACATGGTAGGAGATTTATTCAAAGCTAAGGACACGCAAGGATCGGACCGGGTTCACATAAGGCACGGGCAAACACACACGCCACAATTGGAAAGAAGTAATAACACTAACAACACCAACAACATTACAAGGGCTATTTACAACGTTCCAGCATGTTCAGCATATCCCAATGTCCCAGAATGCTCAGCGTATCCCAATGTCCCAGCATGCTCAGCATATCCCAATGTCCCAGCATGCTCAGCGCATCCCAACGGCCCAGCATGCTCAGTGCATCCCAATGTCCCAGCATGCTCAGCGTATACCAATGTCCCAGCATGCTCAGTGCCTCCCACCGGTGCTACAATACCTTATAGCTCCAGTAACTCATAATAGTCTGTTTTTTTGCCTCCAAATTCCTGCCGAAATCTCACTGAAGCTCCACCCCACTGGGTGCTCAGGATAAAAGCCACGCTATTTGGACATTCAATACACTCAATACCCATAGATTTCTTATGTGCACAAGGCCATTCCACACTCTTTGCTGATACAGGGGTATTTAGTCTATCTATTGGCATTATTAAACAGGCTTTTAATAATTTTAGTAATTTCTAAAAGATTTTAAATAGCCTTTATTATAATATGATAATATGCCAAGTGCCACGCCAATAAAATGACTGGACCAAGGTGCCTTCCTAGTAGAGGAGGTCCGATTACACCCCTGATCGAATCGTTCACTCAGTAATCCTAATCGAGTCGAGTCAACAAGTTACACCCCTAGTAGCTAATGCCTTTGTTAGCACGCTGGTTGAGGGTTTGTCTTTCCCATTGTCTTGTTCACACCGTGTGATGTGCAGATTTATAACTAAAGATACTGTTTTTTTTGCGTTATTCTTGCTGCTCTTTGTCTCAAAGTATCTTTTTCTATAGATATTTCATGGCATTTTGTGTTCTCCAGATTGAAGAAATCCCTCCAAATACCCCATTTTGATTCCGGGGTAAATGTTCTTGCTACCAATGTAGATATTTCTGTTATATTTTAATTGGGTTGCCAGTTTGTTCAGTTTTAAAGTTTTTTCCCATTAGTGTTGTTCATATAAATCAATAAACACAACCAAAGGAAAAACTCTGAACAAAGAGCTGCTAAGGAACTTCAAAAATTGTAATAAATCGACCATTTTAATTATTGAAGTTCTTCCAAAAATGTCCTATATTTGAAATGGCTATTTTTTTACACTTGGTGGAAACAAGAAAAGATTTGCGTAAACCTAATATGCATGCTATAGAAAATAACACTTGTTTTGCTCTGTAGTGATTAGAAACTCATTTTCATTTCCTGTGTCACGTCAGGCAGAGCAGGGCACGCGGCAGTAATCTTTCCTGGGTTTTTTTGAGGGGCACTTTCAGGTTTATTAGAGTTGCTGGCCTGTGATTGCCTTTTAATGAAAGAATGACTGTGAAGGAGAGATAAGGGCGAGTTCAGACTTGGAGGTCCTTGGTGGGATTAGAATAATTATCAAAAATGCCACGTCTTAAAAAAAAAATCACAATGGAACATTACTGAATGCTACATTTCCAGACTAGAGCCGTCCATTTGCATTCCAGTAATGGTCCAGTGGACGCCTTTGAATAAAATTAAAAAGAAAACACTATTTCCTCTTAAAGTTCTGCCGTTTTCCAGATTAAGGGGTAAAAAAAGCCAGAGAAGGTGGACTGTGTAGTGAAAAGATGGAATTCAAATTCTTATACAAGCTATATGTGTTGGAGAGCATTCCGGTTTAATTGCCTGCTTCTGATGAGCAAGAAGCTGTGAGCCTGCAGAGGATTTTGGGTTCTGTCACCCTCCTGAGCTCCCTCCTGCTCTCAGATTCCCCGTGTGGAGTGCCAGCGAGGAGCGCAGAGGCTGTATCAGGGTCATACTGCTAATGCAGGAATCTTATCATGGATGCCGCTCGCAGTGCCATGCTACAAAAGCCGGCGGAAAGTTTTCGTGTCATTGTAGAGACCTTTCACCGGTCTCTTCTGTGGCCTCATCCAGAAGAGAGACATAAATGAATGACTTTGCCAAGGCTTCCCTTTAAAGGGCAGGAAGGTCTCCATTCCGATTCTTTGCTCTGTCACTTCAAAGAGAATACGTCAGGCCTCGGCTGTTTCCAGCTGCATTCCTTTCTAGCGCCTTAATTATTGATCATAATCATCCTTCAAAGTGAAACTGGGCTTATATTTGATAGTAAAATCACATCTAAATGTCCTGACTGCGTTTATTATGCACTAGTGTGTCAAATGCAAATGTACAGAGCTAGACGATGGTTTTCACATGGAGTGTAAGCTGTTCTGAAAATTTATTGTGCTTTTCCAAGGAATTTTTTTAGAGCTGGAGATTTTACATTTTTGGCCCCATACCATGAATTGATGTCTGCTGTAATGTCTCTTCAAATTGAGACACACAGATAAATGACATTTCTGGACACATTTTAGGAAGTTTTTTTTTTTTTTTTTTTTTTTTTACAGGCATATGTCAAAGGAACCTGACCACTGACTTCTTCTGAAGAAAGGGTCAGATTTGTTTACTCTATAAAATGTGTTTACTTTCTTTGTACTCAGGTGGGGAAAATTGGAAAAATGTTGACGTGAAAATAAACATTTCAATCAAAAATCCTAGGAGATATGCCTCATACACCCAAATCATGTATTTCAGTGAATCTGCGTAATGTTTTGGTAATAACATCAATTTTGTATTCATTACATCATTTAAAATAAATAAATAATAAATCCCTGTTGGGTGGGATTGGGGCTGAGAATTGAATTCCCTCAATAAATAAATGCGTTATATAAAGAATGTTTAATTAGCATTCTGGTCTTTAGGCAGTCAAATTTTATTTCATCTACACAAATATATTGTGCAGAAGTTGCAATGCCATCAGTCTATTCTGAGGCTTTAACATCACAATCATTCTAAAGGGAGATCAGACTAATCTACTGAATGACTGAGTTAATTTCCTTTATTACCTTCAAGGACTCTATGGGGGGGGGTTCAAATATCTCACGGAATTGCTTTCATCACAAACTCCTTTTGTGTTACAGAGCAGTTGCCTTTAATCGTAACAATTTTCACTCTGCAGGTCCAACGGGAAATATCACCTCAACCGGAGTTGCAAAAAAAGAACAAACTTGTGTTTGCTTATTTACATTTAAATGGTGAAGTGCTGGTTTTGGTAGCTGCAGCCCCAGTGCATCCCTGCTGATTCGTGGCACAGGGATTATGTCTCCTGTGTCAGGACTTTCTCAGGGTTTCATGATTATTCTGTTTGTGGCTGAATACATTATTCAAGGCTTGGCGTGGTGTTTACCAAAGAGCACTGCATACGCTTGGTGTTTTGAACAAAGACCTAATCTTCAGCTTTAAAATATTAATGTCTATGTTTGTGACTGTCCTGATTTCAGTGCGGGTCTTTGTAAGACGCCCATTTCCTCTTCACATCTGTTGGGATGGGGGGCAGATAGAGGCAGAGGAGGAGATCAGAAGCAGTGAAAACTGTCATTTTTGTTTCTTCCTTTGCCAAAGAAATAATTGAACTAAACTGTACAAAAACAACTGGGCGAAATACACCTTTAAGAAGAAGAACAGGGATGTGGGCTACAGCGCTAAGGCCCCCACCTCTACACCAGGATCCCCAGCGGTACTCCATGCTGCCCCCCCAAACTAAGGCCAGTGGCCCATTACAGCCTGAGCTACAGCTACAGCACCACCCCCAGCCCACACCAAACACCTTCCATAAGCAATTCAAAAAACACACACTTCCTGCAGAAACAATTACTACAAACCCCCAACACAAAACTTAAACACAAAATTCCATTTGTTTGGTAGCCAGTAAGCTTATTGTCCATAAATAAAACCCATTACTCCCAAACCTGGGAATCCCCCCACCCATACAAATGGTCGTTCCTAAAAGTTCCCGTAAACACCCATTTCGAAATAAAATCAATGGTTCCGTCTTCCTGGTTTTGTGGTCCAAATCAAACACAGCAAGGAAATGAACCTGGATGGTGAGTGCACAAAAGATTGCAGAGATGTATTTGTAAAACTTAAATAAATGCAAATACTGTGAACAGTCAAACAGATACGTTGTCATATTTCATAAGAACAGGTGGAGCTCGTATTGTACTAAACCATTGGATGCTGGAAGGCCTTTCTGGACATCCCCAACCTAGTGCAAAGACAGAGTTAGTCACAATGAATGATAACGTACAATGGAACAATTAATCCTGTTCAAAAGTGATGAAAGTAAGTGGCACGATAGCAGAAAATTTCAGTGTTTTTCTTGATGATGGAATATGCCTGCTTCCACTGAATCCACGCTAACGGTACTCCATCACTGCCCGCCCCTGACAACATATCCTCTTTGCCGTGTATTCGAGCCATGGAGTGCCAGCTTAAAGGCGGGTGGTGTGATGTTTCCAGCTTTTTGTGTTCTTCTGTGGAAATGGTTCAAATGGCCATTTTTGCTAACAGCCCTGCATCTTAGAGTGTCTTGGAGGTGGTGCTGCGAGCCCCGCGAGGATCTTCCGGCCTCTACGACCTGCCGACATTCTGCACTCCATCTACACTTTAATCCAGTCATCCATCTTCCCATCTCAGCTGATGCGTACCGCCATACATCTCCCTGCTTCCCGCTTTGCCCCTTTTATTTGTGCCATCCATCCTTTCTCTGGGAGGTCCCGTTCACATCCTCGCAGAAAATGGATCATTGGTTGCTGAGCGCTGTATGGAACTGGCTGCTGTCTTCCAATTAAAGGTGGGGCCAGCCCTCCACCAGTCTTAAGAATTTAAGCCTTTAAGCCTGATAGTTACTGGGATCTGGACAGGACTAAGACAAATCAAGGCTAAGTTATTTTTAAAAGGGAGGCGGATAGAGAAGCTACCAACAAGAATTAATTTAATCTTTTGTTGAACAAGCTCTGTGAATTGCCCAAGGGCTGTGTGCCCTGGGACAGAAGTCTGTCCGGGCCGTTCCTGCTCCTCTCGACCCTCTGCTGGATACACAAGGATGGGGGCAGTACATAAAGGTAGTGACTGAAATCAGTGGCTAACAGCTGCTATTGATTGGATGTATCACCAACAAAAAGGTTCCTCAGCTCATTCCTGCCTTTCCTGAGCGCCTAACTAAGCCCCCAGTGTCACAGATAAATCTTGCACTTCTACACTTTGTTTTCTGGAAAGGTCACATGTTACTGTGATAAACTGGAGGGAGGATCTGGAGCATTAGGCTTGTGGGCAGCAGATAATAAACAATGACTGACTAGAGATTTAAACTAGTTTCTGTCGGTAGGACTAGGAGTCTGTAGGTTTGCCCTTAGAGTACAATTAAATTCGGCATTGTATTAGGAACTAGGAATTTGTCTTGGAAAAGTAAAAAACAAACACACCTATTAGTTGTTTGTTTAAAAGCCATCATTATATCTGTGCCAGATAGTAGCACTGCATCCCGTCAGTGAGCCTCGGACAAACATGTAACCAGTGCTCATCTATCTTCTATGACAAGTTTTGGCATCTGCTTAAAAAGATAAATTGTATTTGGTATATTCAGTTTTATTATTCATTATTCTTGGATGGAAAGACAAAGGCCTGCTTATCTGACAGAAGGACATGGCTGGTGCTGTTATGATTCTGCCATAAACGAATCAAATAGTTATTGAAAAAAATGTCACATGATAAAAGTAAGGGTCAATCCCACATCGATACGGGGAGAGCATGCAAACTCTATACACAGCCAGAGTGAGGGTCAATATCAACATGCGGATTTCTGGATACCTTTGGGATGAATTAGAATGGAAATTGGGAGCCAGGCTTTCCGGTCCAACATTAGTTGGAAGCATAGAATTGTCAAAAAAGTCTTGATATGCATATCAACTTCCAACTTTGTGGGAACAGTTTGGGGAAGGCCCTTTTCTGTTCCTGCATGGCTGTGCCCCAGTACACAAAGCAAGGTCCATAAAGTCATGTTTGGGTGAGTTTGATGTGGAAGAACTTAACTGGCCCATACAGAGCCCTGACCTAAACCCCATAGCTTTAGCATAAACTAGAACCAGGCCTGACCTCACCAATGACCATCTGGATGAATGGCCAAAAATTCCCATAGACATACTCCAAAGGCTTGTGGAAAGCCTGCCCAGAAGAATGGCATCTGTAATAGCTGCAAAGACAGAACAAACTCCATATTGATGCCTGTGAATTTAGAATAAAAGCGCATGTATGTGTAATGGCCAGGTGTCCCGATACATTTGTCAATATAGTGTATCTCTTTGACTGAAGCAGAGTGCTTCACTGTGCTACTTACACAGCAGAATAAGCATAAATATTAGTAAAAATAGTCAGAAAAGAGTATAAGCCTTCAGCCGTACTTGAAGCTGTCGTGGTGGGAGGGGCCTTTCCGCTCTTCCATGGCTTACAGTATTTACTTCCTCACCCCTTTGTGTCACCTTCATCCCTTCTCCTTTAATCTTGCCCTCATTCCCCCTCTCTGCCACTTTTTAATTTAGAAATCGTTAAATTGTCCAAGCTCGTTTTTGCAAAGGTAGTGTGAGTTTGGTGACAAGAAGGAATAGTTACTTTAATAGTTACCTTAATTTTCTCCACAGTGACACTCACTGAATAACAGAATGGGAGATGAGTCGTCTTACAGGCACTTAAGAAGACAGCTAAAATAGTAAGGAATTCACTTTTTCCCAAAGCTAACTGCTAACATTAACATTTGAAATAGCACAAAGGTCATTTGCGATCGGGCGTGTCAAACTCTCCATCGTCATTATGCCAGCACAGTTACTGAACCTATTCATGGTTGATGCAGAAGCACAGAGTATAGTAAATCGCAGTACTGCTTAGGCTGTTCACAGAAATGACTGAAATGTTCCTAAAAAACCTGCGTTGCGACGGAAATTAAAATTTGTTACAAATCTCTCAGGATGAGGTGGTAAGGAAAAAGTTGCTTTCCGTGCATCATCTGCATTATCAGCTCCAGCAAAAGAAGAAATATATGGTGCTTTTCAAGATAAGGTTAGGACCCCAAAGAAATAAGTGGATACTGAATTGAATTTGTGAGTAATCCTCAAAGATATGTATAACATCATACAGCAGTTAATTTTATAAACATGCCATTCAAATGTAAATGACAGCTTCTTATCAAAGCATGTTCCTCTTGCAGGTACAGGCCACAAGTGACCAAGTACCAGGCATTGTAAGTGAACAACCATCCTTAAAAACTAAAGCCCTCTGTCTCTCTGTCTCATGGTGTCACTAATGGCTTTCTGTTTTCAAAGCTGTAACTATAAAATATCCCTCTGGTCCTGCTCATTATGACAAATTTAACCTTGCTCTTAAATAAGGTGTTTGATTTTATCACTTTACATTTCATCACTGATCAAACAGATTTATTACAGTGGTTTTGAGACATTTTAATTCACACAGCATGTTCCGAAATAAGAATGCTGTCCCAGAAGCACACAAAGCAACCAAAGAGAAAAGCTTTCAAATGTATTCCTTTGACTGCAAAGTGGTAATGAAGCGCCTTGTGTTTCCAGTGGCAGAGGAGAGACTGGCCGTTTTTCATTCCTGTGAATGTCATCATTTAGACTTTGGGGACTTTCCAGTAACCCTGCCACCTTAGGACCAACTCAGAAACTTTCACTGTTTTAACAGAGGTTAAAGGCAGTGATGCTCAGTAGCACCACCATTACCAGATTGGTGGAAGTACAACTACGTTTACAATGCGTGTTTATTTTGGTTGCTGACCTATTTTAAGTGCTGGCGAGTATAAAACGACTGTGCATTGCTTGGATAATCCATACTTCCTAGGCTATTCGGTACATGATAAATACACACCTCATCATTCCTCTCTCTCAGATGGTCCTCGTGCAGGCAAACCTTCCTTCCCGTGTTCTGACTGTTAGCCATGACACAGCGCTTGACAGCCAAAGTGAGGCTGGATGACTCAGACCTGGAAATGAGATTTCGCCACAGAAAACCTTCTGCCCACACAGTGGAAGCTCGCTGGCAGTCTACATCTGTCTCCACTAAGACACTGTTTTCCGACACACTTGTAATTTCCATATGGAATCAAAAATGCAGAAGTATCATTTGTCGGTCCTTGTTGAAGCAGTATAACTTCTAAATTATTCATAATTAATTTGAAAATTGTATAAATTTTTATAGAGCATGGCCTGATGGGACAGGAGTAGGCGCAGTGGCCTGACACCTCCGACTCCAGCAGGTCGATTCTTGCCCTCCACACTGCGTGCAGTTTGCACGTTCTCCCTGTATTTTCCCTGATTTCCTTTCCTGCACTGAATTTGTATCCCCAAACTAGCCATGGTGTGTGTGCACGTGCCGTCCTCAGTGTTTCCTGGGATGGGATCCAGGTTTGCTATATCATGTGCTGGATAAGAGGTGATTGAAGATGGATGGATGGATGGGTGGATGGATGGGTGGATGGATCTTTTTCTTTTTTTTTTTTTTTTACAAATTACCACATACTAATTCAGGTAGTAAATAAAGCTGTAAGCAGTGAGTGTTATTTATATAACCTATTAGTCACAGCTGATAAGTGTAGCAGTGAGCAGGTTCCGTGGCTAAGAAGAAACTGCTGTTTAAATTATTTTGGTTGACATTATTTCATAAAACATATTTTCTTGTCCCATTTTATGAGACAGTTGTATGTTAATTATAAAGGAATTTGTATATAACTATAAATATTTAGCAAACAACTGTAAAAAGCACTAATGGTAAGAGTCACCAACTTATAGATGATGGTAGTGGCCAGTCATGTTATTTTGACGTGTTGGCAGGTGACAGAAACAACCCTGAAAATGGTTAAATTTGAGCTGCTTTCTGAAAAGTAACTTAAGGATCAGCATCACCCTTTTATGGTAGAAATGCTGATGATTATTTTGCAAACATATTACACTATTGGACCCTGCACTTTTGTATTACAAATGATGAAACGTCCGCATGAAGTTAAAAGCATAAATGTGGAGTTTTTCTGGGCGGCTGAAATCAGGACATCAAACCGGTATCATTGCTCAAGCTTAGGACAGGGTCGGCCTGACTGTCGTAGACCCAGAGCTGGGCATGTATGAGTTGTTTCTGAACAAGTCGTTAAGTGAAACTAACCAGCCGTACAGCGGAGGTCAGTGGGTTAGTGGAATTGGAAATGGTTCACTCATCTCCCCGAATCACTTTCAGGAATTTTTCCCGGAAAAAAAAACAACAGCTGACATGGCTACGAATATCAGGCCTTCAGAGATAATCAGCATAACCAGAGACACGGTAAGACTCCTCATGAACAAATGTTATTTCTTCTTGTCATAGAGAGAAAAACCTAATCAAATACAGCAGACGTTATAGTAATGTAAATTTAAATTATCCTAACATTCATTTGATGCTTCCAGAGCAAAAAGTTTAAAAAGAATAATTCTCTGCCTTATGGGGTTACAACCATTGTATGACCATATGATATATTCTCACCACCTT
Organism: Hippopotamyrus pictus; assembly: GCA_026781145.1. Taxonomy (NCBI): domain Eukaryota; kingdom Metazoa; phylum Chordata; class Actinopteri; order Osteoglossiformes; family Mormyridae; genus Hippopotamyrus; species Hippopotamyrus pictus. Next base: position 14,697,896 of record JAODLC010000002.1, on the reverse strand, counting down.
TTTGTTACCACTTGGAGACATAATCCATCTTTATAGCAGTGATAACAATCTCTCATGATGATATTCCTTAGAGGCAGATATATTTACAATGATGGACGCAGACAGACTGCACAAACACAAAAGCTCATTGTAAAATGCTGTAATGCCAAAGACATTAATGCAATAGATTGGAAATGAAAATATTATAGCATTATAATGATTATGGTTGTGCCAAATGTGAACTAATTCTTACCTTTATAAACATAGTTTAAAAAATGTCAGATTGCATAGAACTAATGTTCCAGACCACTCCAAGTTTTCCTTCAAGCTAAATGTTGTATCTATCTCAGAACTTCACTGTGTTTTTTACTATATAGTCCGCACATTGCCACAGACAAAGGGCGGCAGTGTGTCCTTCAGTACAGTCTGGCTCTAGGATGAGCCACCTAGCTGCAGAATTGAGGCCTTGGCTTCTCACAGGTAGGTGGTGCCTGTAGGATCAGGTGTGTTACCTGCGTAACAGGAGCGCATGTGCATCACACCATCCCCACATCAAGCTGTCAATCAGCAAGTCCAGCCCCTGGACCAAGAATAGTGTCACAGCTTTTGAGCCCAGCAGGTGATGGAAGAGAGAAATACAGAACCTGCCATTAATAAATGTAACATTTTAAAGGTCTTAAAACTTAACTGGTACGCAAGTACGGTTTCGCCGTATAAAGCAAAAT
>JAODLC010000002.1:14660881-14697092 GCA_026781145.1 Hippopotamyrus pictus | reverse complement strand
CAGAAGCGGTGTGGGGGGCTGAAGGGGCAATAAAAAGGGGGAGACTCAAATTTGTCAGAGGTACAGAAATGTCTTTGTAGGGCCCCACGTGTGTGGAGGGCCTCCCTCTGCCCCGCTGGCTTCCCGGTGGCCAGGTGCTGCACCTGATGGGGGCTCGGGAGGTGCTGCCAATCACCTGCATGCCCAGGCTCACAGCGGTGCATTAATGAGGACCCACAGTTCGCAGAAATCCACAGCAGCCCGTAATTAAGGCCCTCTCAGGTTCAGTTATGCTCCCAGGTTTCTTAAGTGCTGTTCTTTGGTTGATCAATACCATGTTATGGGTATAACAGATTGGTAAATCAGCGAATGAGAATGGGGAAGACCAAACCTGGATCATGGCTGAAGACAAATCCACATCACTGGGTGAAGATGGCAGTTTTTAGGAAAGCTCCAGCCAATATTTCGTAAAAGAATTGCATGTTTATAAGATGCTGGAAACCACTGATATCGGCTGATATTGCACTCATTGAGTGCATCAGCATTTTAACAGGGGGTGAGGTTAAAGCCTGCTTTCTACATCAGTAGCACAACGTCGATAGCACGATAACCTTAGAAAATGGCTGTTTCTGAGAATAAACAAGCGACACGGAAAATGGATTAGCATGCAATCTTAACTCTGTGAGTCCGCTGAGGCAATCGGAAAACTTTGTGGCCATTTGCCGCAAAATATACTGCAGAAATAACTGGTAATTAGGGAGCCATTGCCACCGACTGCTAAGCTCTGCCGCCTTTTTGTGCCTTAATGTCATTGATTGCATGGTTTAACACAGCATGTGAGATATGCGACACGTAGGGCCCGCACACACGCAGGGATTGGGCCTCCGAGGCTGTAGAAAGAGCTTTATCACATGTCATTTGTGACTCGATGAATTCAGTGGCACCATTTTCCCGATAGGAGCGGCAGAGTGGGATAAATGCAGCCATCCCCTTTTTTTGAGCTTCATCCTTTTGGGAGGCATCCTCCATGCAGATGGCTCCTTTCTCCCCGGTAATTGCGGGAAGCTTGAATGCCAAAAACCGTGGTAAATACAAAATCACTTCATCAGTCTTTTTCTGCAGGCTACAAACGCATGAGATGCCTCATGCTCATTATATTGCAAATGAAAAACCAATATGAGCAGTGACTCCTTAAAAAAAATAAAAAGCTGTCTGGAAAAAAAAGCCCAGATTTCAATGAGGTCCATCACAGGAAATGATTGGTTATCATATGTGATGGACAAGGCAGACTGAGCAGGAAATGGTGCACTTGGCCAATGGTGACATCACCGAAAATGTGTTGTGGAAAAATGGAGGGGAGTCGATGTTCTTTCTCATGACAGGAAGCTATTTCTGGCTTTTTAAAGGTTGTTTTTTTTACTGGTGTACTTCCCATTCACATGTAAAGAGAAATGGTTTACCTCTACACATCCTCTTTCTCTATTTGCTGTTTAATCCGAATGCATTTTAAAGACTTAATTTGCATTCATGCTTATGGCTGTATACTGTGAAAGTGTTCTACAGTGTGTTAACTTCAGTAAATAGGTATCTGGAAATGGGAGGTGTGTGGTCATGTGATGGGTGATGTAACATAATACTAACAGTTTTGTAAGATCTGCAGCTTTGACATGAGATGAACATGGTGGCCTGTACTCAGATTATTCCTGTGATGACAATTTTTCAGTGACATGCTCAAGATATCAATAGTAGGAGACAGATTGACCTTAATGTATTTGTAGGTCAGATCTACATGTTAGCAGAGTTCTACACTTCTTGCACTTCTTGATATTTTAAACTTTTTCTTTTTTACCTAAGAAAATTCTAGCCTCCCAGAATGACTGTGAGGAAAGCGGTCCAACTACCATAGAAGTGACTGTGAAGAAAGAAGGCCCTACTACTGTAGAAGTGATTGTGAGGAAAGGCGGCCTCACTACCATAGAAGTGACTGTGAGGAAAGCTGGCCTGACTACCACAGAACTGGCCTTGAAGAACGCAGCCTGAGCACTGTAAAAGTGACTGTGAGGAAAGGGGTCCTGATTACCACTGAAGTGGCTGTGAGGAAAGCGGCCTGACTGTGGTAGAAGTGACTATGAGGAAAGACAGCCTGGCTACCAATGAAGTGGCTGTGAGGAAAGCAGCCTGACTACTGCAGAAGTGACTGTGAGTAAAGTTGGTTCTGTCTACTGTAGAAGTGACTGTGAAGAAAGGTGGCCTGGCTACCTAAGAAGTGACTGTGAGTAAAGTTGGCCTGACTACCGTAGAAGTGGCTGTGAGGAAAGTTGCCTAACTATTATACTGACTGAGGAAATCTGGCCTGACTGTCGTACAAGTGAGGAAAGTGACCTGACTACTTTAAAAGTGGCTCAGAAATGCTGAACCCATTGTTTTGGTCCTCATGTGCTGGGGTGCCATTAGAGATTTTGGGCCCCATGAAAGTTTATCAACTCAGACCAATCTATTTATGTTACAAGTAGCTTTAGGACCACTCAGGGACCCTCGGAATCGTCCTGACTTCCCCCCTTTATGGCAGCCCAGCTCATGTGTGAGGTGGCCATACGGGATCCTTGTGTGTATTTCACTGCTGCTGTGATCTAAACAATCAGCGTTTGTGCCAGACATGCAACAGGCACACATCCACACTGTCAGAAGGTCATGTTCAGCGGAGTACCACCACAAACCGGAGAGAAACAGCAACATGTTTGTTAGGATACAACTAGCCGACAATCTCAGGTGATGACAGCAAGGAACATCAAGGCTGCTACTTAAGTGTTACTAATACTGTCATTGTCATGTAAAATGACTTGTTGACTGGATTCTTCACAGTGGGGGCATTGTTTCTGTTAGTAAATAAACCTCACCATCAAATCATCAAGTTCCATAAGTGTGGATTGGTGACCAAACAATAAGATGGAAAGGTATGTAGGCACAAGGGCTGATCCTCTCTACAGAAATATTACACATAAACAACATATAAAATAATATAATGATATTGACGAGAGCAGTGCCACCCCAACCCAAACTGCCCCCCAAACTCCCCAGCACGCCCCTCCCTGAATCCACTACAGTGGTATGTCTTAGGAAAGGTTTAATTTAAACAATAAAAAAGAATGAACAAACAGGAGCAGCACCAGATGTTTCTTTGTGCTTTTGTTTTTTTTTTTTTTTGTTTTGTGCTCCCGACTGGTCCTGACTTGAAGCTCTTAGATGTCATTAATGCCTCCCTCCTACCCTGCTCCTGACTTCAATCTCTCTCTCTCTCTCTCTCTCTCACTTTGTCGTTAATGCATCCCTCCTACCCATGTCCTGACTTGATCAAGGTTCCCATGTGCAATACATGATGTACGTGTAGGAATGGGCCGCTCTGCCCAAGACCCTGAGCAGGATAATTATAAAATGGACTGCCCTGTATGCAATGCAAAGTTGGCCTTTATAGATCAGGGCTCTTCAAATCTGGCTCTTGATTCCAAATCCAGGCCTTGTTTTCAGTTCTCCCCAGTAGTTAGTTTAATAATTACTGATTCAGATTGGCCAGAGGCTTCGCACCTGGCTCACCGTTAAAGGAAGACTGGAAAATCAGCAGGGCTCTGACCTTGAGGACCGTGATTTGAATAGCCCTGTTATAGATTATGCAACATTCAGTCTAACTGCATTTTCAGGAATATTTAACGACTTACTCTGTACATCTCTGTACAAGTGTACTCCATACATTTACACACAATACCCCAATTGCAGCAATGTCATTACGCATTGTTAGTCCCAGGTCTCAGACACATACAGAATCAATAATAGGAGCAAATGTAATTAAAAAAGGTTTGATTTATTTATGAACATTTTATTGTTTTTTTTTTCACCAGTATTAATTCAAGTCACATCTTGCTGTCGTGATTTATAAAAAAAGACAATGTTGTAATGTTCAGAACACACTGTTTCAGTACTTTTTAAAATCTGTAATAAAAATAAGCGACAATTAGACAGAGAAATAAAGTTACGACATAAAATTGTTAGAAGGAAAATATCAGAAAGCCATACTTAGCAAATGTCCTTTTAAATACTACAGTGTCAATGAGACTTAACAGAAATCCAACCTAAAATGTCAAAGTGACTGTGATGGACTGGCAACCCTTCCAGGCTGCGACCCTCCCAGGATGAATGGATGGATGGATGGATGTTAAAGCAATATTTATACACGTTGACATCAGTTCATCAAACACATCATTGTGTAAAACGTTCTTAGCAGCTTTACGTTCTAATACAAATGCTTTTGTTCTTTTACAAATTCATTAAGGTAAAAATGTCTTCTTAGATGGCATGAATGAGGACTTTTGTCATTTCTGTGCTGTGCTGGGAGTAGATGAATTCTGTAAGAAGCAGGAGACGACCGTCATCTTTGGACAAACGATTTCAAGGGATGGTGAAAGCTGCACAGTGCGCTGCTGGAAGGACAGCATTTGAAAGAAGGTGATCATTTTTAGATTTTATGCCGGAATTTATGTCAGCCAGTGGTGAGTGATTTGCTCCCCAAACAGCCAAACAAACTTCCGCTGCAAGTATGATCATAACATATGCGACGTAATGCACATGATTTGAAAACTACAGCCTACTTCGGGAATTCACATGCTGTTTGTCAGAATATCAGGACATTACAGAATAAAATAAAAACATATCTAACATGTATCTTTTTGTGTGGAATTCATTTTAAACATATAAAACACCTTCTATATCACAAATATAGTAAATATTTCATACTAAAAAAAAAACTTGCACAGTAAATGGCACTGCATATTCCTCTCCTCCATGTGTCGCATGGTATCATAAAGGAAAATTCAGTCTACGCACATCTGTTAATAAACTGCAAACAAACTGGACACAAGTACTGTTGTCTAGCGTATGAACTGTCACCATAGTAGATGACGTTCTTCAGCAGGTGGACTAAGGCAGGATATGAAGGTCTCACGTCCTTTATGGACCTGACAATGGTCACGTATCATCACTATCAGCCTGCCCTCTGAAAATAGATCATTCAAAGCAAAACTGCAATATGAGAGCTCAATTCCAACTGAATGCCAAGCTAGTAGCATTTTGAGGCATAAAAATAATTTAATCTCCTTTAATTTAATTCAAATTTTGAATGGTATATTGACATGGCAAAGCATTCTGCAGTGTTTCTGACTCGTGACTCAAACGCATAGCAACTGAAAATTTTTCAAAATCTGCTTAAATCCCGAAGATATTATTATGTACAGATGCTTGCTTAAAATAATATAAAGCAAGTGAAACATCTCCAGACTAATTTAAATGCAGAATTGGGGGTAGTGCATGTTACTATTGGTTTTGTTGATCACTTTGTGGCTAATAAATATTTAAATTTTTTCAGAAGCCCTTGGTCTCCTAAGCACAGATTATGTTCAGATAGACCTGGTAGCAAATTAAAACATACATACCCCCACAACAAAAAATAAAAGCATGGCATGAGCTATTATAAAAGACCAGCCCGATGAGAATGTCTTTCACTGCAAAGGTCTCCACACTGCAATCATCTCAGTCCCCTACAAGAAATCTGAGAGTACTGGCACAGGAATTTTTAGACACCTTTTACAAAAATGTATGATCTCAGCTTCACTGTATATGGTATTCCATAATAGTACTGATTTAATTCTTACTCAGAGAATTAAAATGATAGAATAGTCATCTTAAAAACATAATGAGGTATCCCAAGTCAATGGAAGATATAGCAGCCTTGAAGATGCAGAATTAATTTAAAGGAGCCTGTCTATATGTTCCTTATAACACTTTATGAATGAAACATACACACTGAGCACAGCTTTAATCTGAATTACAGCCAGCTTGGCTAACTGTGGGTCCATTTAAAGAAGAATTATCTTTCAGTTTATATGGACACAAAGGAGCAAGGTGTCCACTGGCAGACAGCTTCCACTGCAGAGCACTGTGCGCACCCGGTGGCTTGCAGATGACAGCGGTGTGAGACTGGAGCTGGAGACGAGCTGCTCACCTTTATACCATTAGGGATTACTAGTCCTGTTGTGCAAAAATTACCATTTTAATTCAATCATTTTACAGAAAAAACATAAGGCAAACAACATTACTGATAATAACCAAATATTGCACAAATCGACTGAAGTAAACCGGTCTAGATAACTGGCACAGCGGAAGTGTCACTTTATAATATATTTTTCCTTTTTGTTTTTTTGAACCTCACAGAAATGTACACTTTACGTAAAAAGTCCAGAGGCGTAGTTATTGCAGCGCGTGATCATTCTCTTTTTTCTTTTTCTACAAATAATTTTTCCTTAGAAAATGTTTCTCTTTTTAATCCCACGCAGTCTGTAAGGAGCAGTCTGTGAGTCCTTTTGGCAGTATGTCTGCAGCGGGCGGCTGGGCGTTTCCCTGCGGGCACCCCGTCAGATGCCCGAGGCGCCCAGGCCCATGCCGGCCGCGTGGCTCATGCAGGGCAGAGTCTGCATCGCTTTGGGAAAGTCGTGCGTCACTATGCGCCCGTTCTCGCCGCCGCTCCCGTTGCCGCTCATCCTCGTCAAGGTGGAGCTGCGCATGGCGTCGTTGATGGATTGCTGCAGACAGGATGGAGATGTGCGAGTGAGCTGCTGCGCGCCGGGATGCGTCCCTGCCGGGCATCTTTACGTACCATACATTTTATGATAATAAATGGAGCATGTCAGCTCATAAAATGTATAAAACTTACTTATGCATTTAAGCAATACTTAGTGCATGGCAGACAGTTAGTACTTTCCACATGATAAGATGGATTCCAGCATGTTTTCAGTTTGCGCTGTTAATTATTGCATTGTCTGTATGCCTGAATTGCCCCCGGACACCCCAGTCTGACTGCGCGTGTCACGGCCCCTGCCCCCCTGGCCTGTCTTGCGTGTCGGTCTGTCCCGATAAAACTCGCCATGTCCCTTGCTGCGTGTGGTGGGCTTGTCTTTCTCTTTTGCCGGTCGCACTCACACACTGACACGCACAGTTAATGTGTTAAATAGCGATCCGATGATAGTTCGACACTCATCTTCTCCAAAGAGAGGGATTATCTTAGCAAACAGAGGCAAAAAAAACTGCGCATACAGAGCTTTAGTGACTTCAGACTCTAGCCTACGATGCTGGTCGATGCAGTCATAGATGACTGCTTCAAGTTTAACTGGGTAATGGTCGCAGTAACAGTGAAACGCCTGAACCGACCAAGAATCAGTGGTTCCATTATTCCCACCCCCAGTCTACTGCTGTGTCAACGGAACAATAGTGAGCTCATGAAAACTGAGTTATAATGTAAATTCTTATAGCATCCTAAGCTTTTCTCTCAAAAAGTGCGGCACATGGCAACAGAGCAGCGGTTGCCCTGACGACCAGCTCCGGGGATATTGAGGGATGGAGCAGACGGGCCTCAGGTGTTAGAGTGTGGACAGTGAAGCACAGTGTGTCGCTCTGGGGGCACACAGCACGGTTAGTGGTGACAAAGAGGGGGGCGAGCGACGGAAGCCGTGAGTGGGTCGGGATGGCCGGTGCTAGTCATCGTTCCTACCCCATGGCTCTTAAATCTTAACACTGTCCATCCCGTACAGGCCGTAACTCTGCAGCTCTGTATAGGGGGCGGTAGTGCGCACGGTGTCTAATGGCGAGCAGTGTGAGGCCTGAGGGGCACGTGAGGACACCTTCATTCTCCTGGACTCGGTTCTTGACTTGTAACAGAACTCGACCAGGGCTACCAGCATTGCCAAGCCCAGCCCACCGATCAGGATGTAGAAGACCCCAGCCACATTACTGAGGCTCAGAGCGCTGGTCTTGTCCTGTGGACGGAGAGGCAGCAGGTGAGAGAGACACTCAGACGTGCCTGGTTTTTCACATGCACATGCAGAAACGTGCACAGACTGAGACAGACATGCATGCACGACCGGCAGTATGATAGCCGCTAATCAAAATTAACGTTAAACGCGCTGCATTGTTTTTAAAACAGATAAACAAAATAGGTTACCTCACTTTTAAAAATACACACTGAATTATAGAAAATAATTTTTTCAAATACAATATCAATAATTACATTTAGAGAAATATCTTTACATTTATTATTTTGTGCTGGCTATCTAAACTTAATAAAAATCTGTTTATTTTCTGAAGAACAATTAGCTACTTCAGTCACAAATGCAAGAGAATCATGCAAACATGCCCTGGATTTAAGCTCATACACAGGCCATCTCATCTGAATACTGCCCAATAATCATTTGCCAATCTTAATGTCATCAATCTCCCATCCATAACAAGGTATACAAAGACAGACATAAACTCCAAATAATTAATGCATCTGTATATTGTCATTAAAGGATATATATGTTATTGTTTAGGGCTGTGGGTCTAGGATGCTGGCTGCAACCATGCGGGACAGTAAAAGAGCTAAAGAGAGGCCGGTATCGACTGGTTTAGGGGGAGGGCTTGCCGGAGGCTCCATCTGAAAGTGTAATCCGTATACAAAGGGAAGGGAGGCTCTCCTGGTATTTATCACGCAGTGAGACAGGACCATTGCGATGTCACAGCAAAGGGCGTGGCCATTACTAGTCTCATGCAGTTGGTTCTGGGCACCTTGTCCTGGGCCTAAGGATCATGTCCAATAAGCATGCAAATGGCTTTTCCGATAGGAGGGGGAGCAATATCATAAAGAGGACTGGGGGAGCAGTGATAAAAGGATAAGGGACCCTGAAAGAAACTCCTTTCTCTCCAGTCTGACATTTACTCATTTATATGTTCAATTTTAGTCAGCGGAAAAGATGCAATGCATTATGGATGGTCTCTTATGAAATCACAGCTGAGGTCATTCTGTTCGGTCTGGGATGCGTTAATTCCACGAAAATGTTATTTCTGATAAAATTACCAAAATGGTTCCCCTTCTGGTTTTGTGCAAATTAAAACTGGGCACTGCAGAAGATTTTACACAGTGCCCTTAGAAAATGAAAATTTCATGTTCAGTGTTTATTGTCCACTGGATCAGCTCTTACCCCTTCCACAAATGTGCTTGTCATTCCTGCAGAACTGTGGTAACCCCAGTGAAGAATAATGACGCATAAATAATGCCCAGTAGCTGCACCAGAAACCCCGGAGCAGGGAATTGGAGCTTTGGAAAAGGGAATTTTAAAATAAACTTTGAAACCATGCTTTTTTTATCAGTTTGTCCACCTATGTCCCTCCCATTCTATAAAATTACCCTTATCCCACCCAGGGTCTCCCATGTAATGTACAAACGTTAAGTGGCTTCTGATAGGGGACAAGCCAATTATCGGCATGACATTTAACTCATTAAATAATTCACAGAGATAGGCTGGTTTGGCACATCGCCAATCCCCGCCATCGGCCCGTTCTGGAGCCTCTTTCCTGCACCACATCTGCCAGCGGGATTCTCGCAGTGAACCGCCAGGGACACAATACAAAGGCAGACTCTGGATCTGGAAACTGCTCGGATGGTTCTGGAAGGCAAATGACAGACTGGAGAGAGAGGTGGCAATGCGTAATGTGCTGGGGGGAGCAGGGATGAGGGGCTTCGGGCGGGGGGCATGGGGACCTCCTAAAGGTACATAAGTGATCTAGGATGTTACTGTAGGTGGGACCAGCTGGTGGACTGACCTTTCTTGCGGAGTCGTTGCTTCCACACTCCCCTTTATCGTACCACCATTTGTTTTTCAGTTTGTCTAAGACGGCTTGCTCATTGAGCTTCAACACCGCGAGGTTTACGGGGATTCTTCAGTCAGGGAAATAACATAAATAACATTGTCCATGTTATTTTATGTTATTCAGCACATGTTAAACATTCACCCATAAAAACGTATCAAATGTCTTAGCGGAAGATAAATAAAAAAGAAGGAAAGATATCACAGTCATAATTCGACAGTTCGGCGTCAAAGTGATATGTGTTAATACTCCATCTAGCACAGTTGCCGTCCTCCCTACTGCCAGATGTGTATTACTGTATCACTTTGGGTAACTGGCACCCTGCCGGCGCTTGGCCAAGCCAGGAGCTCATCGGAGGGAAGCTCCGTGTTGTCCGCGCAAGGCCACATGCTGCTGCATGACACTAGTCTTCTCACCATTGTCGTGAATTTATCACAGGGTGATTTTGGCCGTGAAACAGGGCTCTGTGCTTTCCCCGGTATCGGCCCGATACCGGGGCAGCAGCCAAAGCGCTGGCGGACTCTGGGTGCCGGTTACCCCCCCCGGTACCGTGCTTTACCCGCAGAGCGGTTCATTCTGGGGCTGACCTTGGAATCACCTCCCCCGCTGCCGCATTCTCCCTTGTCATACCACCATTTGTTTTTCAATTTGTCCAAGAGGCCTTGCTCGTTCAGTTTTAACACTGCCAGGTTTACTGGGTTTCTTGAAATGATAAAATAATACTGGTCAGTATCAACCGAGATATAGCGAGTTACGGCGAGATGCAGCGTTATTGGTCAAAATTATTAGTATCATAATTTCTCAGCACAACACTCTCTGCTTCTGTGGCCGTATCTGACAGCTAAGAAAGCAGGTGTGTTGTGGAAGGTAAGTACAATTAATTTTTTCAGAATGGAAAATAATGCTTAGTGGCCTTTTTCTTGAGATGGGTTTTACCGAGCAAGATGCAGGACGAGGTCTCTTAAGAAGGGCAGATACCAGCAACCTATTGAGTTTTTTGGCTTTTGCTCGTTAATTGTGGTTTTCCTTTGATGGGTGCAAAGTTGACGGAGAAGCCTGTTTGGGACGGTCCCTTCAAAGTGAAGACCACCGCTAACAGGGTCACGAGGTGACCTTAAAGAGGGTTTTGCAGACATCCTGCCCTTCCTGACTCTGACCTTCTGTTGCTATGGCCTGTCTGCAAAATAGCAGGCTCATGCCTACTGACCATCTTCCTAGGTAAAGCCCTGGAATTCTTTCTTATCCCAAGAAAATCAGAAAGAAAGAAGTCACTGGGAATTTATGAGTGATGAAGATCCACATCAAGTTTAGGAGAACCGATGGGAATTTGATTTTGGAGGCGGCAGTGCTCTGGTGAGATGATTTTGTCAACTAAAAGGGATATGAATGGGATTTGGTGGGAAACACAAGTTAAACATGGCTAGAGGGGATAGGCAAGAAGAACACACTCTTACAGAACAATAATCACATGTAGCAGGTAGCCTTACGTCACATTGTTCATCAGATAAGCACAAGGCGCATTCCGCAGGTGCCGAGACGGACTGGGACATCTGCATATCCAGTGCACTCCACTACTGCCATAACATGGAGATGGCTGGCACTCCAACAATTCCTCCTCACTGCCAATCAACTTCTGCAGCTGCTGCAGACTCCTATGTCAGTATCGGCCATCGCTGACTGTGCCTTGTGCCGTAAATGTATGTCACACACCCCAAAGAAGCCCGGAAACACAGGGAGCGTATGTGCGATCGTCCCTCAAGCACCCAGCTGACGATGATTTACACTTTTATAAATTCATTTTCCATTATTTTTCCATTAATGTAGGGATAGCAGTAGGGTATTAAATCTAATTTAAGTTGTGCCCTGGGCGATACGCTGGAAGTCATTCTTTTACATCCAGAATGGGGTGTCACCCTCCTCTCACGGTACGGCCTTTAAGACGTGCATTACAAAAGACTGCGCAATTTCTTTGAGGTCTTCTCCCAGGGAGGTTATCTCACAACTGGGGAAAGGCTATTAAAAATTTCCCAGGTTATTTTTATGCAATCAACCTCCTTTCTCATCTTCTGTTCTTCATATCAAGGCAGGTCAATTCCCCAGCGCGCAACCGCCATTGCTCTGCTCTGCGGCACTGATGGACGAGTCACTACCTACACTATGTTTTAGCAACCATTTAGCTTTTCAGCTAATGTCTTTTCCCAAGAGAACCGCACCTTAGATTAGCATTAAATGTTACACATTAATTATTTAAAATGACTCTAGCTGCATAATGGAATTATAAGAGGCTGACCTTTCCATAACAAGCCTTGCTTGACTTCATATGTCCCGTTTGTTTATGTAAAATCAAACAAGGGAACGGGCAATGAAGGCCTTAAGCAGGCTAGCCGCGGCATCAGCTACCTAAACAAGCGTGACATCAGGGAATGTGACGGCGAGGCGTCCGGAGGCAGGTCATTTTGGGGAAGGCGGTGCTCGCGTGACGTCTCACGTCAGCTTGTGCAAAGCACATTGATTATGCCAGCTGAAGCTTTCAACAGAATGTGGCGACAAAAACAGACTGAGTGGCAAGTAGCATAAGCACCCTGTGGTGAAGGAAGGTACAGGTCATTCATTCATCATCATCAAGATCATAATGACTGGAACTTAACTGAAAAACTAGTTTTAAATTGATTTGTTCATTTCCCAAATGGCAAGAAAACAAAATAAAGTGTTTACAAATGCTTATTAACAATTACTAGATATTATACTGACCTTTCCTGCAACCTCATTCACCACAGAATAACAATAATAACTAACAGTCTAATGCATGTTTCTAGTTGATGATTGATTGTGTAAGTTACGTAGTGGCTACATGGCAATGCTGTTAGTGCATGGATGCTTACCTTAGAGCGGACCCTTTTGGGGTGGCGATCCCGTAGCCCTTAGAGTCCAGGTTACCTCCCACCTTCATGGTATCACATGGCTTCCGTTGCTCTATATACTCGTTCATGGTGGATTCCAGCAAGTAGGCGTACTTGCCCTTCGACTTCCTCACGCGGAGCACACCCTCGTCCGTCGTCTTCACAAACACAGACGGGTCTGCTGACTTCATGTAGGACCACATCTTCTCAAAAACAGCGATCTTTGACCTCTGATGGGCAACAGAACAGGGTGAGGAGACCAAAAGGAATGTGATTAACTGGGAAACTCAGTGCTAAGTTTAGCCTGTTTGCTTAAGTTAAAAATCAAGGACTTAATGTGGTTCACAAGGCGTCTTCACCCGGAAGAACTCTTTGGTGGAACCTGCATCGAGGGTTCCATAGGCAATCTCTGTCTGCTTGGCCAGGTCCTCGGCACTCTCGATGGGCGACACCATCCTCTCGACGGTGAGGAAGGCCGCCAGGTTAGCCGTGTAGGAGGAAATGATGATGAGGGTGAAGAACCACCAGACGCCACCCACGATGCGGCCGGAGAGAGACCTGAGTGATCGACAGTGTAATGAGAAAGAAGATTATGGCTCTCAAAGGACCTGCCTTTGTTGGAGCTGAAGAATCTACTCTCTTATTTGTGTGACACTCAGTCTTTCATGCTGCAGTCCAGGTTTTCTGCAAAGAAAAAAATATCCATCCATCCACCTTCCAAATGGTTATCCTGGTCATGATCAAGGGGAGGCCTGGAGCCTATCCCCAGCAGCACAGAGCACAAAGCAGGGGTGCATCCTGGATAGACTTCCAGGAGAAATAATAAATCACGCTAATGGAGCCATTATTCTTGACATATGTACTCCTTATAAAATAAATTAAGCTTCGGCACTAAAAACATCAATTGATATGCAGTTATTAAGATGAAAAGCTGCCCGGATATCTCCTCAAAGTGCCCCAATAGCCAAGTAACCTTCTCCTGCTCAAATATTCATCAAGCTTCTAGTGATTAGCAGCTCCAAAGCCACTCCATAAATACTCCACCAGATTAGTTTTAGACGTGAAACACAAAACGTTTACCCACTTCATTCCAATCGCTAATTCACCGCCACCGCATCGCAAATGGGTTCATCACCCAACTGGTCCTTGGACACGGCCCTTGGTCCACGCGAAATGTGCTCATACTCGATAAGGGCGATCACAAAAGCAGCAGACCACCCTAAATGAATCTCACTCAGATAGGAAATAGACAGAACGTCTGACAAACGTGTGCATATTAACTGCTGGGATTAATACCTACGGGGGCCCTGATTTGCAGAGAGAGCAGCTTCTGTAATTGCCTGTTTAAAAAAACAATGGCTGATTTGTAATCCCCCAGGACTCCTGTGTCTGCCTGAAGTGTGCGCCAAACAACAGCGCAAACAGGCTTGGTGACAAATCCTGGCATATCACAAACTGAGAAAAGCTCATTGAACGTGAAATAAAACCAACTTGACAACGTATTTTGGTTTAGCGCAACAGTCTATTTAATTACCAGAATAAAATGAGTTCATTGGGCCAAACAACAACTTTATTTACAGTAATTATTCTCTCTGCAATTAAGGGAGAATGCTGAGATCGAGTCAGGGCCCTTAGCAAACACAGAACAAAATGGAGACAACTATTTTTGACACTAAGCCGTTGATGTGCAGTTTTCTAAATATACCTCTTGGGTCGAAAAATCAAGAAACCCTTAAATCAGCAAAAACAATTGCGTTCTCCAGGAGAACAAGCAGATCCTCAGGACTCTTGGAAGTTAACAGCTGAGTTGCAATTTTGACTCTAAAAGTACAGTGTGATGCAATGGCTCCAAGCCTACTTGATGATTATTCCTCCAAAAAGGCTACCATTATTATCTGTTGATAGCTACCAATGATACAAAAGAACTTCAGTAAAGTCTATTGGTCGTTCCGACTTTCAGTAACCTGAGCTCAAAACGTCTTTCCGTGCATATGCCTTAGGTAATCTTTCGCTAGCTAGAGAAACCATCAGCAATTAGTAAACGATTGCAGGTAATGGTCTCCCCCCCGTTTCAGGCACTAGCAGGTACCTTGGGGAAGCCAAAAGTTTCTAAGGGAGATCTCCTTATAGAGGGACGTTTCTGAGTCCAGAATCTGGATTACTCGACTTACCCCCGCCGACCGCTGCGAATCCCACGGAAACAATGTGCCTTTCATGCGGAGGAGAATTTTTGAGGTCCTGAAAAATGACTAGGCCCCGGAGAGAGTCTGCCAAGCGTGCCAGCGATGCAAAACGCGCAGCAGAAGACAAAACAATAAGCCGTATCTGCCGCTGCCCCCCTGCGTGCCTGGCACACTCCCCAATCCCGTCTCCCAGCTGGAGCAGCTACGATGTGCCTGTCGCTCCCACACTGCCTTGGCTCGACTCGCCCTGAGTCTTAAGCTCCCCTCAATGCACGGAGGCGAGTTACAGTTGTACTCTAGCTTGCAAACCGTCGAAGGCTGCTGGCCAGACCCAAAGACCTGCTTCCCATCCCTGGCTCCAGTAAGCATGAAAACCCAAGTAATATTACTTACATTTATTTTATTATTAACCTCACTACACATCTATGTGACATACTTTTCAGTCCATCATCAAAAGGAACTGACCATGAAATTAAATGTTTCAAATTTGTTGCTCGTTTAAAAATGATTTATAAAAAATGTTAAATATTCCCAAAGTTTGCCTGCCAGAGATTACATGTGTATATGCAGTTTTCAGTTCTTTCAGGGGAAAAAGATTGTTTCCACAGTATCTGTGGTACGGTGATAAGATCATTTTTATATTTTCTTAAAGTGATAAATAAGATCAGCTAATGAGTCCAGCAGAGATGCTGACAGCAGCTGTCAGCTCAGACTCTCCTCCTCCTCAAATGATGGAACGATGCCCATGCTACCATGAAAGAGAAACACGGAATAAAATTACACGGGGAAGAAAAAAGCAGTGAAAGTGGTTTTGCTGCCTGACTCAACCGGGGGTCCCATAACAGAATATGCCCCCCATATTTAAAAATAATCAAGGGGAAAGAGGGGCAGCGTGAGGTTGCCAGCTGCATGGATCACTCTGGCCTCTGCTGACGTTGGGGTTCTGCGGCGTGCGGTGGAGAACTTGCCATCCCAGGCCTCAGCAGTGTGCCAAAAGCCAGACCACACCCCGAGGTTCACAACCGAAGGACAGCAGATAGCCGGGTGCCTTCTCCTCTCAGGCGAGGGTGAGTAAGAGAGAAGGCGCCTTTACTCTGCTGAGTACCATGGCGCTGTTAACGTGGCACTCATTTGGCTTCCCTCTGATTTTGATCAGCACACAGCTACATGTGACAGAAAGGATCCCAGCAGCCAAAGCTGCCGTAAACATCGAGCCAGTCAGGTGACTGCTATGTGACGCTTCCACAATACTCCAGAACAAAACGACATTAGTGAGTGACTCCCACAGCCATATTGCGGTCGCGGACTCATTGACTCCCACCTCAAAGTGCACATTATTAATTTGAGGCTCCCTCGAAAGCCCAGTTCCCTGCCAGACAGTCTACATTTTTGTTCCCTTGCAGTTCCCTACCAGACAGTCCACATTTTTGCTCCCTCGCAGAAACATGGACTGTCTGGACCCATGGACCAGTTTAAAAAACACTGTTTTAGAACATACTGGCCATGTCTGTATATCCACAACATTTTATCAGCATTTTAACACGAATAGCATTCCCTCCCTTACAAATATCTGTAAGACAATCCCCTTAACCCCCTCACTGCACTGTACAGCACTGAACCTTTTATCAGATAAAAGGTTTTAAGAGATATCAACATTTTCTATGTCTCTTATTTCCACTCTAATCCTTCTCCGCAAGTGAGAATTAATCTTGCACGCAGCAGTAAATCAAATGGCCCTTAATTATGAGTAACTTTGCAGATTGTAATGCAATATTCAATTTGCATGGTGAATGATTGTGCCAAGTGTAAAACACTGGTTAAGGAATTAATTGATTAATGAAGACATTATAAAATCCTTGGCAATTTAATAAATAATAATAGCCAGGATTAAAAAAAAATTAACACCAGATGCACTTACCATTGTTCATGTTCACTGGTGTTACATCAATTATAGAAAAGAAATGTTTTTATACTGCTCTGCCTGCTAGACAAAACACAAAACTATCTGAACAGCGTAAGAACTGCTCTGTGGCTCCATTAAAAAAGAATATTAACATTGGCAATTAAGACTATATGAAGTGTAGAGCTACTTTCAAAATGGACGCCAAGCAGAAATCATCACACTGTCGGACAAGAAATTCATGTCTCATGTCAGCAGCCGCGTGACAGGGGAATGACAAGCCAGAAACTTGCAAACATCATATTTTCCTACAGTTTCAAACTCAGGATTTCAGGCTATGCCGCAGGGAGGTTCGAACGGCAGGCTCGGGCTCTAAAACTGACTCCTCGAATTCAGGAATGCTGCCGATCAGAAGACATAAAAAGGAAGTGAGAAGCGAAAAAACTTCACTTGACAAACCAGCGCAGGACATTACAGCTGGAGTAGTTAATGAAAAACACTCACAGTCACACCCTACAGACACTGTAATCAGATATTGGTCAAATGGTTTTTGGCTCGGAAATTACAAAAATCTGTCCATTGTTCGTAAAGGTCAATATTTACATTCCTCTCATGAAGAGGCCAGTAATTATGCTAATGCAATCTGCACTCAATGATGCCCCGAGCAAAGGCTGGTAATCGTATGCATTACAAAGCAAGATTAAATGTTTCTTATCCATTTCTTTACGTTTAACGTTTTAAAATGCTAACGGGATGCCAAAAGCAATAGCCCAAAATGCATCACTGCATTCCACATGGGTATTGTGTTGTGCTGGGGAAAATCCCGACAGTGTTCTTTTCATTGATTCAGACCGATATTCTATGGCCTGAATACACACTAAATACACAGCATCACACTTTGTAATTTAACTGTTAAAGACCTCTGTTGATTCTTTCAGTAATTCATTAATTTTTAAAATAAAGTCAAGTTGATATCAGAATCAGCTCATTTGACTTCCTCTGCTGCCCCCTGTAGGATGGGCTCCCCCTTTATGTCTGGGTAGGGTTAGGGCTTCCTCTGCTGCCCCCTGAAGAATGAGCTCCCCCTTTGTGTCTGGTTAGGATTAGGGCTTCCTCTGCTGCCCCCTGGAGGATGGGCTCACCCTTTGTGTCTGGTTAGGGTTAGGGCTTCCTCTGCTGCCCCCTGGAGGACGGGCTCCCCCTTTGGGTCTGATTAGGGTTAGGGCTTCCTCTGCTGCCCCCTGGAGGATGGGCTCCCCCTTTGGGTCTGGTTCCTCCCAAGGTTTCTTCCTTCTAGGGATTTTTCCTTGCCACTGTTGCCTCTGGCTTGCTCACAGGGGGCTTTGAGCAGGGATAATGTAAAGTGCTTTGAAACAATGTAATGTTGAAATTGAATTGAATTGAATTGAATAGAAAAGTAGAAAATGCTTCAAAAATGCTTAAATGTAGATGTATCTTTTCTCCCACAGTAGATCCTGATGTTCACCTCAAACCTAATTCTGATATATATACCGAGTGTAGAGCACGGCCCTGTGAACAGGCTGTATGCCCCACATACTCACTTCACAGTGGGCAGAGAGGAGACACTGAGAACAAAGGACAGGTATTTTCATCAACGTTTTCTTCTCCGGTACAACATGAAGGACCCCCCCCTCCACTCCCTACCTCCCCCGCACACACATGCATGGCCCGGCTGGACTCAGCACCAAGTCCCAGTGCCTTTCCACTAAAGTCTTCCCTGTTGCCATGGCAGCGATCTCCACTCACCAAGCTGAACCACAGATCAGTGGAAAGAGGGTTTTATTGTTGGGTTTGTCGCCTGGCGCCCGGTGGGGCAGACGAGTCCGAGGCTCTCTTCCAGGAATAACAGGGAGTGGCTCTTTGCTTCAGCGGGAAACCCGCAGATCAGTCTCAGTCTACTCCTAAACAGTCCATCAGTCTCGGTCTGCTCCTAAACAGTCCTTTCTGATTCTCTATGGAGAAACATGGCTGCTACAACAGCATCACACACAGCGTCTCATCCGTCAACTATGCCAAGGCGGAATCACAACAAGCCCCTGCGGTTTATGTTTTAATGTAAAAGGTTGTTTTTAGCAATGTTGAGTAGAGCACAAGACTACGTCACATACAGTCATGGGACAGGCTCACAGCAATCTTTCTAGAGGTAAGTGTCCTCACAGGTGTGTCTTTTGGTGGGGGCCCAATGGCAGAAGACAGGTGCACTAATATCCAGATGAATACTATGTTCAGTGTTACATCTGTTAGGGTGTAATGTGATGGAGAGACTTTGCAATAACGACAGCAGGAGACTGGCGGCCAGGTTTAAAATAAACCTCAAGTTCCCCTTTCCAATATTCATTCTGATATCTGCGTCTGCTATCCAGTGGGGATCTCAGCAGGAAAGGGCCTAGTCTCCGCAGCTCACTCTACCAGCCGCACCACAGTCAAGCTTAAATTAAGGCTCAGTAAGGAGACGGTAGGGATTTGACATGCACGCATCACACAGCATCGCCACGTCCCCCACAAAGCGGCACGGCGGCGCCCCAGCGCTTTCGCACAACTGAATGTCCAGTCGCCCATGGGGGATCCTTAGGCACTTTTGCCTGGCAAATGCCGGCGAGTAAATCACCCCGGCAGCCGACAGCAGATCCCGGTGAGCTCTCCCCCCCCCCCCCTTGGAAGGAGGTTGACCTTCTGCCACGGCCTGCAACGTGCCAACAGCATACACTCGAACCTGCACATCCCTCCGACGTACGAGCCTCGCCCATGCTGACGAGGACCAGCCGCTTGTCCAGGACGGATCTGGCAGCAGCCTCTCTGGTGGAGAGGTGGTGAGGCCCCATGCTCCCTAGGCCAGCGTGAAGGGGCAACCGAAGCCAGGTGGAATTTAAATGGCCGCTGCATTTTCCTAAGTGCAGCCAAGCGTGAGTCCTTAGAGACTAGTTTGCCGCGGGCAGATGGATTACTGCAACGGTTCATGGGTCCGCCTGTTGCACTGTGGGACATGCAAACAGACACACACACATGCTCGCATGCAGACACACACACACACACACAGCTCTCTCTAGTTCAAAGAGCAACTGAGGTTTGACAGACTTCTGTTTTCCCTGCTGAAGGTAACTTTGGTCCCTTCTGCATTCCTCTCAGCTCTTGGCTCTCTTTTAGTCTTTGGGACTGAAGTCCAGAAACTGTGCATGACTGCCAAAGCAGTATCCCCCAAGGAAAACTCCACCAATCACAGCAGCCTCTTTAAGTTCCTAGTGCTTTTCTGCGAGCATGATTAGCGTAGCTGACAGTCACATGACATAAACAACTCGACTAAGATTAGAATTGGAGGGAAAAAGTTCTTCAAATATCAACATGGTAAAACTTTATAAAGCTACTTATTACCATTAGGTTTCATGGGATTATTTCATATATATTGATTTGACTCTTAAGCCTCAAAGATTTTGTGACAAGAGAGTATCAGAGCAGGGATATATCATATATTATTATATTATTTTTGTCTTCCTCACTTGGCGCTAACATATTTTATGTTTGCATACTTTCCCCATTTACATAGTAGAGGATTTTTTCCTGGAGCAGGTGTCCTGCTAAAAATGCCCCTCCTGGGAATGATACCAGATACTTCCTGGTCGAGAGCCCACATTTTTACCCACGAGGCTCTCCAGACAGGAGGAAGGAGTGACAGGAGATGGGCAAAAACAACAGAATCGACATACGGGAGAACGGAGAGGAAAAATGGTCTGCCCGATTACTATGGAGCAGTGATGCGGGGTGTCGCAAACCGGGCTGGCGGAGCTGACAGCATGACGACAGGGATCCACGCTGCTCCAAGCATCATTTGCTCTGGAAAAATCTGACGAGAACATGCCTCATGCCTCCCAGACCTGTCTAACCTGGCTAGCTACGGAAATATGCTGTGTCTGTGCAACACAAACCTGCAATGGCTGCCGACTGCGGGGGGTACCTGTGCACGGGACCCTCTGACCTATTAAGACTACTGATCTGTGAAGAGGATGATGTGGGATGCAGGCTGAAGTGCAGGTGCTGCATGGCCATCGCCACAGTCAAGGAGAGAGAAAGAAGCTGGGATGCAGAACAAACAGATATCAGCAGAGAGACAGAGTGGCTGCCCGCAATCATCCAGCCAGTGCCCAGCATTTCACCGCCCCACAGCCTTATGGGTATTTGTGAAGGGAGTAATACCTTCAGATAATCCGAAAGCCAAAGGTACATGGAAGCTTCTGTTTGTGCCAGCAGGAACTATAGGCAGAAACTGTGATGTCCAGTAATACAAGAATGTCAACTGAAACCTCAGAGACTGACCAAAGGCAATCATCCATCCATCCATCCATACTATGAGAAATCACTGCTTAAATTCACAGCTTGATCACTCTGGGGGCCATGATATCTTCCTGTATGTATACACAGTATTGCTTTTGTTGCTTTGTTTCATAATGCAGGAGAACATTTTAAAACAAATTTGAGGAAGCACTTCTTTACACAGCGGATAGTTAGAGTATGGAATAGTCTTCCTGCTAGTGTAGCGGAAGCTAAAACTCTGGGTTCCTTTAAATCAGAGCTGGTTAAGATTTTAACAACTCTGAGCTATTAGTTAAGTTCTCCCCAAACGAGCTTGATGGGCCGAATGGCCTCCTCTCGTTTGTAAATTTCTTATGTTCTTATGTCTTTACTCCGTCAGCAAAGACTGCAAATGCTTTGCTGTCTGTCAGATTTGCTATTAAGACAACGTCTGCCTGCCTGCATAGTACAGACACCATAAATTATAGCAGGTCTGTCATGTCAACAGCCAAATCTCAGTAAGGAATTCTATCAATGTACAACGGCGCCAGACTCATTTTCATATATTTCAACCAGAAACTACACAGGAAAATATGTCCCTAAAACTTCTGCACGCAGAGTTTGGCTGCTGACATTTTGCTACCCTGTAGAACTGTACATTTATCACATGAGCATCAACCAAAATCAATTTTTTATGGAGTTTTGCGACTCCCTTTAGCAAAAAAATAAATAAATACAAAGAGCTCACATCACGCCAAAATGGCAGCCCCTATAAATGCCAGGCTGGTAATAACATCAGCTGTAAACTCAGGATGCTGCCGGGGATCATGGTGAGGTCGGCCTGATTCAATTAGCCAGTAACGAATTCTGACAAAAAGCGACAGGTGTCAATCCAAAGTGGAGGTGTGCGGTCAGCCAGAGCTCCTGCAGGGTGGAGGCTCGCTTTCCGTCGTCTTATATCGACGTGCCACAGCCCTGTGTGCACGGCAGACGCACATATGGTGAGCTGTACCCCCTTCTTGCCCTGCCCCAATACTGCCCCTCAAAGGCAGAATACAAGAAATATACTGATGTTGAAGTTGAGAAAAAGGGCTTCGAATTTTTCAAATGTCCACTCTTATGTGTAGTAGGTAGGTAAACAATGGCACTTTCTTCCAAACCAAGCATAGTTGAAATAAGCCATTTTGTCATGTGATAAAACAGAGCCTAAGAGACCCAATTTCGGTGATGACTCAGTTTTGATAAATTATGTTATGGTGTTTTGCCTTTGTAAGATGGTATAGTTCCTGAGAGAAATGAGGTCAGACCACACTGCAGTCTCACAAATGAAGGTCCCTAATTAGGATCTGAATCAGTGGGGGGATTAGCAATGTATCTTTCACGTCTCTGGCGGAACATGGGAACCACATGAATTGGTAGCAGAACTGTACAGTTATGTGTAAGTGGCACAAAAATCTCACCCTGTTTTTTCAGTCAAACAACAGCCATTGCTTCCTGCCATCCTGCACCACAGCAAGTACATGTCAGGGGCGGACTGGCATTAGAAAACAGCCTGGGAATTAGCTTCTGACCTTCCCCAGGGTACATTTTATCAGCCACCCAATTGCAATCAGCCACCAATGAAATAAAGCATCATCCATTAATCATCTCCTGCAATCGACCTGGAAACACGGTACATAATGCCGGGTTTGGGGAAGAAAGGGCAGCGCAGTGGGAAAATTGCTGAACTTCCCAATGATCAGTGTGAGCCTGGTGGACAATAACTCTCTGGAGACGGTGTAAATATTTAAGTAAAAGTGAGGCTATCCACGTACCCCAGATGAGCATAACGGACGACCTGCCAAAGCCGGTAAAAGGCCTGGTAAACTACTGCAAGTGGCAGAACACGGGCAGAGTGACTCAGAGCTTGTTAAATGGGTCACTGCATGTCGGCATGCTGGCACGCTCTGCTGCGGTGGCGGTGGGCATGCGCGGGCCCCGGGCTGAGGCCCAGCTCCGCCTGCCCGGCGACAGGAAGCTGCCAGCAGCCCTTTAACGTCACGCTTGCCATCACCGCGCATTACCTGGCACGAGCACTGCTTCCTGGGAGGTCCTGACAGCGAGGACCAGCCTCTGTCACTAACCGAACCAAATACACCTCATTATGGTGTGTGGACCACCCCCTACACTCTCTGCTTTTGGACGACATTGAAGACTCTGAAGCTTAACATCAAACACTTTTTAAACAAAGGCTCATTTCCTGCTTTTCAACAGAGAGTTTTTGAAAAACATATTATACTCTCCTCTCAAACCGGGAAAAATTCCACCGTGGTATCCATGGGAACCATAAAGATCATATAGCACGCAAGCCGTATTCTCTGGTTATATCTATGCCGATTGTATAACTAACCCACCTAGGCGAGATGTCACACCCCTGCTGCATAAAGGCACCAAGGGAGAACCAGAGACTGTTGAAAATCCCGAATTCATTAGTCTGCTCCTGCTGCTGTTGTTGATTCTGTGGTGACTGGTTCTGGCCCTGCTGGCCGGAAGAAGAAGCCTGGTTCTGCTGGTTCTGCTGTTGGTCCTGTCCTTCCTCAAAGTCCTCGGCGTGCCACTCGTAGGGGCTGAAGCGGCTCACCAGGAACAGCACCACACTGACACCGATGTAAGCAAACACGATACACATCCAGATCTCGTAGGCCAGTGGGTCCAGGAAGGAGAAGACGCCCGGCTTGGACTTTGTTGGCTTCTTGATCATGATGGAGATTCCCAAACTCATGAAGGGTTTGGAGAAGTCGATGACCTCCTCCCTGACCAGGGTGATGGTCAGCGGGGCGACCGCCACGTCGGCTTTCTGTATTAAACAGATGTAACGCAAAATAAGTCAACCATAGACGGCAATGGACAGAGATTACGATGCTGAACAAATAGTGCAAAGTGAAACACATTCTTATGTTCTCTGCTTTTTGCATCTATCTGGGATATACACGTATTGGTACACTGTATCATAGATTACGGAACATTCTGGAGGGATGACACCTATGGTCGCCTATATTTATACATATAGACTTTTAGCCAACAGCTCCCATCTTCTGCACTGGTACCTTCCGACATCCTACCTCCTGTTACCTAGAAACAAGTGAAACCATCACCCAAACCTCCTGAGATTTATAACAATAAGTTATTTGTCAACAATATGGTTTCATACCTTAATTAGATTCTCTTTGGCTCTCGGTTTGTGGTTTTGCATCGACAATGACACAGAATCGCAACGTGTCAAACAGTATGTGCCAGAGACTTGCAGCAAAGAATTTAAACGATGCTAAACTCCATTACATACTTGTGGGATTTTGAAACTTATGGAAAGTTGAAATGAATAAAGTAAATCATATTACCAACTGAACCGAAACTGACTTTAACTGGAACATTCATGTTAAGTTGTCCATTTGCTAGACTTCCTTTCACATAAACAAACTTATGTCCCATTTGTGACCAACGCATAGAAGCTAACCATGGTAAAAAAAAAAATAATAAAAAAAAATAGAAATTAAAAATAATAAAAACTTTTATAAATTCACCAGTACTACATGAAATAATTATTCACTTGATAAATTTTATAATGTCATCCAAGAAACTTGTTAAAAAGCCACCAGAACTCTAACCAAACTAAGTCAGACAGCTCATTGAATTCATGACAGATGTGCACACTCCTAAGCTATCTTTGTGAATATATGAATTTCAATTATGACCAAAAAGAGGAACATCCTGAGTAAACACACTGCAGGAAAGACCTCAGAAAAATGTTTTTGATGTGCGCCTCAATTCCATTAGTAAAGATCTATTAACTCAGTTCAGACAGACTGGCATTTCTTTTTAGGAATAAAGGAAGAGTGTTACTAAGGAGCTCTTTGATAGGTCACTGCTTTAAAGATGTATTTTTCTGCTTATGCCACAAGAATTTTTTGAAAAAAAGTCCCTCATTAGCAAATGTTTAATACCGTCTATTAAACAAACCAAGATCATCAGTTACTGCCAACGGCACTGCATTAGCAAATCCTTCATAATAACAAAATATATTTGGTATTTCAAATGCTCAGGAATTGTCAGCACCTTAATGCCAAGGGGGTGTAATAAATATTGTTTGTATCTGTGACATGACATACCCAGCAGAGAAGCTAATAAGCTGTGTGGGTTCTTATTGCTTTGTCTGTACTATTGAACACGTGCTCAAACGGCATTGAGTGAGATTGTCTAGCTAATGGAGAAATGTGATGCTTTACAACGGGGCTGCTGAGTATAGAACTTGCCCTCGTGTTTGGAGACGTCTGCCTGCTGAGCCTCTCTAATTTCCCACTAGAGGATGGCACAGGTCTATCTGCATTGCAAACACCTCACAAACCATACACTGCATTCTCCTGTTGATTTCCTTTCTTTTGTCGCAGGTGGGAGTGTTTTCTGCACAATAATCTCTAGGTTGCTTAAAAAACAAAGCTAAAATATTCCATCCACACATCGTGTCCTCCCCACCCTCAGTTTTCTCAAGAGAATGAAGCTTCATTCCCCTGCGCTGAGCCGCATACATCAGTGGAAATCATACAGAAGGTGTCCATCATGAGATATCGATGGCTGTATCATCAGCAGATGTACGCATTTGCTCAATACTCATTCCCAGCTGCTGTCATCATGCCTGTGATCTATGAATCCATCAGAGACACATCAGGAAGCACTTACGCCGTAGACCAGCTCTCCCACCATGCCGTTCCACATCTTGGAGTCAGGATCTCTAGCACCATACTTCCCATCGGCCACGATCTCCAACTTGTAGCTGTAGCCGACATGCTTGGCGATCTCTGCGGCTAGCTCCACGCAGTAGCCCTCGTATTTGTCGTTTCCAACCAACTGCTCGTGGTTCTTCTTCAACATCACATACGGAGACTCCTAAATATCAAAAAAGGTATGAATCATAATCACAGGTTTTATTCTTCATCTAACAATGACTGGTGCAACGTACTCCATAACCAAATGAACTTGCTATTCAAATTAAAGTGCCAACATTTTTTTAGCAAACTATGTATTGCTTAATGATGGCTTCAGAATAGCGATAGCAAAAGCTTACAAAATCATTCTTAACGCAAATTAACTGCAGAATACAGATCACTCAAAGTAGAAACAATGCATCAGCTTTTCTACTGGGGTTCACTTGAAGGCCATTCTGTACATATACCCAAAGGTTACCTCGATTGTGCTATCATGCTGAGACTGAGCATCTCAAAGACATTGCTGTGGTTGGATCACCAGTGGGCAGGTAAGTTGAAAAAACAAGTTTAATAATGAAAGACATTCCTGCCTGCTGGAATTACCTGTAAAATGTAGACGGACATGTAATACCAGGTAGCACATTATGTCCAACAGATTTCTACATGAGAAATACCAAAAAAAAAAAAAAACCTGCAAATCTGATTTTGAAGGACAGTGTTGATTGGTCCATGAGATCACCTGACATTAAAGGAAGTGGGAAGTGTTGGCCTCTGCACCTCTGCCTGGAAGTCCCTCAAAACGTTTCACAAGGATTGCTTTTGTTTTCAGGATCATCACCCTGAGACACTTAGCCCTGGGTGAGATGGATCTTTCAGCATCATACCCTCTCATCCCAAATCAATTCCACCTGAGCCCCATCGAGGATGCAGCCCACACATCATTCCGCAAAGCTCATTCCCCTGGCACTGGTCTTAAAGACATTTCCAGGTACTGTGGGCCGGACCTGATATCTGTCATGAATACAGCCCGATGAGAGGCATGCTGTGTCAAAAATGGTGTGACCTTCCATTGAACGGCTGGATTACTGGTCACGCACCAGTCGGGAGAGAGGGGATGATGTATGGAGAATGAAATTCAAGAGACATAAACCTGGTGGGAGCATTCTCAAAGAGATAACCTCCCCCAGTCCTGGGGGTGGAGGTGGGGCTTGCAAACAAAGACACACCCATTGACAGGCCTGGGCTTCCCCCACCGCTCTTCCCCCACTGCACCTCCCCTATGTTCATGTTTGTGAAGCGCTCTGCATTTTACACAGAGGACAATGGGGCCTCAGCTCAAGCAGAAGTCAGCTGGGGCCTTTTTCCTCAGGATGAGATGAAAACATTCTGGCAGGGGTTCCTCCAGGAACAGAACCAAGAACCACTGCTCTAAAGAAAAAGGCCTTGACATCAAACCCGTTAGCGCAGGTTGGCATGACCAGGTCTTACATTCATTTGTCTATCCGAATATAACCCTTATAGAGAAACAATATTAGAGGAGGTGTGTAGCTCCACTTGTTAGGTTCAAATGCTGTAGCCTGTCATTGCTGGACTCATGAGTAAGGCCCTTAACCTCCTCTTCTCCAGGGATGACTGACCCTGCTCTCTCACGCCAAAACTTATCCTCTGGGTCTAAGAGATGCACAATATATTGATTAATATATCTGTATCGGCTGATATTCATTAGAAATTAAGATCAGTCCGACAATCTTGGTTGATAGTGTCGGATGATATTTAATCAACATTCACCTGAGCTAAAGACATAACATTAAAATAATGGATGGTTGCCTTTGATCTTTTCTTTTCTGTAGTGTAGGACGAAGGACTTTGGCTTATTGGCCACTTATAAAAGGTCTCAAAGTATCAGCCTAAAGGCAAGATCCAGCTCACAACATGTTTTTAATTCATTATTAAATCTGGCCTGCAGATTGATCTTTCATTTTCCACAGAGAATAAAAAATGACATAACATCATTTCGCTAATTAGCACAAGCAAGCTCAGTAAGTTTCACCGCCAGCACAAATGCCTCAGAGGGTAGTTGGTTATTGATATCGGTGTTGGTAATATTAGACAAAAAATATATTGACATGGGCCAATAGGTGCACCACTAGTGTGTCATTGCCAGCAAGGGAGGATATGCGAGAACTACTCAAAATTCCAAGGGAGATGAACAATATATAATTATCCTATTCTAGTATGGCAGAGTAGAGCTACAAAAGGAGCAGGAGACATACGAGGATGGTAGTGACTATGTAGGTCCTGTTCTGCAGGCCGTAGGATTCATTCCCGCCAAGCATGTATGTCGCTGTGCTCACAAACTTCTCATCTTCATTCCAGTAGCCCACCTGCAATGTCCAAAAGAAAGGACATGTAATCTTGGCAGACAGTTAAATTCAGGTGTTTTCCGGTTAGATATACCAGTTCTGGACTTACTTTTTTGGGTCCCGTTGGCTTGAGTTCCATCACACTGACGGTGTAGTTTGTCCGGCGTCCTTTCTCGTTAAACTGAATGTGTCCGGTCAAACCATCTATCCGGACCTGTAACAGAACACCCCTGTCCACCACTGAATTGGATTCAATCCATCCATCCATCCATCCACCCATCCATACATCCATCCATCCATCCATTCATTTCATCTAACTATCTGTTAAACTAAATAAAACCATAATGTCAGAAAATTGTGGTCATAAATTGAAAATTTACTTTTTCTTTGGTTTGTTCTTGGTTAGAGACAATGAATATTCCAATAGCATAACACCATAAGATTTTTACAAATATTAACAATACTATAACGACTTTAATATTAAAGTCAAAATCATTCATTTATATGCATTTCAACACAGTACAGAAGATAAGTCTTGCATACAATAAAACGCATACTTGAAACTTAAAGAGAATGAAGCCATTTATCACCACAGACAAAAAGATAAAAAACCAAAATGTAAAACATTATTATTCTTTCATCTCGTTGAGCTGTCGTTTTCTAAAATGTTACCAATATTTACTATACTACAGTCTGTACTACGTCATCTAAACGCCTGTAGTCAAGGCTCCCTTCCATCCCTATGCATTTCCTGGTACCCCTTTCACTCCACAAGCTAACAGAAGCTTCCTTCCAGATTCAGTGTTGACTGTCCTGTCTAAGCTCCCCACCCCAGTCAGCGCCCAGCCTTCACCACCTGCTGCAGAGCCCGCTGGATGTCGATTCCCTGACCCCACGGCGCGGGGGGGTTGGCCAAACAGTCCCCGGCATTCCCTCTCCGTGAGATGTCGATGCGTTGCCTGCGAAGGTTCTGGAAGGCGGTGGACATCACGCTAACCCCATCATAAGTTAGGGCCCCGGTGTACTGTGGAAGGGGAGAGGGTTATACGACACCTGCTGCAGTGCCAGGAGACAACCAGCAGGGGGCGAGGTGGAAAGGGAAAGCTGGTTTAACAGCTGCCGTATGCTTGAGAGAGTCGTGGCGGAGACGACACTCTCACTGCACCTTGAGTCTCTTCTTGATGTTTTTGGCGTCCTTGTTGTCAAACTCCAGCCACTGCTGGGCGATCCTGCTGACTGTCTGGTCTGTGTCATTCACCAGCTGGAAGCCTGTCACATTGGCGCCGCCGTTCCTGAACTCGGTCAGGTCAATATCCATGAATCCCTAAGAGGCGTGAGGTAGTCTTGCAGATTACAGGTCAAGAGCAAAATACTTGGAGAGTCAGGAGTCATAGCTGCACTGTAATCGCCCCGCAATGCAGGAAATCTCTAAATCCAAACTATGAAATCAGTATTAGCAAGACTAATATACTAAACTATCACCTTCAGCAAAGGGGCATTTGTCTGATCACAGATGCTAAAAAGCCACAAAAGGGAGCATAATTCATTTTACAGACCACTGTGTAACTACAAGCCACCAATCAGACAGCATATTTCATTTACAGACCAGTAAATAACTACAGGCCACAGGTTCGACAGTATAACTCATTTTACAGACCAGTGAGTGACTACAGACCACAAATCAGACAGCATAACTAATTTTACAGACCAATGAATAACTACAGACCACAGATTCGACAGCATAACTAATTTTACAGCCCAGTGAGTAACTACAGGCCACAAATCAGACTGCAACAACTCTGGGAGCGGCGAAATCCCTACAGTGCTCGGAAATCAATAAGTATATCCATGTGGATATCAAATAAATCAAAAATCTGCATGAAAAGTTCTGAGAATCATATTCATTAATACTTGGATCCATTGATAAAAAAGTTGCATTAAGAGATAAAAGAAGGCCTTTACTGTAAATATAGCATTCTATATTTAAGCGGGGGACCCGCTTCCCCCATCACTTCTTGGCCGGCCCCGTAGCCCCGCAGCCTTTCTTGTCATTCCTGGGCCAGTCTCCCGTAATAAAACATTTTACCATTCTTTTTTAAAGAAATGAAAAATGAAAATGTTTATTTAAAAGGTTAAACTCATTCAAAAAGGTGGTGTCTTATCTAAGAAGGCATGCATTAACTGGTAAACAAAAACCTTAAAATCAATCCCTGGGAGATGAGATATACAGGTAGAGAAGGAAATAAGAGCCATATACCAAACATGTAACAACATGTAACAAAATAAAATAAAGCATGTCATAAAATAAGTCTCCCTTCATGAAGCTTTTTCCACAGCACGAAAGAGGATCAGTAAGACATTTGGAAGCAACTTCCCTCCCGCAGCCACACAAACGGTGTGTGCAAAGGCGAGCCTCCCCTGCGAGCAGCAGGAGAGCATCTCAGGACAGACGGGCGAGAGTCTGCTGGGGGGAGCCTTCTGCAGGAGCCGTGCCAGATGTGGCCCACGGCCGTTTCCATTAATTCAGATCCACAAGACAAATACTGGTTTTAATAATGAATCTCGGCTGAGATTCCTTTGGCAAACATCTAAGTGGCAGCATAGGGAAATCTTCACGGACCAAGTGGAGGACGCTATCAGGAAACCTAACCCAATGAAAGGTCTTCTGCTCCCACCAGACTGGCTGAAATGCAGACAGGATATTCTTGGGTGGGGCCGATAAGTACCCCACAGTTACCGTAGCTTCCCACCCTGCGGCTCTCATAAGCCGGACGATTCCTCCTCACGCCTCGCTGACACTGAGAAGGATGCCGCACTGGGAACACTGCCCATACCCCAAGCCCATCTATAACATCAGCAAAAGCTCCAGGGAGTCTGCAAACACTTCCACAGAAGGTAAAACATGATACATAAAGAAAAACACATCAAATAATATCCCTACGTGAAACTGAAGGCATCTCTTGAGTAGTAGAGCACTACAATCAGGTTTGTGACATCGACATGCCTTCTATGGTGCATCTGAAGGCCCCAAACTGAACGGGAACATTTGCCTACCACAGGCAAATCAAACCCTGCCTTCCTTTGCTGATCTGTGCATGTCATGAGGCTGCCATGTATGTCGAATTGTGGCAGGGCCTTCCGAAGCACTAGAATAGGCATATCCATGGGGTCAGCAGGACCGCAGGAGCACCAGCGCTCTCGCTGTCACTGCTGTTACAGTAGATCAAGCAACTCTGACGTTAAATTCCTTTTTTCACAACCAAAAACTGAACTGATGTAAGACTTCTGTTACACTTTGGGAGGAGGTGGACACTGACTTCACAGGCACTCCCTGCTAAAGGGGAGATGTCTGTGCCGCTCCTCAGCTGGGAACTGGGGTCCCATGTCACCGTCACCCCTTGCTGGAGCAGACAGTCACTCGAATAGGGTGGTCAATACTTCACTAGTCATTGAAATGCAACCCCAGCAGCTACTATGGATCTACATCCACAAAGGTTGCGGTAAATGTGTGAATAAATCCACTTCAAACTGAAGGCTCACTCCAAGCATGAGCATTGAATTTAGTTACAGATAAAGCAGGGCCTCTCAGGGCTTATTACGTCATTAACGAAGCACAGCTACCTTCATCACAAGCTAACCAAGCATCCCTAATATATGCCTCTCGGTGGGGATGCAGACAATCTCACGAATGGCAGAGGTGCCTCTCAGACATCGGGTGAAGTGAGGACGTTAAAAACAGCATCAACTGCTTGCCCCGGAACCAGAAGCCCTGTTCTGCCCATTACTGCGGTCCGTCCTGTTAACCCTAACGTCCAGCGTGCTAGCAAGCAGGGGCTGCCTGGGGAATGTGCATGTTCAGATAACATAAGGATAAATGCAGACATTCATATGATCCAGCGTCTGTCTGCATCTGTGGCTCCCGCAGATCGTGCAGATCACACAGATCCCGCAGGTCGTGTGGCCGCATGTGATGCCTGTCAGCGTATCTAAGAAATGCCGCAGCATGGCGTGCCTAACAAAAGCAGGACCAGACCATCTGCAGTTCAGCGGGACTAAATTGGTCTAAATCTCATATCAAACAAAAAAATTAGGAACATCAGGCAGAATGACATGAGCTGGCTTAGCTGCTACACGCGACATAATCAGAGTGACGATGCGGCCGCTGGTGACGGTGGGACCCGCTTCCCCCATCACTTCTTGGCCGGCCTCGTAGCCCCGCAGCCTTTCTTGTCATTCCTGGGCCAGTTCCCTAATTTTGCTTCCTGCAGACCCCTCAGCACCGCACACTCCTGAGGGAAATGACAGGCCGCATTCTTGTGACTGGCATCTGAGGAAGCTCTCATAATCCCCCTATAAACCCCCATTCTCTGGTGGCAGTGCCAAATTGGTTTATGCCAGCTCTGGACACTTGATTTAAATACCTGGTAAGCTTCTAGCACTGCAAAATGCCATGCGCTCACCGGCTCTTTAAATGAGCTTATAGTTCTCTGCTAGCTGCAGTTCTCTCTCAGTCTGTATTTGCTGTAAGAATTTCATCAATATGGTAAGATCTTATGATCTGCACCCCCAGCGGGCCCCCGCCCACAAGCGTAGGGCCACACAGTGAAGCCGTTATCATCATCATCCCATTAATATCGTATACAGTGTCAGGCTCCGGCTTTGCACACCCTGGTCCTGTGTGAAATTCCTATCACTTCCAAGCCTAGTGACCTGCAAGTTCAGCAGAGGAATTTCATCATCATTTCAAAATGGATTTACATTCACATTCTGCCCTTACAGTCCTACTTCATCCACCAACAAAAATATATTTTTCACCAAAGCACTCAATAACAGCTTGGTAGTTACACTGCAAAGCATTTTAAGGTGCAAACCTCACTCGGAAATTAACACAGGAAGCTGCAGCGATGTTCTCCTGCTTACCAGGTTGGCAAGGATGTAATGATAGCTCTTCACGTTCTTCCCCTGGGACGCGATCTGTAAGACAGCGCAGAGACACACCCCAGTACATTCTTTAAGTCTTTCCCACCAAGTCAGATGTTTCATCTTGTAACCAGGCAACCAGCTGGATCCTCTCCCCTAACATCCTGGGCATGACAGTCCACCTCCCAAACACAGGTTACATCTTCCTAACTCCCTGGTCCAAACAGAAGCTTTGTCTGAAGTGATTTGCTACAGGCATTGCTGTAAGGGAAACAATTATTTTCTGTCCCCTCTGATTTCTGTCATGGACACCTGTGTGCCTAGATTGCAGAAATGAATTACACAGATAATTAGCTAATTTTTGTCCCAGAGATACTTCATGTTTGTGGAGCAGAGGCCCAGAGGAGAGCATCTGGTGATGGCGAGCTGCTTGACGGTCACTCTCTTGGAGGCTGCACTCAGCTTCGAATTTGTTGACAGATTGGGATCCTACATAAGAAGCAAGGTGGCGGGTGATACGGCAGGCAGAGAGCGACATAAGTGTCCTCCCGGAAATCCAACGGTGACGTCCTTTTAACGGCGTCACTCTGCATCCCTCCATAATGACACCTGCTGAGGATCTCGGCCAGTTGTACCGTCATAAGGCAATAAACAAAACAGCAGAGCAGAACCAGCTGGGAGGCTCACGAGATCGCTTACAGCCAACAAACCCAACCATGTGACAGACCATTTATGATATTATCCCTTTTCGTGGTTAGATAAGGGCCAACAGATGGGGTTCACCAAAAAAAAAAAAAAAAGAATGTGGTACTGATGCATGTGGAATGAACAGGAAAAATGATCAGATGGGTGGAACTTCAAGGTTTAGACTCTGAGATCAATCTGGTATCCAGTCACTGAGGACAGAACATCACACTCCATACAGATCAATACCATCAATACAGTCAGGTGGAACAAATCAGTACCAATATTAAGGTCACCTGATTGTAGACAACGGAATGCCATAAAGCCTCTCTCATAGGGCCTTGCTCAAATTTAAGTGAACTGCATAGAAAAGAAAATTACTCTTGTGATTCAGGTCAGATCCAGAAGATTCTCGTGGCAAGCTGGGGTCACGGGAGGCCCGGTGGTAGCTATTAAGCCTGACTCGAAGCCAGGCCCATACCGACACTATGGGGAAAAGTGCGGTGCTGCATGCTTCCCAAGACGAGATTTAACTCGCCATACACATGAATCTGCCTCCACCCTCACTGCACCTTCACCTGGCATTAATTCATGCCACAGAAGCGGTTACACGCGAAAAACTGTCCTGGGGAAAACTGTCAATCTTTCGCCGTGTCTCGAGAAGCGGGGTAATGGACTAGCTCCTGGGACGAGGGGGGGTCGATTGTGCCTACTGCTGGCTACGACTGTTGTGGATTTTGTGTTTGTTAATTGATTTCCTGACCGCTAACGTCCTCCCACCCCCAGGTAATGAGAACCTGTGCCTGGCGGGAGAGCAAAACGTGGGAGGGGGCAAGATGGAGATGCTCACCAGCTTCAGAATGGCCAGCAACCTCTCCACCTCGCAGTCAATGACAATCTGGCCCTCTTTCTTCTTGTCCAAGTCCTGGAAGACCTTCATGAAGGCCGCCTCCGTCATGGTCTCCAGGTTCACCGAGGTCACCAGCCAGTTCCTTTCCGCCGCTGTGTCCAGAACTTTCTGCAT
Source organism: Hippopotamyrus pictus (assembly GCA_026781145.1). Lineage (NCBI taxonomy): Eukaryota > Metazoa > Chordata > Actinopteri > Osteoglossiformes > Mormyridae > Hippopotamyrus > Hippopotamyrus pictus. The sequence goes on along the minus strand of JAODLC010000002.1, from coordinate 14,662,372 downwards.
GACCGTGAGTCCTAATGAAGGGGAACAAACTGGTAAGAAACTGATTAGGAGAGTGGGACGAGGCCAAGGACGATAGAGAGAGAGAGAGAGAGAGAGAGTATGTGTGAGAGAGAGAGAGTGAGAGAGAGAAACGCTGCTAAGAGAGGATGAAACTGGGGAGGTTACATGTACACAAATCTGTCAGTTTACCAAGTCGTGCTGGAAAGGTGTTACTCTGCATGATTTTAATTCAATTACACTGTTTAACAGATCAGAACAGAGATTGATCTAAAGTCTGGCATCAAACAATGGCTCTTTCAAAAACAGAAACATCGTTCTAGGCAGGATCACCATTAGTCTCTGAGTCAGTGATTTAGGAGGGACAGAGCAGGGGGCTGTGTGTGACATACGATCTTGCTGCACTGTGCAATGTGCCTTTAGTTCTCAGCACATCGCCATGCTGTAAGCTGCTGTCCAGCTCCTAACGTCAGCTGGCAGACCATTAAATCCATTCACTTCAGCAAGGGATCCATCAGCTCAGATGGTAATGGGTGACTGTTTATGTCATGTCATCATTTCTAGTGATTCCAGGCTGATTCCAGGCCAATTCCCAGCTGATCCTGGGCCAGTTCTAGGCTGATCCCGGGCCGATTCTGGGCTGATTCTGGGCCAATTCCAGGCCAATTCTGGGCGATTCCAGGTATCTGCAGCTGTAACTGAATGTTTGCCCGCATTTTGGAGCTGATTCCTTCCAGGTGATTCCTTGAGAAGTTTTGTCACTGCACCTTCACCATGAGACAGGGGTCCTTGCTCTCTCCCCCACCTTTCCTGAGCTGAGACATGAAGTGCTTTAAGGGACTCCTGCTTCTTTAGGATGTCACTCTCTCTCCCACTGTCATTTCCAGCAAGTCTTCACTAGTAAATGTTCAACTATTGTTTTTGCATGCCTATTGAGGTAAATACCTCTGGAAAAGCTTTATATAACTGACCAAAGTGGGGAAAATGTGTCCTGTAATACCTTCGTGGCCTTTGAGTGTAATACTCTCGTATTAATTAACCTGAGTCGATACGTGTCTCGGCACAGATCTGTGCGGAGACATACACAGGGGCCGAGGGAGCCGACAAGGAAGATCCGAGTATGAAGAGTGGCCTTTGATTATTTCATTAAATTTAAAATGAGAGCCCTGATCTGGGAACAGCAGAGTGGCAAGCATGCCTTTTGGGGCCTGGGGGGCAGCATTTCAAGAATGGACTGTTGTGTGACAGAAATGATTACCCACATTATTCACTAATCACAAAAAAACCCCAACCTCAAAACTGGGAAATCTTGTGTAGCGGTTGCTATAGGCTAGCGTGCTACAGGCTAGCGTGCTACCGGGCAACACCCCTGCTCTGGATTAATGGGATGAAGACCGGTTTGTGGGGGGGGGGGGGGGGGGGGGGGGGTGTTTGGTGGGGGGGCGGGGGCTGTTGGATATTTTTAAACCAGGACAACTGTGGGTACAGAAAGTT